>CM018077.1:146405093-147605093 GCA_008658365.1 Alca torda | reverse complement strand
AAAACTTTATTTTTGTGAGTTTTACAGGGAACAATTCAACATACTTAATGCAAGCTTGTAACAATTCTGTGCTTGCCACTAATGTTTGGCATTATTTTAGTTCAAGACAAAACCATCAAAATAATACTCACATACTCACTCATGTCTGCTTAAACTACATCTAAGCTCAGTTCTGTTTAAAAAGGCACAATACCAAGAGCCTTTTACATAATGTTATATGTAAATCAGGTATTCATAGGGTTGGTGCATGTCTGGATTGAATGGAAGCAGGGTGTGTGTTTATAGCCCCTTGAGAAATCATTTAAATCTGATTTAAGATCTGTTACATTGCAGATGTTTGTCTTGATTGTAATCTCAAAGTTTAAGGATTTCTATATTTCTCTGATGTTACAGAAGCGCAGAAACCTTTTTGGCCTAGTTATCATTATGACTTACTGTTGCCAAAAACTGCATTAACTGCTATTTTGGAGTGTCCTCCCCATAGAATTTGCATTAGCTTAGTTTCTTGTTTGAATACAAAATTAATAAATATGAGTGTAATACAATATGCACAGTTCCAAACCAAATAACTGCATTCTTGCAAGTAATGATCAGGAGAAAACCAGAATAAGTTAATTCCCATTAAACAGCTTCATTATTTCTGCCTTAGTAAAACCTCAGGTACTTTGGTTTGCAATTTACCACTAGATTGCAAAAAAAAAAAGATCAGGATATACATTGTAGTTCAAAATGCACTTTGAAGTCTTCAGTTCTTTACAGTTGTATAAGAAATGGGCTTCAAGGGAATTCCTACTGTCCTTTGCTAGAGAAAAACAAAAATAAAATCTTGGAGTTAGTGGGTCAAATATCATCTGCTTTAATTACTTTAAACAGATGGAAATCATGAATAATTATTCATAAAAACCTATTTATGTGTCCTTTCTAGGGTTATTATTGCAAGATTTTTTTTTTCAGTTACATAAATAGCAAAGTAAAAAAGAGCAAGTAACATCATCTCATATCTGTACATAAACAACAGTGGTTTGTTTTATAACTGTTCTGAGAAGCTGGGTGGGTCCAAATCCAGTGCACATAGCACAAAAAAGCCAAAGTTTAAGATCAAACTGTATTGTAGGATTTATTCCCAAACTTCCAACTATCTTCATTTTTATCATTAAGTTTCAGTAATACATGCTGTTAAGTGGGGCAACTAAGTTCCTGGGTATGAGATTTTCTAGTAGAAAAATCTCTAGCAGAAAAAAATAACTAGCAGAAAAAAATAACTCTCTTCAGATAAACTAGCAGGTAATTCTTGATTTCTACCAGCTTCAGTGACATTTAAGTGTACATCTTACTGATTTTTCAGTATTTGGGCTATGAATCTGTTTCTGTATTATTTGGGAATGAGACTGTGCAATATTTTCAAAATTGCCAGAATAAGATCTCTTTCATACCTGGAAGAGATACTTTTAATGAGAATTATCCACACTTTCACATTTGTATTACTTTTCACTTTGCATTTGTACGTGGGTTATATCTGAGTTTCAGCTCAGTAATATGTCATGTCTTGCATCTGAAACCAAGTATTTCCCTGCTGTCCAGTGAGGTGAATAATCTTACTTAAAATGCCGAAAGATACAAAAGATTAAATCCATAACTGAACAACTGTGTCAACATTGTCACATGACCCACAACATAGGTCATTTGGACCCATGCATCTGCTCAGCGTCTCATCCTTCCGAGCTTGCTGACCATCTGTCTGTGGTAGCTTCTGAAATTTTCTATGTCCATTCATGCAGTTCACAAAATATCGCAATACGGCCAAACTTACATGGTTACAAGTGTCGAAATAATTTACTTCCTACAGTCCATCAGCACATCTCAGCTGAGAGGCAGCAGGTTCTTGAATTGTTGTTACACAACTACAAAATAAACACATGAGCATGTATTTCCTCTTTTTCCTCTTTCACTTAATCCCAGCTGTGAACTCAGTCTTTTTTTTTCTTATTTCTGTCAATTCCTAAAAAATGTTTCACTTTCAGATAATGGAAGGAAAAAAGGGAAGATTACCCCAGTGCCTCTCATTCTACAAATTTCAGTTAGATACATATTTGAGAAAATAAGTTCTATATTTGAAAAAATAATAAGAAAATAATAAGAAAATAGTAAGAAAAGTAATCATTACTTGTTTCTGCATTTTAAGAAAAACGTACTGTGGGTTACTAGATAACTGTAACTAAATTAAGGAACTTAGTTTTGCCTTTGAAATATTAATTCTCCCCATTGCAGCTCAAACCTGGGTATAGGAACTGCTTATGCATCCTCACCAAAATAAATTTTTGTGACTCTTTCCATTATAGTCTTTGGAGTTTTTTTGTTTGGTTGGTTGTTTTGTTCTTATCTGAGAAGAGAGTTGGGGATTCTTTTTATCTCAGCACAATTCTGAGCTTTCACAAGCAATGGATGACTTTCCCTGTTGGGAGTGAAAAAGGAGGAAAAAAGAGCCAAATGATCCTTGTGCGTGCATTTAGGGCAACATGTTCTTGCCTGACTCTGGAGACGCTGCTCCATAGAGACAGATCAAGGACAGCTTGAATATCAGTTTGTAATCCACTTTGTGATCCTTTGAGATAAAAGTTGCTACTTCCATGCAATCCTTATTTCAATATCAATCCATACAATTCTTTCAGGTATCCTCCTGTTGTTTTCTCCTCTCAGCTGGGAGCTTTATCTGTTGGTGAGCCAGCCCAGCTCCTCACCTGTACAGAGCAATCGGACCTGCAGGGAACGCTGGATGCTCCTCCACAGAGCACAAAGCAGCCGTGCAGAGCGGAGCATCCTCTGTGCTAAGTAGGCTGTTTCCCACCGTATTGTAACAATTTCACGCTATGTTGTATTGTAAGTCTTAAATGATTGAATGTCCCCTTTGAACATTCAAAGGTTTCCGACTATGCTAACTCACTGTTATTCCTTTTTACATTGCCTTGTGGCAAATTAGCAGAATATACTGTAAGAAAAGGAAGATCATCAGCATCTTATTTGCATACAAACATCATATTATTTTCAAATTATCCTCTTTATGCTTCTCATTTTCCTAGGATGTTTTCTGCAGCCTGTATGATGTTTGCCCATTCTATCTGTATTCTCCTATTAATGTTTTGTTGCATAACATAACAGATTTATTTATTTTTCTACTTTTATTCCTTCCCTGAATATAAGAGCTAAATTGCACAACGGTAAGAACATCAGCAATACCTTACAATTAAGTTTTACCGATTTATGCCAGCCTAGTCAGAAAAGACAAAAATGATACAAACTTTCAACAAAAATACAACTTTTCACTTTCTCACTGCATAGAAAATATTTGAGGATGGCTTCAATATTCCCATCGTCGTCAATTTGCCTCAAATTTATAGCAAATTTCTCAGGCTCATAATGCTTTTGGCAACAGCCCCTGTGCTTTCCTCTCCACTAGAGAAGAACAAGAAAATGCAGTCATGATGAAGGCCAGTTTCCCTAGCAGCCAGCTTCCTCACTCTAGTATGTTCATGGGTCTCTCTGGCTCATGCCCGTTACTGTATTGTGCTTGAGTTGTATGAAATCATTTGTACTTTGAGGGACATGTGAATGATAAGGGAATGGGAGGCGATTTTTCTAAGAGGAACATAATGAAAGAAAGCTAAACTATGTACAGTTACAAGTGCCTTCATTAATGACAATGTCTGAACTGCAGACATGCTGAGACATAATGGGGAATCGCAGCTTCAGGGAGCCATCTGTAGATCTCAATGCAAAATCATTCAACCCAGCAAAGTTAAAGCAGAAGGAGGTCTATTTTAACTTTTTTTTCAGCTGGAAAAAGACTTTCTAAGGAAGTTTACAGCAGAATAAATAGATTTCCATTCTACCTCAGTTCTGCCTTATCTTGACCACCCTTCTTCAGTCAATGACCCAGTTTTAATGCAGTATGTAGTATTAACGTTATACCTCTGATAGAGAAAATGTTAACGTATTTCCTGAAGGACACTTTGATTGCAGCTTTTGAAAAAGGGAAATATGTAATTATGACATTTATTAACTTATATATTCTTGAGTTTACTACATGAAAAATATCTCAGCCTGTGTTATCAGTATTTATAATGGGAAGTGTCAGAGCCTTCCTGTGTTAGCAGTGAGAAAAAGTTAAAACTATCTTTGAAGCAGACTCTTTTGTCCATTGATTCATACCTATACATGTCAGATTAGCAAGGGCCTAAAACATGGACAGAAACATAATAAAATAGTTTTAAATGAAATTGCTAATTGCCTCATATATTCTACGTGAGGTAAGTACTCTAAAGTGAGTCATTAAAGAAATTAATGTAACAGTCAGCTTTAGTTACCATTTGCTCAGACATTTCAATAGGGAGGAAACAGAGAACAAAACAATTAATTAAATAAAAGATCCTGTGTCGAGTCTTTAAAACACAGCATCTCATAAAGATTACCGTATTTACGACACTGTGTCTGGATCACCTGTGGTTCCTTGCACTGCCAAATACTGAAATAAACAGCGCTATACTTCAGCATTGCGTTAAATATGAATCCAAAGTTCATTGGGTGCATTGTAGACTTCCCAGGGCTTCAGGTCCATAGCAGTAGCACAGAATAGATTTCACAGATATGAGTAGTGAAACAGGTAAATCCAGCACTAATTGTTTAGAACCATAAACCACAGAAATATTTCCTTTTCATTGCTAAAAAGAAATTACAATGTATGATGCTGCAATCACGGTTTGACATTCAAAATAACCCACAAATGTTCCTATGATTGAACTGGACGGTAGTGGAAAGGGAAATAGGTGTATAGTGGAGAAGGTGACACCCAGGCAGATGATCTGCCCCGTGATTTGGTTTATTTTTATTCTAAAATACAATTATCAGTTCTCTCTACCACTGATCCGCAGCAGCATGTTTAAAAGCTGCACTTCACGCAGTGTCAGCTAGGAAATACTGACACGGTTTCGAGGTAGAATTGTGTTAGTAAAGAAACAGAATCTTTCACAGAACGCTAGTTTTCTAGTAATCTCTGGCACAGCTGATGTTTTCTTAAAGGATTTTCAAATGCTCCTTAGGCATAAAAAATATGATAGTGCTTTCTAGTTAGTGGATGCTGGAGTATGTTTAAAAAGCTTTCATGCTGACTATGAGGATTTTAATTGTTCTTGTCTTTTCATTCTTTGTCAATATGTTAACTCTCACATATCTGTAGACTATTAGTGGGTTGTAAAATGTTTTGTAGTAATTAAGACTCAGGCCCAGTTTTCTCAGTGGTTTCTCTTCATCATATTGTCTGTTTCAATATGATTTATTAGAAACTGGGATTATTTGTTAGATTCACTCTCCCAATAACAGCTGCCTTACCTTAGCCATTTCTAACTGAATTGTTTTACTCACATGCCAAATGCGGTTTTCTTCATTTTGGGATAACAGCCATATTTTCAAATACAGACAGTGCAATAAGGAAATAAAGATGCTGTTGTAGGAATTACTGGTCTGAAACTCCACTAAGAGAATATGAAGTGATAGTAAAATACAAATGTAGTATATGTGGAGCAGAACTGGTCGGAAGAAAAACGAAGAGGAAAAATGTTCCCAGAACAAATTCTAGAGGCAGCTGATCCAGAACAGATTGATCAGACATATTATGTGATGTTGTGATTCTGTGTGTTTATAATTTTTTAAATCTATCATGCATTGCACTTTGGATTATCTTATATCACACAATTCATTAACAGTTGTTATTTCATCAGTATATTAAATCCATGCAAAATCATTAGCAGTACCAGACGTTAAATTCACACATGTCTTTCAATGCCAGTTATAGACACCCATCAGTCTGCTGGCCCTAGGTGTTTTGAGTAGACTGGGCTGAGTTTGCTTACATGGTGGACATTCTGCTTATCAAGCTGTAACCTTTCATTTATCAGTATCATACTTCAGATCACACACAGAATCACAGCATCACAGAATGGTTTGGGTTGGAAGGGACCTTAAAGATCATCTAGTTCCAACCCCCCTGCCCTGGGCAGGGACACCGCCCACTATACCAGGTTGCTCAAAGCCCCATCCAGCCTGGCCTTGAACACCTCCAGGGATGGGGCATCCACAGCTTCCCTGGGCAACCCATTCCAGTGTCTCACGACTCTTACAGTAAAGAATATTTTCCTCATATCCAATCTAAATCTACCCTATTTCAGTGTGAAACCGTTACCCTGTGTCCTATCATTACACTCCCTGATAAAGAGTCCCTCCCCATCCTTTCTGTAGGTTCCCTTTAGGTACTGGAAGGCCGCTATAAGGTCTCCTCGGAGCCTTTTCTTCTCCAGGCTGAACAACCCCAGCTCTCCTAGCCTGTTAAGATATTTTATAACTTTTACAAACAGGTATAATATATTTTTTACTATTTTGCAAACATTTGAAGTGTTGCTTTGATCTGTTCAGTTGCTAGTGAGAAAAGGGAATAGCCAATTCAGGACAAACCAAAAAAAAAAGCAGTGACAAAGTTATGCCTTGAAATTAAACACATACAGATACTGACTTCTTAATATAAAATACCTTTGTTACTTAAAAATATGTCAGATAAATAATAAATCAGAAAACAAGGAGAACAGGGAAAACATTTAGAGATAAAGTGTTAATCTAATGTGTGAATGCATGTAAATTGTTAAAAAGTACAGGGGATCTACTGCAGTGAGCAGACCAGATAATTTAACATAAGATCTTGCCAACAAGTTTGGTTTCTTTTTGGTTTTTCAGTCTTTGGGATTCTTTCAAGTCTTTTCAACCTCTGTTCAAACCTTTTTTTCAATGCACTTAATCCTTTTTGTCGCAGTCTTTAAACCACTTTAATTCTGCAGTGTCATCTCTGGTACAGGCTGGGCACTACTGAATGCAGTTTTATAGATAAGACTGCACCACTAATGTTATGTAATGACATTTCTTAATGATCTGTCTTACATATTGATATACAACCCCATGCTTTAGTATCTAGCAGTGCTATAATCTTTAATGCATGTTTCCTTATACCAGTGTCATGAGGCAATACTATTACCTATTACCTTGCTGGCAGATAGAAAGTCTTTCTGCAAGTCAGTTATGGGCCAGACTTTTTAAGGGTACTTAGGTACCTAATGACCCAAGCAAGTTCCTAGTGGAACTGACAGAAGCCTAAATGTCTAAAACCCATTATTTCAACAGGTGTTAGGTACTACATTTTTCAAAATCATGCTGTGGCCTATCTGGATTTCCAGCATCTAAATAACTTTTAAAAATCCTGAAGAATTTTTAGAAAGTCCCATGTGACTTCTCAAAGTTACAGAAATCTCTGGGCTTTGCTGTAGCCGTGTCTCCTGATTCCAGGACACCTCTGTTAACTCTGGATGTGTGATAAATCATAGAATCATAGAATGGTTTGGGTTGGAAGGGACCTTAAAGATCATCTTGTTCCAACCCCCCTGCCATGCGCAGGGACATCTTCCACTAGACCAGGCTGCTCAAAGCTCCATCCAGCCTGGCCTTGAACACTTCCAGGGATGGGGCATCCACAACTTCCCTGGGCAACCTGTTCCGGTGCCTCACCACCCTCACAGTAAAGAATTTCTTCTAAATACCTAATCTAAATCTACCCTTTTGAAGCTTAAAACTATTACCCCTTGTCCTGTCACTCCACTCCCTGATAAAGAGTCCCTCTCCATCTTTCCTGTAGGCCCCCTTTAGGTACTGGAAGGCTGCTATAAGGTCTCCTTGGAGCCTTCTCTTCTCCAGGCTGAACAACCCCAATGCTCTCAGCCTGTCCTCATAGCATAGGTGCTCCAGCCCTTTGATCACCTTCATGGCCCTCCTGTGGACTCACTCCAACAGGTCCGTGTCCTTCTTATGTTGAGGACTCCAGAGCTGGACGCAGTACTCCAGGTGGGGTCTCACCAGAGCAGAGTAGAGGGGCAGAATCACCTCCCTCAACCTGCTGGCCATGCTTCTTTTGATGCAGCCAAGGATGCGGTTGGCTTTCTGGGCTGCGAGTGCACATTGCCACCTCATGTTGAGCTTCTCCTCAACTAACACCCCCAGTTCCTTCTCCTCAGGGCTGCTCTCAATCCACTCTTTGCCCAGCCTACATTTGTGCTTAGGATTGCCCTGACCCACATGCAGGCCCTTGCACTTGGCCTTGTTGAACTTCATGAGGTTTGCATGGGTCCACCTCTCAGGCTTGTCCCTGTCCCTCTGGTTGGCATCCCTTCCCTCCAGCATGCCTACTGCTCCACAAAGCTTGGTGTTGTCTGCAAATTTGCTGAGGGTGCACTCAATCCCACTGTCCATGTTGCCGACGAAGATGTAAAACAGCACTGGTCTCAATAATGACCCCCGAGGAACTCCACTTTTCAGTGATTGCCACTTGGACATTGAGTCATTGACCGAAACACTTTGAGTGTAGCCATCCAGCCAATTCTTTATCCACCAAGCGGTCCATCTGTCAAATCCGTGTCTCTCCAATTTAGAGACAAGGATGTCATGTAGGACAGGGTCAAATGCTTTGCAAAAGTCCAGGTAGATGATGTTAGTTATCACCAATGCTGTGACCCTATTGTAGAAGGCCACCAGATTTGTCAGATACTATTTCCCCTTAGTGAAGCCATGTTGGCTGTCACCTTCATATCCTTATTTTCCATGTGCCTTAGTATAGCTTCCAGGAAGATCTGCTTCATGATCTTGCTGGGCACAGTGGTGAGACTGACTGGCCTGTAGTTCCCCAGATCCTCCTTTTTTCCCTTTTTGAAAACGGGGGTTATGTTTCCCCTTTTCCAGTCAGTGGGAACTTCACCAGACTGCCACAACTTCTCAAATATGATGGATAGTGGCTTAGCAATTTCATACCTCAGTTACCTCAGGATCCACAGATGCATCTCATCAGGTCCTATGGATTTGTGCACCTTCAGGTTCCTTAGATGGTCTTGAAACTGATCTTCTACAGCAGATGGTTCTTCATTCTCCTGGTCCCTGCCTTTGCCTTCTGCGACTTGGGCATGGTGGCTATAGAACTTGCCAGTAAAGACTGAGGTAAAGAAGTCATTGGGTACCTCAGCCTTCTCCATATCCCAGGCAACCAGGTCTCCCGTTTCCTTCCAGAGGGGGCCCACATTTTCCTGAGTTTTCCTTTTATCACTGGTGTACATGTAGAAGCTTTTCTTGTTGCCCTTGACATCCCTCAACAGATTTCATTCTGTCAGGGCTTTAGCTTTCCTAACCTCATCCCTGGCTGCTTGGACAATTTCTCTGTATTCATCCCAGGCTACCTGTCCTTGCTTCCACCCTCTGTAGGCTTCCTTTTTGTGTTTGAGTTTGTTCAAGAGGTACTTGTTCATCTATGCCAGCCTCCTGTCTTTTTTGCCTGACTTCCTCTTAGTTGGGATGCATCGCTCCTGAGCTTGGAGGAGGTGATCCTTGAATACTGACTAGCCTTGTTGCGCCCTGCTTCCCTCCAGGGCTTTATCCCATGGTACTCCGCCAAGCAGATCCCTCAAGAGGCCAAAGTCTGTTCTCCTGAATTCCAGGTTAGTGAGATTGCTGTGTGCCCTCCTCGCTGGAGGATCAAGGGTCTTGGGCTCCACCATTTCATAGTCACTGCAGCCAATGCTGCCCTCAAGCTTCACATTCCCCACCAGCCCCTCCTTATTGGTGAGAACAAGGTCCAGCATAGCACCTCCCCTTGTTGGCTTCTTAATCACTTGGAGAAGGACCTTCTCCTTTTATATGAAATCCTCTCCTTTTATATAAGTAAATGTAAAATACTAGCCATGTTATCTTACATGTTTTACTATGTATAAGGGAATAATCTCCAAGAGGTTTTTAATATTATTATAAATTACTATTTATTATAAGATATTATGTTGTATACCACTTTTCAGTACTGATCTGCCATACATCTAAAATAATCAGACTTGTGCAATAATTCATAAAACGGAAGTGATGCACATCTCTAATTTTTAGGTGTTACTTTTTCTGACAGTTTTTAAAATCATCCCCTTTACTATGTTAAAAGATAAATGAAGTGAGTTACCAGTGACATACACGTACATACAGTCACAACCATTGGAAAAGGACACATATACAATGAATGCATATGAGAATCATTAGTATTGACTAAAATATACAAATAAATGTACTTCCATAACATATGTGCAAGATCTGGTAAATAAGTCTAGTAAAAAAGGAATTCATATTGCTTTTTTTAACATGCTCTAGGAATTATCCCTTTTTAAAGTGCTGCTTTGCTACAATTTCTCCTGTCAGGCAGCTGGTGAGCTGAGACCACCACACATGGTGATTAGCACCATCTCATTAATTCCTTGTGCTCCCTAGTCTGCACATACTTGTGCTGTCTTATTTTTTGTTTAGACTGCAGTCTTTTCAAATGAAAATCTGTGTCTTACCTGTCTCTATGCAGTGTGTAGCACAACATACACCTTGTATATGTCAATATTTCAGGACTGTTGCCACATAATAATGGTGGAAGCTATGCATGTAGTCAATTCAGTGGGTCTAATTATCTGCTGCTTGGTGCTTTTGAAAAGCACAGTTGCTATAAATGATACCAAATGATAATTTTGCATTTTGAATGCCAATAGCAATTTATGTCCCTTTTTCAAAGACATTCATGACAAAAGGAGATTCACAGACATGAAGAACCAAACCTCATCTCTGTGGAGTTCTTGGCCTGGAAACAAACTGGACTTCAAAAGTTTTTAATCTCTTAAGCATGTTTCAATAGACTGGCTAATGATTAATCAAAATGCATGCAACTATAATCTACCTAATTAACTTCAAAGTTGGTTTGGTTTTTGTTGGTTTTTTTTTTTTTTTTTTTTTATACTGAAGTCCAAAATGGAAGATATTTCTCTTGAATGTCACGAACAACTTCATACTTTAACTGGAACTTCCTCATATTTTAATCAATTATCAATTGGCAATGAAGAAAAATTTAGTGGTTTCTTGAAGAATTTTTTTTTAGCATTAACTAATGAACAATGAATTCTCACATTATAGATAGGATAGTCTGTAAAAACATGCCTACCAATCTGTAAACATACTGATCTTTTCTCAACTATGCATTGGGAAGGTCTGTATTTCTGTCCACATTGCATTTAATACAAGCGGAACATGTATCTTTGCCAGACATTAATGGTAACTTTGACATCTGCATCCTAAACTCCGTTCCCTCGGCTGCAAAAAAATACAACTAGCAACACAATACACTGAAACATGCAGAAATCTCAGAAACAAAATGGGCCAAGCTTCCCTTCCCCCTCCCCCCCCCCCCCCCCCCCCCCCCCGGAATCTGTTCAAATCTGTATGTAAAGAGATCAGCCAAACAGCCAGTATGGAATGATCACTGTTGTAATAAGGAACATACTAAAGTATTTATTATTAATATGTTTCTCCACTACATTGCTATTGTTTAGTCATGAATAGGTGTGTAATATATTAATTATTTTTAGCTCCATCATTTAGTTGCTCTTATAATCATTTTGCAGTGATAAACGGGGCTGCAAGGTCGTAGAAAATCAGACTAGATGCAGAGCAATGGAGACTTACGGTCCAATATTTGTCTTGCACTTTCAAATTTCAGTGTCTCAGATGTATGTAAATATTCTTTCCTGATCTGTAGTTGCTATATCCATTACAAGTTCAAAGAAATATAAACTTTAAATTATCTTTTCTTCTGAAGTTAGGAGGCTTTTGTCCATGTTTGCTATAGTCCAACAGCTATCACAATACTCAAGGCAGGGAATTCTACTTACGACTTTACAGCCGTCTTTTGTTTTAATGTATAACTCAAGAGACACAGACAGAAAAATTATTTAAGTGATTGTTAGTGCCTGAATCAAGAACATTTAATGGCTTGTATTCTTGATCTTCCCTTCTGTCCCAATGAATATTTCTTTCTATTTTTTTTCTCTTCTCTTTGCTAGACAGCAATAGAATGACTACAAATGGAGAACTGGAGAATGTCCAAGAATCGTAGTCTGGTGTTTAGGGAAATCTAGAAGACAACTGAATTCCCTCAGGCAGAACAGAGAATTTCTGAACCAGGAAGAATACTATAAATTATATGCTTCATTGTAGTGTTTCTGCTTGGGTTTTTTGTTCTCTGGGAGGTTTTTAAGGACAGAAAGAGGAACAGAGTCTTACATTCACTTGGTGTATTTAGGTTAAAGGTGTGACCCTCATAACATTTTATGAGAGACCTAGTCTATTAGATGCATTTTGAGAATGACCACTAGTTGTTCTGAAGACGTGAGCAAAGGGATGGCCTTGATCCTGTCTGGGTCAAGTCCAGGCTAAGTATCAGCTGCTCAGCATCTCAGTCCCATCCATATTGAAACACAGCAAGGCATGTTCAGAGTTGATTTTAGGCCCCAAGGAATTTTACATAAAATATTGAGTAACTTTGAGTGTATTTTATTCCCCAAATAAGACATCAGTGGAAAGGGACATTTCTGGATCATAATTTTCATAGAAATAAAATTTAGGTAGCTAAATCCCACTTTATCCAGCAGTGAGAAACACACTGGAAGATACGGCAGTATCTTACAACATAGATCCACACAATCTAGTGTGGATGGGTAGCTGAGATGCCCAATCCATCTCTTCCTAACATTGTCCTATCTTGCATAGTGTTATTTATATGACCTGTTTGGATTTACATAAATAATTTCACTTGGCAACTTCAAAAGTATTAAGCAGGAAGAACAAAACCAAACCCAGAGCAGTGTCATGACTGATGCTGATTCAGACCAAATGTTAATTTGTCTGTTTTGGAGCTCCATACAAATCTTTTCCTGAATATTTAGTCTTCATTCTTATTGGCTAAAGGAATACAAGCTTTTAAGGTTATTTCAGACAATGTTCTTTTTTATGGTGCACAAGCAGGCTTAGAAGGTTTCATATTTAAGATGCTCAAATCTTCAGAGGTACTTTGACTCAAATTCCAGTGGCTTCAGTGACTTTACAAGTAATTTATTTAATCTCCAATTTAGTGTAACACTTCTTTATTGCCCAATATTTTCTAAAAATAACTGTAGATGAAAGGAATATTTGGATAACGTCAACACTTATCCAGTAGACAGAGCATATCATGGACATTCAATTATGCTACATATCTTTATGATCCATCACTGTATGTTTGGGGGATCTATAGGTTGGAGAACTGAAAAAAGTTTTATTTAGGTTTTTTGCTAAGTCAAAAGAGCGTGTAGTAAAGATACATCTTAATAATTAAGAAAAATGTTTGAATTAAAATACCTGGGCTTAAATTTCTTACATTGGGAATCGTTTGAATAACCAGGATCAAACAACTATTGCTGAATAATATATGGTTTGTTCCAGTTGCTTTTGACTTCTCTCAGTTTGCTGGATAGGTATTTAAAGAAGCGTGTGGATCTTATTTTCATGTGGGTGTCTAGCCCTTCCTCCCCCCTGGTTTTGTAAATGGTAAATTCCCAAAGTATGAATGCATCAGAAGTAATTCACTGGCCATGCATGAAACGGCTACGTGCGAAAAAACAGTAACTGCTCTGTTTCTCATAGCTGAGTTCCAGCCAATGCAACTCTTTGTGCTATTAAGGATTAAACCTTCTCTATTTTGTGCTACGACGTCTGCAGAAAAACTTGGCACGCACAGGGACTTTCTTTATCATCTATATTGCTGTGAGAGAGAGCTGCTTTCATTTACTGTACACGACTGCTGAAACTAAACCAGCTGGGCCTTGTAGTTGGTGTGGGTTTGGGTTTTTTTGTTTGTTTGTTTTAGAAAAGAAATGTTCACAACAATAATACTAAAATAATATTTCAGTGTACAAGAAGTAGCGGATACAGTTACTTCGCTTTATTGTTACTGCATTTTGGTAACGGAAAGCGAGTCTCTCACCTCTTTTAGTCTGCTGCTCTTGGCAGGCTTCTGACATTATTTATCGTGCATTTGCTAATTCATTCTCATAAAGCTGACAACTCTAAAAATCTTTGTGGGCCTAAACTGTGTGAGATGAACACAGCATGTGAATTTTGAATGACGTCACCTTCATCATACATAAAATATTCTTTTTACAAGTTACATGCAGCTTTTCTGCTGGTGTAATACTTCTAATGCATAGTATATTTTAAAATAAATGCTCAAACCATTATGAAAGATTCAATAATTTATTGCTATGGCTTCACCTTTACTGAAAAAAACATTTTGTAAGCTGAGAAAATTCCTTTTAAATCCCTAAAGGCATATCATAGGAACCAATTAATATTTGTGAAGGATTCTATGATCCTGAGATGAAATACTAGGGAAAATTATAAAATATCTGTACTTTATGCTGCATAATACCCCTCTGTATGTTCTTACTTCTGTGTCCAATCCTGTACACACAAGTTTAATTTCATTTACAGTGAAATAATCCTATTAACTCTTTCCTGATCTTTTCCTGTTGAACTGACTCGCAAAACTCCCACAGGACTTGAAGAACAAGACAAATTTCTCAATATGTAAAGTTAATTGTGTGGCTAGATTCAATTACATGGCTATCACGGAACAAACAGCATTTACTTGCTCCCTTAGCACTGTTGTCTTCCCCCTCTTCTTTCCAGAGGCCGTCTAAAAAAAGCATGTTGTAACCTAGAGCAGAGCTGTTCGACTCTTGTCTGTGTGTGGCTTGTGCTTAACTTAAGTAAAAGCTTAGATTGCCTTCAGCGCATTTATTTTTTCAACAATTCTGAACTCATTTCAGCCAGATTTTATAGATTTCATAGAGATCAACCAGCAGCCTGCACATCCACTTTTACAAAGCACTTCTTATAAAAAGCAGGAAAAATGTGCATGCAATTGAACGCATATGTATAGAATAACTGGTTTTGCTTTCAGAAATTAACCAACATAGGAGGCAAAAGTGCTGATGAAATAAGCATTAAGTTAGAATACCTTTCATGTATCCATCAAATAAATAATTGTACATTTGAATTGATGTTTTAATTATTATACCATAGAACACTTCACTGTTACATGCTATAGTGTATTTCCTGGAGACTATTTCCCAGAATATTTCAGAGCAGAAGCAATTCCAACTGAAAAACAAAACCTTCATTTTCTTTTCTTGTTATTTTTTAGAAGGTGATTTTCAAAGCTTATAAGGTAAAATGGAGATATAAAAAACTCTTCAAAGCACAAAGAAATTAACAGAGAGGACAAAAACAAAGGCAAGAAGAGAAATTCAGAACAAACAAATATTAACCATTTATGTGAATACCTTGCTCCTGTTTGGGAGCAGAAAATAGCCTTGTGCATAAAGCTGAAGTTACATTAAAATAAATTATAGTTCAGCACATACATACTTAAAATTAGGCAAGTAAATTTAAATACTTCATGGAATTACAGGGATTTTTTTTTCTTCTTTTTCCAGAAGTTTCTCAGTAATTATCATATGAAACATCCCTGACCAACATATAGCTGTAACTCCTTTTTCTACTCATGTGATAGAAAAAAAGGCAAAGAAATTGAAGAAGTTGGCTAAAGTTGGTATTTGGATGATAGCTGATGTGAAATGAATCTTTACAATAGACATTCACTTCTGATCAAACTACCAGGCAAAAAATCTTTCCTGGATCATATTTTTAAATCTGAAGCAAAAGAAGTTTTTAATGGTTTTAAACTAAGATGTGGGGGTTTGTGGGGTTGAGTTTTTTGTTGTTTTTTTTTGTTGTTGTTGTTGTTGTTTGTTTGTTTGTTTGTGTTCCTACATTGCTGGAAAATATGTGTGCTTTTTCAAGCCTCTTTTATATGATTTGGAATCTGTCGATGATAAGGTTTTCCCACCACAGTTCCATTTCAATTCTCTGAAATATCCAACCTACTATTTTTTATTGGTAAATTTGCAATGAATGCATCAGGATTCCCAGCCTTTTCTCTAACCTCTCAAAGCTCCGCTTGTTTCCCAGAAGATCCATTACCTTTTGGTTGTAAACTGCCATTCTATAGGCCATAATGCATTCATTAATTCTCCTACACTGTTTATCACTACTCAGAATTGACCCTTCCAAATTCTTCTGAGAACCAGAATGCATTTTCAAGCACAGTGTATTGGATTTTTTCTCTCTTTCACTCATGACCTGCTTCTGTGTGACTCATACTTTATTTAAATATGCCTTTGGTTTTCATAGCACCTCAGTGTCTTCCATTGCTGGAAATCAAACTGAGTCATTAGAGCAAAATCTAACCATTCATTTCACTGAAAACTGAGCCAAACAGGGAGATTGCAAAATGCAGGTTGCTTGCTTATGGGAACAAGGTAGCTTACAGACTACAGAACTGGTTGTTCTGTTTGTTTTTTTTTTTTTCTTTAAAAAAATATTTCCCTAATTATGGATGCGAAATGAGTATGTAGATAGTGTGCTGCCTTTTTAAGGTGTATATATTTTCACTTGGCAAAATACAGGGGGTGAGATTTTGAAAGCCCTTAGTATTGACCTAATCTTGTTCTCATTTCAGACACTTCTAGTGACTGCAAAAGAAAGGATTTCTGTCAGGGCTGAGTGCTTTTGAAAATCCTATCCATCCTGTTTAGTAGTACTTATCACTTTGTTCTATTTTTATGAATACAAAGTCTCATATAAACAATTTAAGGGAAAAAGCCATGACTTTGGAGTAACAATGTTAAGCATTTCATTAGTGCTGACAGTGACATAAGAAACTGCAGCTTCAGACAAACCCTTATACTCCTGAAAATGCTGCATATCCATTTAAGTTCAAATTGCCTACACTGAATGAAGACGAATAAGTTAACATGGCTTTGAGAGGGATAAAGAGAAAAGATGCTTGGTTGTCACAAATATAGATTTATTCTGATCACTGTTTTTATAACCAGTAAGCTCTGCAGGTAAAATAAACCTTTTATGCTGTAATTTCGATGAATTAAATGAAAGGAATAAAACTTCTAAATCACTTAGAGCAAGGGCACTACATTTCCCTGCTGTATTCTTGTGTTGTCCTAAAATCTGCATTTAGATGAGTTCATAAAAAAGTATGTTATGAAATTTGGATTTGAAAACCCTTTAACTGGATAAGAATATAACTACCATGCTAATTAGAGATTGTCTTGATTTATCTCTCTAACTTAAATTTCATACCACTCTCCACTGGCCTGTCAATCAGAGTTACTTCCTTCCTCCTCCTCTCAGTGAAAGCACTTGAACAACATGAATGACAGGTAATTTGGTCTTTCATAAAAGATCATTCAGAATATTACAGAAATTTGGGCCGGGGGGAGTGGGGGTAGCTCTAGCTTAGTTTTCTCTATCCTTTTCAACATTTTGAAACATTTTAAAATCATGGACTCCAAACAGAGAGCCTGAAAGTAAGTCTTGGGAGTTCAAGTGTTCAGGGAATACTGAGCATGACAGCGAGCACAGGGCAGGAGTAACAATGGTGAACCGCCTGTGTATGGTTCTGCTACATTTTCACTGTTCCTGAAAATTGCAAGCTGGATTCTTTATGGAAAAGGTCCTTTTGGAATTAATTCCATCTTACCTCTTGTTCTTACGTCTCTTCTTAGTAAATATCTATCTGGTTTAAGCATTTTTCCCATTTGTGTCTTATTTTGGATAAGACACTCTCATCAAACTTTGAGATTATGCACTAAATGCATTAACGCAGACGATATTGCTGTTGCTGACAGGTCCAGCGTAAGGATGGGCTTGGGAAGTGGCTGCTTCAGGTCACACTAATGTGGATAGGATGAAGAAGTTTGAATTGCTGCTTTTGTGTAGAAAAACAGAAGCACGTATCTTCTGGAAAAATCAAACTCTTTAAAGCTGTAGGATTCACTTTTAAAATGTTCCTGCTTGTCTTTAATTCTCTCTTTTTCTGTGCTGCTTTCTCTTTGTTCTTCTCCTTATATCCTTTTCCCAAAAGGCAGCAAGTGTTTTTCTCACCTTTCTTAGGCAAGTTCCCTCCACAGCAGGCTGATTTATTTCAGAGTGTTTATACAGTTTTTCAAAGGTGAAGATACTTAGCTTTGGCTTAAATCTGTGTTGTAAAAGTGACCCTGCCAAAGACTGCTGCGGAGCAACTGCAAGCAGAGTTGCTTGTGTATGTGCCAGGGCAAACTGTCAAGGGAAGAAAGGGAAAGCTGCAGGAAATGGGGAGAGAAACCTTGACGTTGCTTAAAATGGAGCTTTCAGATTTGGTCTACGTGACAAATCCTTACCTCTTCTAATTTAGCTCAGTTATTTATTTATTTGTTCTTACTTGGAAGTAAAATAAATAAAAAGAGAATGCACTCATAAATGTCATTTGGATAGAACAATATATAAAAAAAATATTCTAGTTATCAGTATCAAGTTTGAAGTCCAGTTAATAAGAATGAAGAGCTAGATAATTCTATTCCTCATCTTTTTCTGACTTTTTCAAAATAATTTCTAAATCCTTATTACAGAAATCAAAACCAAAAACGCGTGCAAAATCCGGGCCAGTTATGGTGTGAGAACAAGGCAAGAAGAACCAAGAAGAAGGAAATCAATGCAGGGCCTTGCATTAAATTCATGCTTTCCCCTTATGGAATTGGTTATTAATCTTTCTGTCTTGGAAATAAAAAGGTTCTTCACATTCCACTAATCCCCCAGTTCTGCTTTATGAGCCAGATATTTGTCCTACTAGTTTGTCACGTATGCAACGGTGCTGCAAGCAGCACACAAATTACTTGCTAAGGTCAATGACATTGCTAATTTCTTCTTACTTAGGGAACCCATCAGTGACCAGCTTAATTAAATGCAAGTTGGATTCTACTCCTGTGCAAATACTGCTGATAGATTACACCAACCATAACAAGTGAAAGAAGAGAATTAGTCCGCCAAAAGCGATATATGCTATATATGCTATTTTGCTCTCTTTGCCTCTGGTAACAAAGTTGGGTGAGACATTTTATTAAGTAAAGCTAGGACGTGTCCCAAGGCTATTCAATACTCATGAAGCACAACTTCAGTGGCCTATTTCTTTATTTTAAATACAGATTTTATTTTTGATTTGCTTTATTAGTATTTTTTTTTCTCAGACAAGGGTAGCTAAGACTGAAGCTTAAACCAATGGGATTATCCCTCAATAAAATTTTTGTATTCACTACACTTGCCTCAGTCTAAAGTTTCAGGGTGTATTCAAGTACATTATAGGAAGTTGAAATCCATTTGCTATAAATTCCATTATTCAAGTCTAGGTATTAGGGCTTCTCCATAGCTGAGTGCCCTCTGTACCAGCTTTTTTTAGGCAGGTTTTGCTACCTACTCATAAATACTCATAAATCCATATATATTCCCAATAAATGGGACCTGCTGAAAAGCTGTAAAGGAGGATGGTCTACCATACCTACAGTAGTGGTCACATTCCTTAGTAAGACTTGAGATGGAGGATAGTCTGTGTCTCAATTTGCCTGTGAGCTGTACGAAGGCACCAGCAGGGAGGTGTGCCAGATTCCCTGAACTCTCTTATTCAGACAGCAGGGGCTCACATTTGAAGATAGTTTTCTAGGAAAACAAACTCTGAACAGTTGTATTGCTTACCTTGGTCCCACTGCAATTGGTTTTGCGCTTCTTGTACCATTTTAACACACTTCAACATAAGGCTGGAGGTTAAAGAGGTTTGCATTTCTATGGGCTTTGTGAAAATAAGTAAGGAAAAAAAAAACCCAAATACTGCTTTTCTATCCTATGCCAGTAGAAACTTTTAAGATGAACCAGCTAGACTACCAGACAATAGAAAACCCGCCCAGATGAGTGAAAAAAATTGGTTTTGGAGGAAAAATAATTACAATCAGGACTTAGAACTAGCCAAATAATATAACTAGTCAAATAATGTAACAAAATAGTCTCCACAAACCAGACTTCGTAAATCTGCTGCTCATGGAATTATTAGACCTAATTTAATTTTTCACTATTTAATTTTTTTCTAGTTTTCAAATATTCTTGTTTTCAGTAAAGAATCATATTATTGTTTCCAGCACCCAACTCATTTACATGTAAAAATTAATAACAATCTAAGTATTTCTGAAAATTAACCATTGATTTAAGCACTTTTTAGCTGTCCCATTTGAAAATATTGCTCATGTGGCTACTTTTAAGTGCAAAGTTTCAATAGCTTAGCTGAGTAAATATTGAAATACTGAAATGCAGTTTGTAAAACTGATGACAAATCATTACTCTATAAAATTTGCTTGTACTTATAATAATTTTAAGTAATATTTACTGGACAATAAGGTTTTAAATATAAACTAAAGATAACCAGTTGTGTATAATCTTTGTGGTCTTTTCTGCTACCGATTCACTATGATTTATTTCCCTGAAACTTTCTAATATTCTGAAGTCATAAAAGGAAATGAAGTTTCCTTTCAGTCTTGGAATGGCTTCATATTCATGCAGGTAGTGTTTATGTTTCTGATTGCCAATGTATAATATGTCATCATTAATGTGACTAGGATATATATTTCGGAAGATTGTTACTGTTGCTGCTGCAACTCATTTCACCTGGAACTTATTAATGCCACTAAGAGGACTTTGGTCTGGGTTCAGTTAATTCTCAGTCTGGATGAAATGTTACAGTTTTACACATAGCAGTATCCTTGACATAGCTGCAGAGCTGGTATAAGTTAATGTAATTGTTTGTGTGCAAGACCCTTGGTACTGACCTCAGAGACATCAAATTCTTCCCTTAGTAATGTTTGTATAAATCAGCAGTAGGTCCATTGATTTCAATTACTCAGTATTTACAGTGAGATGAAACCAAGAATATAATTTGCCCTACACATCTAAATTTAACCTTGACACAAACATGCACATTCCCTATTTACATGAATGAGGAGGTTAGGGAATTTGATTTGTAAGTGGAGAACAGTGGTATTCCGAAAGGGTAAAAGTCAGAGTAAGTATTTGAATGGCCAGTTTAAATTAGAGTAATCACAATTTCATCTTCCCCCTCTTCTCTCCCCCTGAAGATCTTCTGCTTTTAACTTTTCTCATCTCTTACCAGAAGTAGCTATATTTAGAGTCACCCTTTGGGATCACTGTGGTGCAATATGGATTACTCTCAACTTTATCTCAGTGAAGAACTATTCTAAATGATGTACTTAAGAGTACAGTTTCTGCTACTTGACCCTGTGCAAACAGAAGAGTCAGGCCTGTAGCCTCTTAGGACTCTTAGGTTCATCTGAACCAGAGAGCAATTATTCTTTACATGGGGTTTCGATATTTATAGTGAACAATGGTAATCTAAGCCTGAAATAATATCTAGAAAAATAGGAAGCACAACTGATGCTATCAGCTATGTGGACTGAAAATATATCTTTATCAGGTTTTAATATCTAATGAGACTATAATAACTAGTCTTATAAAATATTAAACTTTTTCCAGGTAAAGAATCCACATCTTTGCTTATGTCTGCAAAGAACCATGTAGTTCATGATGCTCTATAAATAATGATATTGGATGTTCCTTGAGCCTCAACCTTGACTGTTTCAGCTGACTAAAACTGAAAGTTTATTTTAAAGTCTACAACATTCTCTATAGAATTGATTTTTATACCACTCACTTTCAAAATCCGTTTTATTCTCTGTTCCATAAATAACAGTTCCTGGTGATTTGATCTAATGATGTTTGCTAAAATTTCCTATGGGTGGCAAATATTTTCCCATTTTCTGTAGCTGTCATTAAGCTGTATTCCCTGTCCAGAAAATAACAAAAGATGATAGCACAAAGTACCTATCTGGGTCATCACAATTAAATTGTATAGAAATAGATAAAAGAAAACTTAAAAGAAAATTGGTTCCTTTCCTCTACAGAGACTTGTTCCTCCAGGTTTTCCTAAGGATGGGCATCTTTAATCTTTAAAACCAGCCACAGTCCTGAAACTATGTCCCAGAATAAAAATATTTTTGTACAGTAAATACGTTTTGCAAAGCTGAGCATTGCAGCTGTCATATTCATCATTAAAACCTCAGCATGGAAAGTAATTTCCTTCTCTGACACTGAGACCACACTTGCATGCACACACATCCTTCACATTGGGAGATACGAACTTGTGCTTGACACGTTGGGGTATGGTGTTTTTGCTTCTCCCTCGTGCACCTCTCCTAATATAAGCCTATCACTGATTTATTATTTCATAATCACTAATGTATTTAGCTTCATAATAGTCCTTTTTAAAGTAAAAACAGCATAAATTTTTAAAGCTAGAGAGATGTCAAAAGATATAGGTGTGCATCTAGTAATAATTTCAACAGTGCATAAACAATTCAGCTGCAGCTCTATCTGCATCAGCAGGTGCCTGGCCCTCAATTCAAAGGTCTACTAAATTTTATGTAGAACATAAGAAACAAAGTGGTAGAAAACTCACATTTAATTCTTAGTTTCAGGTTGAATTACCTATTTTTTATTCAGGCATCATGGTATCAAAATCATTGAGCGCTCTGATTTTCATGTGCTTCTGATAAGCATTTTCACTGGTATTAATGTTGCAGTCCCTGTTATATGGATAGAGAAGCGCTTCCAGTTTTACAGCCAGGTATTTAATCTTGAAGAAACACATTCTGTATAGCCTAATGCTGTGAAGTTTGACCTTATAAAAGCATGTCAAATTCAGATTAATTAAATTTGTGCTTTTATATTTATCCAGTCCCTTAGAAGTTTAAGATAATCCCTTCTGCCTCTCTCAGATTTTACCATCTCTATATGCCTGTCGTAAGCAAGTGTCTGGTTTGATGCCCAAACCACGACAGCAAGATACAGTGAACAGAATTCCTAACATTTTGTATGGCTTCTTGAATCAGGAGGGGCTGAAAACTCAGAACAAATAATTGGTACAGGACATCGGACATTAGATTGCTTTCTTATATGCATAACCTTGTCTAGTGGGTGGTGTCCTTACCCAGGGCAGGGGGGTTAGAACTAGATAATCTTTAAGGTCCCTTCTAACCTGAACCATTCTATGATTCTATGATAATCCTGCTTGTAGGCTGTTGTTTTCAGGGCTGGATGAAGATAACGGGCAAGACTTAATTACTCTTCTACTTCTGGTTTATACGTGATATGTTGATAACAAGTAGCTGGACCATATACGTATATGTACTAACTTCATCATAATTTACTTTGTAAGTTTCACCAGCTAAACTTGGGGATGAAATATGGGACTGTCTTATAATGCGTTATGTGAGGTAACGCAATACCAGAACCCTAATGTCAGCCATCTGTCCCAATGCACATCACCAAGAAAATGAATGCTGGCTGTGCTCACTAGTCCTCAAAGCTAACTGAATTTTAATGGGACATGAAAATGAGGATATTAGAACAGAGTAGACTTTTGGCCCAGCACTGAACCTGGGAAGTAACAAAACCCTGAGAGGAAACCTCAGAAACAATACTGGAGACACGTACGGATACGGTGGAAAAGATTTCTCTTCAGAGTTGTGTGGCAAGGTTATAAACTAAACAACATTTTCATTATTCATCCACAAGGCCAATGATTACAGATAAGTAGCCTTCACACTCCTGCTCAATCTGCAGATACCATTACAAAGAATTTTCCCATGAGTATCTACTAAATATATGAGGGATAGATCTATTGCACAGCAAGTCTTGAAGCAATCTACAACTTAGACATTTAATTACCGAAGAGTTAAAATGGAAGGATATCCATGGAGAAGGAATACCTTGTTCAAAAAAACTACATTGAGAGATACCTTTTCTTCTCTTTCATAACCACAGAATTTGTCAATTAAGTTTTTCAGCTTCTATGGCAATCTATGGCTCAGTGTAAGAACTCAGAACAACACTCCACTGCTCAGACATTCCCCCCATGGATTTTAATGCCCACCTTCATCAAGCACTTACTGTAATTACATGGAAGGAATAACTAGTTTATAAACTATGGAAAATAGTGTGTCTCTAATGTATGTAGTCAGGGGCTGTGGGATACAGATGTTCCACTGCTTACACTATAGTGTCCTGACAGTGTACGTAGGGTATGGGCAAGGAAAATTAATCTTAATTAGACAAAGAATTTAAAAAAAAAATACTGTTTACTTATTGCCACCAGCTTCAATTGGAAATTATACGAGCCTTTTAAAAGTAAAATTAAGTAAACAAAATGCAATATTATGTCATCATTTATTAATGAAATGAAATTTCTTTTATGATGAAAATTCAAAAAATAAATTATGATGAAATTTCTTTATCTGATGAGCTATTTCAATGACATTTCTTCCTTGACCTGGACTCCATTACATTTTTTTATATTTCTTCTTGATTGGTTTCAATGAAATAGATGTTTTCAACATAAAGCAATGCTCTCGCCCCAAATAATTTGGACTGTTAGAGACAGAAAATCAGAATGAAGATGGCAAAGTAGGAGGAAATTTGCACTTTTAAATAATTTCAGCTTATTGGAGGTATATTTAAAAGAAATCTTATCAATTCAACAATAACTAGCAACAGAAGTGCTTATCAGGGACATGAAAAGAACTGAAACGTTTTGTAAAACAAATAGTTTACACATACAGCGAATACATAATGAATTTTGTTTCTGTACTTCAAGAAGTTGTTATTTTTTTCCAACCAACACAGATTCTTTCTGTTGAGAGATTTTTAAAACTAGCTTTTCATAATATTAGAGGCAGCAAGTTCATATATATTGCATCTCTACTGACTGTCTGTCTTATGTTTAAATTGGGTCTTCCCCCCAGTACAAAATAATGGGAAATAAAATCCATGGAGAACTGTTACACACAAAGGGATATATCTTAACTTAATACACCTCCAAGGAACTTGACTGCAGAATATACCAAGGAATTTTTACTGCATGATTACCTTGTTTCATATTCTTCTCCAATAATTTAATTTACTGACTAACAGCATGCAGGAGGTAGGCCAGTCTAACTTTTACTATGCTTCATTATTAGGGCTGTAATAGAAATGTAAGAAAAATAAAACATTTTAACAAAAGTGTATGATTTCCAAACAGCAAAAAACATAGGTACAATGTGATTCATGCCCCAGGCTATGTCTATGGTGATAAGAAAACTTGCACTATTTTCCCATGATAAAAAAAAAAAAAGTGAGATGAGAACCTAAATTACCACTTCCTAAGAAAATAATTGCTGTAAAAACATAAATTGTAAAGGAATCCATGCAATGCTCATTAAGGGAATTAACTCATGCTTTCCCAGTGTACATCTGAGTATGAATACATTTATGTGAACTTGTTATGTAAAATGTTTGCTTTTGAACAATGCGTTGTTACTAAATCACTAGCTCCAGAGAATTCATAAATCTAGGAAGGATAGTTGGTAGCCATTTTGTCTTCTGTGCTGAAGTTGGTGAAAGGCTGATATTACAGCTTTTAGTCCTTCTTAGGTGATTTCCTTTGTTCTTCAGCAAAGATTCTGATGTACAAGCATCCTGACAAAATAAAACTGTGTTTTCTTATGTTTCTTTGTGAGAAGAGGTGAATGTATGTGAACTGATGTGCAGACACTTCTTTTGTGTTCTTCGGCACTATAACCTGACAGAGGTAATGAAGACAAATAGTTTCATTCAGCAGCTCTGCATGTGCTGGGGATTTTTTAACTCATTTGCAGCAATTCATGGTCTTGTTTTGCATTAGGATGCCTGTGGAAATACTATGTGCATAGTACTATTTCCTTCATATTCTTTATTCTATTAGCAAGGTTTCCATTTCTTCTTAAGCTTCCCTCTTCACAGTTTTTGAGCTGTGAATGAGTAACACTGCTACTAGCACGAATAATAATAAAAAAATCATCTTTGATGTCTGATGAGCTATACACATTGCTCTCTCATTCTTTAATTTCATGTTGAGTTTGGTTTGGACTTACATAGTGATACCCAGTTTTCGAAGGGTTTTTTGCTTTGTTTTATGTCTTTGTGTTTCATGAAATGGTGTAATGGTAGGAATTAAAACATAAGTCAGAAATATGTGAAAGTGGATTTTCTCTCTTTTAAAACATTGAGATACAATAATGATTTCAAGCAACCATTACAGAGATACATAGCTTCTTTCCTAATGTAAACTGTTAAAAAAACCAACTGGTTTTTATAATTCTAAAAGGTTCAAGAAAATGTATGAAGTTCTGTGGAATGTTTAGGCTGTGTTTTGTTTTACGTATATTTATCTTAAGATAAGGATTAGACATCAATTCTATGTGAGCAGAAGAATGTTGGAGATTAATTACCATTTACAAAACAGTTCCCAACTGGAAGCGTAATAAAATTGTCATTTAAAGTGAAAAACAATGGTAAGAGTCATTAGATCTAATTTAGATGCCTAACAGTTGTGGCTAAACCTTAACCAGTCAGGCAAAGGTCTTTTTATACTCAACATATGGAAAGAAATAGTAGTAGACAGCAGTTCACATAGTCCTCCTGAGGTGTTAATTTGAAGACAAGATAAAGAAGTATGTAGAGGTACCCTTTTGTCTCCTTTGTGTATAAAGGAAACATAGAATGACTAGCCCAGGTTTAGAAGCAAAACTTTTAGATGCCTAAATCAGGTCAGAAAAATCCCACCCAACGTAATCAGTGGAAAACACATACTACTCCTTAGTTTAACTTTTCACAGTAGAATTTTCTGATCCTTTCTGAGGTGGTGTTGTTTTTTGTTTTTTCTTTTTTAAAATATAAACAAGTATAAAAAGAATCTCCTTGTAAGAAAACAGGTCTTACTGAGCACTGAATTTTAAAACATCAACTAGGTTGAAATTAATGATAAAAGAACTTCAACGTTTAGGACATAGACTTAAGTTTCAGATCATTATTTGGGTATTCAATGGCCTATGAGTCAAATAAGATTAACTGTTAGGTCACTTTGTAAAATGCATTTGATGGAACACATCTGAACATCAATGTAATTTATATGACTATCATAAACAATTGCTATGGCCTTTCATGTAGGTCTCAGCAGGGAGATGGAGGAATTAGCATGGAAGCAGTTGTGTTGCTAGGGATTATTCTTCCTGCCTCCCACCCCCTAAAAACATTAACATTTATGTTTGCTTTTGTTTAAATTCTACAGATCTAAAAATTCCTTTGGATTTTGTAGTATTGAGAAAACTAGTTTTAAAAATATCATCACACTGCACAGTGGAAACTGTAGTTCAGCAGTTTCATTTGCTTTTTCTCCTCCAGCAGTGAAGCTTCCTTGCTGGCCTGAGGTTTCTGTGCTTATCCTCTTTCTATTTCCTTCACCTGTTATAGTTCACTACCACTGCCCGACTACTATTTGGTTGTGCCCCAGAGCTTCTGTAGTTGTTTAATTTTGGAGAAAATCCACTACCTTCATGGTATACAAAAAACTTTTATGTAGAAGAAAAAAGTAATGCATTAGAAGTTTCTATTTTAATTACTTTTGGAAGAAAATGCTTTGTCCAATCATGGAAGCCTTCAATCCGTTCCACGATTATGGCAAACTCATTAAAATGAACTATAGGGACCTGATATGTGTATAAGAATGTTCCTTGCGTGAGATGTCAAAATGAAAAGTCTCCAAAACATTATTATGAATAAAATGCTGGTCCATGCTGTGTTAGTTAGCAGTGAGATTCTGAGTAATGTATTAATTTAAAACAGCTCCCGTCTGAACTTAGAAGTATATTTTTTATCATGGTTAATGGGCAACAGCACAGATGTAAGAGCTTTCTTACAAAGAGTAGATATGATACATTTCCTTTTTTTTAAAAAAAGGAATGCTGCTTATATAATTTAATTACATCTTTTTTTTTTTTTTTTGCAGTACAGCTGTATATCAGCTCTTAATTAAGTGCTTTAATACACTACTGAGTCATCACTACAGACACCTTAGTACAAGATCAGGGACATTACTACAATGATTGTAACTGGAAGAATATATGTTGTTGGCTTTTCTCAAAGTTGCTTAAAATTTTCACTGAAATCAATAGAATTAAATCAGATGCATACTCAAAGAAGCCAATTGGATCTTTCCTTATCTATGTAAAATCATGGACAAAGGCTAAGAAAACTAGCTAGTTTATGTTAGATGATAAGCTACTGAACTTTTCCTAGAATGTTCTGACTTCATGTAGCTTTGGAAAATGTTACATTTAGGAAAAACAAAACAATGAAAAAAACATTTCTGGAATATTGAAAATCAGTATTTATAAATCATAATTTTAGATAATGTATCATTAATGAAAAAAAGAAGTGATATTGTAGATCACAAGCTGATTACACTTCCATTTCTTCTAGAATAGGTTTTGTCCTTCCTATATCTTTATAGAAACAAGGTGGTATAAAAAGTAAGTTTTTGTCTCAGAAACAGTTGGACAGAGAAGCAAACAAATACGTTTTCCATGACCAGCAAGGGATCCTAGGTAATAAACATACTTTCATTTTAAAATATCTTCTGGGCCTGTATATTTGAATTAGATTCTTACATGTCTAGTGAAACAGTACCAAAACAATTTGATGTCTCTAAAGCTAGTCATTCAAACATAGACACTCTGTTCTTCTAAAAGCTTTGTAAGATTTTCTAGAATGTCTCTACACTGCTTAAAAAATAAAGCTTTCAAAGACATAGACCTAGCAAAGCTTTTGTCAGTATTTGATAAAGCAATTGTATTTCCTAAACCCTAAATTCATCAAGAGGATTAATAATTATTCAACAGAAAAAAAAGATTTGTCTGGTCCCAGTGTGGTGTTTCAGGATAAGGGAGTGTTCTCGATTATTTCGTCTCCCAGAATGGATTGAAAATGGCTTTTGGAGGCCACTTCTTAACCATCTGGTATAAAGACAATAAAAAGGAATATAGTTCCCTCTCTTCCCCTCAGCTCACAATTCATTAGTTATTGGGCTCAAATAGGTGGTCAATAATGCCCTCTCTGAAGTGCAGGACAGCGAGGGTACATTTAGATAGATTCTTGAACTTAATTAGCACTTAGATCATTAAAAAACAACAAGACCAAAACAAAACAAAACAAAAAACCAACCACAAAGCCACAGTTTTTAAAAGCTTCAGTAGTGTCAGCAAAACATGATCTCAAATGAAGTGATAGAAAATACAGTGTATTGTGTGTATTCTGTGATCTGCCAGAATGATTACTGTCTAGTTTTAAATTTAACTGTAGCTTGTAATTACTTTTCCATTGAGTAGAGGTATGGCCTTCTTGCTGCAGCAGGAAAGAGCCTGATTCAGACTTCCTAGAGAGACAAGACCGTATGATCTCAGGCACCATTTTAATTTATGGTGCAAAGCTCAGCCAATCTGATGATATTAATACTTGCTTCTGGAACCATTAGGGCAAGCATCTGGTTCAATGCAGTTTTCATTGGGTGAAAGGACTTTTGTCTGGATACCCATTTGCCTTTCTTCAGTGGTATGCAACCATAAATGGTGTTGATGACAGCAGTTGATTCCAATATGCAATCTTCAAGTTTATAGCCCAAAACAATGTGGCCAGCTGGGAAAATAAGTTGTGGTGATCAGCTCTTCACATGAAGTTGATTTTATAAATGTACATCTGCCACTGCCACAAAAATATGACTACTTCCCACAAGCCTCTTCCTCATGCAATCACATCATGATTTCAATTACATAAAAACTCTCTTTTCTAAAAAGGTTGTCATGATTAAACTGAGAATTCCTTTGATTGCATGAGACTTCAATTATCTGAATGTTTTCTTTCCTTTAGGACTTCAAAATACTCAAGAGTGTATTGTATTATTATGTTGTGGTTGCTTGCATAACGGAAATGATAGATATTATCTCTATCTCCAACGTATGACTCTGTAGAGGCCATCTGGTCCTTAAGATTCTGGATGTCAGTCTGATGCTAGTACATTGTGCGTTTATATTTGTACATATGTCCCAGTAAAGTCAGGACGGCAGCACTCTAAAGCCATGTGAGATAGTGTTCACATCTGACCAGCCTATAGGGCTATCATATGCTACTGTTGATTTGTATTTTTGAGAATTAATATAAAGATTCAAAAGATAAGTAAAACATTTTCTTATAAGCAGCTAATGCTTTTCTCATTTTTGAGAATGAGACAAGGACACTTGTGTCACATGGACAAAAAAGGGACATTTTTATAGTTTCTAATTGACAGTAGCTCTAAAATGGGTTACATGTGTTTGAATATGTAAATCTCATCCTTCAGTTAATCATGATACTGCAACATTACAGGAAGGATTGCCATATTAATATTGTTATCTATTCTGGAAAAAAAAAGGTAAATGCAGTGTTGGGTGCATGTGTATCGCACTAAATGAAAGACAACACTGGATTAATCCAGCTCCATTTACAAATACAGTGGGAAAAACTTCCTGCATGTATTTAAGTACAAATTACTACTTGCATTCATAGTTAGTATTAAAAAAAAGAGAAAGAGAAAGAAAAGGAAAAACTTGGTCAATTCTTTCACAGATCTCTTTTCTAAGATATACCATCAATATGCTTTTTTGATTTCTAGAAGAGCCATTTCAGTGTTTTCCTTGAAATTTCTAATTTGATACTTTGTTAATTATATGGGTAAAAATGCCTTGATGATATTCTAAAATCTTTTTGCACTTCTGTTTTGGTGCTGTAATTCACACTTTGATAATACATTATTTCTGTTTGGCATGCCTTTTCAACCACTGCCAATCTTAACACTTGCCAAGTCAGCCATGAAATGTAATATGTGATTACAATCTATAATCACACAGTAGTTCATGTTACAAAAAAAAAAAAAAGATGTTTAGAAATAAAGTTCTATTTCTGCCACCCCAGTCCATAAAAAAATTTAGCAAAGTAGGTAACTTTGATGACATATTAGTTGGCAGAATTGATATGGTTCATACTGTATCATATTTCACAGAAGCACCAAATTACAGAATCGTTGAAGTTGGAGGGGACCTCTGGAAGTCATCTACTCCAACTCCCTTTCTCAAGCAGGGCCACCTACAGCAGATTGCCCAGGACTATGTCCAGAGAGTTTTTGAATGTCTCCAAGGCTGGAGACTCCACGACCTCTCTGGGTAACCTGTCACAGTGCTTGATCACACCTACATTAAAAAAAGTGTTTCTTGATGCTCAGACAGAACCTGCTGCGTTTCAGTTTTTGTCCATTGTCTCTTGTCCTGTCGCTGGACACCACTGAAAAGAGCCTGGCTCCATCCTCTTTGCACTCTCCGTTCAAGTATTTATATACATTGATAAGTTCCCTACTGAGCCTTCTCCAGGCTCAACCGCCCCAGCTCTGTCAGGTTTTCCTCATAGGAGAGATGCTTGAGTCCCCCAATCATCTTTGTGGCCCTTTGTTGGACTCTCTGTGCGTCAATGTCTCTCCTGTACTTGGGAGCCCTGAACTGGACACAGTACTTCAGGTGCGGCCTCACCACTGCTGAGTACAGGAAAAGGATCACCTCGCTCTATCTGCTGACTACACTCCTAACGCTGCCCAGGATACCATTTGCCTTTGCAGCAAGGACACATAGTTGGCTCATGTTCAACTTTGTGTTCACCAGGACCTCAGGTCCCTTTCTGCCAAATTGCTTTACACCTGGGTGGCCCCTTACATGTACTGGTGGCTGACTTTCTTTTTCCCAGGGGCTGCGCTTGGCTGCTCCTCCCACCACCACGGGTCTCCAACTGGACTTCATGCCACCGATCACCAAAGGGGCTGGGCCCAGCCATTTAGCCAGTTTTCAATTCACCTCACTGTCTGTTTATCTAGCCCAGACTTCACCATCTTGTCTATGAAGATGACATGGGAAACAGAAGTATTTCAGGAATGCCCTAGAATGGGAAGACTGCACGACAGAAAATGCACTCACTATATTGTAATTCTTTCCATATTGCATAAAGAAGAAAATAAATAGCTATGGTTGCTACCACACATCAACTATATAATAGAACAAAATTGAAACTTCCCTTTATCTCTGTTGGAGGCCTGTTTAAGAACTATAATGGGAACTTCCCCCATGCAGTTCATTTTCAGATGCACTCTTTCTTTTACTAATTTCTTCTTCAAAATTCTTGATAACTGTAGTCAAAATTATCTGATTTCCACAGTCCTTCATGAAAGCATTTAGGAAATCAATATTTACTTTTCAATGTACTGAAATCAAAAAACATAACCTATTGCCAAAATATAAAAAAAAAATTAATGGTTATTTAGTGGTCTAAAACCAGCAACCTAGTCAGTTAATAGCATCTTGGTTTTTAAGGGAAATATTTTCAAGATTGCTTGGACTCTCTTTGTACATTTGTATTTCCTGATGATGTTCCTGGAAGTTGTCAACAAATAGAAAGATGATAAAGGAATTTTAGGGTTTAACAGAAAGATAGTAAACGCCTTCTAGTAAATATTAACATCTTCAGTAGAGTTGTGGGTAAGTATCTTTTTGCACTCTATCACAATCCAGAAGTAAGAGCATGTTACATATCTTTTAAAGTCCCTCTGTTAGTTTTATACCGAGGAGCTAAACACGACAGATGCAAAATAGAGAAAAGATATCCAAGTTTGTATGAATGCAGTTAAAAATACCCAGACATCTTTAATTTATGGAATCCCAAGCAGATGGTAGAATATGTTTACTGAACTCTTGTCTCTTTTTCTCTAAAGAACCAGAAGCTTTAAATATCACAGCATGTTTCAGAATTTGGCAGTGAGGACGTGAGTTTTCTGTGGTTGTTTTTTTAAGTCCTAATAAGATGTTCTTACATTTGGAACATTCCTAAGATTTGTGATAGCTACAAATCTGACTCAAATTACTGATTTGAGATCTCTGTGCGAAAAATTTATTTTAAAAAATGGTATGAAAGAGAAAATGTTGACTTACTGTTTTCAGTGTCTGCACTACTATTCGATTTAAGAATTATAATTTACCACTGTCAGAATTAGGCTGCTTTGAAGGCCAAAGTTACAATTAAATAATGTAGTTTGTTTTCTTGTATAATGGAATCATAAGAAGATGATTTCATTATCTTTGCACATAAGGACAATGTGGTGTTTGTCTTAAGCATATCTTCCAGACAGACATTCTTTCCTATTTTGAGATAGCAAAAGATTGGAGCATGCCCCGCAGTCACTGATTGTTTCAGTCATTTATTGAGGATTGTCTTAAAACCTTCCTTTTTCTTTTTCTTCAGTTCAGTCAAGATGGCTTTAATTTTCCTTTATTTTTTGTCATTATTATTTCTCTACTCATGTAAATTCTTGATCATAATTCAGTTTCAGAAATCAAATAACTGAATTTAACTGATTTAGGAAGAGTAGTAGAAAAAAATCAGAACTACTGTTACCACAAATCAGTTAAGTGATATCACATATCAAATACCACATATCAGATGTAGTTTGTACCTGTGTTCCGTGTTCAGGTGTTTATTTTAGTAATATCTGTTTGAGGACTATAAAATATCAGTGCTCTACATACCTAGATAACTGTTAATAATGATGCTTTGTTTTCGTGTCCTCCCACGTAGTCATGCACCTATTTTGAATTATTCTGAGAACATATTTGATGTTCTGAAAATTCAAATTATCTAAAATTTTTTATACTCTCAAGATTCCAGATAATGGAGAATGCACTGTTGGCCTTCTGCATAAGGTTGCCAATTTTTGCAAAGTGATTAGTTGCAATGTGTTAAAGTATGTGTGTACAACCTGTGTGACTCTATCTGAAAAGATCAAATAATAGAACCACAGAATCATAGAATGGTTCAGGTTAGAAGGGATGTTAAAGGTCACCTAGTTCCAACCCCCCTGCCATGGTCAGGGACACTCCCACTAGACCAGGCTGCTCAAAGCCCCATCCAGCCTGGCCTTGAACACTTCCAGGGATGGGTCATCCACAGCTTCTTTGGGCAACCTGTTCCAGTGCCTCATCACCCTCATAGTAAGGAATTTATTCCTGATATCTAATCTAAATCTCCCCTCTTTCAGTTTAAAACCATTACCCCTCATCCTATCACTCCACTCCCTGATAGAGTCCCTCCCCATCTTTCCTATAAGCCCCCTTTAGGTACTAGAAGGCTGCTATAGGGTCTTCCCAGAGCCTTCTCTTCTCCAGGCTGAACAACCCCAACTCCCTCAGCCTGTCCTCATAGGAGAGGTGTTCCAGCCCTCTGATCATCTTCGTGTCCCTAATGTTCTTCTGAATACTTTTTTACAAAAGTGTTTGTCTGTGAGAGTTTCCTCAGAAGCCTGACTAAACCAGAGTAGGGCAGAGAACAAGCAGTGGCTTGGGCAGTGTGCAGAGAGGAAGAAGCAGGCAGATCCTCAGGTGACCATTCTTCAGGATTATTTCTCTGAAGAAAATCCCGACGCTCAGTCTCCAGATGAAAGAAGGAAAATAGATCTTTGGTCACTAAATTTTCATGGGCTTTTTAATGGATTTTGAAGGAACAGAAAAACTAGATGTAAAATTGCTGTTGTTACTTACAAATCCAAGACTCAAAGAGAAACTCAAAGTGAAACTCCTGTCCATCTTATGACTCCTGTTTCAAAAATTGTGTGGGTACCACTGACTTCAGATTTTTTTCTGCCTTCTCCGAAGACAGAAAGTGTCATGAGAATAAATGAAAAGAGAAAGGATTCTCATGCAAGCAACTCTGTATTGTGTGTGTTCTGAATGATAGCTATAGTAGTGATTCAGGGATAGCCAAGCCCCAAAATTTCAGTAAGGAATGTATGTGTATGTTCATGTGCATGTGTCTGTGTATATAATCCATTTTATATATTAAAAAAACTGTGTGAAAGTTTAATTTGATCCACCTGAATCTGCAGGTTTTATGTTCAGCAAAATCTCAGTATAATCCTAATAAAGAGGACGAGTAGGGTTAAGTATTAACACTTGACAGCCCAATGTGATAGCAGAGAAGAAAACTGAGTGGTTTGGGGAAGCAGGTTACAAGAATACGTAGAAGTGTGAACCTGCATGTTTAGGATGGAGATATATATATTTGAATATATGCTTTCATCTATACATTATTGCAGTCTTTTTAAAGACTTCATTTTTTTTTCTCGTACATTCCTAAAATCGGTATTTATTTGCTTTCATTAATATTTTTCTAATAACTTATTTTATTTATTAATCATATGATATTGATTCTTTAGAAAGTTTTCAGACCTTCTAACTGCCTAGAGTGACATCAAATATGTATAAACATAAATAGTGTTATAAATAATACTTGACAGTCTTGACATGTATAATTTAATTTATTCTGTTGAACAATAATCTCTCAAACGCTGACATTCTAAGCTTGTGAAACATCAGTGCTGCCCTGTGGAAAGTTCTAAATAATGGTTTTGAAGAAATTGAAGGTGTGAAATATATACTTATATTTAAAAGGAAATTCTGAAATGGTTCTCTTGAAAAATCTGTTGTGAACGTGGTGTTAACTGTCCCCTTGAATGTTCTATTAAGCTTAGGGATGAGAATTCACATCTTTTATTTGCATTAAGCACTTGTGCTATTCTTTTGAGACTGCTAGTTGTAAGCATCTGAACTGCATACACAATTAAATCTTTATTTTGTAAATTAAGTGTTCAAGAACTCTAGTCTTGATTCTCAAAAATGCCTGAATAAAATGTTAATAATTTGACTAAAAATAAAGGTAGGGAAATGAGAATTGTGGTTAAGAAAAGTATGTTTTCAGCTCAGTCCACTTGTGACTAACTCTTCATTCTCCATTCCTCTATTTCATCCAGTGACTTACTAAGAGAAGTATAGCTTTTTATTAGTGCAGTGGCTATACAAAGGAAAACAAATACTTTACAGACTAGAAGGTATCATCCACTTGGTGATTTTAGGATATGAAACTGTCTTGGTTAAACCACCTGTATTTTACTCTTTCTGGAGGAACCAAAACATTTTCCTGTGGTTATAAATTACTTCATAGCAAGGCTTTGTTTTAGTAGAATCAAAGTGGGGAAGTAAGCTGGTCAGGGACATTTAATGTCTTGTCCCAGGCTTGCGTATTTCTTACACAAGGGTTTTGACAAGAATTGTTGGAATTACTTTCAAATAAGCTAAAATGAGAATAATTTTGTTTAAGAACAGTTTACGTGTACAGTTGGATAAGTTATGGATTCTCTTACTTGCTTTTAAATAAATCAGTCTGTAATTCTGACATATCTGTTATGTGCACATTGTCTGTCTGGTCCTGAGAGAATAGGAGCTGGAGCTGTAATAGCTATCAGAATACATTTTCTAAAGCCTTTTTTGTTCTTTAACCTTGTTCCTTAATGCACAAGTCTTCAACAAGACAAGAAAATAGATCTAGTCAACTACTTCTCTTCCTTACTTAAGAGTACCAGGTTGTCCCTTAAAATAGTCATACAAGGGAAAAGGAAGGAAGCACCCTCTGCAACCTGATCATCTGGCTGATTGCAAAATTTCACATAAGTCTTTTCAGATTTCCCTGTGAAAAAAAGCACTTTCAAAATGGGAAATAATAGTAAAGCACTTGAAGAAAAACAAAGTGCAATGCTAAAATTAGAACTCCAACTCTCTTGTGAATAGTATGTCTGCGTATATGTGTAAACAATGATTTAAACTTGTACACTTGTAAACTTGTACACTACACTTCAAAATCGATCCAGCAGATATTCTAAATCTCATCTATGTAGGACAAAGCTCTTCCCACATGCAGACTTTGTCTTTGAAACTCTATTTCTTTATTTGTTGTCATATTAGTTCCTAAATAATGAAGCGAATTAAACATGCTTTTATTTCTCTGAAGATTGTGAGAAACAAAAACAAACCCACGTTGCAAATCTACCTTATAATTAAGTGAATTGATCATTGCTATACTGGGTGGTTTTACATTATGTTAGAGGAATTGTAATTGTTTGCTTCCTTTTTTTTTTTTTTTTTAGAATTGTGGTTACCTCAAAGTCTGTAATAAGGAGTCTTTTTTTTTTTTTTTTTTTTTACTGTGGAAAATTATGTGTACATAAACATATATTTAAATATATGAGGATATAGCCGTAGCATAAGGTACAGATAAAGTTTTGACATCAAGGAATTTAACATCAAATAAAAAATATTTTCTATGAGATTAAAGTAAATTCAGCAACTATATACCAAATTTTGGATTTAAATGATCTGGGAAACATTTGAGAGGAAGGGGGAAAAAGGAGGTGGTCAGCACTGCTAGAAGTCAACTGAAGGTAATTTCAAAGAAGCAAAAAACAATGTGTAGCTCAGAAGAGAGTCTGAGCTGTGATTACAAGGGGTAAATCACACCTGACCAATCCGATTGTCTTATATGGTAAAATGATGGGTGTGCAGATGAGGAGAGAGCAGTGGATGTCATTTACTTCGACTTTAGCAAGTCTTGTGACACTATTACCCACATTTAAACATCATGATCTGGATCGGTGGAAAACCAGATGGGTGAAAACTATTTATATGACTGGACTCAGAGAACAGTGGTTAATGGGTTAGGCTGTGTCTGGACTCTGGTAGCAAGTGGAGGGTCGGGGGTCTGTCTTATTTAACATCTTTATCAATGACTGGGAGAAAGCTGTGGAGTGCACTCCCACCAAGTTACTAGATGACACCATACTGGGAGGAAAATAAATGTAAAAATTAATACTTACTAAAACCTCCTTTAAAATGCTTTATCTCACCACACAAACTGAACGACTTAGGAAAGATATATGAGGAAGAATAGAATGAATTAACCTGAATGTCAGGTTAATTCACTAATCTATTATAAAATGCAGCAAAATGAGCATTCAGAAAGATACAAAATCTGCAAAAAGAATAGCACAGTGCAGCTACATCTCATAGGTCATTCTTTGTTTTATTTCATTTAATGGGAATGTAGGAGAAATATCTTTCTAGAACTCAATTTCAAATGATCAGGTTTTGGAACTGTTAATAAGATTTAAATAAAAGTGTCTTCAAAATACCTAGTTAACTATCTGAATATATGACTTAATTTTCCAAGTTGGGAACACTCAGAATTTCAGACTGAATTTGTAGATAAACTCGCAGATAAGCTTCAAAAAGTGCCTAATTTTTTTCTATGCGTGTTTAAAAATTCAGTAGAAGCTGCCCAATATTTCTTATTCTGTATATTATCTGCATACAGAGGAAGTCAGACCAGTAACTTGGGAATGAATGCCATATGAAGACAATACCTTATTTCCATTCAGGGATAATTAATGCCTTTCCGTCAACTTCCATTTCATTTGTTATTAACCACGTGAAATCCACGTCTGTTTTACTCTTCTATCAGTACATCTGTTGTTTATACAGTACTTGTTTTAAGAACCTTATGAACCAAGACATGCTTCTGACCAGTCTCAGTGCACAGTCTTTCAGTGGAATATTTCAATACCAGAACTTTTTTAATGGAGGGGAAAACCAGAGCAAGGTGTGTTGGCATTCATCACAAAGTTAGTCATTTTACAGGCTGCTAGGTTTGAGGTTTAATCTACTATGCTTTCATAAGTGGGGCAACACAGAGTATATTTTTTTTTTTTTTTTTTTTTGATACTGATGTAATGCATCTGAAGTTCATTTTGGATTTTTTTGGTGACTTTTATGCATTTAATTAGGACATAATAAAACCAGATTTCTCCACTATCATCTGAGTTATGATGCCATAAAGCACTCAGGTTTAACTACACATGGAGTTACTAATTTGGGTGCCAGTTCTGATAAAATTAGATGGTATCATATAATTTCCTATAAAACCGTTTGTTGCCAAGTAGGTTATATTGCACTCAAGCACTTATTTCATCATTATGAATGCAGGTGAACTGAAGGAACTTGGAAACATTACATTGCATACATTACTATAATGTTAAGCTGCTTGTAAAATTGTCTGTAAAAACACCAAAAGAAGCAGGAGTAAAAGTTAGCACTGCAAGTAGAATAGCCCAGGCAAAATAAAAAGAAAAAAATTCAGTTCATAATTCAGCATTTTTTTAATAGAAAAGTGTATTTCATTTCTACTTTAATTAGGAATGTAAAAGTCAATAAAATGGAGATCAGGGTGCAGGAGATCCTTGTAAAAGTTCCTGTTTTCCTTATCTGATTCTTGCTCTTATGTACCTATCTCCACCGCAGGCTTGTTCTCTTCTGAATGGGAATTATGTTGGGAATCTAGATTTTGCAGGACGTTCAGAAAAAATATCCTTGCCCAGGTCTTGTTACATGCACTCAGGATTCAGGAGTACTTTGAACAAAGAATTATTTAGCTATTCATATAAGCTATTGGTATAGATTGTTTTCTAAGATCACGTTGCCCATTGTTAAATTTTCTTTCGATCTTCATTTTCCGTTATTCTAGATCTTTCTAGACAACTTCTCTTGACTAAATACTAAGCTGACAGAACCCCCCCAAGCTGACAGCTCTTCTCCCCATTTCGTGCATGAAGTATAGGACAGAGACATTTGAGCTCGTGGGATGCCACAGAGGTTGCATAGCAACGGATGCGAGAAGCATCTCATCTCTGCTGACTGTCAGACTCCCAGGACGGCAGAGGAAGTATTTCAGGGATTGCAACTCCGGATCTTTTAGAGTATTTAACCTTTTCTGTTTAAAAGAAAAATTTATTTTTAAACAGTACTGGGTAAGCATACATAGCTTTTCAGGTTCCACTGAGATAAGGAGAGTTGAACAGGAATATTAGTACAACTTTTTATTAAAAGCCTTTTCTTCTTCCTTGCATTATCAGAGAATAAAGCTAAGTATGGGAGAAAAATATGAAAGGGAAATATCATATTATACTGTCCATTGACAACATTGTGCTACAATTAATTTTTGTCAGTGATAGGCAAACACCATTTGTTGTATTTTTCTGCATCAGTGTGCAGTGAGGGCAATAAGATATGCAAGATACACAGTGAATAAAGAAAGGGTTGGAAGTCATGAGGATTGGCAGTTAAAGGTGACCAAAACAAATTGCATTTAGGCCAGGTAACACTGGTCTCTAAGTGGGCGTCACTTCCCATTGTTAAAATTTCTAATTTTTTAATTTCAGGATTTTCATACTTTAAAAAGTAGAAGTGGGACTTTACAAAGGATTTTAATTTCTTTGCAAAGAAAACATGTGAATCCCAATAACATTTCACACTTCTATAACTGTTCCTTTAGAAGATTATAAAGCTCTTTAACAACACTAAGCAACAAAGCTTTGCGACAAATTACTCCCAGATACAAACAAAAAACAAGTATGGCTCCACAGAGAAGTAATTAGGACAAACTGGCACACTATTTAGATTGGAAATCATCATAGAATAAGATTGCCTTTTTAAGCCTCTAAAGAGCTTGAAGTGATAAATTAATTTGTCCATGAAATGTAGACACCTCCTGCATTAAGCTGAACCAGGATTTTCAGGATCAGAAGTTTGGATTTAGGTGCCTAAAATCCACACACATTTTCTGTGATCCAGAGTCCTTAGTGATGCTACATAAGGGGCTCAAAAGAAACTTTTAAGTTGGTTTTATGTTTGTCAGTAACCAATCCAAGGTCCCAGAGGCTGAATTTTCAGGAGTACTAAGACTTACAGTTCCAGTGGAGGCCAGCAGTAATGTGCTTTTGAACCTGTTTGAACTTGCAAAAGGTTACATAGCGCTAAGTAGTGTGAAAAATTAGCTGACTCTAAATGCAAGCTTTGTAATAACTTTTTAATTTGAAGACTGTGTGCTTCAGTTCCTCTCCTGTAAACTGTATTACCTAATCTAGCATGGATATTTTTTGTTGAAGCCACGTTTACATTTTTGGTAACTGGATACTTGGAGAGGAGTTAGTCTATCTGAGGCACATACCCTTTATTTCAGTGGTGAAATCATCTCCGCCATTTTGCATGCAGGCTTTGTTTTTGTTGCTTTCATGTTGTTTTACCACAGTATAAAATAAAATACTAATTCTGAATGTTCATTTCTGATCTTAAGAAGAATGACATGTAATTCAAGAGGTGGCCAATTTGTTATGATCCCTGTAAAACAAAGGCTGACCCAACTGGGAATGGTATCACAGTGGTTGAAAATGACTGGTTTTGAACTGCTGCTGAGCAGACACAATTAGGATCCTCATATCCCAAGATGAGAAAATTCATTTCCATGCCTGTAAGCAAAAATAGTGCCAAGTGCTAGAAGTACCCCAAGGCGCAGAGACTCCAAGGCATGCTTATACAGATAAACAAAGCCCGGGATGTATTACATTAACTGCATGAAAGTAGTCTGCTAAATAGATTGAATGCAATACATCAGTAACATTCTGGCCCACATAATGCTGTTATATATTTTTAAAGAACTATATTAAATATCATACAAAAAAAAGCTAATTAAAAGAGGGGCATTCTGCCAAATACATTAGCATTGCCATTCAGAAATTGTTTCGGAGTAAATACTGTGATTTCAGAACCTGCTTCCATTTGGGAAAGGAACATAAATTTGGAACTTCCAGTTTTCATAAAATCCATTGAATAAACTAAAATAACATAATTAAGTAATTTCACTTGTTTAAACATTTTAAAGTACAGTTCATATTCACCTATGGCATTGAATGTAAAACTAGCTATACTATTTTAAATATAAAAATCTTTGGTAAAGCTGACCAATTGATCTTTGTTGAAACTTTTTTATTGCCAAAATATTTTACTGCATCACAGAAAATATAAAAGGAGAATAAAATTGAGTTCTATAGCAAGGAACTTCCCATATGTGATAATAGATTGTCACAAAAGACCTGCTGTATATTAACTTTACTGAAGTCTAATGACAGGAATTTCTTCAAGCTGAAAAAAAAATTCACACAACATGTATCTGGTGGTAAACAAATTCATGCCTTCATTCCCATTAAATAAAAGTTAAGATTTCTTAATGTCAGTTTTGCAGCCTATTGAATTTTCAACATGAAAGTTAAGCCCACAAACATTTATCTATAAAAATTAAGTTACATACATGTTTATGGACTTTGATTCTTAAAAGTTTCCAGCATTACCTTTCCTAGCATCAGATAATCTGGCATCAGTGACCTTTAATACTTGGCAATGGTATCTTTTTTCCCAATAGTAGCAGAAAATGAAAGACAAGAAAAAATATACTTAGCCTGTGCTTTGTGGAACTAACAATTTAAATATGTAAGCCCGAAGGAAAGAAAAAAAAAATTATTATTCTATTTCTGTAGATGAGATACTGAGTCACAAAAATTTAATTAAGATCATAATGTTGCATAAAAAGTGTTGGAATAAGAACTGAAAGTAAAGCTTAAAGAATTCTCTGTGATTTCCATATTATTAAATTCTCCCATTCATAAATATTTTCTCCTATGCATAGTGCTCTACCTTTCTAACCCTTGCTTCTTGTCATAGCACTTACTTTATTCTTAGCTTTCTTAATGTGTTTTCATATTTGTTGTTCTTTGTCTCCACTTCTGTAATTGCTGACAATTCTATAATTGTACACACACACAGAGAAGTATGTACTTGGGGTGTAATAAGTATACATATAGTATGTAGTGTATGACTACTCACATTTCCTAGCATTTAATGACTAGAATAATTGTGAAAATAGTATGGTATTTTTGTGCCAGCCATCATTAATATTTTAGGTAAAATGCAGGAGTAAAATACACTTTTTGTTTTTCTTTTGATTTTTTGTCTTCATTTATATCTCAAAAAGAAAAATTAATTGTTCTTAAAAAGCCTTGAAATCTTTACAGCCTGTCCAAGTAAAGTCAAATCTGCAATGATTTCAGTGGGACTATTCAATATGATTAGGGATAGAAGAATCTGAGGTCCATACTGAAACCCCTTTTCATACAATCCTTCTAGCACTTGCTGTACATAGATAAATAAGTATGACAGCTTAGTTTATATTATTACGATATATCTACATTTGCAAGGTAAAGAAGCTGTAATATCAGAACAATTTCTAAATATCTATATGCATTTCCAGGTTGATTTTAGTTTTCAGTTTAAGAAATATAGAGAAAATAATATGCAGCAAAGGACAGTTGCACACAATTTTCATATACTGTTTTTTAATAAACATTGGAATTAAGTTCATGATGCCTTGTCTTCAAAGGAAAATCAGGAGAAAAACACTGATTTTTTTTGCTATTATGAACTAGTGAAATTCAAACTCATTATAGGATACTAGCTGAAATTACACAGGCATCTTCTTCATAATCTTTCTTTTAAATTAAAGAGTGTGATATAGATAGATAATGATACTTGCAAGTGTGCAGCATCCTTCTCTGGTACTTAACTGCTTCTTATCTCTGAAGTGTTCTTCCCCTTTGTCCCTTGCTACGTGACATGAGAGATTGTCCTCTGCACTTGTCTAGACCTCAAATGTAGAATCTACACATAGAAAATTATGTCTGGAGATACCCTGACCTTTGATGTTATGAGGCAGATTATTACTTGGCTGACCAATGCAGCTCCTTATTGCTACCAAACAGATTTTTCCCAGGGCTGGGTACAAGGTCATTCCATAACATTTATTTTTCTTAGCGGATATAACAGAGAAGCAATGAGATGAGAGCCCTCATCGGTAGAAGGCTCCAAGGAACAGATCCGTTCTCAAACATTGTGTATGACACAGTGGGGGCTGTTGTAGTTTTAAAGCCATAACAATTTATTAAGTGCTAATCAGGAAAGATACTGTGATTGCAGCATGACACAAGGGGCACTAAAAATAATTCTGGCATTTTGGACCCTGCTGACTTTTTCACATGACTAAGATTTGTGGCATTTCCATATTTCCATAGCCCAGAAGTCCATAATATTTTAACTTCCAGGATGCTTACAGATTAGCCAATTATGAATGGCTAATTACAAATTATTTGGCTAGTATGTGATCATGTGGATGATAGAAGTTATTGATGTCATCTGAGACAGCGTGCCTGTGAGCTGTGAAAAATATTACTGATGCTACTGCTCCGTTTATGCTGGCTGAGGGAAATGTGAGAACACTTCCCTAAGAATTAATACGGCACTGCATTTTTGCAATGCATGTGAAAGCCAGCAGATGGAGTGTTTCAGTTATGCTGATGAATACAGTTATTCCAAATTTAATTAGAACAGCTGATACCTAACCCTTGTATCGCAGCAGTTATACTTTGCCTTTTAAGCAACCAAATGCTCAAAAGCTTTGAGATGCAAAGCAGCTGTGGTGCAGACTATCTTACATTTACAAATACTATTTCTGTATTATTAACAGAATGTAGTTCTGTAGTAAGTATACTTTATACGCATTCACAAGGTTTAAGCTGGTTTATGTATATATGGTGCAGACAATCTTGTTCCTTGCAAAAATGTTTCTTTTCAAGTCTAATTCATCCTTTCTGAAATGGACTACCTTGTTTATTTGTCATATGATTTTTTTTTTTCAATTTGCATCATTGTCAGTGTGCACTATTCATGGCCTTTTGTACTCTTGATTATTTTAGGAAAGATCTTCCATGTGTCATCCAATAGAAATTATGATTTATTTAATTTCCAGAGACTAAAATGTGCTTTATCTTAAAGTACAGCACATCGTAAAATATAGAAGTACAGTAAAACAGTACGAGCAAAATTTAATCTTTGTCACACTTGCAATTTAAAATATAATTTTTAAATAAAACACGAATCACACTGTTGATCCCTCCAGTACCTAGTCTTTGACACTCAGACATCCCCAGCAGCTGGCCCTGAAAGCCCAGCATCCCTTTTCCACTCGCTTCCCCCACCGCCCCCAAATACATAGAAGAGATCTCTCAGTGCACAGGAGCTGTCTGTGACCTGACATCCTGGCCCCTTCAGTAGCCAACCTACAGACCCTCTGGTCTGCCCCGGATCCAGCTTCAGCATCTGGATCCCAAGCTCTTACCCTACTCACCAGTTAGTCCTAGTTGATATTTACTGCCCACCATACACCGATGTATGTTCCCTCACACTACGCATGCACTCCAGTCTGTTCAGTCACTGTCACCATGGACACATGGATCCTGCCCCAATTGCTGCACTCAGACCCCAAACACACACGTGTGGGTTATAGAGAGCATCTCAAGCAGGAAAGATTTAGAGGTGGACTTTAACGAGAAGACAGGACAGACTAGACTGTCCAGGCAGAGGGCATGGCCAGACCAGCACACTGACCAGCAACCTGCTGACGAGTGACCTTATCTTCATATCTCTCCAGTTTTACACATTTTTTTCCTCCCCAAACCACATTGATCCTCCCTTTCCACACCTTTGATTCCTCTTCCAAACATCCAATAACAAGTCTTGTATGATCCCAGAATGCTTTCCTAGGGAGATGCAGGGCAGGAACTCAAGATTCTGACTGGGTTACTGGGGTTTCTGTTCTGACTCCTGTGGAGTCAAGGCAGTTATCATATAAGCTAACACTATGCTTAGAAAAGCAGCTCAGAGGTAAGCAAATCTGGCCACAAAACACTTTTTTTTTTTTTTCAAGAAAACATAAAATTTTGAAATGACATTTTGTTCTTAAGTGGAACATTGTGAAGCTTTCGGTTCAAAACAAAAAAGTTTAGAAAAACTGACAAATAACCAATGAGATGACTTCCCTATTAGGAGTGGGGCACATTTTAAAAGCAAATTCAGTGTTTTCTGGAGGGTGTTCTGGAGGGTGTTGGATGGGAAGAGAAATAATCAAAATTACAGGACTAACATTGCTGCTAGATTTTTTTGGTAACATTTAGAATAACAGCAAAAGTGCTTTATAAAGGTCAGAATGGCTAAACAATAGCAGAGAAGCTTCATGGGAAACCAACAGAGCCACAGGAGGTAGCTGTGTGTTTCCAAAGCAGACATTTGATTTAATGAATTTTTGTAAAGTGGAAAGAAACTTGGAATAATATTTTTAAAGAAAGATAATATGGGTGGAAATTTTATTTATACATATAGTATGATCGTTAAAAAGACTGAAGTCACTACTGAAAAGTTATGTATGTTACATTTTTAGAATACTGAAGAGAGAAAAATGTTTCTCAGAACTAACAAATTGTTCAAGACTTTGTATATTACAACATGCAAATTATTCTTAAATTTTGAAAATGTGGTATTATTTCCATTAGCTACTTAATATAGCTCTTCCATGAACAATTAAAATGGAAATCTAGGTTATTTCCATAATTCCTTTGGCTCATGATTAATGAGGCCCTATCATCGTAAGCAAAACATTTTGGGGATGAGATCAAGGAATTCTAAATGTTCAAAGGTGACCCTGCCATTCTCTTTGAGGAGCATCATCATCATTGTAATGTTTTAAGCAATTTACCTATTTAGGGGGGGAAAAAAAAAAGTCTATCAGCATGAAGGAATTAATACTTGAACTAAAAGTCCTTTTATATTATTTAGAGGATACTGCTAATGCCAAGCTAAATGGTGTGGAATGGGGAGAAAGCTTGGCTTTAGTAAGTGGTTGATACTTTATTAAGATTAAAAATCCTCATTTTTCTGTTCATTGTGCCTCTTACAAAATAAAACTTTCAGTGTGGGAGATTTATATCTCTAACTTGCAGGTCATAAACTCATATAAAAATAAATTTCTGATGCTACTCTATCTTTATATGTGCCTGAATTTTTACGAAGAAAAACCAATAATAAATATTGTAGGTAAAAAAATCCTTCAAAAATGCAAAGGTTACCTTCTACCATAAAACTGAAAATGAGCTTGAAAACTTATCCTAAAGGAGTGTTTTGTTGTTGTTGTTTGTAGGGAAGGTTTGTGTGCGTGTTCTTTCATTTGGGAGGAAAATGTACCTTTTTTTTTGTTTTGTTTTGTTTTGTTATTTTTAAAGCTGCTGGGCCTGTTTAGACTTTTGAACTTGACAGAAAAATGTGCAAGTGCTTGGTGGCGTTAACCCCTCACTGGTCCACAGGAAAACAACTTCCAAACAAATAAAGAATGGATCTTTTTAGAGGAGTCAGTCTACAAAGCCAAAAAGTCTCTTCCAATCCTAAAGTTTATAAACATAGAAAGATTTATGCTAATGTATAATTTTCCTTATCTGAGTAACAGTAATTTTATCTGGAGGAACACTTCTGTGAATAAATCTTGTATGCAACGCTGAGCAGAAATATTTTTGCAATACAATTTCTAACGTCAGCTATTTCTGTTTCTCTAGCAAATAATTTTCTACTGACATTTTTTGCATAATTTACTGTATTTACTGCATTCACAATTTTAATTCATAAAAAGAAAACACTGCTGTTTCATCTCAATAAATATTTTGAAAATTAACGGTGGTGACAAAATAATGTAAGCAACATGTTAAGCTTAACACCATTGAGCGCTCTGAAAAGATTTTCGCATTCAGTTTTGAATTAAAACGCTGCATCTCTTACTGAGTAAAAATAAATCAAAACAGTAATAGCATAAGAAAATATATGATGACTGGCAATGCTGATGTCTATTGGTTTTGTGTAGGAAGATCTGAGCTGGATGTCTTTGTCATTGTTCATTGATGAAACTTACTTGGAGAAAAAGCAAACCAAAAATATTCCTGTTCTACAAAAGCTTCAAGCCAATTGTTTTTTCCCCTCTCTCTTTCAAACGGGAGAAGGAATTGTAAAAAGATAATACTAACAGCAGGTTCACAATCCAGTTCAAAGTTATTCATACTGAAAAGGTCAAATCTTACCCGTTTTTGAAAATAAGTGCTTTTGAAAAAAGCATATTAGACCTCATCAAGATTTTATAGGAAGGGAAAATATTGTTATAGCATAACATTTTATTTTCTCACATATGTTTATGAGAATCTGGATTCAGTCAGAGGTACAAGTTTTCCTATTATTTCAGCTAATACCAGAAGTTCTTTCCCCTGTTCTTTATTTCTTTCCTTGCATGAGAGACCTGTACTCTTTGGTTGGGAGACATTGTATGCAATAGTAGGGAAAAGAGAAGGCCCCTGTGTGTGTATACAGGAAAGTCATCTAGAAAAATGTAGATCAATGTATTTGGTTAACAGAAAGGAAATCAGCCCAAAAAACCAACACAATAAGAGAAATTAAATCTGAAAGGAATAAATGCTGCAGATCTTAAAATGACAGTGAAAGCTATCAAAGTGAGTCTGTAATCTGGTATAGTGTTATGGTATCACTTTGATATAGAGAAGAAATACAGGAGAAACATATATAAACTGGAGTTTGTTCCATCACTTTTTTCTAAGTAGATTAACAACAAAATATACAGAGATTCAGATACTTTGATGTAGTCACAATAGGTATGCTCCGTTTATTTGTTTGGACTGTATAATTTCGTACTCATTATCATCGTGTAGTTGGGAAAGGAAAGAATAAAACATGGAAAGATTGTCTCTAGAGCAATTTGTGATGGAGCTCAGTTCTGCCTGTTCAACTGCAGTTTCAGTTAGTAGTTCATCCAAAATATTTTTTTAGGATGCTGCAGGTTTAAGAAAGGAAGAGATTTCTGAAGAAAGGGTTTTGGTATCTTTTTTAATCTTAGAAATGATAGAACAAGAGAAATTATATCAGGAGAGAAAATTCAGTGGCTGTAATTTCATAACCACATAATGTAGTTATAGGTATTAACATCTAGAACCTGACTGTTTGTATGACTGTGTAATATAATTGTGGAAATTCTTTTCTGTCCATTGAGATAGCTTATCTTGCTTTTTTAGTAAATTCATGTGCTAAGTATATTCTTGTGTGAATAGCTTTTACGGAACACATTGGCTAAACTGAATGTGCTTTTGGAACTTTATAATATAAAATTCTATTCCTTTAATATTCAAGAGTTAGGCAAAATAACATTGTTTCTGCATATTTTTTTCTGGTTGTTCCTGTATACTTTCTGAATGCAGTTGAACAGTTATCAGCTGTCTTGTACCACAGTAACTTGCTTGACTTCACTGGATTTATGAATTCCATTTATTCCAATGCATGACAGAGGAGAATGTGATTTAGTACTTCAGGGGAAGAACTTTCAGGTACATTGATTCAAAATAACAGCATTATATTAATTTTGTGGGATCGGCCTGATTTTTTTATTTATTTATTTTTTAACTTTAGATCTTTGCTTTAGTATAGTTGAGATTTTATTCAGATAAAAAAAAAAAAACCAATACCCAGGTTGCCTTCTGGGTTTTTACCATTAATTTTAAACCAGTTAATTTTCATTTAGAAGTGTGTTAAATCAAACTGAGCTACGTTCCTTTTCATCCACTGATGTTTTCTCAGATGCTTTTTTATGGTCCTTACGAATATTCTCCCGGCCTTTTCCATCTTTTCGTCTTTCAAATTATTTAATCATTGTAGAATGCTGATAGCTCTTCCTTTACCCTTTTCCAAAATCATTACCCATTAAAAAAAAAAAAAAAAAAAAAAAAGAAAAAAAGTTGCGTACAGAGTGTTCTTTCTCTCCATTCTTAACACTCCACACACCTTAGAGTCTAACACAGGTAGGTAAACTTTCTAAGGTATTCTGTGTTCACAGGAAGATGGAACAATGAAATTCAATTTTTGCCTTGTTCATAGATGCTACCATAATAAACAGGATTAATAATGAACTTCCACTCACCTCCTTACTACTGTCTATACCAACATGTTATCTTTCACCCTGATCTGCTGCTCAATTTAGTGTCTTTAAAATACTTCTGTGAAGGCATTCGGATAAGTTATACCTACTGTTTCCTCTCTGTGACACTATTTTGATGACTCTGTAGTCTTCAGACACAATTTTTCTTTGTTTTTCTTATAGTCCAGGTTGTGTTATCTTGCTCTATTGACACTGTCTGGATTGAGCTCGTACAAATGCCAGGACTTTCATGATGGTTTCGATCAGTTTTCCAAAAACTGAAGTATGAATAGCCCTTTAGTTACCAGTTTTCCTTAGCAGTCTTGCTGAAATGATATCTAATTCACTGCATCTTAACTGTCAACTTAATTTGAAAATTAAAATTAACAGAATTTCATACCAAGGTGAGGGCCATGGAAGTTACCCAGTGAGCCTGTTTTGAACAGAGGTCTTCCAAATCTAATGTAAACATTTTAATTACTCCTAAAGTCCTTACATCCAGACCTTGTGACAACTGCAACATATGGTCCCCTCCTTGTCCCATCTCATTCTAAATATATTTTAATTCAATAACAAAACAAATATTTTACAGTGCAATTGCACTGTAATAAAGGAGGAAAAAAAATATTAGTAGCGGAAAAGGAAAGCACATTTCATTCAGAAGTGTTCTGCTGATTTTGCAGGTAGGACTTTCCTGTCCTTTATCTTAGAGAATTATTATTTTTTTTTCAGTGAGATATTTACAGGTGTTTGAAGGGCAATGAACTTTATAGATACCATTATGTAGAGCTGTAGTGGCTTTCCTTATCTTTTTTTCCTAAGTCTAGATCTTCAGGTAGTAAGGTTGTCTTACCTCAAAGTCAATGTAGCTATGTCATTCTGTAATCATTTAGGTCTGATCCTCATGAATTAATGATACAATGTGCAAACTCCTTTCTCTAATTTTTTATATGAATGTTTTGCCATACCAAATCCCACGAAACATTAAGTTAGATAAAATTAAAGAGAAAAGTGGCCAGGAATGTCATAATTTCTGAACCCAGTAACAGCTCAGTATAAATCCATAAGTGTTCTTTCATCTTTCTTGAGCTCATTAGCTGTAATAATCTTCCTGATTCTGGGTCACTCATTGAAGTGTAAAACTCACAGGGATATGATTATCTTTACCTGTTGTTAAGACTTAATTTTTTTTGACATCTAGGGATTGATGAGAAGGGTAACTGTACCTGATGTTTCTGCATTATTCCTTAGGCATTTTGCAAATCTTGTAACTCCGCCAGATGGAATATTCCAGCATGTTTTTCTACAATATCTCAGTGTCATCTTCCCCTGTAGCAGGTGATGCAAGCCACAGAAAGGTTACTAGCTTAAGCAAGCAATAAATTCCCATAACATGAAGTTTAAAAGACAGATCAAGAGACGTTTTCTCCGGTGATATGTTTTAAAAGCAAGTACTGTTGACAATCAATTTTTTCTTTTATCTTATTCCTAAAACTACTTATCTCCACTTTTTTCATTTTGCACAGTAATCTGAAGACAGATTAGAGAAATAGTATTTAAACTGTATTTGAAGTATGTAAATTTAAAAAAAAAAATGCAGAAAAACCTTGAAGCAGAAAAAAAGCAGTATATGATTTATTGCAATGAAGAGTAAACAAAGAATGCATGCAGAAGCTAGAAGCAAATTCCGAAAAAAGAAAAAAATGGAGTAACTGAATGAAGCAAATATTTAATGAAACAAAAATAGTAGCAAAAATGAAAACATAAACTTAACAAAATATTAAAATATTGTCCATCAGGCAATGACAGAAATAATAATGTTTACAATTTTCCCCTTGTATGGGAATTTTAGTGTTTGCTGTCCTAAGTAAAATTAGTTATCAAACGGAAGGAAATACAGAAGCTTTCAATAAGTATTATAATTTTATTTTAATTTTTCTTGTATTGTCATGTAGTACATTAAGACAACTCAAATAGAATATTTGTGCAAAAATACTTGTGAAAGGAATGCACAAAATGATAGCACAAATTGGGTGCTGTAGCCTTTCAAAAACTGGGGTGTATTTAGTTTTCAGTACAGTACTTAACACTCAGAAGGAAATCTGTTAAGCAGGCTGGAGTTACCTGATAGTTTTTCCAAAGTATGGCTTTAATATAATACTGAGGCCTTCAATATTTATGGATTTTAAATTAAAATAAAAATCTATATCTTATATCTTTGTAAAAACAGAAGGTTTAATTGCTTGTGAATTGCAAGAAACAGGTTGCTTTGATTTACTCCTGTTTACAGGAAAAAAATCAATTCATAATTTCATAGAGGCATGAACAACTCTTTAAATAGATTATTTCAATTATTCTTGCTGTTTATTACCCTGCATGGGGTCATTAACCCTATGAACATTTATGATTACAGATTTACACAAGCGAAATATTAATCAAATCTACACACAAAGCAGGACAGAATATCTCATGTTGAGAATGTTTTTAATTGTTTTGTTGAATAGGACCATCTAGGAAGATGTTACCCACAATTAATGATTGGTCGTCTTTGACAAAATGTTGTAAAGAAGAAAAAATACAGATTTTTATGAAGTGTTGATAAGAGAATGAAGTGCAAACAAAGGAAGAAAGTTAAGTCTTCTGATTTTCTCCATTCTGAATACAATTTTGAAATATACCTTAATATTATTAAATTATACAATACGTTTGGGGTTTTTTTTTTTTTCAGTTTTTTATTACTTCTGCTGGGCTTTTTTTTCACAGGGTTTATTTTTTTTTTTTTTTCAGCAAGTGAAAAAGTTTTTGTGATTTTTTTTGTGAATAGAATCTTAAAGTGAAAAAAGAAAATAAGATCTTGAAAAAGTGTCACACATTTCCTAAATGAAATCTAAAAATACATTTTTTCATGTCAATTAACGGTCTGATTCTTATTGGGATCTTCTTTATTTCAGCATTTCTGAATATTAGAATACATCCTTGGGTATCTAATCTCCTATTTCAAAGTGTAGCTAATGGATGGGTTTCGTTTGGTGTTGAATACACTAAGTCCAGTGTCACTTAGAAAAAAAATAAATCACTATTAAAAATTAATTCTTATTTACTCTTTAAGTTCTTATAAGCATTTTTCAGACAAGTACACATGCAGTGTACTCTAGCATGATTCTTTTTGAAGGTAACCTCTTGGAGTGGTCCCAGTGATTTGTTTTGTTTTTGAAATACTGAGAAGTCCTCTATGAATTTTCTTATTGCACATATGCTGAACTTTCAGAGAGCTTTAATGCACTTTTAAGCTTTGAAAACAGTTGCAGATTCTGGGCATAGAGATATTCAGCTTCTTTAAATGGAGATTTGCTATCTTTCGGATGAGTTCTAAGAGTTACTCTATTAATCAACCCAAATCATGATAACAACGTTTAGCCTTGATATACCACTTCATATTACATATTCAAAGAGCCTTTCCAATATTAACAATTACACTGTCTTAGTAGCACACAATTATAGCCTGGCAATCTGGATTTTTGAATGCATTGAGCAGCAGTCATATTCCCTCTCCTCCACATAAATCAGATTCAGATTGCTGCAGTAATTCAACAGTCAACACAACCTTTATATCCAAGAAGTAAGTGCTATTTTTTAAAAGTTGTTTAGGTTCACTGTGCATTGATTTCAGCTTATTACACTGCATTAATAATTTAGTCACATCCCTCAAATTACAACAAAGTAATTAAGAGAGACAGAAAAATATAATTACTTTTTGTTTGAAAATTCCGTAATTTCCATGCAGACTGGGTAAATTATTCATACTGGGTGTGGATTCCATTTTCGTTTCACTGCACTGATAGCATAATCACATAGTCCTAATTATAGAGATAGTAAATAAGAGAGAAAAGAATATAGCACTCCTCACTCCTTTAGAAATTTCTATTGGCACACTAAGCACTAATTAAAATTCATTATTGCATCACATTTTGCACAGATACAGAAGTTTTGCAACAAAAAGAAGAGAAGATATTTTGTGTGGGCAGGAGGAAGACAGAGGGTTACTGTTAAGATGTTTTTCAGCGAGTACTATTCCTGCTCTCTCGCCCTTCTTCAAATGCTTACGGTTGTTCCCTTAAAGCGGTTGCTGTTGCTCACTGATGTAATGTGAGCCGGGGCACTCTAAAAAGAAATCCAGTGCAGAGCATTCATTTGCACCAGCTGCAGAGCTGATACAATTTTCATCGTGTTTCTCTTGAAGAGCTGGTTAAGAAGCATTGCTATTACGCACTGTTCTCTCCCGCTCCACTGCCCTCTCTCCGTCAGCTCCACCCTGTGCTCATAGAACGCTGATTTTAGCATTTGAGACTCTGTCCTGGAACTACCTGCATCTCCCTCTACTACAGAGGGAGAGAACAGATGAGGAGCCTACTTACCTTCTGCACCGCTTGGATCTGAGGGCAGCCTGTTACAGGGAGAAAGAGATGAAGAAACAAGCTTGATGTTCCTGCCATTACCAACAAGTTGCAATGGCTTCAGTTAATACTGATGGATAATGCTGACGGATTTCTCCTTGCAATGCTGACCATCTTGCATTCCTCTGTGTGTACTACAGTGATGGCAGTGACGATGGCATCTCTGTGTTGTAATGTGCAAGTAGGAAATGGAGACCAGATGTAAAGTGAGTATGCACTGCTCAGGTACCTGGCCCTTACCTTCTTCAGGAAGGGCAGAGGAAAAGAGCTCACTGTGAACCTTACACTTATAATCACAAGTAACTACTGTGGATTCTAAGAAATTACCCACTTTTGCCTGTTTTCACTCCTCTCCTTGCCTTGCTTGGGAAGAAAAAAGGCATTAATATAATCATTGGAAAGGACTGAACGGCAGACGTGTCTTAGGGAGCATTCCTTCACTTGATATTAGGCACCTGCAGAGCCGGTGTTTAAGTTGATCTAGGTATTTGAATCTGTGTTGTAGCTAATAGAGACTATATAGAGTCAGTTTATTTGATTACAGGCTGATGTACATGATTAAGCACTGCTGAATCTATTGTCCAGCACTCCACTGATAATAACAGGAGCCTTGCTGTTAGGGCATTGTAAACACCCACATTTAATCAAATTCTACTGTTTGTAGCTCATTTGTAAGCAGATGAAAGAAGAATAAATGTCAGTACTGGAACATCAAGATGACTTAAAGCCCTGGACTGCATTTAGCAGTCAGAGGATTCTGGATACTCTGGCAGAGGAGTCACTGGACATAAAATTAAAGCTGGAAAAAAACCCTGCTTTTACAGAAACAAAATATAGAGGTTTGCAAATTTGGCTTTGATCCTAAGTAACAATTTAAATGAGAGCCAAGACACCCTAGAAGGTACGAGCATGAAGCTGACTTGGAAGTAACCTGTGTCCAGTACTCTGCAGGAGACATAACGTGGAAGAACGCAGAGAACGAGGACTTCAAATAGAGCTTTGTATATCCCAGTAATTACTGTGATCAGCTAGATGTTACATGGGATGTCACTTCTAGTTAGACCAGAAGTTCATGTTGGCACTAAGAAACCTTAATAAAAATGTATTTGGATATACATTCACAGAAAATTGGATTTAACAATTTTTTATTATGTGGCAAAAAAAAAAAAAACAAAGTTACATCCAAACATTCCAATCAATTCTGCTTCCAACTGCACCAACCATCACTGAATAGACGGTGCCACACAAGGTGGTCATATCTGCTCTGAGACAGGCTCTTTGATAAAAACCTTTTTGACTCTGGTGCACTCTTCTGCCATGCCCCACTTATCTGATATTTTTTTACCAAAACTCAATTCAAATTCCATGTTCTTGCCTCAGACTGAGCACGATGAAACAATATACTATGCATTTGTAGTATGATTGTGCTTGTCAGCCAGAGGGATCAAGCAATGCTGTTTCTCTTGTAATCTAGGGACTAAATGCAGATTTTAAGATATAATCCCCTGGTAGCAAACAAAGTTGCCATGTGTGGATTTCTGGTTTCCGTTGGTGCTATGGTTGGTGTATTTTAAGTACACCCACATCCTTCTCAAAACTGCTGTTAGAAAATATTCACAGCCTTTGAAGGGAGTCTCTCAAGGTTATTCTGGAAGGATTTGTATTGCAGTCCTTTTTTAGATTCCACAAATCCCACTTTCTGCAAGGAGTAAATATTTTAATCTTGATATGCAACAATGCAAAGCCACTCCTGACTTCCTCAACTACTAGAAAAGTCTTCTTTCTTACGAACAACAACTACTACAGCTTATGTGGGATGAGACTGAGCATTTCCTTATTACAGCGAACAGTGTGGAGTGTTAGAAAGAACATTTTAGTTTCCTAGAGAAACATTATATGCATGTGCTTTGCCTGCCTTAGTATCTATCTACCAGTCTGTCTGTCTTCATGCATGTACATGCATGCGTATACACTGAAATCAAACATTTTCATAACGCTTGCCATGAAAAAAGCTGTCTCTGTTATAAGAAGACATTTTCAATTACTCCAAAGAAGCAGCAAATCAGTAACCAACAACACAATAACCTGTCTTTGGTTTAGGGGAAAAAAATAATAAAAAATCAGTGAGCTCCTTAATATCTATACTAAGGTGCCAAGAGGATCAAATGCTTATTTTTTTAATGCTAAATTAAAAATCAGAGTCACAGTATTTAAGGACTTACAAAAAAGCACCTCCTGCCTGAAAATTTTGTTAGGCAAGACACTGTTATTATCTAATATGTAATAAAGAAAATACGACTGATTAAACCTGAGAAAGACACAAAGGTCTCTCTTCACCTTGTTCAGAACTGAGCAAGCTTTAATACTCTATTGAGATACTTTACTACTGAGAATGTTTCAGTGCAGTAGAATTCGTTTCAAAGTAATAGCTTTCCTGTTAGAGATAGTTTGTCATGTCAGAGGGGATAATTATTCATGATAAGCCAGTGGCGCTATTAACGGCATTTTTTTTAGAAATGGGGGTACTGATTAATTTCAGAAATATTAGCTACTGAAAGCAGATATCAGTACCGCAGAGTGGATGAGACACTTAGAGTAACAGTTGCCAAAAGGTGAAATAAGCCAAAACCAGGAAGCACATCAATTAAAGATGTAAAGTCACAAAATTTAATAGAAAATTATGTTTTGCTTACTTGATAAGACGAGACACAGGTCCCTGCTGAGTATTAATGGCTAGGAGAGAGGAACTGAATGTCCGAGACTGTGCCATGGGCTATTATACAACAAATCATCATTAAGACTGAATAAATAATTAGCACCTCTTTTTTTTTTGTTGGGTTTTTTTTTTGTTTTTTTTTTTTTTTTTTTGTTTGTTTTAATGAAGCCCAAGAAGAAAGACTCAGATAAGACATCCAGATTTTTCACATGCATAAAATGTGTGCATGGGAATAGTAATGGTGTAATGGTACGTAAGAGGCATTTGTGAATGCTTAATACCCAGTACATTACCTGAAGTCTGTCCAAATTCCAATCAATAGATACTGCAAAAAGTAAATAATATGCCAAATCCCTTTATCTCATACAAATGAACATGAAGACATCTAACCAACAATAAAATCTCAGTATTTACAAGAATAATTTATTAAAACAGAATGGTATAACCGCTCTCTCAAACGATTTTACATGTCAAGTTAAACTATGCCATCCAAGTCAGAACTGTTTACTTAAACAGTTCAGGTGTTCCAGAATTTTTGGTTAGAAGATGTTGTTGACAGGAATACAGAAAAGGTAACTAGTCAGTTCTAGAGAAAAAATGCATTTTTCTTTGATGCTGGGATGGAGTGGTTGTGGTTTTGTTTGTTTCTCTGTTTCTTATTTTCAAGGGAGGAGAGAAAAGTAGACACCGGTGATACCATTAAATATTTATTCCTCTTTCCCCTTTCTGCAAATGGTCACAGTGTAGCTCCAGGTTTTAACTAGGCAGGCAGAGGGAAAACTTGGCTTTTCTTCATGATGATGACTCTACGTGATGGTTTTGATCTCACGTGGTAAGCTGGCAAAATCAGCTGGGGTGGATGAATCTGTTAATGTGCTCTCCCTTGCTCCTCTCTCTCTCTGCAATTCACTGTCATAGTAAGGACAGCTGCCCAGGGAGACTGCTCATTAGGTGAAGTTTAAAACCTAGTTATTCACATAAGGTCCCAAAATTTTACCAAAATATGCTGGGCTCTTCCTTGACAGCTCTGAGTATACAGTTCATCTGGCTAACTTTACAATGAAGCAGGTTGTCTCTGGAAAGGACCAGAATAAATATGTAGAATAAATAGCAACAGCTTCAATGGTTCTGGGACCATTTGGAACAAAATAACACCTCAAAGAGCAGTTGATTATATTGCTTGGCACTATAACCAAGGCAAAATATAAAGCTTATGATAAAAAAATATATTTATGAAAGAAGTACGTGATAAAGATGTTAATAATTTGACCTACTGCGAATTCAGAAATGTGCAGTAGGAATACATTCAAAATTAAAAAACAACCAGAACTGACATTGCCTGAAAAATTACCTTTGCATTTAGACACATGAATGCATTGTAAAAATCATAGAACTCTGTAGACTTACAGATGAGAAGAAGGATTTTTTTCTTATATACTAAATTGCTGCTTCAATCAAAAATTACCTTTTTTTAAGCGTTTATGAGTAAAAGAAGACAGAATTCATTTATCTTTTTAGAATTTTTTTAAAATGTTTTTCTTGAGTAAATCCTATTACAACATACACTATTTTAAGAAGTAGACATAAAACATTGTTCTTCAAAAGATTTTTACTGACTAAACTTTCTCACTGGTCTAGTGTTCTTTATGTCTGGAGCTTTTGGTGTGTTTAATTTTAGAAAAACCCTGGATACCTCAGTACAGGCATTTGAATTTAATAATGCATCATTAAAATCACAAACAGGTATTACCACAAGCACTGTGGTAATACCTGTTAAAAGTTCAAAAAACAAAGACAGTGATATAAAATAAAATTTGTTTAAAATCTGTAGCTTGATATGAGATTTCTAACTTATAAAATTGTACTTCAAACAGAAAAATCTGTAGAAATATAATACTTGAATATCTACCATTGACAATCATTATTTTCCAAGATGTTTAAATTGTTCTCCCTTCATTTTTAAAAACTGGGTCAGAAACTGCCCCATGGTGTCAGATCCTTCATGAGAAGTTCTCCTGACCTCCCTGCATTCACTTGACCCTGATATACTCTGTGGCTCTCTGATTTTTGAAGTGGTGGCATTTTTTCAGTATTATCTGATCTAGAAAATGAAAAACAGGAAACCCACCCCAGTATGCCATATTGTCACAACTCTGTGTTTGTCTGTGTGTCTACTTATGGAAGGACATTTTTTTCTTTACTCTCCAGTGCTCTTCACTGTATTTTCTCTTTTTCACTTCTGTTTTACTTGCCCACCTTCAGAAAAGCTGTATTTGCTAATACGTTCACTAAGGGGGTTGTGATCCTGCCTATTTAATTCAAATCTGTCTCCTATTTAACTCAAAATAATTTTGTCACTGTTCAGAATAGATCAAAGATTATAGTTGTTTTTTCCAACTGCTGCTTGCTTTAATTTTGAACACATCTTTTAATTTTGCTGCCCTCTGGTAGTTTAGGCTGTTATAGAGTGCACGGAGTGCATTTTGTACAATGGTCCAAACCCCATAGTAAAGGCATCACAGGGTAGCTACTGACAACAGGTTGTTAGAGATGTTTCACTGAGAAAGCCTCTGTTTCACTGAGAATGGTAATGTTCCAAAAGCGTGAAACATTTGTTAGATCATATTTTTTGGTCCCAGGTTTAGAGCAGAGTTTCAAAAGTCTGAATTACCATGTGTCCTAAAGCAAGGTTTTTGTTTCTTTTTTAAAACTTACATCTCTTCACTCTCCCTGTGAGTGAATTAAAAGACTTTCTAGGTTGTTTACATCTGAAGCAATCTAAGCTGCCATAGAAAGTTGTCTGTTATTTTTTGAAAGAAGGAAATAGAATACAGGAAAACCACCTGCGGTAGGATACAGTAAATACTGAGCCATTGCTATGTTCAGTTTCTATTGGCAGAAATCTAAAACAGAGCCCTAATTTTGTCCTGATTTTCCAAGCACTGAGTCTTCAAAGTCTTTTCTAATCTTGTTGAAGTCACTTCAAACCAGCATCATATTTATTTGATAATGTTTATTTCCTATCTGAATGCTTACTGGAACTTTTTTTCATCATTCTGGGTTTTCTTCCCCCTCCTTTCTCCTCTCTTTTTGAGTTTGACTAAATCTGTGATGTTTTAGAAGGATTATGGAAAGTTTTTTTTTTCTTTCTTTAAAGCTATATATTAATTTACACAGGTTGCTTTTAGATTTGCAATAATGTGTTTTCTGTCATTTATCTGAAACTGCTGCAAGATTTCAAACTACCAGATATAATATACCGTAATTTTGTTTTTCTTTATATTTTTTTCTTCACTAGATTAAGTGTCTGTGTAAATCTCATTAGATATACATCCCAGATCCTAGATTTTAATGAACTGGCTATATAGTGACAGAGGTTTACTGTGTATACCAATAGGCTTTAAATTTAAGGATTTCAAGTCAGCATTATATTGACTGTTCTCCTGTTACAATTAGTGTGAAAACTGTAATTAGGGGGTTTGGACAATTGAAATTTAATTTAAAAGTGGAGTACTAGCCGTATCTTAATTTCTACAGAAGTTACTTTTGTTTTAACCTTTTTTTTAAAGAGTTTATTTGCTTATACTCTACCAGTGCCAAGAGCAAAGACTGTTGAAACATATTGTGTGTCTGTTTCCCTTATTTAAGAATTATGATATTTAAAAATTTCACAGTATTGTTAATTAATTATTCTGCTGTGGACAACTTAATTTACTCTATTTTTTTCCAAATATAAATTTTTCAAGCCTTGTTATCTACTTATATCCTAGAGACCCACAGACCTGACATTTGCAGCAAGATCTTTTCTCTATCAACTTTTAAAATATAATAAAAAATAAATGCAACAGTAATGTAGCATTAGAAGCAATATATTGCATGCATGATGCAATGATAAACTACTTCAGAAGTTTGAGTTTGACTTGCTACTGTAGTGGCTGTATCTTGCCGCTGTCTTTCATGCAGTTCGTATGGAAAGGGCTGACAATTTACCAGCACATTTTAATGAAAAGAGAATTTTACTCTAAGGTATGTTATTTGAAAATCAATTAGGAAGTTTATGCAGATTACGACTTGTTATTTCTAAAAAAAGATAAATGCTTCAAAATGGTATTGGCAGTTCATAGTGTTCTGGGAGTGGTCTTCCTTATCATTTTGACTTGTTAAGTGATGGTTCTAAGCCAACTTTAAAAATATTCTGATTGATTATGAAACTAACAGTTTCTCAGATCACACATTTGTAAAAAATAAGACAATAAATGAAGCACAGTACAAAACCTTTGGACATGTCATTAGCTTTGCAGAAATGGGAACAGTGAAAAGGAAATGTAAAATAAATATAATTCTTTCAACAACTGAGCTTTACAGAGGAATCTCTGTTCATATCTTTTCCACAGAGAAAATTTCCCATGCAATCAAACACAAAATCTGCATGAATTAATTTTCAGCCATGCCTTTAATACCGTGCTCTCTTTAGGGCTGCTGGGAAGATTCCTGGATCAATTTCTGCTTTTATACTGGTTACTTTCCACTTTTTAAGTGGAATAATTGCAGTAAGAGTAGGTAGGAGAAGAAAAAAGAGTTAGAGTTACTAATGAAGTCACTTTTCATAATTAATTCTAAAATGAGGAGGTCATAGCTCAAAATGTTTATTCTTAAACACAGGAGAGAGAAGCAGAGTGACCAAATGCCACTGAGACCAGTAATTATATTATTTGAAAACAAAATTATCTTAAAAAAAGCACGTTTAATTTCTATGTACAATCTCCCCAAACATAAGAAATCTGATTCCCCTGCATGTTTGGCAGTGCTAGCATGTGTGATGGGTATTAAATATGGCAGGCTTTCAATCCCAGAGAAGATTTTTAATTCATTCTGTGATGAGATTCCAAATGTCCTCTCTTGTTTTTATGTCTAGTTCAATTGCCCAGATGTTTATCATATCTGAAAGATTACCCTTCTCTGGCTGCATGAGCAAGGAGGCAGTTATTTTGGAACAGATAATCCCTTGTCTATAAGGCATTTGAGATATTACATGAGGAACAGGAGAGAAGTATTGAAATATCCTTAGAAGAAAGGTTGATTACATACTGGGGATAAAAACTTGAGTGTATTTCAGCTGACTTTGTTGAAACCAGACTTTCATTTGTGGTGATTGTAGCAATGCTCTTAATATAGAAGCAGAAGGCTATTCCCTGTCAAAGAGTTATGTAAACACCAAAGTAATTAAGTACCTAAGGGTTAGGGAAAAAAAAAACTGTATTTTCCTGTGAAAGTGATAATCTTCTTCTGTTGAATGACTTACAGGGTGGTAGATTTATATTATGTCTTGTTATGGATGTTATGGATGCTTCTGTTAAATGAGATCCAGTTTATTTTGCCGCCTTGCCTTCCGCTCCTCAGGATGGATTCCACGTGAATGTGAGCAGTCCTGCCCTTCTTTAGACCTGATGTTTCTTAAACAGCAAAGCATGCTCAATGTGGACATGAGCCGGCAGAATCTTTTGTCCCTTTTCCAGTTTTCACAGCTGAGACAAGTGGAAGACAATACTAAAATATTTCTGAGCGTCTTTCAGAAAAGGTGGCTGAAACAGAGATAAGAAGTTACTCTTTGGAGGAAAAATGGTACTTCCATAAAGTTCTTCAAATGCAGTAATAATTACTTTATAGTGATAGCTTCTTTTTCAGTGGTATTCTGTACCAGTTCCACTGAGCTTGTTATAGGGTTTCCAACCAACTCTACACAGTCAACTCTACTCTATCGGGCACAACAGAGAGAATTAGGAGAACAATCCTTCCTGATTTATGGTCATCATGAAAATTAACTGCTCCTTGCTGCCAGAGACAATCAGGTGGTCAAAGATCACAAATAGAAAAAAGATGTTGCAGAAACATGCAAAGAGCAGGAGAAACAAGTGAGAAAAGTTGATGGTTTCTGAATGAAAGAGGACAACCATCTGGGGGAAAATTTTTCAAATAGGTAGATTGCACAAAAAAAGAGAGATAAACATAGACGACATGGCTAAGGAATACTTTGAGATACGATTAATTGTGCTTTAAGATGGGTGTAAGTGAATAAGATGAAAGAACATGGGGATATCAGAAAATAGAAGAAAAAAAGCAGCACATGAACAATTCACCTTCCATTTTCTGTTTGGTCTTAAAGGAAATGATAGCAAGTACTGAATACCTCTTTAAAAGGAAATACACAAGCAACTTAAAAATGTCTGAGTGTGTTAATCAATGCAGACAGTATAATTATCTTATGTTGATGACTGCTATTAAAGAATACATCAAATAACGGTGATTAGGTAAAAGTTGTGGAGTACTTGGAACGTGAGAGGTGTGGAAATACGTTGTTAAAAAGTATAATTGAATGATCAGGAGGAAAAGAAAAGGTGAAAGACAATCTTGTAGTGTACTGAGTGAGTATAGTTATGGGACATCCAAGGATAAGGGGTATGGGTATGGATATAGCATTAAATAGAAGCCAATGAAAGTTGAATGAATAAATTAAGTAGGAAGTGATGTTACTGATGTTTACTGTAATTCCACAATGAATCAAAGGATGGCTGAAATCAGGACGACCGGCAGTGTTTTGTGATTTCAAGAAATATTTATCCATGTAAAATGGATGAGAATTAAACTTCTGAATTTTAAAATCTGGTAGAAAACAATACAATGGAAACTTTGAATCATACTATTAAAAGAATATCTTCAGTGGTGGTGTTCATCTTCACATTTACTTCAAAAAGTATTTTTATTTTCTAGTCTAACTTCGAGCTTTTCAAAATTCTTTATCTCATGCTTTGAATCAAACCTTCTCTTTAATGAAAAACAGTTTGCAAGTAAATTCTGTTTTGAATGCTGGTTCTGAAATCCAGATGAAAAAGATCACAGTGTATGTTACCAGTAATTTCAGCATGAATTTTGCTTTGTGAAAATAAATGTCATGTCTTCAACATTTGATCAGACCAGTCAGTTAATGCATGTTGTCTATTTTGAATGTAACCAAGTTCGTTTGCCAAGGTGAAGAGCATTACAGAATGGATTAACATATGAAAGCAGAGATTAAAGTGCATGTTGCATGGATTCTGTTGGCAGGGTTTTTCATTTTACAGACTAAAAGGGTAGACCTATCAAACTTCATTGTTTGTTTTTCCCATTCCTGGAATTAAAAATGCATCTACTGACACATGCATAGCTGTGTTACATTCTGCTAGTTATCGTTGAAAAATATCCAAGTTATATCATCTTGCAGCATATGAATAATTCTCTTTTGTTAGAATTTGGATATGGAATAAAAGGAGTAAGTGAAACTTTTATGTCATGGAAGTTTATATTTCTCATATATGTATGGATAGTAACAATTATTGGATCCAATATGAAGTATTACATACCTTAATAAGTAGTGTATGATCTCACAAGGCACTTCCTGGTTGTTTTGGCTCTGTTCTTTTTTTTGGAAAAATATAATTTTATTTTGGTCATAGAAGATCTACTATTTGAGTTGTTCCTTACAGCTTGCATTGAATTAACAGAATAGTACATACGCAATTGATGGCTATCCTGAGTTTGACACAGCAACAGTGACACAGGTTCTGAATTATGGAGCTGTATTATGACATTAAGCCAAAGTTCACACGGTGCTTTCCACGCTTGGTCTGGGGAGATGCGTATAAATTCACAGTGCATGTTATTTAATTTTCAAGTCTCTCTCTCTCTCTCTCAAAGTTTTGTCTCTAGTACAACTGACGTAGGCCTCAGCAAGAGATTTCTAGGAAAAAATTAAATTGATAAATATATGCACATTTTACAATTTTAAAAGTCTTATTGCAATGACTATGTTTGGTGGGAGGTGCTAGATTTCTAGGATGAAGATCTTATGACGAGTAAATAGTTTAGTTTTGTAAAGTGACATGCACACAAACTGTATTCCAAAAGATTTTTAAGTGCTAAATAAATCACCTGAGCTTAAATAATAACACATAAAGGAGATTTAAAAATAGTTGGAATATATGAGAGACAGAAAGACATAAATCAAACACACTCCTGGCAATGAAGGTTAATAACAAATGAAAGTGCATAGGCACTGATATGAAAACGAATTCTCTAAGCTAATTTGCAGTAGAAGGTAAAATTTGCTATACATGTCAGATGAGGCAAATACAGCCCTAATTACTTTCTAAGATGATCTCTATTCCCTCTATGTCCTATATATCTATGATATATTTGTAGTAAAAGAGTAATCACACTTCATAAGAGGTGTGTTTTCTCATTGGAGATAAATATGAAAAAGTCAAGATAAAAATATTGGATGTGTCTCTCTTCTGTTGTCAAGAAAAGTTACTTTACAGTGTAGCAATACAAAGTGTAAAATGTTAAGAGATTTCTGCTTAGTACTTCAGAGAAAGGGGTCTCTGCACATTTAAATGCTCAACACGAAGACAAGCTTGTGAATGTGCCGTAAAGAAGATGATTTAATGAGCTCAAATATATACACGTGTGTGTAATTAAAGAGACGGCATCTGGTTTGTTTGTTTGTTTGTAGTTTGTTATGAAATGTATATCATGTTTCTCTGAGAGAGTACGCTGAGCAGCTGAGCGCTTCGTGCTTTCTCTCAGTTGATGAAATCCCCTTGCTAGCAGAGGGGGCTTGCTCCGAGCATGCTTAGGGAAGAGAAGCTTCAGGGGTGCAAAAGGCAAAGAAGGAAAACTGATCTAATAAGAGAGCAGAAAACCTGGAGAGGGAACGTAAGCCTACAGTCAGACTGCAAAACTGATGGAAAAAAATATCCTTAGGACCTAGAGGAGTTAGGAACTGTTCTAACTGAGCGTTAGAACTGAGAGCGAAAGCACAGGAAAGGACCTGCCCTGCCAAGACACAGTGAGTTAGGGGAGATCCTTTAATAATTATTCTTGTTTTCATTTTTTTCTCAGAAAATTGATTTTCTATATAAAAATAAAATTGCTTATAGTCCAAGAAAATTTGGCTTTTGAATGCAGGGGCCATTTCAGACATTTGGGGATATGCATATTAAAAAGGGTCTGTGGGCAGATTCACCTTTCAGCTTTGACCCATTGTACTGATTTTGGCTAGGATAGAGTTAATTTTCTTCATAGCAGATCCTATGGTGTCATGCTTTGTAGTTGTGACCAAAACAGTGTTGATAACACAAGGATGTTTTTGTTATTGCTGAACACTGCTTGCACAGCTTCAAAGCCACCTCCATTTCTCATGCTAAGCCTCCCAGAAAACAGGGTGGGGATGAGCAAGAAGTTAGGAGCGGACATAGCTGGAACAGCTGGCCCCACCTGACCTAAGGGATATTCCATAACATATCCCATCATGCTCAATGATAAAAGCTGAGGAAAAGAAGGAGGAAGGGGGAGTGTTCAGGGTTATGGTGTTTGTCTTCCCATGTAATCGTTAGGTGTGATGGAGCCCTGCTTTCCTGGAAATGGCTGAACACCTGCCTGCCAAAGCAGAATTGTAGAATCACAGAATGGTTCAGGTTAGAAGGGACCTTAAAGATCATCTAACTCCAACCCCCCCTGCCATGGGCAGGGGCACCTCCCACTAGACCAGGCTGCTCAAAGCCCCATCTAGTCTGGTCTTGAACACTTCCAGGGATGGGTCATCCACAACTTCTCTGGGTAACCTGTTCCACTCTCACCACTCTCCCAGTAAAGAGTTTCTTCCTAATATCTAATCTAAATCTCCCCTCTTGCAGTTTAAAACCACTACCCCTTGTCCTATCACTATACTCCCTGATAACAAATCCCTCCCTATCTTTCCTGTAGGCCCCCTTTAGGTACTGGCTACCAGTACCAAGTAATTCCTTATTCTGCTTTGCTGATGTGTGCAGCTTTAGATCTACATATTACACTGTCTTTAACTCAACATCCAAATTTTCTCACTTTTAACCTTTCTGATTCTCTCCCCAATCCCACTAGTGGGGAGTGAGCGAGTGGCTATATGTGGCTTAGCTGGCTACTGGGGTTAAACCACAACACCCACTTGGGGTCAGTCAAAAGATGCAAGCTGTTCATCTTAATAGTTTATTTAAATATAGAGAAGCTTACTAAGTTCTTTCTGGTTACAAATGCACAATGGAGTTATTTACATGAGATAATATAATGATGCAACAAATGGCTATTCACATTGAGTGTTTAGGTCCACAGTTTTCATAAACCAGAATTATTGATTGAAAAAACCTTGATCATAATAAACAGCCTTTCAGCCTCTTCCAGTCCCAAAATCTGGGGAAGAGCAGCAGAGTGTTAATAGATCTAATCCATATCAGACCTGCACCAAAAGAAGACTCATTTACTTTGCTTTGGCTGCTTCTCTTCCTTTTCACAAAAAAAGGGAATCGATGCAAATACTCTGCTTCATAAGCAACCAAATTTAGTCATAGATGTTGTTTATATATATTTATTTGCAAAGATGCTACCATATGTCTTTACATAAACAGTATGGAAAACACATTTGTTAGGTAGGTGGGGTTGTGTTGCATTAAGTGGTCAGGATTTGTATTAAAACACGGACTTTACCTCTCTAAATGCAGTACTTGCAAAAAAGTATTTTGATAATTTTTTAGAAATCGTGAATTCCAATGACATATTTTATTGAAGGTCGATGTAAAAATGGATTGCTAACTTTTGTATCCTTGTCTGTTTTTTTTTTTTTTTAAGGATTTATTTATACCTGTGGTGGAACTTTAAAAGGACTTAATGGCACTATAGAAAGCCCTGGCTTCCCATATGGATATCCAAATGGTGCAAACTGCACATGGGTTATAATAGCAGAAGAAAGAAACAGAATACAGATCGTCTTTCAGTCTTTTGCTCTAGAAGAAGAATATGATTATTTGTCATTATATGATGGGCATCCTCATCCTGCAAACTTCAGGACAAGGTAAAGAATGAATATTATTAAAATGTAACTTTTATTCGTATCTTAAAAACAACTGAGAAAATAGTTAAAGCTAATATTTTGAAATAATGGATTCTTTTTTATTTAGACTTTAAGGTGCACTTTAATTAATCATACGTGTCTTAAAATCTATATGATATGCTTTAATTCTAGTTAAAGTAAGTGCTAAAATTAATCTAGCCTTCATATAAAATTTGTCTCAACAAAAAGTAATTCATTAAGAAGCATATGAGCATGGATAAATTAATGTAAATTGAATATAAGATTGTGGAGGTCTTGTTTTGCATGATCTAGTAGCAGTGGAACTTCTGTAATCTTTGCAACAGGAGGCTTTTGAGAGACATCAGAAAAAGATAACGTATTGAAGACAGAAATAATAGGTATTTTTTTTTGCAGCTGTGTGTGAGCATCTTCTAGCACAAAGGGATAACAAGAGTGAAAAAAAGAGCGTGAAAAATCAAGAGGGTGATGGGTCACAGAACATTATTTATCAGTGTCTAGTTCAGAATTCTGGAAGGTTGCAACTTGAGGAATACATAATAATTCTGCAATAGCAACAGATATATTATTCATACATATACTAGTTATCTTTATTATCATATTTCTTGACTTCTATGAGTCAGGTTGTCATCTACCTAGACTTCTGTGAGGCCTTTGACACGGTTCTACAAAACATCCTTGCTGCTAAATAGGAGAGGTAAGGATTTGATGGGTGGACTATTCGATGGATAAGGAATTGGCTGGATGGCCACATCCAGAGTTACAGTCAATGGCATAATGTCCAAATGGAGATCAGTAACAAGTGGTGTCCCTCAGGTATTGGTACCAACACTACTCAATATCTTTGTTAATGACACGGACAGTGGTACTGAGTTCACCCTCAGCAAGTTTGCAGATGACACCAAGCTAAGTGGTGCAGTTGATTCACTTGAGGGAAGGGATGCCATCCAGAAGAACATTAACAGGCTGGAGGAGTGGACCTGTGAGAACCTCATGAGGTTCAACAAGGTCAAGTGCAAGGACCTGCACCTGAGTCAGGGCAATCCCCAGTATCAATACAGACTGGGGAATGAATGGATTGAGAGCAGTCTTGCAGAGGACTTGGGTATACTGGTAGATGAATAATTGGACATGAGCCAGAAATGTGCACTTACAGCCCAGAAGACCAACAATATCCTGGGCTGCATCAAAAGAAATGTGGCCAGCAGTTCGAGGGAGGTGATTCTGCCCCTCTGCTCTGCTGTTATGAGACCCCACCTTGAGTACTGCATCCAGTTCTGGGGCCCCCAGCACAAGAAAGACATGAACCTGTCAAAGCAGGTCTAGAGGAGGCCCATGTAAATGATCAGAGGGGTGGAACACCTCTCGTGTGAGGAAAGACTGAGAGAGTTGGGGCTGTTCAGCCTGGAGGAGGCTCTGGGAAAAGCTTAATGTGGCCTTTCAACACTTAAAAGGGCCTTATAAGAAAGATGGAGAGAGACTTTTTACCAGGGCCTGTAATGATAGGCAATGGTTTTAAAACAAAAGAGGGTAGATTTACATTAGATATAACGACGAAATTTTTTACAATGAGGGTGGTGAGACACTGGAACAGGTTGCCCAGAGAAGCCATGGATGCCCCATCCCTGGAAGTGTTCAAGGTCAGGTGGGATGGAGCTTTGAGTAACCTGATCTAGTGAAAGATGTCTCTGCATATGACAGGGCATTGGAACTAGATGATCTTTGAAGGTCCCTTCCAACCCAAACCATTTTATGATTGTATAGTTCTATGGTACTTTGATGAAGAATGTAATATGTATTCCTAATCAGGGAAAATCCAGAAGGAAATTAGAACAGTAAAATTCTTCATCTCAGATCTGTGCAGGAAGTGAATTCTTTTTGTCAAATGGGTGACTTGGTGGGGTTACCCTGGCTGGATGCCAGGTGTCCACCAAAGACACTCTATCACTCCACCTCCTCAGCTGGACAGGAGAGACAAAATATAACAAAAGGCTCGCAGGTTGAGATAAAGACAGGGAGAGATCACTCACCAGTTACCATCATGGGCAAACCAGATTTGACTTGGGGACATTAATTTAAGTTATTACCAATCAAAACAGAGTAGGGTATTGAGAAATAAAAAATAAATCTTAAAACACCTTTCCCCCACCCCTCCCTTCTTCCCAGGCTCAACTTCACTCCCAATTTTCTCTAACTCCAGCCCCCCAAGCAGCACGGCGGGAGGGGAAATGGGGGTTGTGGGCAGTTCATCACACGTTGTCTCTACCATTCCTTCCTCCTCAAGGGGAAGACTCCTCACACTCTTCCCCTGCTCCAGCATGGGGTCCCTCCCACGGGAGACAGTCCTCCGCAAATTTCTCCGACATGACTCCTTCACACAGGCTGCAGTTCTTCACTAAATGCTCCAGAGTGGGACACTTCCACAGGGCGTAGTCTTTCAGTAATGGACTGCTCTAGCATGGGTCCTTCCACAGGGTCACAAGTCCTGCCAGAAAACCTGCTCCAGCATGGGCTCCTCTCTCCATGAATTCACAGGTCTGTCAGGATCCTGCTCCAGTGTGGGCTTCCCATGGGGTCACAGCCTTCTTTGGTCTCATCCACCTGCTCTAGCGTGGGGTCCGACACAGGCTGCAGGTGGATATCTGCTCCACTGTTAACCTTCATGGGCTGCAGGGGGATGTTAACCTTCATGGGCTGCAGGGGGACAGCCTGCCTCACCATGGTCTTCACCATGGGCTGCAGGGGAATCTCTGCTCTGGCACCTGAAGCACCACCTCCTCCTCCTTCTTCACTGGCATTGTTTTCTGCAGGGTTGTTTCACATATTCTCACTCTCTTCACTACCATTGGTGTTGCCTAGCAGATAGGAGAAATGAATCCGTAATTAAATTGTTTTTCTTTTTACTTCTGTGTTTCCATTTGTATTTCCTGTTTCATGAGTTTTTGTGTGCTATTCTGATACCAGCCGCAGGAAAGAGGGAACCCATACCTAAAAGAATTGAGAGTTGTCTTTCACAAGAAAAACCAAGAACATGCAGTTATCCTCCTTTCTGGCCACTCCTCAAAAGATAAAATTTACACGGAGAATTGATCACATGTAGGAGCCCAAAAAGGCCCTCACTGTCAATCAAGACTTCTACTGGTGAATCCACTCTGAATTGTAATCTCAAAGAATATGTGAACAATGTTCTGCACAAGTGCCAAAAAATAGAACAATTACTACTCTTAGGAATTTACGGTTCTTATTGAGTTACAGTTTTAATAAGCATCAGAGAAAACATGTGAAGGAAGCTAAGGGGATGGAAGGAAGAGGAAAATAATATCTTGCAAAGGCAGAAACTTTTTCTTTGTATATCTTGTTCAAGCTACAGAGAAGGTTTATATGTATCTATATGCACGTGTATGTTCATATCTACGTATCTCTATCTGTACACATAGATCTACAGATACCTATCTACATATGTAGATATATGGGTGCAGGATTCTTTCCAAGACTTCCAAGCTGTAGCTTTGGGATACATTTTCTTTTAAAAATTTGGTATCTTGAGAAGAAAGTTAAGGAAGCCTGGTATGCTCAAAAGTTTTGATATTGTGAATTTAGGATGGTACTACATTCTTGTGAGGAAATGCATAAGGAGTCTTGTAGAAGAGAATAGAATAAGTCAGCACTTAAAATGGAAAAAATGATTATAGGTCTTGAAATAGACTACTTTTGCAAGACTTACGAGATCTTGCCAGCATGTGGGTGCGGTAGAAAAATAGTACACATTTGTGTGAGTGGAGAATTGGGTTTTAAATTAAGAAAGTGTGATAGTGGAAGTATGCAAGCTTTACTAAATCTTTCATGGTGACGTTTATTTTCTCAGATTGCTGTAGCAAGTAGTAAGGTGATGTTCCCTAGAGTTTTATTTTTGAAAAAGGTTTTTACTTAAACAACTAAAGTTTTACTGAGGTACAGTTTGTGGGAACTTTCTAGCATGACAGTGGATTTTATCATAATGATTTTGCAGTTGGGCTATTTGTGAACCTCATGGCCTCTGACTCCATTCGCATCCAGTTTTGTACTTCTTTGTTTAATTGTTCTCCTCAGAATTGAATCTTGTTGAATTTTGCAGTCATTGACTGTCTTCAGTGAATGCTTAATAGCCTCAGCTGGTTTAGAGGGCACTTAAATGGCAGCTAAACAATAACAAAGGGAAGAGAAGCATGTCAGATAGGGCCATTACAGAAAGTGTACAGTCAATATTATACTTTCATCTTGGTGTTACTGTATGTGCTTGATTTAACATATTAGATATGCTAGATCTTTGTCTCAAACTATAAATAGAGAAAACAGAATAGTTTAAAGCTGTGAACTAAATGCAATAAAATTAATATATTTCCATAAATCATATTCATAATCACCTACAAAAAAAAATCTGCTTGCAGAAAGATAGTATTACTTACTGTATCTGAACCAAGCTTCCAGCAAAATTTCATACTTGGGAGTCTTTTGTGGGTCATGTCATAAACACTGTCTATTTTTAGGGCTTTCTTATTGCCCTCCTTGTGCATCTTCGTGACTTTTGTGTACCCTTCCTTTCACACTTATACATCTAGCTCCCTCAAAAAAAAAAAAAAAAATCAGGCATTGTTTTTATATGATTACTTTTAAATTGCAACTTTGTATACACCTCATTTTTGAAAGCAGCTAATGCTTCTAACTGCTATTCTGAGTGAAAGCGTTGCATTTCCAGATAGGACTCCTGTTCCGTTTTTTCAAGATTTCTGCCTTTCACATAATTGTTGTTTGTTACTAGATGAATCATTTCAGACAAGGTTTTTGAAGAAGCATGTCAATAACATGTTTTCAATTTTCTGGGTGCCCAGCTTTAGAAACAAGAGTTTTATTTGCGCTAGTGATAAGAAATCTCACTTTTAAATGAAGTTAACAGAAGGCATGATTTGAACTGATAAAACATCACATGAATCAACTGCTTTGTGAAAGCCAATTGGAATCATTTGTTGATACCTGTTGCATGTTATGCAAATATTTTTTAGTATGACTTGTCAATAATTCACTGTAGTAGGTACTGCCGTATATTAGGGAGTGGCAGGAGAAGGGCTGCTCCATGAGGGGCACAAGCCAGGAGCTGAGGGTGACCTGCTCAGGCTGTGCTCTCATTGACAGCACAATCCAGCAGGGGCTGAACACGGCAGGCAGAGGCGGGAGCTGGTACAGGGTCCATTGACAGCACCCTACATGTCAAGCGATGAACCAGGTCCAGGATCCCTCTAGGGAGTCCAGCTGTGAGTAAAAAGAAACAGGGGCAGCTAAGGTCCTCACAGAGTAGGGCTGAGAGGCTCATACAGGAGGCAGGGAGAGGGACAGTGCTGTAGCATGGTCTGGATGCCTCAGGGTGGGCTGAAATGGAGTCCCAGGACCCATGGGCAGTGGTGGGTGGAAGTCCCAGCTAAGGCTGGTCAGGGCCAGGAAGGTCTATTGGTTTCCTCAGGATCCTGACACTGCGTAGAAAAGTCTGGGAGAAAAATATTTAATACTTGCCTTTAAAGCAAGATTTAGATATCGTACAAAACAAAATATGGGACTAATTATAAGAATTGTTCATTCTTCACGTCACTCCTTGAATAGTGATACGGGGCCTACAGGAAGGATTGGGAGGGACTCTTTATCAGGGAGTGTTATGATAGGACATGGGGTAATGGCCTCAAACTGAAAGAGGGTAGATATAGATTGGATATCAGGAAGAAATTCTTTACTGTAAGGCTGGTGAGGCACTGGAACAGGTTGCCCAGAGAAGCTGTGGCTGCCCCATCCCTGGAGGTGTTCAAGGCCAGGCTGGATGGGGCTTTGAGCAGCCTGGTCTAGTGGGAGGTGTCCCTGCCCATGGCAGGGGGGTTGTAACTAGATGATCTTTAAGGTCCCTTCCAACCCAAACCATTCTGTGTGATTCTGCGTGAAAACCACAATTAATTTTAAAAGGCGCTATTAGTGGCAGTGATATGGTGCATATGAAGGTGGATGAGAGAATGGCAACCTCAATTCTGATATTTCCTTGCAACTATTTTACTTTGCAACTTGTATAATATTTTGTTTTCTTCTTTTTTTAAATGAAATTTCTGAACATAATGTGTAAAATACTATCAGTAAATACCAAAAAAGTATGTTTGTCCTTTTTTTTTAAGGAGTAACGTGCTTAGAATTGAACACTATTTTTAGAAGACGTCATACTCAGTAGTTTTCTAAAATGTATTTTTCTGCTCTAATTAATTACCCCAACTTGCCGTATAGTTTTAAATAATCGAATAATAACTTGTGATTACATACCCAAGCTCTGTTCACAATTCCAAGGGAATGCATTTTCCAAAATTGCTTGTACCTAACCAGAAATCAATGAAACAATTCCAGATCTATTTTAAATAGAGAAAAAAATGCATACCTGCTGCTAAAGTACTGTGATAAACTGAATAATTCTATCCAGTATATTTCTGTCTCATGTTGACTAAAAGAATCTTTCATATGTTTAAGTTCAGAAAGCAATTATGTAGTAGCCAAAATTATGTATTTTCTAAAGTTAAAAATAAAATTTTTTAGAAAATGACAAGTCTACCACAATGTTCTGGTAAAAAACATCAGAAAATTTCACTGTGTGTGGTCTTCAAAAGAATAGACATGGTATGCAAGTTTGGAAAGCTCCACTGTTAGCAAAAAGGTATAATCATTTTGTGACAACTATTCATTTGTTTGCATAAGTGAAAAGAAGTATGGATATGTTTATCTAAAAATCATGAGAAATAGAGGTGTGACAAACTGGCACAAACTAAAATTTTTGAACACGTAATAAATATAGATTCTGCTTGTGTTTGAGACCCTGCAAGACCAGCACGTATCTGAAGAGATATTTAAAAAACATTGAAATGGTCACTGTGACCAAATATTTAATAGGATGAATTAAAAACTTTTCTCTGCCTACTCATGGTTAATTTCCTCTTTAGAAATTTGGATGGAAGGAAGCTCTAATATTCTCAGTGTTTAAAAGGTGAGCTAATACTCATCTTTTCTAATCTCTTGTTTTCAAGCAAGATGAATCATCCTTTCATCTACATTCCCTCCTGAGGCAAACAAGAATCAAATGCACAGGTTACCTGATCAGTGCTTCTGAGCTGCATAGGAGAAATTCACTGAAATTACTGGGGACATCCGCTGCCTTCTCACTGTTGATGAATTGCTTTCTCCTAAAACAGCTAACTCCCTGAGTAAGCCTACATTTTTAACATCTACTCCCCAACCATGTGGATAGAAAAAACAGTTTTCAGAAGCTTAGTAAGAAGTTCTTTAAAATTTCAGGATGCTCCTAGTGTTAAATCTAATCGGGTATGCTCTCTTCATCCTAATACTTCCAAAGGTTTGAATTCTGTACCAAATAAACAGACTCATACTTTGATAATGGTATTGCAAACTACTCAAAAAAATATTTGTCATCACATAACAGAGGAATAAGCTCAAAACTAAACTTAAATAAAAGTAATTTTTTTTTTTTTTTTAGTTACATAGCATACAGAATAACAGATATTGCTCCACTTAGAATGTGTGGTACTGACTATAAAGTTAAAATTCATTTCTTTGGTCCAACTAATTAAAAGCAGAGAAAAGAACTGGGAACAGAAACATGCAAAACTGCAATGAATCCTTAATTCATACTAAATATTGTTAGGGTTGTAGGCAGGGGAGTTGGCTGCTTACTTGGCTCTGGGCTGAGGTTATGCTAACTGAAAAGGGCACGGAAAACTATTGGACATGCCAGGACAAAAAGCCAAACTGGCTGCTCTGACCATGCCATAGGAGTTGGACCTGCTTCATTGGTCTGTAGGACCACTTTAGGAGCAGGAATAGTGCTTTCCCTGGCTGGTAAGGGAACACCCACACAGGTGAGTTGAGTACCCTGCTGTCACCCCATCAGTGCCTGCTCCTGGCCTGATAGCATTGTCAGATACCTGTCTCTCCGTCATAAATGTGCCAGGTATTACTGACAACATAATCAAACATTGTTTTTTAGCTCAGAACCAGTTACAAGTTTAAGATATAATTTCTTTGAATAATTTAAATTATTTTGATTTTACAGTGTTGAAATGCTAGCAACGCGCGTCCTTTTTTCTACCTCTGATTTTTTTTTGAAAAACATTCAGGGCATGGGATAAATTAAAACAAAACAAAAGAAACAACAAAAAAACCCCCACAGTATAATCAAGGATACTTTAGGAATTTTCTTAATTAAACAATAGATAGTACTTATTAAAACACTAACAATTACAAATTTTAGAAGGGGAAAATATATTTCTGGAATACTAGATTTTGCCTATTAAACTTTCTATTTTTAAAGTGGAAGAATTATAATTTACATCTTACATGTGCTAAATTGTCAAAAATATCTTACAGAAATTTTACGAAGAAGGAAGGCTAGCAAAAGAATGAATGTTAGCAACAGCAGAAGATTCAAGTGCCCTCATTTAATAGCTCTGCTTGTTTTTCCATTTCTTATTCTAACTCTGCTGAGTATGTGTTTTTCCTTTTAAACAATAGAAGTCTGGGTCAAACAGGCAGCAATTAGGCTATGCTGCTAACATCAGTGCAACCTCCAACATGTTACTTGTCACCTAAGGCCACCCTGGTAGCTACAGTAATCTTTTTTCTTCTCACTCAGACTCCTTCCTTCTTCTGGCCCTTAGAACTTTAACCTTAAATCTTTGTGAAGGTTTATATCGATGTAACATCCTTCAATATCTCCCAGCCAAACTTATTACCTTACTTTTTTCAGGAATATATTATGCAATTATTGTAAGAAAGTGCTCCAATCATTCTCATATTAATTCTTATCAAAAACATAAGACAAAAAAAGCCCCACATTTCTTCCTTGCTTTTGCCTCCTTCTTCCTTCACATCTGCTATGTCAGGGTTTCCACTTACAGAATTTCCTGACTTTAAGTCTTGTTTTAGTTTGTCTTTCCTTTCCCACTTCCTTTGTCTTTAGGTGATCTACAGTACTACAAGATGTACTACAGGGTGCCCAGAGCTAGTGCCTATTTTTGTCTGGGCAAAATGCCACGATGGCGTGTTGATTCTCCTTTCTGAATGCAACCTTTGTTGCGTGGAACTCCATTTTATAACTTCATGCATGTGTACCCTTTTGTTCTTTGTAAGTTCTTTCTCATATGAACAATTCCTTGTTTACTTAAGCCATATAAAGACCCTTTCTGAGTATTGTTATTATCTGGCTTATATTACTGCCATTTCAAATCCTGTTATTAGGGTTATCCTCTAAGTTAGCTGACTCAGTAATAATAAAATAAAGAAAAAAAATGGCAACTCTGTGAGGTTCTAGATAAATCCAACAGAGACAAAATCTCTTTGACTATTTGTTTATTAATCCTTTAAGACATGTCAGAGTGGAATATTTGCAGTAATTCAGGTCTTCGTTCCCAACTAAATTTAACAACTGAAAAAGTATAAAGCTTCCTTTTTCACTCTCCTGTTTAAGTCTTTTCGGATATTGATGTAGCTGTTGATAGGGAGACAATGGACCATTTACTGAACCTTAAACATTTTCCATTCTCATCAGAGGCAACTGTAGCTCTGAGTTTTTTCCACTCACACTGTTTATTATGCCCTAAGTACATGTACTTTTCTTCTCTTGTCACTGTTCACTTTCTGTCCAAATTGACAACCAGAGCAGAAACTGTGATCTGATTAGGATCAAATTAAGGATTCAGCACTTTGGAAACACCTTCAAACCGCTGATCATGAAGTCATTGATTTTTCTTTCAGCTGATCCACAGTTCTCTAACTTTCTCTACTATTTGCATGGAAAGAGAAGAAAGGAAGAAATTTCACTTGAGAACTTTGGGACCAGTGAACAAAATCAAATGGGATGACACTCTCCCCGTACAAAGAAAGAGAAAATAAAAAGGTAAAAGTGCTAGTCAAAGACCAATGAAGAGATACGGAAACAGAAGGAAAAAAAGAACAAAGACCAATGCAGACTGAAGGAGGGGAAAATGGCAATTAAAAAAAAAAAAAAAGAAAGCACAGTGAACCAGCAATCAAAGTGGAAAATGATGAGACAGATAACAGAACTGAATGAATCTAAACAAGAAAATTTTCACTGCATGAACAAAAAAATAAATACGGCTAAGGTGTAAACAGAAGATATGTAGAATGTTGCAAATGGACTGAAGATGGAGAGAGACACACAGCATAAATACAGTAAAGCTTGTAGATAAGAGAAACAAAGATAATTTAAAAAAAATGTAGCAGAATGCAATGGTAAACAGATATTCAGCTCTGAGAGATGGGTTTTGAGCATGCAAGACATTTAAATGGAGATTTTTTCAATCTGAAAAGTTTGCTTTATGAAGAAAAAATATTGAAGTAATAAGAAGTTTGGCGTTTTGATTAAAAATACAAAGCTGAAAGAATAGTAGCTCACATCAATTGTGCTATACTCTTGGGAATATTTTGGTATAATATTAAATTTCTAGATACCCATTGGGAATGAAAGGTAGAAAATTAAAACTGATTAAAGAAAGTGCTTGTCCAGACAAGGTGTAACTGGTCTCTTGAACTTATGCTCACATTATTACGTAGAAGCCAGGATTTTAGCAGGTTAGGAAAAAAATGGTTAGACGTTCATCTAGCTAGCAAGGAAGTCCAAAGTTATATGGTAAGGATTTAAAACCAAAACCAAACCCAAACCCAAGCAAAAACCAACCAACTAACAAAAAATTTATGGTAATTGTTGGAAGGTGGAGGTAACTTTCTGCTAACTGACCTTAAGAAGAGACTTTTCCATTATCAGCCTTCCTTGAGATATCTTTCTCTTAAGTAACTGGGATAGCCAGTTTGGCTACTTTGAAGTAGCTGTTGGATATTGGACCACCTTGTTTACTTCACTTCTCATGTAATGCAAGAAAAACCTCTTTTACGGTCTCTGAGAATTATTATCTTCTTTGGAAAAGCTGGTGACTAGCATTATAGAGATGAAGGGTGCATATAGCAGTTTTACACAGAGATGGCTGTGGTCATCTCTGAGAACCAGCTCTGCTAAACATTAGTTATGTATTTTTCATTGCATAGGTAAATTGCTTTATGGGATTTGAAACAGTCTAGGAAGTAAAGCTGATTTTTGTTGTGGAGATCACTTATATACAACACACATATACGACATTATACCACAGCATGCCAGCACAGACTGTCTGTGGCCATTAGTCTTCCACCCATGCATCAGCTATAAAAAGGGGAAGAATGATAGTTCACAATAATAATCTTGTCCCAGAAAGTTATAGTCTATGGGAAAGACTCATTCTGTTGCAGGGGTGTCTAACTGTTAGACTTGCTTACACGGCAGAAAGGTAACTCTTAAACCAGTTGTTAAATTCACCTTGTATTGGTGCAGTTGACAATATCGATAAACATACCTCGTAAAGTTGGTAATTCAATCAGAATGTATCTAGAACGACCATATACTATTACTAAACTAAACTCTGAATGTTAGTTCCTGCATGCATAAGCTATTAATATTGTTTTTGAAGAAAGGCATGATCATTCTCTTTTAACTGGTATGTCTGCAGAAAGCCAGAAGAAACACATGACTGTGCAAATATATACATATGTGTGTGTGTGCATTTACATATACACTTACTAAAATGAAGTAATGTTTAGGCATGAGGCTTGAAATGGAGAACCTTTCTCTGTGTCTCTCTAATATTTGCCTTAAATTGTGAATGTGATAGCTTATTACTGAAAAGCAGCTCCTGTAGTTTACATTACGTTGCACAGTTTGAAGTAAATGTTTTATCATCCAAATTATTTATGTAAATATAAAATACGTTGTATTTTATTTTACCTAAGTACAAGTTAATGTCAACAGTATACTAGAAATCTGTGAATCTGCTGACAAACAGGAGTATCTTTTCCCACAAAACAAAACAAACAAACAAAACAAACCCAAACAAACAAACAAAAAAAACCCCGAACCCAGAGGTTCTTTCTAAGTGCTAGTAGCATCAAAAAAATCATCTCCAAATCTGCTGTCAGTTCTTCTGTAGTCACTGCAGGTCTTCAGGACCTAAATGTAACAGCACAGATAGTTATGCAAAAATGTCTTTTTCATTAGGATTTAGAAATTACGTGACTTCAATATGCTTTCATTTTTGCATTGTAAAACACATATGCTACACATCTACTTTTCAAGGTGTATAGGAAACTTAGCTTGATAATATCTATAAGAAGGACTGGAGTTATTTTGGCAAATACTGCTTCCTTATAATATGAAATGAACTGCGCATAGAGAGAAAAGTATATTTTATTCAGTTTTAAACAATATTACAAGTTCCTTTAAGATAAAATATGTTTGCTTTTCTTGCTTACAGTTTAAAGTCACTTTTTGTATATCTGCCATACTAAAACTATGTACGTAGACTAAGTTTTAGCTGAGACTTGCAAGCAGAGAATCCTCATCTCCTTCAGGTCTTTTCTAATACTATACAAAAGGAAAATTCTCTTGAACAAATGCTGTTCATTCTTATCGATGGCCTGCAAGGAACCAATAAAGAGCTCTATTGCTAAAGCCTGCAGATGGACCTTTCTCTAATACTGTTTTACAAGGTGGTTAAAGTTGTTGATGAGAACACCTCTCTAGAATAACAAGCATCTATTTACAAAGAATGGAGCTCGTATATTGGGGTGGAATATTGGGTGTTGGAAAAAGTGAAATGAAATGGACCCAATGTGATGATCTAACTAATAAACACTAAGTATGAAAATGAGGAATGTCGCAAAGAGATAGCATATAAATATGTATAGATAGCATCTTTGATATATGTTTTATTACACCAATTTCTAAAAAAAATGAGAAACGTCAGTAAGCAACGAGTAGGATATGACGGGGATGAGAAGAGATAAATGCTATAAATAATATAGCAGATCCATGCAAACTCCCAAATGAAACTCTGCATACACAAAAGGGGCAAAGTGATGAGTGAAAACAGCTCGACTTCTCGGCTATTTCTGTACTGCAAATATTCATATACTGTAGTATTTCAGTTGTCATTTAGAAAGTAGCTGTTGATAAATTGCAAAAAGGTTTGTACAGTTTGGAGGCAGAAGTAAATATTAAAGGAGACAGTTCTCAAATCGTAACCATTGGCACAAGTTTTCTCCCATGGCAAAATCTGGAATTAAGTCAAAGCATTTTTATTATTTTAAATTTGAAACTAAGTCATTTCTTAGCTTAGTTCCTATGAAGGCAGTATGTAGTATGGTACTTGATAATGCAGCTCTATAAATATAACCTGGATGAAAAAGTCACAGTGACATGCTAATCAAGGTAATTACCTCTCATAGCCATTTGATTATTAATAATTGCAAAAATATTCTTTGCCTAGTCCCAGTGCCATTGCAAACATGTTATAGCAGACCATGTGAAAGTGAATCATAGCTGTAATGTTCCTATTAATTATTTTTATTTCCTCTGTGATTTCATGTGATTAAAGGAAGTGAAAATATATTTAAATATAGAATTGAAGGAATCTTTAAAATGTAAAATCATCACAAAATCCTCCATGTCAAGCAAAAAACAATTAAAAAAAATAAAGTAAACCTCTTGACTGGCCAAAATACAGAACTCAGAGGTATGAAAAATAATACTATTCACTGTGTAAACAAGTTAAAATAAGGTTTTTTTTTCCAAATGTAATACTGCAAAAGTATTATAAAAAGCTACTATGTTTCCACATATAAATGCTATGTTCAGGTCTCATTCTCAGGGTGTGTATTATAAATTTGGTAATTATGGTTACAGATAGGGCAAAAAATTAACATGGAATCTCTCTTTTTTAAAGTTAAAATAGAAATCAATGGATTTGACTAGGTTTTCCCATGAAAAATAAGCCCTGAATGTATTTGTATCTTCCTCTTTTCACAATATTGCTTTAACTATCAAACTATTGTCTAGAATTTATCTCTCATTGCATTGCATTGCATTGCATTCTATTCCACTCCATTCCACTTCATTCCACTCCATTCCATTCCACATTCCTTAGTAAAATTGTTTTATCAGTCTGTCGTACCTTTTTACGCCCAGTCTAATTAATTATCCTCAGATTTTTTTTTTGCTTTACCATTTCCTATTCATAGTTTCTATCTGTGAAACCACCACATTTGAAGACCACTTTTTCTAAGATCTCACAGTGTCCTTAACTAAAATTACAAAAAGCTTTCAACTAAAAAATACAAACAAGTTTCTGTTTGTATCATTGTATTTGCACCTGTAATAAGCAAAATCCTGATAGGATTTCAGCTTTGGGTATATTGAACCTTGGAGTTACATTTGACATGATTCTTCACTTTTATGTGGAGGACTGAAAAACTTCTCTGCCCCTGTGTTTTGGGTGAAGTATGTTTAATCTTTCTGTGACTAAGGCTTTCTCAATTGTTGTTTAGGGAAATTAAATCTGGGTTTTTTTTTTTTCTCGGAGTATTATTGGACATTGTTTTTTTGTTGTTTAGAACCACATTAGTTATGGGTCAATATGCTGTAACGCCAGGTTCCATTATTATGCTAATGTGATCCAGATTTATATGGCAGTGGTTCTTAACACTGATTCATGTGGTGCAGCTGTAAGAATTTTTTTAAGTGATATTAAGCCATGAAGAAGCCATTTCAAAAACAGAGGACTTGCTGGCTTTTCAAAATAATTATAACACTCAACACACAAATTTATTTATTCTTGTGCTTTTTATGTGTTGTTATTTTGGTTTGTTTTTTTTTTTTTTTTTTAATAAAAGATATGTTTGCTTAAACAAGGTGCTTTTTTCAGATTAGTATTTAGAGAAGTGGTGAGTTATTGCTAGTATTGAATTCAAAGGTAAAATTTCAAGAAAGATACAGAGCAGAACCAACCTTCAACATTCTAAAAAAATGTATTCCCTGTGTACCCTATTAATTGGATTGTGTCCTGATGATAATTTTGTGTTGATTTCACACTTTGCATTATGTGTCTCATGGTTTGAAAAGGTTATATTTAGCATTTTTATAAAACATATATCCAAACAATGCAGGGGTAATTAAAATTTTTGAAAGTTCCTGCACAGGTTTTTTTGGTTTTACTCGAACTGTCTTTATCAGTTAGAGTAATAAAAAGTAACAACTGTAACTGCTTATGTTGGTATGAAATGTGGGTAGCTCACTTATCCTCTTTTTTGTGAGATACCATGTCTGCAGCAATGATTTTTTCCCTTACAAGTCTCGGTTACAGCACTATCTGATTTTATTTATTAAGAATAATTTTTTTAATGTCAGTCAAAATTACTCATATATGGAAATAAGATAACACAACCTAACCTATTATTTGATGATTGCAAAATAGATTACCTAAGTAGACTCATATTTGTATTATACATTTATTTTTATTTAAACCTACCCCCATTTATTAAAAGATACATGCTAGATGCAGACCTGGCAGACCTATAACTATTTACAGATGTGTTTTATACATGCATAGCTATTACCCAATCCTAAATACAAACACAAACAGTGGCTGCATTTTCTTACCCGTTTTCAGCAAAAGTAATAGAACCTTTGAAAACTTCTTTCCTGAAATGATTGTGGTATTCCAAGCATGTAAATAAATTTATTTGTTTGCTAAAATAGTGGGTTCTCAGCACATAATAAAAAAAGACCTTGTGATATTGGTCTTTTCTTAGTAATGTTTAGTAAAAAGTGTTACTTTTTAAGGAAAAGCAATACCATATTTTGAAATCAGTGGAACAGTACAGACACTCACACAGTAGTGTGTTCTTAAATGTAATTATTTGGTCCCCGCTGCAATAATGCAATAATGTTTCTAGTTATTCCTTAATATTTAAAAATATTAGAAAAATATTATCTTTTTTTTTTTTTAACACTAGTGCATTGTATACTTTCATGCGTAGCAGACTGACATGCAGTAAACTACATTGTCAAGGCATGTAGAAAAAAGAGAAGAATATTCTAGTTGTGCATTTATTGTTGTCATTGGTAAGTGGCATTTTGTCCTTACATTGATGTCTTCTGGAATGCTTATCTATGTAGGGAAGTTGTGGATGCCCCATCCCTGGAATCGTTCAAAACCAGGTTGGATGGGGCTTTGAGTAACCTGGTCTAGTGGGAGGTGTCCCTGCCCATGGCAGGGGGGTTGGAACTAGATGATCGTTAAGGTCCCTTCCAACCCAAGCCATTCTATGATTCTATATTTCTATGAATATGGAAAAAAAAAAACAAAAACCCAAAATCTAAAACTGAAGAGCTCTATACTTTTACATTCTAACTAGTCTGCTTCAGATAGGTGCTGTTTTTCAGTATTTTCAGGTCATTGTCTGAAAACCAAGTAAATGCGTGCTTTTAAGTTACTGAACAGATGTAAATTGTGTTTACTTTAATAGGAATGTTGAGAGCTAGACTGAGAGGAACTAAAGGTGTGACTCAAAGCTGATGGGAACTTGTGGGAAGATGCTGATTGGTTACAATGGGTTTTGTATTAAATCCACTGCCCAATGGGCACTAAGAATCTCTGGCATAGGGGTGACAAATATATATATATAAAGTGATGATGGGAGTGATAGACTTATTTTTTAACTAAGTTTACATCTTTGTTAATTTTGAAAAGATTTCACCTTTTTTAGATCAGTTAAGGGAAGATTTCCAAAAGCGGAGGTTAGAATAAGGTACCTAACGCCCTTATTATATTTTACTAGATGTAAAATGTTTCACTGTCTTTCACATAACAAAAATTTCCTCTCATAATTGCTATTTTTTTCTTTTCATTTGATATTAGAGGAGGTGTTTGAAGAGAGCAGTGAATTAATTTGAAAGACTGTACTTAATTATTGAAAATTTTTTTTTTACAAATCTGAAACTTAATTATACTGTGGAGAGGCTTTTTTCTTCCAAGAAATCTTCTCCTTTTTGTTTTGTGGGGATGAAAAGGGAAAAAAAACCTCCACATGCATGGATTATCTATGGGGGAAGGAGAAAAATTATAAAGGAAAATCTACATTTTCTAAGTTCAAATTTTTAATTTAGATTTTTCTCCCTTGGAAGAGGGACCTTATTTTCTATTTTTTAAACTCAAATGTAATTTCTTAAATTTGTTTTTCACTTTCCTGCTCGAAATTTCTGTCAAGCACTAATGTGCAAAATTTGCTATGTCATTTTAGATATAATGTTCAATATGGAATTAAATACTTACCTGCTATGAGATTGAAAATGACATGTTTATATTTTTCATGCTTATGTAATGTATACATTGTATTTATATAATAGATACATTAATTTACAACCCTTTGCTTTTCTGGTTTTGTAAAGATCATTATAGTGTCTCATTTATGACATGATGGAATAACTAGTGTCTAGAGTGTCACAACTTTTTCCCCAGATCTGTCTATCTCAGAATTTTAGATCTGTAAATGAAAAATCTTTTCCGTTATATCCTGACTTCCTTCTCCTCCACTTTTGTTGTATTTGGTTGTGTCTGTTGCCCTATGTTTTTCCATTTTGTTCTTGTGTTCTGAATCCCTTCCCCTCCCATGCAACTGTAAAGTTTTGCTGCTCTTCTACCCACCTCCCAAGGGCATTTCAGAATCGATATGGGAAACTGAAAGCTTAATTTCTTACTACAGTGGTCAAAAATAAAATCTTTTTATATACTTTGTTCTCCACTGCAGTGGATTCAGGCTCTGCATTGAAGCACCACGTGCTCCAGACCATTCCGTAGAAAGATAGCAATACTCGATGTTGGAGGAGGGACACCTTCCTCTAGCATCCTCTGGACTTCCCCCTGTTGCTCTCTGCTGTGCATTTTGCCTATATTTTCTCTTTCAAAGTGAACAGGGGCCTGTGAGAAAAGTAGGTTGCTTTTGACTCAGAGTGCAAGTTTTCTGGAAGAAAAGGAATGAAATAAAGTCCATGGATTTTATTGTTTTTTTGAGCTGTTGCAGTCTGTCTTCCAGCTAATTTAGCTGATGAACTTATATGATTTGTTCTATTTGTTGCTGTTACTCAGTGATGACTTTATATTCTAAGACAGTGAGTTTTTCATATTAAAAGCATAGATTCTGAAATATATGCAGATAGCTTTTCCTCCTTCACATGCCCTGCTACTATAACTTTATCTCTGTACCAGAACAGAAATAACATGTGTGGTGATAATATCACAAGCTTTTTGCTCATGGACGAATTCCAAAACTCCACAGAATATTTAGTATCAGTTGAAGCTGTTCTGGAAGTTCCTGGCACCTGCAATGGTGATAAGCAAAATATGGCATCTCTCCTTTCCATATTGTGCTATTTTCACACATTAAGGCAAAGTTACAAAAGATAGTTAAGCTCATCTAAAAGCTTGTTGTCGCTTATAGAAGCAAATCTGGCTCCCGTATTCCTCTGACTTTGGCTGTGTGATCCTTCACTTTCGTTGGCTCTGGCACTCATCAGGCATATCCCTTTGTGGATATGCTTCCCTTTGCTAACTGGGTTTATTTTTAATGGATTAGTTCTTCATCACGGTGGTTAAATGAGCCGGTTCACAGAGGAGTGTGCATATCACTGGAAGCAGTGTGAAGTCTGTCAGAACTGTGGAAAAATTTGAAGGAGCAGGCTCTCCTCCTTTGGCAGTTAGAAAGCTCCAAGATCCACTAACATGTACTGTACATCTCTACCTAGCTTTAAGAAGATGAGGAGAATAAACTTTGTTGTCCTAATGTTCTAGCTGCTAGAGGCTAAAAATATGTACTGCTTGCTTCATCATTTTTTAATTCTAGTTACTTTAAGAACCTAGAATGTTTTTGAGTGCTCTAAAGGTAATTGTTTTGATATGTTTTGTTCTTATCAGTTTTTCTATCCAAGAAGCAGGCAAATCCTCACCCTAGAGATTTTTGAAGACTATTTGTATGGTAGTGAGATATCTGGTTCTTCTTCCTTTTATTTTATGGATTAAAATAAATTGAGTGGTATAGAAAAGATAATTATTTATAAAGTCTGTTTAATTTCTGATGCTAAAAGAAAGTGGAGAGTTGTATAATAAAAGTTTCACACTGATAATGGATGGTGGCAGTTTTTAGAAACATGCTTTGTAAAGAATGTAATGATCGTGCCAGGACCTGATGAGTAATTTATTGTTTAGTTCAAAGCAGCTGTTCAATTAAAAATGTTCAGCCTTGACCTATGATCATTATTTTAAAATAATAGATCGCATGAGCAGTTTTGCATTTTGACAGGGAAAAATTGTCATTTGACAAAAATAAATTAGTTCATAAATCATATGTCGATTTGTTAATGAATTGTTGAATAAAGTATAAGGTATTTTTATTAACATTTTCAGTGAGAGTAAAACTTCAACTCAGCCACATCTGCTCAGTCTTGTTTGCTTTGTTTTATAGGCTATTAAGACAAATTCTACTTACTTATTTTAAACTGATTGAATAGACATATAAAAAGTGTAGGAGTTACTCCTATTCATATTTGAATTGGAATTCTTTTAAAGAAGCCTTTACATCCCTTATTTTCTTCTTAGTTCAATGGGTAAGTCACTGCTTCCTTGAAAGGAAAATTGCAAGATCAAACATCAGTTGAATTTTACCAGGATGCTGCAGATCAAGCTTTCAGTACCCTTAGCTGCAATTCACCACCTTTAATAACTTCTCAACATGTACATGCGCATGTGCACATGCACGCCCAAAAACTTAAATACTAATTAGATTCAGACTTAATTGTCTGTTACTCAGTAGGGAAGTGTTTTCCCTTTCCAATACACTTTTAACATTTCAAAAATATTTGTTCTCAACTGGTGTGTAAGACCTTTAGGGGCTGTGGTGGGTTGACCTTGGCTGGCTGCCAGATGCCCACCCAGCCACTCCATCACACCCCTTCAACAACAGGACAGCAAGAGAAAATAGGATGAAAAAACTCCTGGGTCAAGATAAAGACGGGGAGATCACTTACCAATTACTGACACAGGCAAAACAGACTCAACTTGGGGAAAATTAATTTAATTAATTGCCAATTGAAAAGAGAGTTGGATGGTGAGAAACAAAGACAAAAACTAAAACACCTTTCCCCCACCCCCACCCTTTTCTTCCCAGGCTCAACTTCACTCCATTATCTCCTCTACTTTCCCCCTCCCTGAGCAGCACATGGGAGATGGGGAATTTTGGGTTGTGGTTGGTCCATAACAGCTCCTCTCTCCTCACATGTTTCCTTGCTCCAGACTGGGTCCTCCATGGGATGCTTCAATGTGGGTCCTCTCCATGGGCTGCAATTACTTCAGGGAATATCCATCTGCTCTTGTGTGGGGGCCTCCACAAGTGTGGATATGTGGTCTATCTAGCATGGTCCTCCATGGGCTGCAGGGGAATCTCTGCTACGTTGCTTGGAGCACCTCCTCCTTCTCTCACTTTGGTGTTCACAGGTCTGTTTTTCACGCTTTTTTTCCTCACTCCTCTGCTTGTGCAACATTTTGCCCGTTCTTAAATACGTTTTTACAGAGGTGCCACCAACTTTGTTTGGGCTCAGCTGTGTCCTGCAGTGGGTCTGTTGTGGAGCTGGCTGGAACCAGCTGTGTCCAGCATGGAGCAGCCCCTCCTCACAGGCCCTTCTCCACTACCAAAAGCTTGACGCCTGCATCCAATGCACACATGAAACACACATGTTATAGAGCCTCAGTTTAATTCACTGTCAAGACATTGACTGAGTTCTTGAATCGTGAGATTTTCATATCCCTCCTAAAACTCGAGGAATACTTTCAGTCACATACTGCTAAACTCCAAATTTACTTATTAGTTACATGTCCAATCCCTTTCTGAATCCTTGCAAACTCTTGGGTTAATAAAAGAACTAGTTCAACAAGGTAATTGAACTTCATCTTATCAGTTTTAATTCGCCATTTTTAAATTTCATAGAATTCTTTCTGTTATTATGAAAGAATTAATAGCCTTTCTTTAAATTAAAATAGTTATTTTTCTAATAAAGTATAGCAGAACACTAGCAAAAAGAGCATGATGCTTGATTATTTGAAAATACATACTGGGTCAATGGAAAAAATTTTGAAGTAGGAAGGATTAAAAAGGAGCCTATTACATTTTTAATTATTCTGGACTATTTTACTTTCTAATATAATGCTGGAAAAATAGTTAGAACATATCTGCAAAAAGACAGAAATGCAAAGTGTAAGTCATTATTTCTCCCTCCAAAATTCATTAATAAGTGTGTGTAGTGACTTGATTGACATCATGAGTGATTGTGTAATCCATTTCATCAGAATTCTTTTGGAGCATACTTGATCCTCTCTTGGATTAGCTTCTATTGTGCCTTGACTTTTTAGCCTTTGGCGTTTTTGGAACTTGCTCTTCTGCTGAAAGGTCAGAAAGGCCTGGATGCGTAAGTGGGTGCATAGAATTTGGATTTGAGAAAAGGTCATGGCATTGAAGAGTTAAAGGGAAACTAGTTTTGCACTGACAGTTAAAAGAGCAGTCAGAAAGATATAATAATAGAAATATTGTTGATATGATCCATCAGATTAGATATGGGACTTAGAAATCTTCAGAAATTTAAATTCATATGTACAGGGTAAACTGTAGTTCTTTTACTCTCAGAAATGTTACGGTGTTCTCATTTTAAAATATTACCTTTTTTTTTTTAGTGTAAAACTTAATTTTTATCATTCTCCTATCTAAACAAGAAATAAAAATAACTCAGAACACCCACCCTACAGATATATTGGAAACTAAGGAAAGTAGGGTATCTTTGTGTGAATGTAGAAATACTCTTGCAAGATCTGTACGAGAAATTAATGGTAATAGGTACTAACAAAAGCTTATAGCTGTTTTATGTGGAAATCAGTTCATTTTTACTGGATTGATGGTAGAGAATACAATTCATTCATTTGTTCTAGGAGTTCTATAGCAAAATTTATCTTTCATCATCAGTTTTGTAGGTTGATATGTTAGACGTGTTTCTTGACTTTGGCAACCTCTACATTTACTCAGTGTTGTCCTTTGAGCTTTGTTTTGTTCCCCCCCGGCCTGCCTCAACTAGAGGCTCTGGGGAGACCTTCTTGCAGCCTTCCAGTACTTCAAGGGGGCCTACAGGAAAGATGGGGACAGACTTTTTATCAGGACCTGTTGTGACAGGACAAGGGATAATGGTTTTAAACTAAAAGGAGAGGATAGATTCAGACTAGATATAAGGAAGACATTTTTTACAATGAGGGTGGTAAAACACTGGAACAGGTTGCCCAGAGAGGTGATGGAGGCCCCATCCCTGGAAAAATTCAAGGTCAGGCTCGACAGGGCTATGAGCAACCTGATGTAGTTGAAGATGTCCCTGCTCATTGCAGGGGGGTTGGACTAGATGACCTGGAACGGTCCCTCCAACTTGTTCTATGCTTCTACAGTTTTATTTAAATTAAGGACTGTGAGAAAGAACTGTCTGTCTACGGAGGTTAGGGCTTTTAAAACAAGTCTGAATCCTGGTTTCTTGTTCTTTGGACCTGTTCCTTTAACGGTAAAAGAGCACTTTCTGACTTTGGTGTGTGTTGTGAGAATAAGTATCTTGGAATCGCAAGGTCCTCTCTCCTGTGGTACTTATGATCACTTAGGTATGTTAACTCAATCAGGTGAAAGAGGCTATTATCACACAGAATAATTTGAATCTCACATAGTATGTCTCAGGGACAATTAAGAATGGGATCTGACTGCCCAGAGAGACTGGGCTATCTCCATCCTTGTAGATTTTCAAGACTTAACTGTATAAAGCCCAGAGCAACCTGTTCTGACCTCAGATCTGACCCTGCTTTGAGCAAGAGGCTGGAATAGGCACCTCCTGTGGTTCCTTCCAACCTGATTTTTCCTGTTATCTTGTGTTGTGAAATGAATATTTTGAGATATCCAGGCAATCTTTTTACAGTAAGTTTTCTGTGCATTTTTCATATTTTCAATAGGACAAGTTTTCTATTTATTTATTTGGGAAGATTAATGTAATTTTGGTAAATGGTATGGGAAAGCCAAAACAAGAGTGAAAAAATATCTCCTTTCGCTTGTGGCATTCATCCTAGTTTATCATGGACACTGAGAGAGTAAAAGATGCTAAAACGATTAGGGCTGAATCTCAAGCATTAGGCTGTGGAATTTGATATAGAAATCAAAAGCATGAGATATACTTCAGACTGAATGACCTGAATGACTTTGTGTGTGGAATAGGGACTATTCGATTTCAGGGGACGAGTAGAAGCATAGGGTTAATATGTTCTGGGCGACTTTAAAGGTGCGGGGTCTTATTCAAAAGCAAACATATATGTAGACAGCAGTTGTAGGTAACTTTATTTTTTAAAGTAATATAATATTTTAACTCCTTCATAAACATAAAAGCACCACTGATGTTTAAATAATGTATTTAATGTCATAGATGTTATCAAAGATCTTGGTAGTGAAATGCATAGTTTAATTTTTAAGGCCATATTACCTTGCCTTTCTAGCTTTTCTGTTGACTACCTTTTATGACTGGCTGCTACTGCTACTTAACTAGTTTTCAGTGCTTTTGGAACTTTCTACTGGCAGATTCTTAGTTTGCTGTGCAGAGATCAGAGATGCTTACATGTCTAGTGAATTATTATGGAACAGACACATGAAAAAAAGACCACAAAACAGACTGAAAGGGAAACAGATGCTAGATTTTGCATTGTCATGAAAGACAGCAACTAGAAAGATGCCAAGAGGGAAATACATAATTTTAACATGGCAGCCAGAATCTGGGATGCCAAATCGAATACACTGAACATTTAAAATTCATACTTTATTAAGTAATCATATATTCCCTTCAATATCTCAGTATTCAAAATAAGAAAATACCATGACATGTACAAGTAAGGGGATTGGATCCTCAGAAACAAATATTTGTGAGTATTAGAAGACAAAAATAAAACTGTGCCTGGAAAAAATACTGAAGAAACCTTTTATTTCAGTCAACCAGTTGCTGATCACAGCAAATGCAGTAGCAGTCTGGGTTAGAAGAGCATGCTTTTATCTTAGAAAATGCAAATAAACAATCCCTCCTTCTGAAGGCATCTATGACTTTTTTATTATTATTTTTTTCATTTTTAATAATGAGGGCTAGTGGGAAAATGTTAAAAAAGAATTTGGCAGGACCTGATTTCACTAAATTTGAAATTGAATCGGTGTAACATCAGGCTGGTCAGATGTTGAATCTAATCATCTGCTACTTAGAAAATGAATAAAAGCGTATACGAATGCACAAACACAGACAGGAGTCCACCAGCCAATAATGAATTCATCAGCATGTAGTCCAACAAGATCAAGCCCCAGCAGTATCTTACTAAGTTTAAGTTGTATTTATTTGGTAAGTACTAAATGGTAGTGTCTGCATAAATAGTATATAATAAGTTACTGGACATAACAAATAACACAATCGGTAGGAGGATTGTATTTAGTTTAATGGGAGAAATCAGTTTAATGGGTTATGCAGCTTAATTTGTCTATATACTATGGAATTTAAGAATAATATTCTCTGAAGATTATCAAATTGCATATGTATCACTGAGACCAAAATTTCATGGTGGAAGAAAAATAAAATTTACATTAATATTATAAAAGCAAAAGCTATAATTAGAAATATTTTATCTGTGCTTTGAATACATCAGATATTTCAATTTCCTGAAAACAGCTAAATATGGAATAACGTTTCTACTGTCTTCAGAAATTTTGGCTTTATTTGTGTGGAAGATTCTCAGCAAAAGTATAAAAAAAGTTCATTTTACCTACTTTTTTACTTGGCATTTTGCTTGTTATGCTTACTGTTTTTCAGGATCCATCTTGTCCATTTGACATTAAGAATATACATTTCTTTGGAGATCAAACTAAAAGTGAGAATGGATGGACACTCTAACTTTGCAAAGTTATAAAAAAATGACAAATGTACATGTTTTACGTTTCTGCATTATTTTATAAAAATTAGGGACAAACATTTCTCACACCTTTCAGATGAGCCTAGAACTCTTCCTGTTGTAAAATTCCTATGAGTTAATCACAGCTTTATTGAGATCAAGTGAAGCATTACTATTCACTTAAAAGTTCTTTTGGTGAATCTCCTCGTATACTATCCAACCCAAACTGAAATATTCCAGATTAACTGTATTTTCTTTATAAATAAGTAACAGACTGTAGAAAAGCTAAAATTTTGTGAACCTGGGGAAAAAAAAAGCTTTTAAAATATTTTTTTTTAAAAAATACATATTTGAAAAGGTAATTAATGCTTTGTCAAACAGCAATTATCTAAGATATACAGACAATGAGGAAATGCTCTCATCTTAGTTATCATGCTAAAATCTCAAGTAAACAATTTATCTAGGAGCACTTTTTTATGACTAATCAAGACTGCTTTCCATCATTTTAACTTTGCAATTATGAAAAGATTGCTCTAATTTGATCCTGCAGTTGGGATCTTGTCCTTCCTTAAGGACTTATGAGTTCAAAGTCCAGTATGCAGCTAAAAGTTCACTTGGTATATGATTAAAGGTTTATCCTAAGGATAAACAGTAAAAGCAGGAAACAAATGATCGATAAAACTTCAGAAATTTCCAGACAGAACCCTGAAAATGTTGGAAACCTTAAATCTAAGATGATTTTCATTTTTGAATGATAAAGATGATTAAGAAAAGAGAGAGAGAGAGAGAGAGATTATAATTACTCTTGGAGTAACAGCCTCTTAAAATCCACTTAAAAAAAGGAAAACAGATAGAGATTCAACTTTTTACTGTTGTATGCACGTTTCCTTTGTCAATCTATAGGATGTGCCAAAATATAGTAACTCGTTGGAAGAAAAGACACAGTGACACACACTGTAAAAGGTGTTTGAAAGAAAATAATTATGTAATTTTAAGTCATTTATAAAACAATAAAAATATTACTCCAACTTTTCATATAGATTTATTATAGTTTATTAACTATATTTAATGAATGGTGACAGAATATTTATAAATTCCTGCAGACATAAGACAACGTTTTGTTGCAGACTCCATTTGACCCTTTCTATTACTGAAAAAACGTATAAGGATGGAGTTGGAGAAATTCCCCATCTATGACACAGATTCCTTCAAAACTGGTCTTTCAGATGGAAACAGCCATCTTTTAGTCAATCCCTTTGTACATCAGGAAATTTTCTGTACTTGCATCCTGAGTATTTAGGGACATCAAAGGACTCAAAACCTGTCTTATTTTGCCAAGAAGTATTAACAAATAAAAAAAAAATGAAACAGTGAATTTAACAGTTGTTATTAGTAATTCACTTACAATATTACTAAAACTCATAGTCCAAATAACTAATTATTAAAGAAAAATCTTATTGATAATACAGTTAAAATTGTACAGAAACTTCCTAGAATCTGCCTCTTTTCTCTGGTGGGGTTCTCACCCTTCTGATGTCCCTCTGGATCCTCCACAGCTTTTGTTTTCCTCAGGAGGACGAAGGTGGCACAAGGGGGTAGTTATGGCAAACAACCAGCAGCATGAATTCTTTGCCAAAGAGTATGATGGTGATGATGGAGATTTTCTTCTCCCCAGTCTGTGTCTACTTGGGGCTATTTATACACATATCTCTAATCATATCTCATATGCTGTTTTCTCTGGCTCCTAGTTACCAAGTGTTTCTGTTCTCCTTTCATTCTAATACAGCGAGGTGATTACAAAAACATTGCCAGATTCATGTTACTGAAACTACTTTAAAAAGCATCCTAATTTTGCATGCAAATAATACCTAAATTCTAAGTACATATGATGTCTCCACATGATATATCATTCTTAATTACACCATATTTACTACAGGAGTTTCAGAATGTCTACAGACAAGAAGTTTTTCAGAAGAATATTTGCTCTTTCTAATGTAGAAGAGATGAATGAATAAAAATATCTGACAACATTTTCCTGCATTCCCAGAATTATCTGAGTATCCACCCAGCTAATTTCATACTTCACATTCACGACTTCAAAGTCTACTAGACGGACACATAATGTGTCCATTTCCTGTGGGTGTAAAGGTACCTGACAATCTTGTTAAATCACCAGCAAGAACAAAGCAAACTTATGTATTAATATGCAGTGTATTAATTTGCAAATTTGTATCCCTGTTGTATGTTGGATGGCACTCTGTAGCTGAACTGCAGCATCTTGATCAAACATTCCAGTAGAACGTTACAATTCAAAATTTCATTTTTTAAGAGTTGAGACAGAAAAATTGTATTTCGGTCGCTGACTTCGGTAGACATTGTCTTTTAGTTCCCATGGTCTTTCGCCACAGGAGCAAGTATCAGTTGCTTATGGGATCTCTTCGTGTATTTCAGGCAACACTAAATGAGCCAATTCCAAAACCAAAAACAGAAAGAGGGAAAGAGGATAAGGACCGAGTGAATGCAAATCCCACCAAAAAGAAAAAAAAAGGAAAAAAGCACCCACCTGTCCTAGTATAAATTTCTTCTGCCAAAGTGGTAGACTATAAAGGGGTGATTGAAGTGCCTAAAATAATACGCAGGCACATGTAGAACCCCTAAGAGATCCTGCCTGGTCTCCCGCTCTCTAGAAGAGCATGGATCCCATGTTGGTCCAATGTCATATCTACCAGCTCTGTGCTGATGTCTCAAATACCTTATAATGTCTAAAATAGAGACACCTGAGTCACTCCATTAGGTATTTTAAATTTGAAAAAAAGTTGATGTAAATGGAATGAAATATGCAAATGGAATGTAAGAGAGAAAATTGCTGTAGATTAAAAAAACTCAGCTACTACAGGAGATTTGAATTTTAAATGTGTTTAATATGCAGATGATATAAGCTTAAGGAGATGACTGCTTGTTTTGCATAAGTGCCCCACATAAAGTTTTGTTTTTTCCAGGGTGCTTTTTTTAAGTTAGCCATTTAGGTTGCAACTGGTCTGAACAGGAGAGAGTAAGCCCCGTGCACATAAATTATCTCACAGACATTTTGCTGCTTACCTGACATCTCTCTCCTGCAGTTATGTACTTGCTATGTTTCATTTTAAATGGCAAAGAAAACTATTCTAGCTAACAGTTTTGACTTTTTGTAGAATTTTACATACGAATGAGACTTAAGCTCTGAGGTCAAGGTACTGTAGGACCCAATGAATACTACTCAAGTATTAGGTTACTTCAGTTGTCTGAGCAAATAACATTACATTCCCTTTTGAAAATTTGTAGTATTTAACCAAGTAATCTTCTCATGTTGTTGTATTTTTACTTCTTAAAAATTTTAATTAATTTTGCATCCACTAAACCACAAATAAAACCTCCATATTTTTTTCACATAAATTTAAGTGTAGCAACAAAATTAAAGAAACAAGCTGAAACTTTCTTAGTAATTGCAGCATAATGAAGGTGCCAAAAGGCACACCCTTGAAAGCTAAGTGGTATCAAATGGCTCTAATAATGATTTGTTTTGCGTGAGGAGTTGTAATGCTTGCCATGCTGTAACATGTGTTCGTTTTAAAAATCCCCTACCCATCTAAATTGTGCATATGTACCATTCATAAAATTAAATAATTTGGGATAAATGTGTATTTCTTTTCTGCTGGATTTGTGTTTATATCCACAATTTCCTCAAATCATTGAGTAGCTACATAATTACCAGCTAAACCTTCTGTGTGCTGCAAATTAAAGTTTTATTCAAATTATTGGCTAGCTTTTATGTTAGGTCAGCTTACTTTCAAGTGGTGAAATTTACCAATGAATTGACATATGCATTGGTTTATGAATAAGATAATGGGAAAATTGCATTGATATTGACTTGTCAAAGAATTATGCATATGCCCATAAGCATTTTATTTATTTGTTTTATTGTTAGAACAAAAATATATTCTCATAATCAAATAAAAAATGCATTTCCTAATTGCTAAATATTCAGTCAATAATTCTCCATCTTTGCATATTGATTTAAATTCTTTAACCTAGTCTTGTTTTAATTATGTTATTTGTGAAGAGGCCAATGACAAAAAGGATAGGGTTCTGGATACACACAGTGATGACTTGCTGCATATATACAGAGATCTGTATAGGCACCTCTTTAAGTGTCACTGCTACTTCTGTTCATGTTTTTCGATTTTCTGGTCATTATGTTGTGATTAAAATTATCTTATCATTTGGCTTTCATACCTGTCATGATTGTAACCAGTAGCATACAGTGGCTATTTCAATGTCTTCTTCTCTTTTTTTTTCCCCTGAAAAAAAAAGAGATAGGCTGTTGTGTTGGGTTTTTTTTTTGCCAAAGATTTCTTAAGAGAAAACAATATAACACCCATTAATTCAGAGTATCCATGAAGAACACCAAGTAGATAGTCAACAGAGAACAATACACAACTTTTTATGATCTCCACAGCAAATGAGTCTCATGCTAAATTACTAGTACACTATCTAGACCTCATCTAAAGTTATCTTAACATTAAAAATAAATAAAACATTAAAATAAATGCTAATATTGCAATTACAATAATTTTTCAGGAAATCATTCCAAATTCTGGGCTTCTCATCACTCTGTCCTTTCTTCTGGTGAGACTAGAAATACTGATAATGGCAGGGCATAATTTATCAGTTCATTTCCAAACAAGACTCAGACTGAATTTCAGTACAAGCAGCAGAAAATGTATTAAAGCAACATTAAACACCATTGGTTCTTGCAGTACTTATATCAAGCAAAATTAAAAATATATACCTTTTCATCGGTAAAAAATATCAGAGTTTCCATCTTTTTTTTAAGAGTTCAAAAGACCAACCTTAGAATTGTGTGTTCTGGAATCCTATGACGATATATTGCAAAATCTAACATGTCTTGTGAATCTTATTTAATACATAGCTGGTTTACAGTGGATTTTTAACAAAGTAGTGAAGAGCTTTGGATGTTGATTGTGCATGTGTACACTAGATTTCATATTTCACATATAGGAGAAAATCAAAACATGATCATGAATGTATGTATAAAAAAAAAAAAGGAAAAGGCGAATTAGAATATTCTAAGAATGGAAAGAGAAAAGGTAAATCTTGAGCAACCTGGACTAACTCTCATGTTAAACCTACTTTGAGCAGGAGTTTGGACTATCTGACCTCCACAGATACCTTCTGACCTAAATTTTTCTATAATTCTAAATTCAAAGGGCTCAACTACAAACACATGAAAAAAATTTAATGTTAATCATTAATAAAATAAATCATGCTAATCTGCCACACAGTTTTCCACACATGGCTAGCAGTGCTCCAAATGTATGTCTCGATTTCACTGGGGGGTATACAGAGCTAAATTATTCAACTTGTTCTTTACGTATTTTTGACAGGTAAATACTATGGGTTTTGTTGGTCTGGTATGAACCCTGATGGGGTTATTCTCCTAGAATAGAGAAAGTGTTACCATATGTATATCAAATGAAAAGAATGTGTAGAGCTGAGTATCAGTAGAGCATTTCAGCAGCACTACGAGCACACAAAAATTGTTCTTTCATCTGTCTCTCAAAAATGTTGGTTTTAATAAAACAAAACCAAATAAACAAACAAATAAAAGCCCTAGAAGCCCTGCAATTCCTTGCAAGAGAGCTTTCTTTATGGATGTATTATTTCACAACAACACTCTTTGGATTTCCTGTTTGAGTTGAAAGCAGAAATATCTTCTCTGAGGATAAAGTACATATCTTAAATAATCTTAAATTCCCTCATTAAAGTGAATCATGGTCCCCTTTCTATCATCATATTGCTGCAGAAAATTCATCCACTCAAAATTTTAACAGAAGTCTGTGTAAAATATATAATGCAATAGATGTTTGAACATCACCCTAAATAGTGTAAATTGGCTGGTGTTTAGTGGTTTGGGTTTTTTTCATCTACTGACAATCTGGACCATTTTTAAAGTCCAGTTTCTATATCTTACTATCATCTCTACTAAGTAGAGTTTTCTCAAACTGATGTACATTATCTGGTTGAGTGTCCATGAAAGCCACTAAAATTTTATATTGATTCCTTAAACTATCATATAAAAATAATTTTCATTGGTATATAATATAAAGTAATATATTCTCAAGTAATATAAACTATGTACTTTTAAGTCAGTTGTTTTTTCCATGACGAAATACTCTTTGGAACACCAACCTGTCACACACAGTTTTCATTTTCAGTCAACTAACCATACGTTGTGCTTTTCTGTTTCTTAGGTTAACAGGATTTCATCTTCCTCCACCTGTGACAAGTACAAAATCTGTATTTTCACTGCGCTTGACAAGTGACTTTGCAGTTAGTGCTCATGGGTTTAAAGTTTACTATGAAGGTAAGACATTCTTAGCAAAAGATTCTGGATTTTTTTCCTCTGATCTTTATAGATAATAAAACTAAATGTACCACAAAAATGTATACAAATACACACTTATAACCTTATCTAATTACAATGTTTGATTTTCATGCAGTGATTCTGGTGCATAGACACACATCTGAAACCAAAATATTTTAAACTCTATAGTCTATAGTCCAATCCAGACACAAATATTTTATGACCTTTACTTTAATAATGCCAAGTTCTTTAAATTCTGAAAAACATAATCATAATCTTTCTGGTCCTTCTAAGGTATCTTATTCAAATTCCTGCCAAGACATTACTAGTTACTCTTGAATTTCACTAGATAGTTGAATTTATATCTGCAGGTTTTATGGACAGACTTATTCTCACAGTTTTGCATAGAAGAAAAGCTGACTCAGTTCTCTGAACTGACACAAAGCTGCTTCCCTATTGCAGTTTTCACAATTGTCTGCAGTTTTCACAATTGTCTACCGTTTTCACACAGCCACTGAAGTAAATGAGCTGGCATAAGTATACCTGAAGTCCAGAAGTTCACTGTTGTATGTATGTTCCAGGAAGCACCTTGTTTATGATAAAGCTCACTTTAGTCATGTTTGAAGAGTTGGAATATAACATCCATCCATTATTTGAATTAATTCCTTGGCACTTACTGGGGGTATAAACTCTAATATGTGTTCATAGAATATAAACAGAATCGGTTGTTTCCCTTCCCCTTTTCATTTCCTTCTTTCTTTTTCTTTTTTTTTTTTTTTTTTTAAATTGATGTAAAGACACTTGATCTTTCTGCTCCCATTAAGTGTCTCTGTCAGCAAGCCAGGAGCTAGAATAAACTGCCTGGAGAAGCTCTGAGGCCATTGTCTTAGTGTCAGTCCCATCTGCAACAGAAACTAGTCTCTGAGAAAGTAACTAGCTGAGTAACGCTTTGATAGCCAGGACAATATCCTAAACCTGGTAATGCAATGAAGGGCTGTCATAGAAATACAGCCCAGACTCATGCTGTAGTAAGAAGTCTTCAGCCATTGACATTGTTTACCTTCAGGTATGATGCATTAGAATGCTACTTCACATAGAAATTCCCTCCTTTATGTACTTATGTCAAGATATGAAATGAAAAATATAAAAGAATTTTCAGACCTTTTTTGTACCTTGAGTTATTATAGGAAATAGATGAGGTGAGTACACACACTTTTTTCTGGCTTGCACATGAGCAAGAGGTAATTTACAAAACAGAAATTCCAGCTATGTGTTTTGGATGGATTATAGCTACTTTGTAGTCTGTTAATTCAAGCTATGTGTAGCAATTGTTTTTGGCTAGATTATAGCCGCTCTGTAGTCTGTTAATTTTTAAAGTGTTCAGCAACTTTGTTCAGCAGCAGTGTTATTACAAAAATGTTTTATAGAAATGTACTGTGCAATTCCTATGGATTTTTAACATGCATGTTAGGAAAATATGTAGCATTTTTTATCATTGATATGGTGCTATAAATTGGGAAACCCAAATTCACTATTTTTTGCCAAAAGGTTTTGCACTACTAATGCTAACAGATAGTGTACTATGCATTTCAATTATGATAGAGAATGATTAAACCTAAAATGGAAGATCACCAATAGAGTTCAGTTTGCACACAGGATGGGTTCCTCACATAGTTCCCTTCTAGGCTAAAATAACATGCTGATTAATAGAACTCAAGCTTTAGATTTAGATTAAGATTTAGATCACTGACAGGTGTGGGGAAATTGTACCTTCAACCACAGAAATCCGCATTTTAGAACAAAATGTAAACTATAAACTTGTTACCTTGAATTTGATACTCATCTTTTTTTTTTGCATCTGAAGCTTTATTTTGTGAAATCAGGAATATCAAAAGAAGTTAGGCTACACCCCAGAGTTTTAATTCAGTGGAGTCTCCCTTCGCACAGCCAGATCTACTTTTTTAAGAGCTGCATCAAGGCAGCTTTGTTCAGTGAGAGACTTTTTCTTTCAGTTCCTGTTTTTCTGACTTCCTCTGAAGCCATCTCTCTGTAACCAGATAGCAAAGAAATGAAAACTCATTACATTACATTCATTTCGTGTATCATTCCTTGACGTGAGAGAATAGATGTATTTAAATGATAATCACATCAGGGCAATCTCCATTTCTGTCCTTGTACTCTTTGTGAATGTGTATAACCCTGCAATCAACATTTTCAGGTCTGGTTCTACCTAGTATCCAATTTTCAAAAATTTTGATTGCCCAGTAACTCCTTTTTAGCTTCCTGATGAAACATCTGCATACTTAGTACCCCTAAATATCAGACCACATACTTAAGTGCTTCATTATGGATTTGTAATTTGAAACCTAAGACAGACACGATTAGCAACCTGTCATTGCAATAAAGCAAAATGATAGACAGAGATAACATGAGAGGGCAGGATGAGCAGTAGAGACATATAACTGAAGGGATTAGATCCAGGTGTGATTTGAAAAAGGAGGAACATACCTTTCATAATCAGTGATCGTTTAAAATACTTCCCTTTGAAATGTTTGGAAATAGAAGACGTAGAAGGTTATATGGGATGCATTACTGTTCACTATCTTTAAAAAAACAAACCTAAACAACCACAACAACAAAAACCCTATAAATAAACAAGGCCCACCAACATCTCTTTCTCTGACCTCCCATCCTCCTCGACATATTTTCAGTTGAGCTGAAAGTTGACAAGAAACTCCAGAGTACCAGACAGAATCTGTAAGAAATATGAAGCTACTGTGGACTTTCTTGATCATAACAGAGGAACAAATTAATTTTCTGGTCTCCTGAGAACACAAATGTGTATGAAAAGATATAAAATTATATCATCGACAGAACCACTATGCTGGGCCATCATAGGTAAGCCCCTGCGATTGCAGCCAGTCAAACTTCGTGTACAATAGACCACAGAAATACCCACTCTGGCCTCCTACCGTCAATATCATAAGCCTCAGTCTGTATCCTCTGTCCCTCCATCCTTCTCTCCTTCTTTCTTGCCTTCTCATCTTCTTTATTCCTCTATGTCAACTGGCATATTTTGGTTAGCTTTGGTACCATTGCACACTTACGTCTTTATGTACAAATTCTCTATTATTTGGGAGAGAACACATCTGAGAAATACACCTCTCTATATAGCACAATACCCCTGGAGAAAAAGGATTTCATGAGGGAAAACTGAAACAGATTGCTCCAAAGAAAAAGACTTCCCTTACAGTGACAACAGAAAATGGTGAGATGCATTGAAAATTAAGGAAGGATTTTAAGAAAAAAACTTGAGCTACAATAATTACCAGCAGCAATTTATCATTTCCTCACTGTCCAGAGACGCAGCTTTGCTGGCTGGAGTGAGAAATGGAGGAGCTGTAAGTGTGCTGATTCCATGTCTGTTTGTTTCTGGAGAGATTTCTGGCATCTTTTTTTTCTTTTTTTAGTAGCTTTCAGGGTCTGTATAAAATGTATAGGTATTAATGTACAGAGGAGAAATGCTATACTTATCCTTTATTTGATCATTTCAGCCAAGTCACAGTGTAGCTGTGTCCTTTTAATTTTATTTCTGATAAAATTATTTTGGTTTCAGAATAGAAGAGTTTAACACACTTTTCCATTTCCTGTTGTCCTGAGACACATAAGCAGCTTTATTCACTGAGGGCACGGGAGGGGAAATACAGCTGCTCAGAAAGAAAGCAACACAGCAGCTTGGCCCATACAGCAAGGGGCTTCAGTGAAACTAGTCCTGCTTTGAACAGTGCTTCCTTTTGCTCTTACGAGGCTATTTTACCACTATTAAACAGGTAGCTGACATTGTTAAAATCATTGACTTCATTAACAAATTTACTGCTAGAATTTATGGCAATCTTTATCCAAGGCAAATAGGATAGACATTTTTGTGTTATTCTATTGATGATGGGGAAGAAAAAACGAACGTAATATATAGATTATTCTTACAGTGAAAACCAAATGTCTTGGAGATGAATCGCAATTGCTTAAAATAGTGTTATGAAATATAATTTTATCTGTTTTGTACTGCTACGTATCTTTTTAAAGCTGAATTATAAAACTGAATTATTAGACACTGTATAAATAATGAAATAGTCTTCATGTTTGTACTGGAGTGGTGCTATAGGAATTCAGCATTCTGCTGAAATGTTTTTGAGATGGGTTTGAGAGCAATGTTAAAAATTTCAAGACTGATCTCATCTTTCTGGATAATGGCGGGAGGGGGGGGGAGGGCAGGAAAGAAGGGAGCAGATGGTGTTTATTAACGAAATAGGATTTCCATCTAGTGACTTCTAGGGACCTATCATGCATTTATTTCAGCAATATTAAGAAAAATTGGTAGCTGATCTACAGGATTATTGAAGCATGTAGATCAGAAATACTAGTAGGACTTAAATGTGCCAGGATGCGGATGCTAAAAATAATTTTGGCAGTTGGTATAGAGCTAGAGAATGGGAACAAATAGGATAATCTATTTTTAGCTTTGCTGCCTATTAGAATTCAGAAATATGGCTACAGATAATCTAAATCTTGGATTTAGGTAAGGTTCATGAAGTACTAAGCTAATAATATCACTACTGATTTCATACAAAAATTTAAAGGAGTACTAATGAATTATTGATTAATGTTGGTGCGGTCTCTATAAAAGGTCCACCTAAAAAGCGTTTGCCAGGTTGGAGTTGTAAAAGCCACAGACTTTAAGCTGTAAATCTGTCACCAGGCGTACTACCTGACAAATACTACAGGCTCGTTTTTGTTATTCAGATTTTGTCATAGTTATTTTGGGTATGGCTGCTTCCCGTTATAAGATTGCTTCAGCAAGCTCTTAATAAAAATGGAATTAAATTGAGTTTGCCTAGCATTCTTGAAAGAAAAGTACACAAAGAAAAGAAAAGAATAATTAAAATAGAGAATGCTTAAATTACCTAAACAGTTATACTCATCATGGAAACTCCTGTTTTGAAGGTGAAACATACTACATCTATCAAGGGAACATACTAAACATAAGAAGGCAATCTAAATTCTAACCTTTTACTTCCATTCAACATGTTGGATAACAAGACAAGAAAAACATGCCGGAGTTTCTTTTTGCTGAATGTAGGAGTATCTGTCACATTGTCTAGGAAGTCACATCAAGTTATCTAGCATATCCTTCTGGTCCTGGAATACTAATTGTGGATGGAAAACATCCCAACAATGCCTGTTCATAGACTTGTAACTACTATCCACAGCATGTGATGAAGAAATAAAATGGCTCTATATTCAGGGAAGTAGTAAACATGAAAGATGCTTATCAGGGTTTGACTTTATTGTACCACTCTTCAAAGTAGTCACCAATGTGGTGGGTAGCTCTGAACTCCCTTGTTATAAGAAAAGCAAAGGGAAAGTTACGATTTACAATATTTTTAAATTAATTTAATAAATGAAGGGGAATTATAAAATAATAAGTGAAGTTTAGAGAAAGAATAAACAAATATGTAAGCTATGAAATATGATGCTAGGTCATGTTGCAAAGTGAGTTTTTTATATTGATGTGATTGCAGTGTAACTCTACTAAGAAAAGTAAATTTGCACAAATTTTATTCTGTGATTAACCATAGCAGAATATTATCCCGCTTTTGATGATATTTTTGATACTTCAGCATCAATACAGACAAGAAAAAGCAAAGCAAGAACTCCACCCTACTAAAAGTTTCAAAATACCTCAGATATTTTATCTGGTAAAACTACAAATCAATATTCTTTCCCACGTACCATACAGAGATGTATAGCCACAGCCACATGGCATTTTCCTAGCCAATGTTTTTTAAAATCATGTTACATTTCCAAAATTCACTCTGTCAGTTAATACTTAACATTGTCACTAAATAAAATAAGTATTGGCTGGGAAAATACTTTTTTTTTACAGCTGATCTAGTGTAGCCTTTGTGTCACAGTACATCATTGCCTCAGGACTATTATGCTAATCCTAATGCCAGAAGTACTTGTAATGCTGTAGTACAGATGGGAATCACTCTTTATGAAATCAATACCAGGTTGCCTTGGTGCTTATTGATTTCAAATATGTTACCTATATGTTGTATTGTTCCCACTATTCGTGTACAGGAATCCAGAGAGAGCAAAGGAAAATAGGCCTGTGGACTTAATATGGTTATTTTTTTATTGCATTTCACATCATTTTATTGACATTGCAATCACTGATTTGGTTTTCACTAAAGAATAACTTCTGGAAACAAATTCAGCTCTTGAAGACATTGAGATTTAAGAAAACTGTCACTTTCTTTGATTCCACTGATCAGTCTGCCTCACTTAGACTTTTTAACTCAGATTTTTAAACTTCCAGTCAATGGCTCTTGTTCTGCTTTTATCTGCTAATTTACAGAGCCCTTAGTATTAGCATCTGTTAGTTGTTATGCTGGGTTCTTAAGTACTGCAGTAAAATCACACACTTCAGAGTATTCTTTTTCTTTAATATGGGCTTTTAAAGTCTTAACATAAAGTACTTTGTTCTGAATCACAAATTATTTTGTGATAGTCTTCTGCATTTTCATCATTTTTAGAGTGTTGTGGTAGCTGTGTGAAAAACAGATCAGGTTAGTATGCTCGTCTGGCCGAGCCCTACACCTGATCACCACAATGTGTCCTAACTTCTCATTAAATACTTTTTTAACTTCCCTGTGTGTGTGTGTGTGTGTGTGTGTGTGTGTGTGTGAGAAGGCCTGAGATCTAGGCAGGGGTGCTGGGCAGGCAAGGGGGTCATGGTGGTACTTGGGGGATCCACAAATGTATGTGTGCTCGTGAACCCAGATAGTCTCATGTGCGTGCCTGCAGTAGTGACCTCCTGTGTCTGCCGGCCAAAGAGGAGACGTGGCTGCTAGTGCTTGTGTTCTATGAGTCCTGTAGTAGAAGGCAGCACCTTCTCTGTGGCAGTCTGTAGCCAGTCATGTCCGTGTCTTGTGTGTGTCTGTGTGTTTCTCTGGGTTACATTCTCAGCTGTGCAGCTGGTTAAAACTGCAAATGGGAAAGCTTTAAGGAGGTTCATTGGCCAGAGTCAGACATCCCCAGGTCTCAAGGTGCCCCAGGCTGGGCTCCTATGGCTGGGCAAGAGAAACTTCCAGGCTCCAGAACTGCTGGAGGCAGTGGCCACTTATCCCTTCACATCCTTAAATGTCATTTGGGTTCATCAAGCATAATTTGCCCTTAGTAAGTCTGGGCTGACTATTCCCAATTACATTCATCCTTCAGAAGCTGGAAAATGGATTAAAAAAGTGTGCTCTTCAGGCTACTTCCAGGCACTGAGGGAAAGGTTTGTAGTTTATAGTGCCTGTGGTGGTCCCTCTTGTTTTCATTAGACAGATGTATCGCTGGTCTGTCTAGTCATGAGGGACTACTGCTTATTGCCATAATTTTTAATGGATTAGAGACAGCAGCTTTTTCAGCCAGGACAGCTCTTCTACTACCCTTGGGTGAATCTATGAATGTGACTATATTCAATTTATTCCTTACTTACTGCACACCCAGAACTGACTACCTCTCTCCTTCTCAACTGTACTGATGCATGAAGAGGTTTCTTCATGTGAAGAATGATGCACAAAAGGCACTGAGTTCTTTGGCCTTTTCCATGTTATCCATTGCTGTCTTCTCAACTCACCAGTGTATCTGCATTTCCCCCCCGTCCTTCTTTTTGCTACTAGCATACTTGTAGAATCCCTTTTTATAATCCATTACACCTCTCACTAGTGTTAGTACCCCTTTATTTTGTTGCTAAGTACTGAAGCAACACTTTTATGCTCTTTTCTTGTTGTCTGTCCTTTTTGCCATTTTCTTTTGGTCTGTACTTGTTTGCATTTTAGTTCATTAAGAAATTCCCTTGTTAGCTTCATAAGTCATTTGCCAAAGTTCACTTCCCTTTAAAACAATTGATTGTCTTTTAAAAGTCATCCGTCTCTCTGGCTGCCCTTCCTCCTCATAATTGCTTCCCAGGAGATTCTGAGTAAAAATTCCCTGAATGAATCCAAATGTGATGTCTTACAGTCTACTGTCCCAATTTTACTACTTACTTCCCAGCCTTCCTTCTAATCCTGGGCTCAATTTTCTTCTCTTCTACTCTGCAGTTAGGTCACTGTTCCCTGACAAGATTATTTTTAAAGGCCCTCCTTTTGAGGCAAGCAAGTTCACTTCCAGTTAGGTTTTTCTTTACCTTGATCAGGCAGTTTTGTTTCTTCCCAGCAGTCCTACTTCATCTTCAGATGAAGTACCATGATTAAGTAGTTCAAACCCTTGAAGACAACTGTGCAGCTAGGCATTGGTCTGCTGGATGTACTTGCTCATAGCCAGAGCTTTTCTCTTAACCAGAAGGATTGAGAGGGATGCCAACACCATCTTGGATCATATCCCCATCACTCTTCCCCTCAGAATCTCATACCAACCTTTGATTTGCTTAATGTTTCCCTTGGCCATGATATTACCACTCACGTGGGTGAATTGCATGATGTAGCAGTTGCGAAGCTGAGCACACAGCAATTGCTCTGTGAAATTATGGGTCTGGGCTCCTGGAAAGAAGCACACTGTCCAAGACTATGGGTCTAGCTTGCAGGCAGGGGACCGTGCCATGCAAGACGGAGTGTCTAATCACTAGCACCTCTCAAAGGCTCAGTATGGATGGCTGTGTCACTTTATTGACAGAATGCAAAAGTACCATTAAACATTGTTCCTGCTGGCAAGAATTTGCCATCCTATTTTAAAGAGAATATATGTGATAATAAATTCATCAATATAGACTTCTCTTCTGTGTTCTTTCATTTGCAAAATGACATATCATTTGTAGGAAAAAAACTCATGCACATGTGCTTGATTATAGACCTAGTGTTTTATTCTACCACAACTACCAGTGGGACTTTAGTTGTTGTCTGTTGGATGCTAAATTTTCTTTGATAAATCTTAATAAATAAATAATTAAGTTGATTGATTAGAGAGCCACAGAACCATGCATAATTTTCTTCCAGGCAAAATAAATGGAAATATATTCATTTGTTTTAACATCTGCAAAAAAGTCATTATTTGAAAGTTAAAAACCAATGAGTAACCCATCATTTCATCTGCCTTAAGAAATATTTAATTATTGGAAGAAAAAATGTCCCTCCCTTAGTCTGGACAAAATCCACTTACTATTTCAATGTTCTGCTTAATTTATTTCTTTCAGAATAATGTTGTTAAATAAGCCATATTTGTCAACCTATGGTACTGTAATTTATCATTTTGATACATGCCTCATATTGAAGTTTAACTAAGACAGTGATTAATTTGAGATCTTAATTATATGTCAGCCTTACTTTAGGTTTTTTCTCATATTTTCAATGTCATTTTTCATGAAAAAAAATTAATACACAGTGCAAGTCTTGAAAGAAATTTCCCAAGAGTTTCTAAGGTTTTCTTTGTGAACTTATATTCTTCAGCTACTGGACTGTCACATTATTAAGATAAGTACAATACCCTGACAAAAGCAAATCTTAAGGAAATCAAATTTGAGATTCACATTTTGATCCCTGTCTAGACAAGTAGTGATAACTCTAATCCAATATAGCTGAAAGAGTATTCTGTAGGAACTAACACACTGCTCATTAAAGTATCAAATTAAATGCAGCTCCATGTTTATAAGCATGTTCTTACACAATAGCAGACTTTGAAATATCCATAAAGGTCATGAAAATGGAGCACTGATAGGTGACAATTACACCTCTGCATGGCTGAATCCTTCAACCTGCCTTTGGTATTTGATAAAATTTTGGCTTTGATTAGCTTTGATAGAACTTCTGTATCAATAATACCAAAGAGCACAGATATGCAAGAACAGGTTCAGTATGCTCAGCATGCAAGCTTAAAACCACTCCAAAAGTCAATAGGAAACTACAGGCGAAGATGTTTAAACATGATGAGAACATGCATCTCAATAATACAGAACTGTAACCTAAGAACAGGCTCATTTTGTCATCTTACCAGATTTTCAAAGTTGGCTAGTTTTTCACATGTGAGTTGAATTTATAGTTCGTGTTTGGACACTTAGATCCAAAATAAAATATTCATGCTGTTGAGCATTCAGTATCTCCCACTAAGCTCAATACTAACTATGTGACACTTTAAATGTTTGGGAATACATTAACTTTTTTTTAGGTTTGTGAATTGTGCATTCCATTATTTCAGTCACTGACATTATCCAGAACAATAGCATTATAACCATTTAGCTGTGATTATAATGACAATTTTATTTTAACAGGAAGAGAGGAGTAATTGCTTACTCAGCACTGGAGTTCTCTGCCTTTTAAAATCAAATGAAATTTCTTAGAAGCTTATTTTGGAAGATATTTGCTTTTTTGATCAACTCTTAAGCAGACAATTGCTCATTAGCCAATGAGGTCTTTCAGGGAAACCTCTGTGTAAATTTAGACAGCTTTGAGAATGGGTGGATAATAATACTATGAACCAGACGGTTAGTCAAATGCCTTAAAATTTGGAAAAAAAAATAGTTAAAATAATTGAAAGCAATTGTATCTACAGGTAAATATTAATCTTCTGTCTAGAGGAGCCATTCTTCTTTGATAATTCTGCTCTTCTGTTGCTGAATCCCTGCCTGAACAACGTAAAGAAAAAAAAAAAAAGCCGTTCCTTTGTTAGATGGTTGGCAGCAGGCCACTAAAATCCCATGGACCATAAGTTGCATGTTACAGCTAAGAATTAATTAGCTAGGCTTCTTATCTAAGATCCACACTATAGGTGTAATTGGAAAAAGTTGTCCCAAAATATTGACACAATTTTAAAACTTCTTTTTTTAAATGCAGCTCTACATTAGAAATGCTTTAAAACTCCAAAGCTAACTTATTTCTTTTAAACAAGGAGGCTTATCCTAAGAAAAAATCATAATGAATTCTGGATAATTTTTTTATCTAAAACCCTAGAAGTTTACATAGTTTAAAAACATCAGTTCATTATATTTAGGACATTTTTATAAAGAATCTTATTAAATTAATGACAATGAAATCATTAAAAATGTTCATTAAAATATAAGCTCGAGTTTTGGTGCAGAATTCTTATACCTTCTTTGCTTTTGGTTTTCATCTTACATTCTGTAGTTTCCCTGCTATAAAACGGCATCTGAAGTGTGTATAGAGAAAGTGAACGGACCTGATATCAGAAAGCAATCCTACTGCTTCTGTATAAAAAATAGAAGACTAGGAGACTTCCTTACCTATTTATTGTATGATTAAAGAAGAAATTAAAGTATTAGGATCACAAGGATTTTTTCTTTTTAAACAAGTTTACCATTTATGTTGTTTTTCCCCTACTGTTCTGTCAGTGTGCCTCTAAGGAACAAGTGTTCTTAGTTCTTTTAGGACCAGATACCATTGCCACTTGTAGCATTCAAATCCCAGTCTCTCTAAAGAGATAATCAACACTGATGCACTTAGTGGCAACTGCAGAGCTGATTTTGTGATGAAGATGTGCATCACAGGCTAAGAAAATGCTACTAAACTATGGCTTCTCAACATGAGCATTTTTGTCCAGGTCTGAATTGGTGATGTAGAAATGAAAGCCTGTGCTGTATGCTTATTCCTTTCATCACTGTCTCTCTAGTAAACTAGTTATTAGTAAGTAGACAAATAACAAGAATAAGATGTTTATAGGCAAGTAGTATTGCAAAATGACAGCATGCTATGCCATCCTTAGTTACAGTGTAGTGTTGGTCAATCCTGTACTTGTCACAAGAGCTCATTGCAAGCAAGAAGAATGTGTTATTCTGGGCATTAAGCATCTTCATATGGAAAAGTTTTCTGCTTACATCCAAAAATCTGCTACTGTCACATCTAAAATACATTCCAACTTCACATATTGTTGAGGTGTAATAAAATACAGACTCCTTATACCTCAACCTTTTCCAAGGCTCTGCAGTCACTTGACAGGGTCTTTTTCTAAAGCCTTCTTTATCAATTAAATACATTTATTTATTTACTATTCAAAGAATACCTTTTAAATTACACTGTAAAATAATATTTAATAAACCCAGGAAAAGTTGCTCAAAACCAAGGAGATAATTGGACAAAAGAAATCAAAGAAGAAATTCTTGGAAGATGATAATAGAAAAGGAGACAGAAGCTAAGCGTTGATAAAACAGATTTGGTTATAACTGCAAAATGGTACAAAGACTGATATAGCACAGGAGTTTCTCACGTTGGTTTTGGTGGGCAACACGTTTCAATTTTGACCAATGGACCAAGACAAATAAGCACAGTATTCAACAAGTTTTCAGAGGGGTAACCACCAAATTGGTAAGATTAAGCCAGAAGTAGAGAGCAGGCAAAGGAACTGAAAAAGTAGTAGAGAGAATATTACTTGAATTTTAGTATTAAATATCATTATTGCTTTTGAGGTGCTATGGACTTTGGTTCCCAGCCTCATGTTCCTTTCTCCCTTTCTGTTTGCTCACGGTAGCACTCACAAGGCTACGTAGGGAGCCAGATCTGGGAATTGGTATGGATGAAAATATATCATTTTGTTGCCTCTGTATTATTTTCTTATCCTTTTCTCTGATCCAGCCTGCTGCATGGCTCACAAATGCTAACGTCATGGATAAGATACATACAGTTGGTGGCATAAAGAAACATTGCTCCTTTGACAACAGCCCATTTACCTTAATTTAAAATATTTATCAAACTGCATCTTGATGCGACGTGTAATGCAGAATGGCAATAGGAGATTATAACAGTTTTACAGTTGTAAATTGTATCACTTGCAGATTTACTGAGTACACAAAATTGACTCTTGCTGCTTATAAGAAAATGCATCACAATATTTTGGATTGTCAATTGTTTTGGGTTGCAAATGCTCCAAGGAACAAGTTTGTCATGTTTGGATTTGGCTCTTTCATGAAAGTATTATACAGCGTGACTGTTATATTCACTTGAATCCAGTTTGCTCACTATACAGACTTGAAATGATAAATTAAAAAAGAAAAAAAAATCCCAAAGATTAAATATGTATTACAGATTGGAAATACTGACAAAAGAGAAACTTGATTAACATACACATAGAACTAATTTTTTTCCTGTGCTGCTTCAATTTCCCCTGACATTTAGTAGTTCTTTTTTCAACCTCTTCCCCCAAGCCTCTTCAGTTCTAAAGTTGGCTTTCCCATTTGAGGTATTTCAGACTATACTTGCACTGCTCCCTTCTAAGGGACGGATTTCTTTTCTCTTATTCTGTCTTTATATTTTAGAAGTCCATTCAAGTTCATTTATTTGGTAGACAGCATGTCCTGAATTTATGATGATCGTGATATGCATTGGTCTTGACCTCCAGTAATACCTGTGGCATAAATGCAAATGAAAGAAAAAGGATACTGCCCTATTTTCTGGGATTGGTTTCCTTCTTTGGGAGATTTTTTTTTAAAATTTATTTTCATTTTCATTTATATTTCATTCTTTCATTAGCTCATTCCTTTAAGCCAAGAACTCTGTCTTGTAGGTAACATAAGACTGCTACATCAGTTTATAAATCCTATCATATGTGAAGGATTAGGTGATTGGGATTCACCTCACAAGATTTCCAATACACATTACAGTGCAGATGTTGATATCCTGTATTGTCATTGTGGACTTCTTGTATAGTAGAGGGAACGGAAAACAATTCCAGAGTGCCATCCCATTTCTTTTCTCACTACTGACTACAAAGGAAGTATATGTAAGAGTATAAACCATACCTAGCCACAACTGTAACACAAGTGGTTTTTTTCTCTTCTTTGACAGAATATATGACATACTGCTACAGAAAAGACAGTGTTAGCATTTTTCATCTTGTCCCTCAGACATTTTTGTCAGTTTAAAGACCCCTATTGTCACATAAGTGCAAATGACATGGTGGAAAATATAAATACTTATGGCATTATTGCTGTTCCTGCCTTCAGGTCACATCAGTTGTCTTACAAGCAGATGAGCATCATATTGACTCCGTAGGGCACTTGGGACTTTCAACTAGTGGGATTGCTGAAAGGCCACAGCAATATTTCAATTGTATTCACCTTTTCCTCATCAGAACATTAGGATGACTCAAACTCTTCCATGCTGCTACTTACAACCAATTTATCTGACCATTTTGCATGTTATTTGCTTGTGGAGTTTTCTTGTGATTTTAGCATCTTTGAAACAAGGGCAAGACTAGATTTTAGCACATTTCTGAATTTGTCCATAAATCAAATTAGGACTTCACTACTGTTCATCTGATCCATTGGCCCATTTTTGACATGGAGCACTACTAAATGAATTAAAAATTGTATAAATAAGGTTTTTTTCATAGATCTTTTGCAAGCAGAAATAAATGACAAATTCAGTAAGTTGGTGATTATTTTTTTCCTGTATTATTTAAGAATCCTAGAATCATAGAACATCTCAAGTTGGAAGGAGCACATAAGGATCATCAAGTCCAACTCCCTGCTCCTTGCAGGACTAACTAAAAATTTAAAATTAAACCATATGATTAAGGGCATCGTCCAGATGCTCCTTGAACTCTGACAGGCTTATTGCCATGACCACTTTCCTGGGGAGCCTGTTCCAGTGACTGACCACCCTCTCTGTGAAAAAACTTTTCCTAATGTCCCTGATGCAGCTTCATTCCACTGCCTGTTGCTGGTCACCACAGAGAGAAGATCAGCACCTCCCCCTCCACTGCCCTCTGAGGAAGTTGTAGACTGCGATGATGTCACCCCTCAGCCCTCTCTTCTCCAAGCTGAGCAGACCAAGTGATGTCATCTGCTCTTCCTAAGTCTTGTCCTTGAGACCTTTCACTGTCTTGGTCATCCTCCTCTGGACACACTCTAATGGTTTGATGTCCTTCTATTGAGGTGCCCAAAACTGCACACAGTACTGGATATGGGGCCACAACAGTGTAGGGCAGAGTGGAACAATCACCTGCCTCAACCAGCTAGCTACTCTGTTCTCAATGCACTGCAGGACATGGCCCTTTTGGCTGCCAGGGCACAGTGTTGACCCAACAACAGATGAGGTGACTTAGTCTTCCAATGGTTTAAAATGCAAAAGGCAAAGCCAAAGTGACTTTCCAGTTTACTTCCTTTTTTTGAAATGAATATTGATTATTGCACTCTCACCATTTTAAGAATAAAAATTTAAGATTAACATGTGTTTCACCTTTCAGTTTTAATCTGTGTAAGAGTAGCATAAGAGAACATAAACAGTACTTTGCATTTCCCAAAGAAATACACAGAATTCTTAGGCTTGTTATCAATTGATTTTACTCCCAAATTAAATAATACAGAACAAATAGGTTTCATTCCTTCTTTTTCTCAGAAACAAGGATATTCAATGCAGGAAAAATGTTATATTTAGGAGCAATCTAAAGTAATTAATTAGATGCAACAGACTGGACATCTACTCAAAGTCACTTGGTTTTTATTCTGCAGCAACAATTCAATCTGTTTGTTTGGTATTCTTTGCTGCCACATCCAGATGTTCAAACAGTAGGTTTGTTAAAGGGCAATACCATTAGAGTTTTGAAGAAAATCAAAGACTTTATTTCAAGGTCTAAGCTACAGACCCTTCTTGTCTTTTCCTTAAATATCGTAAGATACATCTAGTGTTGATTTTCACATCACAGAGAAGGTCATCTTCAGGGAAAAATAAACCAATAGCTTTTCTATGATTCCAGTGAGACTCCTTTGAATGCTTTTCTTTCTTTAAATTCTTATAGAGATGCTATGCTGTCTTTTACAGGAAAATGAATCTATGAGGAACTCTTGTTCATTTCATGTAATTCCTTTGGGCCTAAAATCATCTTTTCTGTTAGTGGGTTATTTTGGGAAAACACCAGTCTTTAATGGAATAGAAAATTCTGTTCTTGTAATAGAACAAAGGTAAAAGTCTCAACTACTTTTTACATAAGTCAACAGTGCACCCTGGAAGCAATGGTAGCTCATAGCATACGGGGCTGCATCAACAGGAGTGTCGTCAGTAAATTGAGGGAAGCAATTATTTCCCTTTCCTGAGCTCTTAAATTTGGAATACAGCATCCAATATTGGATCCTTAGTACAAGGCTCTGCTGAATTACAGCAAGTTCAGGGAAGGGCCACCATGGAGCGCTTGTCCTGCAAGGAGAGGCTAAGGAAGACGGACTTCTTCAGCCTGGAGAAGACATGGCTGGAGGCAGGGAGGTGTCAGAGCATTCTTCAAATACCTATAAGGAGCCTAGTGAGAAGGTTCTCCGTTGAGGTGAATGGCAAGACAGACATCCTAAACAAAATGAAGGGATTGCCCAGAGTGGTTGTGAATTCTCCCCTCTGAGGTCTGATCTCCTAGTTGACTTTGCTTTGTGCAGGTGTTTGGACTACAGCCCTCCTGAGGTCCCTCCAACCTGAATTACTTTATGATTCTACCCTGAGTATCCCATAGGAAGTAACCAAAAGTCATTATTTTAATTTCCTTGTTTAATGTGAAAACTGAATGTGCATTACTGAAGGATTTATTTCCCTGTAAATACAGACAGATTTTGGAGCTAGCTTGAAGTACATCCAATTCAATAGAATTTTATTGTTGGAGAGCAGCAAGGGCTGGAAGAGAAGGGGCAAGAAACTGAGGTGCACTCCACAATGGGGCACAGTCCCACAGGGGCTGAATATGGGGGTTAGAGCCAGGGGCTGGTAACAGGGTCCATTGACAGCCATGGCAACATGGCAAACAATGGACCAGGGCAAGGGTGCATCTAGGGAGCAAAAGGAAATGTTGCCAGGGCCAGTCTGGAGACAGGGTACCAGAATAGGGCTGACAGTCCTTGCAGGAGCTAAGCTCCCTACAGCGCAGGGACAAGGGGTCCACCCAGTAGACACCTGGAGAATGGCTGGAGACTGACATTCCTATGGTGTTTCTGGGTCAGGGGACTGATGGCCCCAGGCTGAAATGGGATTCCTGGGCCCTGTATATACATGTTGAGTCCTTGTTTGAACTGTCAGTTCAAACAGACAGTTTATTTTTAAAAATGTAATTGTACATCTGGTGAAATAAAATTAAGTGAATTATGTTTCAGATATTTTAAAATTGTCATCAAATTACATGTCATTTTTCAAAGATTTGTAAACCACATTTCCTGCTCCTGGAAGGCTTGCAAGTTGAATGAGTTACAGACCATACACAAGACAAAGGGCTAAGGGAGTATATTTCGACTTCAAGTTTATAAACCTAGATTAAATGCCTAAATTACATTGCCACTACAGAATACCTTCTTGAATGTTCATTCCTCCTGGAGCAGCATTAGCAATTAAATTAATTAAATTCCATTAATTAAAGCCACGTAAACTCAATACAGAGAACTATTTGCATATTGTCTGCTAATTTTTCTGGACAACTACCAACTCCAAGAAACATAAATGTGGTTATTACTATCAATAAAAGACTTGTGGCTTACTCTGTTGAAACGCTATTATCTTTACCCTGTGGCATGTTAGCTCCTTAAATAGATGGTACATTCTTTTAACTTTTCTGTTAAGTGTTTGTCTGCTTACTCAAAAAATTCATTGGGAGCTTATTAGCAGAATTCAATCATCTGTAACCTGTTGTTTGGTAAACAGAAGTGTTTTAAAAAGAAAAAGAAGAAAAAATGCCACCAATTCCAGTATATAGTATAAAGTAACCCTCAACTTAAAGATCGGATTTGTTTTTTAATCTTAACTTTTTTTTTCCCCCTCATTTAGTAATGGTCAACAATTCTGTGATTTACCTGGAGCCAAACTTATGTTGTCACCGATACATTTCAAGTGAGAAAGTCTCTGAAACTCATAGTTCTGTCACTAGAAAATCTACTGTATTATTAGAGAGATCTAATTTGTAAGAGCATGACTTCGCAATTGGAACCATGAAAGTAAAGAGGTTGTCAGAAAGATTGAAAGATGACAAAAGGAGACAATATCTGGTCTTATCAAAGAGCCTCAACTAGTGAAAGAGTTGTCATTGAACTGAGACTTCATGAAAAACTGAGGAGTTCAAGAAAAATAATTGGATTATTGTGAACTTGAAAGACTGCTGAAAAGATAATAGGAATGAAAGTAGTCTAGAGATTGTAGGAAAAAAAAGAACTCTTCTGTTGATTTGTTTAAATTTTAAAATAGAAAAGGGGAATTTAAATCTTAAATGAGTAGCTCATTTTCCAAATGAGGCTCAATCTTACAGTAACGTATGGAAATATAAAAATAATTTCTCATACAGAAGAACCAGATGCAGTAGCTGAATAGCTTTGCAATCTGCAGAAGATACCAGCCCAGCAGGCTGGGAATTCCTTGTATTGATTAGAAAACTCCTTTCTAAAGAAAAGAGCTAAATTTAAATTGCCACCCTGCTTACAAATCTAGCTAAATTCAAACTGGGCACTTATTCAACGTCTAGACTATGTAAGCCTATTAATTAACTTGCTACCAGATACGCTGTAGCGGTCATCTCTCATTCTGGATTGTTGCAGCTGTTCCACTTGTATGGACAATTAGGTATTTATTTCATCAGGGATTTCAATCTCTTCTATTCCAGGTGATTATTCAAAAAAGCTCTAAAGTTCACTTCCTTTCTCAGCAAATTTGCACCACCCAGTTAGGTATTATTCTTCATATCTTTTTTTCGGCTTTAGTTAAAAATACAGAAAATTATTTTCTCATTCACAACTTTGGTATTAAAATTATTTTTTTTTGCTGTAATATGTTTTTTGAGTCTGTTCGTCTGAGTTTGCTGTACTGAACTCTAAACATTTTAAAAATATGCAGATAAAAGTCCGTGACAGAAAAGCATTAGTTCACTGGATCTGAGTGACATAACGGAATAATTAAATCCTTTCTATATTTCAAACATTTAAATCATCTTAGTAAGAAAAAATTAGCTACTCTCTGTGTTACAGAAAAAAAATAACTATAAAGCAGTATAAAAAATTGATTATATTGTAAACAATTTTTTTTTGCCAAACCTACGTATAATTCCTTAAAATGGCAATATTTAACAATGCGGACCTATTGGGGATCAGATCAGCAAAAGAAAACAGAAATAGTAAGTACAGCATGATAAGTCATCGTAAGAGAGAGATGAAGTGAAAGTAACATAATTAAATATTTCATTTATAATTTCATTCTGTTGCATACTGTTACGAGCTACTGATTATAGTTCTTTCCTGTATGGTTCATTCTATTGTACTAGTATATATTTATGTTCATGCATTTTTCCTTCATCCAAAGAAACCAAGTGCCACCTGAAATACCCTAGCTTCTCGTAGCAGGAGCAAAGGCAAGAGTCAGAGTTTGTATGGAGATCCAGGCCTTATAAAAAAAGATCTGGGTACTACACTGTGTCTTATTTCCCATACAGCATTACTGGTACGATTTTTGCGAAGGGGGAGCCCTGGTGGTGACTTCCGTTAAAGCTTGTTCCTATTGTATCAAACAGCAGCAAACCAGTAGCTAACTTGCAGGTTGTTCTGATCCCCAGAAGTCTGCCAGCACCTTGCTGAGGAAGAACTCTTAGGCAATACTAACTGTTCTTGATGCGTTTGTTTTTTTTTTCTTGAATGACCCTTTCAAATAAAGAATCTTCAGGTAGTTTTATTGAAAAGTAAAAGAGAAAAAGAAAAGGCACAGTGCAATTAAGCCTCATAAGGTATTTATTACCTTTTGGAAGCAATGTTAAACCAAAACAACCCTAGTCATTGATGTCTCCTTCCACGGTCCAGTCAAGGGGCTCATAGTGGAGACTGCAATTCAACAGCAGCTTGACAAGACTAGCTGAGTACTTTTCACTGTTCAGTATTTAACTTTTTCCTGAGACTGCTAAACTGTTACAGTCATGTTGACAACTGCCAGCACTCTTACGCGATGCACTGTAAGTTTCTTCCCTACCTTGTTTCTAACATAGCATTGCTGTGGTGTCTCGAATCAGCAAACTGAGAAAAAACCTCCTAAATGCTACTCTAGCATATTATTTTAAGAATATAAAGAAAGTATTGCATTTTAATTCTGCTATAAATGCAGTATTTCGATATTTTTAATAAGCAGCTTAACATTCTAATGAATTAATTGACTCATATTCAGATATGTTTTATTTTAAATAAAGCAACCATTTTTATCTAGAGAATTTCAATGTGGTGATAGAATTTGCTCTTTTATTGTCTCTGTAGGTATTTAATTAAGTCTTGAGAATGTTGAAGCTATTTTCTTATCAGCTAATGAAAGTAAACTTTATGAAAGTACCTCTTCTCCCGAAATAAATGTTTACTACGTTCATTAAATTCCCATTGAATTCTATTAACGCTTCACATGTTCACTTTAAAGTAGATCTATTTTAGTCTAATTTTCCTCTCCTGGAAGTTAGTGAATAAATAGCAAAGCAAAAGTGAACAAGTAGCATTTGGCTATACTGACAGATGAAAAGTTAAAAATGAGAAAATGAAATAGTCATTAAAGTCTTCATGAGAAACTCACTATTGAGGCTAAAAATTGGCAGGATTAGAAAAAAAAGGACTCCATGTCTACACAGGCACCCACCTCTATTCCAAGTCTGTATAGACCAGGTGGAACCCAGGACACTGTAGTATTTTATTTCAGAAATAGTAACATTTTTAAAATAATCTCTACAGCATCTGTAACTACCAGCTTGGCTACCATAGAAAATCTAGAGGATTCTAGGTCACTTCTCTGCTGTGAACTGTTGAACAGAAACTTTGAACTAAAAATGCTTCTTGTCAGCGTTTCTGCTGCCTACAACATAATAACAGCAGCAAAACTGATAAGACACTTTTTAAATTGTGAAGGAGGAACTGTGCAGGCCCTTTTGATTTTCAGGTGTCAAGAGTCCCAGGCCTTTGGCTCCAGGGCAGACTGGAACCTTGTATTTTTATTTTCTATAATCTGCTTGTATGGATGGCAGAGCAGCTGTGATATCTGGGAGCATTTTCTCAAGCTGACAAACTGCAATAAAAGTGGACTTGTAAAAGAGAGAGGGTAGTGAGCTAGGAGTAGTCTTTAAAAATCTTCCTCATCGTAGCTTCCAACTTCTTTTTTAATTACCATTTTCCTTTACTATCCTATCTCTGGCCTGTATTTGGACATACCTACAAAAATGATAATACCAATACTGACATGCAAAGTTAATGATAACACTCACACCTCTTACCAGTTTGTTCATAAGCCTATTGCCTTTGCCCAACCTCCATTTCTGTGAAAAGCAGGCTTTGAATGGTATGCCCTTCCTATCCTTTCCACTAGCACAGTGTGGTTTTGATTGCCTGGAGAACCTGGGGTAGTAATTGAGATGCATCAAATAAAGCTTTCTAACACAGTAGCAAGGTAGAAATGTAAATATAGTCTGTGTGCAAAGCGATCTCCTTTTCAGGATAAGTGATTTATTTAGGGTATACATGGCTGGAATAGCCTCTTTATAAAGTTGACTAGGGAGGAATTCTACTCATATTAGTCAATGAAAATAATGGACACTTTGATAGCACAGTATTGGTACAATGAACCTTAAGCAAGCTGGGGGAGTGGTATTTGATATTGTAATAGAAAAACATGCATGATAATGCTCAAACAAAAGAAGACAGAATGAAGAGTAAATAAACTGACACACTGCATGTATTCTATTTTCTGTTTGCCCTGCTTCTGGATTACAAGATCTTTCTTTTTTGCTATATCTGGACACCAATCAAATTCTGCCTGTGGGTTCTGGCATAGTTGCCCACAAAGTGCAACTGAGGGCAAGGATAAAATCTACCCTTTAATTTGGAATAACCAACCACAAGTTAGGATGACCAAATGATACCTTTTGTTTGGATAGAAAGAGTATGTCAGAATATTCAGCAGCCAATATCATGGAAACAAAACTCTGCTTTTATACCTCAAATTATCAGTCTTTTCACAGAATGCCAAAAGTAAGGAATTATCTCCAAATGCAAACTGGCAGCTTCACAGCTGGCCAGAGGACCACAGGACTTAAAGTAACTTTTTGCCCTCAGTTCATTTCTACAGCTCCCAATTACATTAAATGAATTGTACGGGTGAATTGAAGGCATGATTATAGCCTAATTATCCTGACATTTGCACTGTGTGTAACTTCTGTTGCACAGAAACCACTCTAACAATACAGTAAGTTAAATGTATGTTAGTAATTATAATAAATGTATACATAAACTGGAAACCACTTTTTTTTTTTGCATGTAATTCAGCTCTCTACAGGAAGGGGGACTAAAAACAATCTAGGTAACATTACTTGGGGTTTTTTTTTAAGAAAATATAATGAAATGGGAGAATACTGCAATATTTTTTATTGCATTTTGTACCTTTCCATGAAAGTTCTCATTATTAGTTTTATTATTATTTTTGTCATTGTTACTTTATTATTTTTTTGTAGTGAATGAATCATTTCTTATTCATGTACATGTTAAAAATTCAGTGCTCATGCACTGAAACTGAAAGTTTTGTTCAAGCTTTGTTAAAAGGCAGTTATCCCAAAGAACTCTATTTATTTTGGCCTCTGAAGTCCCTACTTATGTTATTTTTCTGCACATTCCTTGTGGTGTTTATAAATACATTAAATATATTCTTATTTCTAGATGTCCAGCCTTCATGCCTCTGTCAAAAATTATAGAGTTCAAAATGAATTTTGATATGTGGTAAACTAATAAAATCAACTTCCGACAAGCATATCTGATGAAGACTGAGACTGTATATCTAATTATATAGGATAGAATGCAGCCACTTTCAATTTAATGCAGATTAAATAGAAAATCCTATCTGCAGTATCTGTAGTAGTTATTCTCATAGATAGAATCATTGTGTGAGGAGGATTTCTAATCTGTTCTGCTGTCTGTGTAGCTAGAGGAGTTTCTTTGACTTCATCTTCGAACAATTTAAAACTTGCATTGTATGCAGAAAAACATAATGTGTGAATAAAACGTTTTAGTTGTAGAAATAGAAGACAAAATAACATGGTCAAGGCTTATATTTTAGTTCAGGTAAACAATGTTAAGGACTATTATTATGGACTTCATTATGGATTGGGTTCATTTCCTTTAATAACCATTGTTTAAAATATTGATGTCTGAAGGTGAGATAATTACTCTAGTTTTCTTTTACTGTAGGTAAAGGGAAATAAAGAATGAGCCACCCAACGTGGTTTAGGTGGCTTCACTGTGGAACTGATATAATTCATTAAGCTGATTAAGTATTCTTTAAACATGCTACTTTCAACTTATTATAAACGAAATGCAGATGAACAGTTCATAGGTATCTACACTACAGGTGTCTGCATTTATTATAATCATCTGTTGTCCTGGAAAATCTGTTTTTTGCTTCCTGGTGCTGTATTTTGTTTGTTATATTTTGTTTTGCTTCTGCACAAAGGCAATATTTAAGCACTTGATCTAGCAAAACAATAATGAATGATGCATATGACCTACTTCCGGAGAGTAGAAGTAGTTATTTTAGCTATTGTGCTGTGTCTGTCTGTTGAGCAGCACTACTATCAGCTTTATCATGACCAGGGAATCAACTTTAATTAAAAGAAACTATTGTGGCATGTTCACCTTTGGCTATGATAAAGGGATTATATTTGTCAACCTTTTTAATGGGTTCTTTGGGGCTAGTAATGTTCCTCAAGTGACTTGTTTGTCATCTCTGTAACTCAGGTCATACTGGCACGGTCAAGATCAAGTAGTATAACTGAACCGAAATTTTCACAATGAAAGAACTAAAAATTGCCAGCAGAGATTTCACCTAAGAGTTACTGAACATTTAAACTAGGGAAGCTCAACTTGAGTTACCAGCAGAGCTGATAATCATTATAAATGGTTTAAACTTCTCCAGCAAATTGTATGTACTGTGTATTAGTGTCTACTGCATTGTGCTTTTTCCAAACCCAAGGCATTCTTCAGTACTTCTCCTCTCTATGATACTTTGTGAGACTTCAAAGGGGGTGTAGTATGGTACTTGGAGAAAAAAAAAATAATGAGCAGCTTTGTTATTTTTAAATTAGTTGTTGTTTGGGAAACCAGTCATGGAAAAAGTTGCTGGTTAACAGCCCTATTAAAACTTGTAATTCCCTGGCCAGCAGGAGTAGGGAAGTTGGCCAGCAGGAGTAGGGAAGTGATGGTGCCTCTGTACTCGGCACTGGTGAGGCCTCACCTCGAGTGCTGTGTTCAGTTCTGGGCCCCTCTGTACAAGAGGGACATTGAAGTGCTGGAGCATGTCCAGAGAAGGGCTACAAAGCTGGTGAGGGGTCTGGAGACCAAGCCATATGAGGAGAGGCTGAGGGAACTGGGTATGTTTAGTTTGGAGAAGAGGAGGCTGAGGGGAGACCTCATCGCCCTCTACAACTACCTGAAAGGAGGTTCTAGAGAGGTGGGTGTTGGCCTCTTCTCCCAGGTGAATAATGATAGAACCAGAGGAAATGGTCTGAAGTTGCCATAGGGGAGGTTTAGATTAGATATTAGGAAGAATTACTTTACTGAAAGAGGGATCAGGCCGTGGAACAGCCTCCCCAGGGAGGTGGTTGAGTCACCATCCTTAGAGGTATTTAAGAAACATCTAGATTTGGCACTTCAGGGCATGCTTTAGTGACAGAGATTGTAGGCTTTTTTGTTGTTGTTTTTTTTTTTTTTTTTTGTGTGTGTGTGTATGGTTGGACTCAATGATCTCAAAGGTCCTTTCAAATCATGAAGATTCTATGATTCTATAATTATATCTATTTCTTAGTCCACAGAAATCTGGTTCTGAAAGCATTCTGGATACTCGCAGGCTTTTAAAGTTCTGAATTTATATGTGAAGATGTGTAAGATTAAAAGAAATTTTAGTATTACAGTTTTGATTGGTACAACTGTGGGGTTTTTTGTAATTTCTTTTTATTAAATAGGTGACATGAATATTAATGTTTATGTAATTTAGCAAATTAAAATTCGGGGAAGTGACTGGAAGTTGGTTATCTGTTGAATAAACAGTTGGAAAATAGTCATATATTTTAATTCTTTAATTATTTAAACAAAGAAATGCTAAGTCACAAAATGCTAACTTAAGCTGAGAAAGAAAATGTGCAGCCCTGCATTTTTCCTATTTCAGTTGCCCATAGAGTAACGTAGAAACTTAAATAGTCTGGTTAGATACCACTGAAACAGATAAATCTCTACTAGTATAATTTTATCTAGACAATATATCATCTGGGACTCACGTCAGCTAACTGTAGGCATCTACAGTATATATATGTATTATGTGATCTAGACACTCTAAGCTTCCTTTTTTAGTTGTAGGAGAAAGAGGAATGCTTTAAGAATGCAATTTATCTGGTCTCTGTTAGTCATTTACATTAGGAAGTCAAAGTCCTGCCCCAGCATCTTTCATCAGCCCTTGTCTTGCTGTCACTCAGATTTTATACTCTATCCTAATGGTGTCAATACAAATAAACACAAATATCTCTTCCCTCCACATGGAGCAATTCTCAAAAAAATGTCCATTATTCTGGAAATTCAATTTCAAATGTTTACAATGAGGGCCTGCCTTCTGCTTGTACTGCTATTAACAGTGATTCCCAGGGTCTCCTGCACATAGTCCTCTCTTACACAATGCCTTTCCTCCACCCATATCACATCTCCCTCTTGCAACTGCACCAAAAAGAAAGATAAAACAGTGATACCAGCTTGAGTATCGTGAGAATAGTTCCAGGGTTTTTAATTAACAAGGATCCTGATTAGAACAGATGGAATGGCATTTATGCGACGTTGACTGAATCACTTCCGTGTGTATATACTAGTAAACCGAATATGTCTACAGAATGGGTGTAAACCCTAGTAGACAATCATCTTTGCCGTTTAATTGTCAAAATATTTATTGCCTGACATGTTTTCTGCTTGACAGAGTTGACAGAGTTCCCAGGTGTGATGTGGGGGACTGCATGTATGGATGAGGCCATCATGGTTTGTGAAAAATATTAGGACATACATACGGATTTTAGCCATTCCTTGCCACTGGCTCTCAGGGGTAGAGAATGGTTGCTGACCTATTTCTTTACTAGCATATACGTATATGTAGCCTCACCTCCCAGGTGACATATGTGCAAGAAGCACACGTCATGCATAGTTTTGCCAGCTACCTAGTTCTGTATATTCCCACACTCAACATCCATATCTATGAACTATCTTTCCTTGGCACTTAGCTTTTCCATTGTGTAATATGTGGAGCTAAGACACAGAATGTATATTTTTAGATTTTACCTTGGAAGATGGGTGTTTAAAATTTAGATAAGGCAACTCAGGATTTGGCAACTTTTTGAGTCTTAGATCATCATTGGATTTATCCTCAAAACCATTCCAAAGACAACTTGTTAACAATTTCAAAATGATGGCAGGAAAAATGAAAAATTACTTTTATGATGGTTTAGTAGCATTGGAAAAGGCAATCATTCCAAGGCACACAGTTTTGGACACAAGATAAAGTATCATTTATCTTAAGATGAAGGGCTTTTAAGATTTAGTTTCATGATTCAGGAACAGTTCTTAAGCAGTTAGGAAAGGCGCATCTTTATCCTGGAAAAAGAGAGCAGGTACGTGTCCAGCTGAGAAAGAAAGCCCTTTAAAATAAAAAGATTTTTAAGCATATGGTAGTTTTGTATATTTGAAAGTGCTTTCTGATTCCTAGTTAAAATTAATTAATATGTTTCTAGGTCATTAGAAAGCTTTGTTTTGTCTGTTAAGCTTCACATGTTATCCATTAAACATAAAAGAACAAACAATTGCTTGTGTAGTGTCACAAATCAATGGAATGCTGCTTAATAATCTTCATTTCATGCAAATCACCACTACTAGTGAATGAATAATGCTTTGAGATAACCATAATTGTTTAATAAATAATCCCTTTAATTTCAAAATTTGTGTTGTATATGTATAAAGCTACCAGATGGCATCTTAAAATACATTTAACTCTGTTGATCTGAGGTTTAAAACCCCCAAGTTATAGGATTTTCGTGACATGTCACTTTTAACCTTAGATGCTGATTTCTCAACTCATTCAAGAGATGACTGTTCTGGCAGACATATAAAAAGAAGCAAGTAAAATCAGAAAGAGGTAAATGAATGGGATGAGGGCAAATTAGATGCTAACTGCAGAGAAATAACTGGATATCTTATTAAGCTACTACCTCCTTTTAATCTATAAAATAGATGAGGCAAAATCTGGCTTAATTTGAAATTCATATAAACGCAAAATATTCCACGAGTCAGTGATGATGTTGATATTAATTTAACCTGTGTCCAGGAGCAATTGCCCCAATTTTAAATCAACAGATCTACATTATTTCAAATTTACTGCAGCATTGATAAGATTTTCGCTTTACTGTTTAACGTTATGAATAATATTAATATTATGCATCATATTGCAATCAGTGTCTTGAAATATATGAAGATCTTCATGATCACTAATATTGCAAATCTCTGGCATTGCAGGAAATGAAGGAAAAAATTAAAGAAAGCAAATGTTTCCACATTAGGACAACATGGTATTGTCATTTCTCCCATCACCAAAATTACTTTTAATCATTAAAACACCACAAAATATAACCAACTTATCCTTCCTCTTCTTCTTGCAGGAAAGAGGACATTGTCTCTTCTTTCAATCCCACATTTCGAGAAAGGAGACCCTGACTGCCCCTTTCCTACCTCTGAGAATAAATTAGTAACTTTCTGCCTAGTAGAAATAATGGCTAATTAAAAACAAGGACTAACACTAATTAACATCAAGGAAAAATATGGAAAGAGAGACAGACAAACTGAAGAGATTCAGTTCTGCTGCTCTTGCAACCAGGCCCTCGTCTGCTGTGATCCTATTTTACATCCCATTAAACATGCTAAGAACTTGGAAGTATTTGCATGTGAGAGTAGAAATACCTAAAAAAAAATAAATTCACTGTGCTGTCAAACCTCTTGCTGTTTCCTGTAGAAGCCTTCATGTCTGTGGCAGCAGGATGGATAGCAAGTTGCAGTGAATAGTGGCCTGATGATAATGAGAAAGCTAACACCAAGACTTCGTATGTCTCAATTTATATGCAAAATCTCTATAGTCTCCCAGATTGCTACTAGAAGATGCATTTGCAATAATTCTCCTTAGTAGTAATTTTTTCTTAGAGATAACGCTAAATTATGGGATTGCTAAATTATTGCTATAATCTAGCAATGACAACCTTTTATGAGAAAAATAGAAATAGAAAACAGATTCCAAGGAAACCTTTAAAAATTTCAAGACAGCTTCATGCCGATACCAATATTAAATCCAATATCCTGTCCAATTACTGTACGAGTGATTCATTCTGCCAACCTGTTTTGAAAGAAAAGATATTAATTTCCTAACCCAAGATGCAATGCCCTGATAATGTACTTAATTTTAAATGCTATGTTTTATCAGTGATTTCAGGACATTAACCCAAATTAAAAGATTTTGTAAACAGACAAGTCTGGAAAAAATGGGATATATCAGCTTCATGAAAAATAATTTAGTTAATTACTTAATCCAAAACCAGTACATAAGTAGTGCAGCATGCAGTACAAAGTGTTTTCAAAGGAACAATTAAATGATATTTCCAGAATGACCAAACAATAGATTATGGCCAAAATAAATGTTTTTGAAAGCAAGACAATTGAAAGTCAAAATGCAGAGAGAGGCTAAACCCCAAGAATACTCTGAATTGAGTAAAAATTAACTCTGAATTCTAGGAAGATGTAATTATCAATACAAATGCCAAAGGACTTTTAACAAACTAAAAGGTAATTATTTTCACCAGGTAAACATTCTTCAAATGAAAACCAACTCAAAATAGTTTGATTTTAGTTGTCCTGGTTCCGGCAGGGATAGGGTTAATTCTCCCCAAGAGACAGTATTCCATGCCATGTGAGCCACGCCCTCACTGAGCTGCCGGGGGAGGGGTCAGGAAGTCACCGCTTATAAGCGGGCTGGGACGGCCCGGGCAGGGTGGTTGGGGAGCGGCGGTTCTGTAATCGGGTCTGTATATTCCTTTATTTGTGTTATTGTTGCTATTTTTTCTTGTTCCCTCTGCTGTTCTGTTAAACTGCCCTTGTCTCAACCCAAGAGTATTGCCTTTTTCTTCTGTTTTGACCCGTATTGGGAAGATCTAAGCGAGCGACACGTGGTTCTTTGTTGCCGTCTGAGGCTAAACCACGACAGTCCTTTTTGGCGCCCAACGTGGGGCACGAAGGGTTGAGATAACGACAGAATCCAACTAGAGCTTGTAAAACCGAATTTATTGTATACGTTTATTTTATTAGGTAAATAGTCACTCGTTACCATGTTGCTTGGTTTGTTCTCATGGCTGTATTATGTAAATTCCTATATGACTTATGTACTTCCTGTGATCGTATTTGCTACTTCTGGGAGGGGGATGAGGATTATCATTTTACTGTCCTGTGTGATATTGGCATATGATATGGTAACATCACTTGTTAGACACTTAGTTTGGGGTGTTTATGTGGTATTACTGTCTTGTCCATACATCGGGCACCGTCTCTCAGAATTTATTAATAATTACACCCAGTCTATGGGGGAAGCAGGGGGGGACACCTTCCCCAGCTTTGAGAACGTTGAATATCCTTGGGATGCTCAAACCAGCATGTTCGTAGTGTTATGTCTGCTGAATATGTTCCAGGTCCTGTTTAGGGTTAAGCAACTATTTAAGACTACCACCCAGAGATCTGCTCCGAGGCAGGATAGTCAGGGGTGGCGTGGCATGTGGGAGAACATGGGCAGGTACCTAGAGAACTTCTCACCTCCAATGGTCTGGGACTTCACACCTGAACAATTACAGGACCCTGATAGGGTAGTAGACTATCTGAAGGGAAAATGCTGTGGCTATTCCAGAGAGGCACAACTCACCGCCCTGTGCTGGGCCCTGGCCAGTATCTACCAGGCACTGCTCAGTGTTATGCAGCACCCTCAGGAGAAAGAGACTAAACCAGCAGGCGCTGCGGCCCCTGCGGCCCCTGCGACAGGCGCTGCGGCCCCTGCGGCCCCTGCGACAGGCGCTGCGGCCCCTGCGGCCCCTGCGACAGGCGCTGCGGCCCCTGCGGCCCCTGCGACAGGCGCTGCGGCCCCTGCGGCCCCTGCAACAGGCGCTGCGGCTGCTCCAACCCCTGCGACAGGCACTGCAGCCGGCGCTGTGGCTCCTGCAGCCCCTGCGACAGGCGCTGTGGCTCCTGCAGCCCCTGCGACAGGCGCTGTGGCTCCTGCAGCCCCTGCGACAGGCGCTGTGGCTCCTGCAGCCCCTGCGACAGGCGCTGCAGCCGGCACTGCGGCTACTCCAACCCCAGTGGCAGGCTCTGCGGCTCCTGCAGCCCCTGCGGCAGGCGCTGCGGCAGCCACTGCCGCTAGTCCAACCCCGGTGGCAGCCACTGCCGCTGAACCAGGAAACCAACCCATGCCAGTATCAGTTGCTCCCATACAGAAGAAGAAATACACAAAGAAATCAGTTCGCTTAGTAAGAGATGACGATGAACCAGGGCCATCACAAGGACAGGAGGAAGAGACAGAACCAGAGATAATTACCCAATCCCTATCCTTGAGTGAGCTGCGGGATATGCGGAAAGATTTTAGCCGACTTTCAGGTGAGCACATTGTCACCTGGTTGCTTCGGTGTTGGGATAATGGGGCCAGTAGCCTGGAATTAGAGGGTAGGGAAGCCAGGCAGCTGGGATCCCTGTCTAGGGAAGGTGGCATTGACAAGGCAATTGGAAAGAAGACCCAAGCCCTCAGCCTCTGGAAACGACTCCTGTCAGGCGTGAGGGAGAGGTACCCCTTCAGTGAAGATGTTGTATGTCAACCAAGCAAGTGGACCACCATGGAAAGAGGTATCCAGTATCTGAGAGAACTAGCCGTGCGGGAGATGATTTATTATGACTTGGACAATGCAGACTTACCCACAGACCTGATGAGGTGCATTGCACAAGGCCCATGTGGCGGAAGTTTGTACGGAGCGCACCATCGTCATATGTCAACTCACTGGCAGTGATGGAATGGAAAGGCGAAGAGGGACCAGCGGTGGATGAGGTGGCTGGCCGGCTCTGGCGATATGAAGAAAGTCTCTCTTCCCCCCTTGTCTCAGCTGTGGAGAAACTGTCCCGCAAGATCCAGCAACTTGAAGAGAATATGTCCTACTCCCCACCTGTACGGGCCAGCATCTCAGCTATTAGGAGCAGGCATTTCCCCACTCAAGAGAGAGAGTACAGAGCATACACACCACGAGGCACCCCGTGGTTCTACCTGTGTGACCACGGAGAGGACATGAGGAAATGGGATGGACAACCTACTTTGATCCTGCGGACACGGGTACAGGAGTTGCAAGGAAGGACAACCACAAAAGGGGATCCCTCCAGGAAAAGTGCCGCCCCGGTTTCCAGCGAGCAGCTCCCCAGACAGAGCAGAAGACCTGATCTTGCTTCTGATCCTCTTGAAGGAACCTCCAAGTCATTTCCGCAAGAAGTGAGTACCGGATACTATGACCAGTATTAGAGGGGCCCTGCCTCCAGCCAGGTGGAGGAAAGGGACAACCGGGTTTATTGGACAGTGTGGATTCGATGGCCTGGCACATCAGACCCACAGGAGTATAAGGCTCTAGTGGACACAGGAGCACGGTGCACTCTGATACCATCAAGCTATAGAGGGGCAGAACCCATTTGTATTTCTGGGGTCACAGGGGGATCCCAAGAGTTGACTGTACTGGAGGCTGAAGTGAGCCTAACTGGGAATCAGTGGCAAAAGCATCCCATTGTGACTGGCCCGGAAGCTCCATGTATCCTTGGTATAGATTATCTCAGGAGAGGATATTTTAAGGACCCAAAGGGGTATCGGTGGGCCTTTGGCATAGCTGCTTTGGAGACGGAGGAAGTTAAACAGTTGTCTACCTTGCCTGGTCTCTCAGAGGACTCTTCTGTTGTGGGGTTGTTGAGGGTCGAAGAACAGCAGGTGCCGATTGCTACCACAATGGTACATCGGCGACAGTATCGCACTAACCGAGACTCTCTGATTCCCATCCATGAGCTGATTCGTCAACTAGAGGTTCAAGGAGTGATCAGCAAGACTAGCTCACCCTTTAACAGTCCCATATGGCCGGTGCGAAAATCTAATGGAGAGTGGAGGCTAACTGTAGACTATCGTGGCCTGAATGAAGTCACGCCACCGCTGAGCGCTGCCGTGCCGGACATGCTAGAACTCCAGTATGAACTGGAGTCCAAGGCAGCCAAGTGGTATGCCACGACTGATATAGCGAATGCATTTTTCTCAATCCCTTTGGCAGCAGAGTGCAGGCCACAGTTTGCTTTCACTTGGAGGGGCATCCAGTACACCTGGAATCGACTGCCCCAGGGGTGGAAACACAGCCCCACCATTTGCCATGGACTGATCCAGACTGCATTGGAACAGGGTGAAGCTCCAGAACATCTGCAATACATTGATGACATCATCGTATGGGGAAACACAGCAGAAGAATTTTTTGAGAAAGGGAATAGGATAGTCCGAATCCTTCTGAAAGCTGGTTTTGCCATAAAACGAAGTAAGGTCAAGGGACCTGCGCAGGAGATCCAGTTTTTAGGAATTAAATGGCAAGATGGACGCCGTCAGATCCCAATGGATGTGATCAACAAAATAGCAGCTATGTCTCCACCAACTAGTAAAAAGGAAACACAAGCTTTCTTAGGCATTGTGGGTTTTTGGAGAATGCATATCCCAAATTACAGTCTAATTGTAAGCCCTCTGTACCAAGTAACCCGGAAGAAGGACGATTTTAAATGGGGTCCTGAGCAATGACAAGCTTTTGAACAAATCAAACAGGAAATAGTCCATGCAGTGGCCCTGGGGCCAGTCCGGGCAGGACAAGATGTTAAAAACGTGCTCTACACCGCAGCCGGGGAGAATGGCCCTATCTGGAGCCTCTGGCAGAAAGCACCAGGGGAGACCCGAGGTCGACCCCTAGGGTTTTGGAGTCGGGGATACAGAGGATCCGAAGCCCGTTACACTCCAACAGAAAAAGAGATATTAGCAGCATATGAAGGGGTTCGACCTGCTTCAGAAGTGATTGGTACAGAAGCGCAGCTCCTTTTAGCACCTCGACTGCCGGTTCTGGGGTGGATGTTCAAAGAAAGGGTCCCCACCACATATCATGCAACTGATGCTACATGGAGTAAGTGGATTGCACTGATCACACAGCGAACTCGAATGGGAAATCCCAGTTGCTCAGGAATTCTGGAAGTGATCATGGACTGGCCAGAAGGCAAGGATTTTGGAATGTCACCAGAGGAGGAGGTGACGCGTGCAGAGGAGGCCCCACCATATAACAAACTGCCAGAAAATGAGAAGAAATATGCCCTGTTCACTGATGGGTCCTGCCGGATTGTGGGAAAGCATCGAAAGTGGAAGGCTGCTGTGTGGAGTCCTACACGACAAATTGCAGAAGCCAGTGAAGGACAAGGTGAATCAAGCCAGTTTGCAGAGGTGAAAGCCATTCAGCTGGCTTTGGACATTGCTGAGCGAGAAAAATGGCCAGTACTTTATCTTTACACTGACTCCTGGATGGTGGCAAACGCTCTGTGGGGGTGGTTACAGCAGTGGAAGCAGGGCAACTGGCAGCGCAGAGGCAAACCCATCTGGGCTGCTGAATTATGGCAAGATATTGCTGCCCAGATAGAGAATCTGGTTGTGAAAATACGCCACGTAGATGCCCATGTACCAAAGAATCGGGCCACGGAGGAACATCAGAACAACCAGCAGGTGGATCGGGCTGCTAGGATTGAAGTGGCTCAGGTGGATTTAGACTGGCAACATAAGGGTGAACTATTTATAGCTCGGTGGGCCCATGACACCTCAGGCCATCAAGGAAGAGATGCGACATATAGATGGGCTCGTGACTGAGGGGTGGACTTGACCATGGACGCTATTGCACAGGTCATCCATGAATGTGAGACATGCGCTGCAATCAAGCAAGCCAAGCGTTTGAAGCCCCTTTGGTATGGAGGACGATGGTTGAAATATAAATATGGGGAGGCCTGGCAGATTGATTATATCACACTGCCACAAACCCGTCAAGGTAAGCGTTATGTGCTCACAATGGTGGAAGCAACCACTGGATGGCTGGAAACATACCCTGTGCCCCATGCCACTGCCCGGAATACTATCCTGGGCCTTGAAAAGCAAGTCCTGTGGTGACATGGTACCCCAGAAAGAATTGAGTCGGACAACGGGACTCATTTCCGAAACAGCCTCATAGACACCTGGGCCAAACAGCATGGTATTGAGTGGGTATATCACATCCCCTATCACTCACCAGCCTCTGGGAAGATAGAACGATACAACGGACTGTTAAAAACTACACTAAGAGCAATGGGTGATGGGACCTTAAAACATTGGAATGCACATTTAGCAAAGGCTACCTGGCTAGTTAACACCAGGGGATCTACGAATTGGGCTGGCCCTGCCCAATCAAAACTGCCACGTACCATAGAAGGGGATAAAGTCCCCGTAGTGCACATGAAGAATATGCTAGGGAAGACAGTCTGGGTTAGTCCTGCCTCAGGCAAAGGCAAACCCATCCGTGGGATTGCTTTTGCCCAAGGACCTGGGTGCACTTGGTGGGTGATGCTGAAGGATGGGGAAGTCCGATGTGTACCTTATGGGGATTTGATTTTGGGTGAGAATAGCCAATGAATCACCCAAATTAAGGACAGATGGACTCTGATGAAAAGTTGAGTAAAGCACAGCGGTGATGGGATCAGAACTGACCTCAGCAGTTGGCGCCCAGCGACTTCCTCAAGATCTACATCTTCAGCCCATGGACTGGGTGTGCGTGAGCCACGCCGGGTACACCAGTCAGGCTCCGAAAATACAGCATGCAATAGGCGAGCACCCCACACCATCTCACCCGCCCTGAGAGACTGTTCTAACCAATGGAACCTGTAAGATCTGGGCATGGCAAAAATGGTATGGAATAAGGGGTGGATAATGTCCTGGTTCCGGCAGGGATAGGGTTAATTGTCCCCAAGAAACAGTATTCCATGCCATGTGAGCCACGCCCTCACTGAGCTGCCGGGGGAGGGGTCAGGAAGTCACCGCTTATAAGCGGGCTGGGGCGGCCCGGGCCGGGCGGTCCGGGAGCGGCGGTTCTGTAATCGGGTCTGTATATTCCTTTATTTGTGTTATTGTTGCTATTTTTTCTTGTTCCCTCTGCTGTTCTGTTAAACTGCCCTTGTCTCAACCCAAGAGTATTGCCTTTTTCTTCTGTTTTGACCCGTATTGGGAAGATCTAAGCGAGCGACACGTGGTTCTTTGTTGCCGTCTGAGGCTAAACCACGACATTAGTCAAAATAGTAATCCCTTTAAGAAAAATCATAAATAAGAAATATTTTATGTAATGAAAAAGCCTGAGATAATCATATATCAGTGCATGAAGCATATATTGATAAATTTAATTAAGAATACAGACTCTTATCTGAATACATTTCATGCACATGATATATTTAAATGATTAATTGAATCTACTTGCCATGGTGTGCCATGATTACATCACAACTTTTCACTTCATAGAATGCCTCCTCAGAACTACATTTGCAGGTGATTTTTTAAAAATTTTGTTCAGGTTATTTATAGAATTTTCATTTAATATTTGAGAAATAGCTTTGCTTCAGAATATTGCACAGTGGATTACTTACCATTATTTAGAAGTATTTAATAAAGGTGCCTGATATTTTCCATTGTTTACAATGTTAAACTTTAAGTTTAAACTGAATTTTTTCCATTTTCCAAATTTTTAATTTTTATGAGAAAGTTTTATCTTCCTTTCTGAAAGCTTTGAAATGTTTTAGACACTTACACACTTTCAGAGATGATCTTGAAAACTTGTCAAGGTAATGTCTGTGCCTTTTATTACTTTGTCTAACTATGGCTATCATACTGAAAATCTGTAGATAGCTAAGGCCTAGTGAGACTGTTTAGGAAACCGGGAAATGCTTTAACCTGTCAGAAACTTCTGTGCTTTTCTGATAAAGGCTTCTCACTGCTTCACCAAGCTGAGTTAGACCAAACACTGGAACAGAGAGGAGGGGACCTGTCTCTCCTCTGGTCCCAAGGATTCTGCTGCTGATGTCATGTGAATGACACATTTTTCCAGAGCAGCCATGACACAGTGCAAGGACTATACCTGTTCTGGCTGTGAGGTAATACTTATGAGGTAAAGGTGAATGCAGTTGCAGAAACTCACTCTTGTCTCTTACAGAAGCTAGAAGATGAGCATGTAAAATGAGGAGGAATGGAAAAATAAGCTTCTTTTGACATTTTTCTTGAAAATTATATTTTTCCCTGACAATGACAACTTCTTTGTGCTGCTTGTAGCTTAAAATAATTTCTCCTCTCATAACTGTATTTTTTGTTTTCTTGAAAATTATGAAATTCGTGCCTAATGTGTAAAATTTGTAACAGAAAAAAAAAATTTTACTTTTCCTTCAGTAGTTTTGGATACCGCCTATAAAATCATTAGATAGTAAAACTGCCACAGTTTCAAAGGCAGATTGTATATTTAGCACCAGAGATGTTAACCAGCCATTAAATAAGCAGCATCCTCCTTGAGAAATTAAGATATGAATGGTCTTATAGAAAAAATCCACCATGTGAGCACTCCAGACATGCCAGTAATTGTGTCACCATCCTCTTCGGTATATCTTGGAAACTGTTGACTCAGATAATTTAAAATAATCTAAAATGACCTGAAGCTAGTGTGGTTTTCACAGCAGAAAATAGATAACCAAAAGGAATAACATAAGAAAGAGCTGATATGAACATATGGATGTATGGATTTGTTTCATAAATTAGACCTTTTTTATTGCTCTTTTTACAGATGATTTCGGAAAAAAGTTCTAGGTGGTTAATGTTCAAAAAGAAAGCTTGTGTCATGAAGCATGTGTTATATACTCCACATACTATGCACGCATATTCCAGCTGTTAAGGGTAGGGACATGATGAAATGAAAACATTATTTCTTAAACTGGAAGCAATCAGGATCCCATGAATTAAAGAATTTTAAGTTGTAGAAATACGAAAAAGATATTAATTACATTGAAGTGTAGTTAGTGAAGTGAAGATGATATAATTATCAGCAGGTCTTTCAAATGGATCCAGTATTAGCCAGGACTAAAAGTTATAGAATGGATGCATTATCAATCAGGAGTGAGTGCCATTTCGGAAAGGATTTTACTCGGAATTTAAGTGATATAGTTTGATTTCTTGAACTTCATATGTGGATTGCTACGTATCTGAGGTTGCCTTGACAACCATTTCTAACCCCTTGTTAAGAACTTCCAATTGTGAGGTGAAAAAGACTACTTCAGTGTCATTTGATACTCTGACATATACAAATAGAAAATAGTTGTAGTTATAAACAGGAACTGGCATTTCTGGACGCTGCTGATACTTGGAATTCAAGTTCTGCCGATAAGGCAGAGGACTGTAATGCTGAAAACAGCAGTGACTTGAAGCACAAGCAGAGTTTCAGGCAGTTGACAATGCAGTCAGATTCTTGAGGGGTTCTGTGGATTGTTTGCCATTTTTACCACCATCATCAGACTGATTTCAGTAAAGACTGAAGTAGAAAGCAGTGCAGAGAAATTAATATACTTTTCTGAGACAAATGATTGTACCAAAGTTTATCTTTGCATAACAAAAAGTACATTTGACTTGTCTATTCCCAGAAAACAAACTGAGACATTTTCTCTTATCTTCAAGTTTGAAATAAGTATCTAAATACAATCCCTGTAAACAAATACATAGAAATATAGGAAAAAATCATAATAAGATGTTTTATTACTTTACTCAGTCATAATAATCTTCACCAAAACCAGTAAATCCTTAGTCATCTGGAGCTTGAGTATCTATTCACACCACTAAGGTTTTGTTCAAAAACAACTAAATAACTCAAAGGTTTTAATAACTACGTAATCCCATAAATTATAACATTGGAGAAGGCTTTACTTATATTGGCAATGCAGCAATGCCAACAATATCATCCTTCATGAAAAAGTTGCTAAGGGAAGTTGTAACTCCTGATTTTAGAAAATCACTATGTGTTTCAAAATATCTCTTGTTTCACAAAGCAAATAAAAAATTGCAAACAAGTAAGGATTTTTATTCCCTACTCCCAATCTAATTTTCGATATGTTACATAACTAAAGTACAATAGTTAGCCCTGAAGCTTTCTCAGTTGTATTGAAAAGCATTTCTTAAAACTGTGAACGAGGGGGATCACAATATAAATTTGTCATGTTAATCTCCAGTTTATCTCCAGTTTGTTGATCTGATTAATTTAGGTTTTATTACCTTTTTACAGTAGTCAACTGTATCCTAACTGTAGACTTTATACTTAAATCTTCTTGTAAAAATAAAATAGGAAAGTAGAAATATATATACCGATTCCAGTTCAAAGGTTATACATTTGTTTCTTATGTCCCAGCATATTCCAACTATGTTTGGGCAAAGATTGCTAATACAAGAGAAGTCAGAACATTACAGGACTTAAATAAGTGAGATTTAAAATAGAATAATCTATTCTAGAAATAGAGACACATAAAAATATACTCAAAAATTTCATCTTATATAAACACACTAATCTACTATAACTAAGAGTTAATAATTTTCATTTTTCTTAAAAATACAAATATTTAGAGGAAAGAAAATATGTCACAATGAAGACTTACTTAATTTTCCTTGAAACAAGGTAGACACTACATAAATCACACCAACACTATAGTCCTGTCTAGATAGTATTGTATGTCTGTTAGTAAATATTTGATTAGGTATAATCGATAAAGAAGAAAAGTTTTTCAGGATTTCCAGATGCTCATATACTGATACATGTGTGTTAGCTGAATCATCATTAACATGCAGAAAGTTCACTGCCAAAATTATCACAACTGAATGCTGGGTTGAGCATTCAGTGTGCTGAGAACCAAACTAAGAAGTCTGGATATCCATAAATTTCCTTGCCCCCGACTCCATCTTTTTTTTTTTCCCTTACAGTCTTCTATTTACATTCAGCCAGTACATTAATACAGTAAACATCTGATAACCAAGTCAAGGTTAATTGCAGAAGTGTTCCAATTGTCGGATGAAAATAGACTTTTTCCCTGAATGAAAACACATCTTTTTAAACTTGTTGAGAAACAAAGTTAAAAATGGATCTTTCTCCTTTTTCTTGTTCACTCCTATTTTGCAGGGAAAAAAAGGAGAGGAAATCAAACTGAAACATTTATCAGTTCATTAGTGCCTTTCCACCAAAAATGGAAAATTAATACTGAAAATATTTTTTTTCCGTCGACTGACATTTATAATTGTTTTTTCTCCTTATACATTAAAGTAGAATTCTATATCACATGATTGAACATGTGAGATACAGACCTGAGGACATCTGCGTATTCCTTACTATTTCACGCTGTGCTAACAGCCTACTTGTATAACATATATTTCTTTGACACAGTTTAGCTCTTCTAACATACCGATCTGTCACTCTTTAAAGAAATTTTGCAAAGATCTCTATAAGATATATGATCCTTCAGTGAGTTAGTACTGCAACGAACACTTCATAAGCTCTGTCAAACAGTGATTTGTGCAGAACTGCAGCAGGCTATTAAGCTTATCTTTTCCTAGAACATTTTTCTTTTTCTCAATAAAAAGCAGAGAATATTGAAAGTACTTAAAAGTCAAAGCCGAAGGGGTGTTGTTCAATTAGTTTCTTGATATAGAAATACCAGTAAGTTCACAGAAATTACTGGCATGGCTGTTTCAGTATTAACCTGTCATGTAGAAATAGCCAGAGAAAGAGTGACCTACACAGATGTTTAATGAGAAGTTAATTCAAATCTTGAGTTATTTTAATGATAAACGTTTCTCTCCCTTCAAATTATGACCATTTCTACTCATTCCAATAGCCAATCCATCAAGAGAGGAATGACCCACAGCAGGTAACCTGCAGGGATGGGGGTAAAAGTAGCTGTTATTCTGGCTGCTAACATTTGAGAGAAGGCTGACTATGTGAGTTCAAACTTATATTGGTTAAAAAAGGACGCTTTGAAGGAAGAAAGCTGATATGTCTATGTCAAATGAATTACTTTGCAGATGCTCTCCATCATTGTGTCTATAAAATAAGATTAAATGCCTTTTACTGGTTATGTCTCAAAACCAATTATTTTGATGCAGGAATAACAAAGGAAACCGCTTGATGTACGCTTCTGCAGGACTCAGACTAGAAATTGCAAATAGCCCTTTCTGATTTTAAAACCTCAGAGGGGGAGGGTGGGAGGAAGATACCCATAATAGTTCACAGCCCAGAGTTGATAGTGTACTATACAGTTACTATGTTATTTACTTTTTCACTATTAGAAAGACAAAAATTATAAGTAAGCACTTTTCACTAAGGCCCATGCAGGATAGCTTATAGAAAGTTGTTCCCCCATGCCAAGTGATACTTGGTTATAGATGATTGTTGGTACATATTCAACTTGAAAGCTCTTTCTTTTTTCAGACATTTTAAATCATACTTGCATAAGGAAATCATATGTTTCATCAGAAAATACACTACTTTCATTCTTCCATGCTTGAGAATTCTGAAAATGTTCTCCCAAATGTGCCAGGGAACTTGCCTCTAGCGTAAGGCAAAGCACACAAATTTTGAAGCTCGAGAAATGTTCTCTAAGAAATGCACAAACCCATGCAATGAAGGTGATAACAGAATGCTGAATACCAACACTAATGTTAATTCTTGCAAAAGAAAAATTAGTGCATAATGCTGAAATAAAATAACAATTACAGATATCTGCTTCTCAAGTGAAAGGCATCTGGGGATTCTTACTAAAAGTGAAAAGGAAAGGTGGAGTAGATGGGAGACACTTCCATTCTGATACGGAGTGGAGATTTTATTTCATCATTCTGATAAAAATATTTTGTTTCACAATAAGATGTGTTGCATTTGAGGATGTAATATTTTTACTTTACATTTATTTATACATTACCACAAATTTACACTCTTGAGAGTATGAATGCATATTAATGATAGCTATGCAATATAATAAAACATGGTTAACTGAATAAGCTGTATCAAACCTATACATAGACTAAAAGATGTGCTGGTGCATCATGAAGCATTCAGAAAAATACTTTAAAAGGAAGCTTGGATTAAGGATTTTGAATTTCACCTGATGTGCTGAGACCTTGATACACATAAAAGGATAAAGAGTTTGTCATTTCTAAAGGAGATGATGTTCTGTTGAAAGGATATGATAAGAACATTCAGAAAAGTAATTATAGCAATCGAGTCTTGACTAAACAAAGGCACTGCCTAACCACTACATATTCTACCTATTGAGCAGTAGTTTCAACCTCCCAGTTGAGATTCATTATGAAATATAAAAAAAGAAAAAACCTCTGAAGAGTTTGGTAATGTCCTTATGACATCCCAGGAGGCTGATTATGACCCTCTGCCATCAAATACAGGAAGGACATTAATTCTGTCAAGAAAGGATGGTTCTAAAAACCAACAGTCATAGTGATTTAATCTTCTGAAAGGAAATTCTAAACCATAAAACTTTCTAAATGAAAACTAAATTGAAGTATTAAGGCCTACATTTCTTTTGTCAAAATGGCTAAAACAGAAGCGTCTAGAAAATAGGGATATAGCTCTAACTTTATAAAATGGTTTCTGTAAAAAATGTTGTTAAGGAATCCTTCGTACCAGCAATAATGGTGGAAACCAGACTGAAATTTCACTGTAAGAGACAGCATGTCCTTTGAGAAAATGTCAAACATTTGTACTTCTAACAGGGCACTACAGTGTTTCCTAATAGTATTTCTATATATTAACTTGTATTTACCAACGCATACATATACCAAGTATATGTAATATGTATTAAAAAAAAAAAATGGAATTTTATGTTACCACTGATATATACAGAAGGAAATGTTTGTTACTCTGTGAGGTCATACAACAGCTCTGAATGTTTCAGATGCCACCTAGTGCCCAGTTCTCATGTGTGGAAATCCCTTTCATAAGGAGAAAACTGATTTTCTTTCTCTAATGATATGTCCATGACACATCCCATATACACATCTTATACTTTAAATTTCAGTTTTAAACCCTGAATTTAAACCCCCTCTGTAGCAGAAATAATTTTTCTCTCTTTTTTTTTTAAACAAGTTGAAAAGTTCAACATACCAGAAGTTCTCTGCCTTTAATGTTAAGACACAATTTGTGAAAAAGGCCTGTGGCGGAGAAACCTTGGCAAATAAGTCAGACATAAGGCATGGCTGATTAGCCATGGACATGTGTATGTATCCTCAGACTATATACTGGTTAGTTCAGATGATCTTTTCCAAGAGGAAGCTGAAAGAGCTGTTGCATACTTTCTTTTAAGACTAGATAGTCTCTACTTTCTAATCATTTAAACCATAAAACTTTCAGATTAGCTTTTGTAACCATTTAAGAATCAAATCACTAATTAGTAACGCCTATCAGTTCCCAAGTGTCAACTCTTACATTTCTTCTTAAGTCTCCTTAAGAAGTCCCAGTACTTTTCTCAAAATGTATTTTATTTCATTCTGTTCTCTGCTTTCAGTATTCCTATCATCTTGAATATAAAACCTATACATCTTCCTAATATTTGTGTTACGCCTTGCAAAATGGAACCCTAATTTCAGTAGGAATCTAGATATGACAGTACATTAAATATATAAAATTAATGAAATTTATTGGATATACGTATCTATTCTTGTCTGTGAAATTTGTGTGGAGACACTGTCTATGTGATGCCACACAACTTGTTTGTGCTATGGCATCATCCTTCGGTGGGCAAACTGCCTTACTCTAAATTCAGTTCACTTTTTATATCTTTGGTTACTGTAAATAACCAAGGTAAGGACAGACAGTGAGGAACAATGCAACATTTACAAACTACCTAGCATAAGGCAAAATAAGGTGAGGCATTGATGCAACAGTGGAATAAAAAAAAAAATAATACAGTGAAATATTTCTTACCATAACAGTGCAGAAATTGCAGATGAAATTCTTTTGTATAACTTGAAAAGGCATAGTAAGAAATACATATTGTAGGAGGAATAGCAATATGTTATATAGGTTTTAGGATTAGTTTTTATTTTAATTGTCCTGGGCTCTGGAAAAAGCTTTGCTCTGTAATTACATGAGCCTCTTCCCAGCTGACTACAGAATACAGCTGTGCCAAAAAAGCACTCAGGATCATTGCAGTGTGAATGGAACAATCCTGTTATGACTCATACGTGGACATATCTACACAGCCATTGCATGGCAGGCGGGGTGCATCTTTCTGGGTTCCATCCACCTGGGAAGCTGAACAACCACCACGTGTGGCAGATACAGCGCCTCAGGCTTTGGACTATACTGACGCGGTTGAATGCTTTCACAACAGTGTGGATGGAGCAATCTCTGCAACACTTGCAAGTCTACACCCATTCCAAAACTTCATGTAGTCCATGCACTATGTCAGTTTTGCTTTGGCAGGGGGGTTGGACTAGATGATCTCCAAAGGTCCCTTCCAACCCGCGCCCCCCCCTCCTTCTGTGATTCTGCAAATTAGCCTTCCAGCCATATTCAGGGTTTAACTGGTGCCCTCAGCAGCTGTACAGGAATTTAGTGCAGATAAAGCTTTAATCGAAGTCAAGTGGAATTTCGTAAAGGCAAATAAGGGTGGCTGGTGCTGTTAACTGTACAGCTCTCCTAGCTATTTGGTCTTTACCTGTTTGTTATTCCCTTCAGGTAACACTTTAGAAGTGTGTCTGATGGGGAAATGTCAGATCTAACCATATCTACTGAAGCTTATAGTCGTCTTTTTGTTGATTTCACTTGGTGATGAATTATGCTGTCATATGGTAAAATTAGCAACTGCCATTGTCTTTTTGCATGGTCTTTCAGCTCTCTAGTGCTGTTCTGTGTCTTTAGCTGACTTAAACAGATATTCCAAACAGTGTATTGCATGTGAAGGGAATATATTGCAAACCCTGGACCATTTCTTGTGTTACATTTTTCATGCTCACTGTGTCAATGTTACTACAGTGCTACAATTACCACTTGTTTCCTTCACATATCCTGGAGGTTTTTTGCTGTTCTTCTTGTTGCTGTTGTTCTCTTCCTTCTAGAAGAATTATATTAATGCAGTTCTAATTTACTTCATGCTGAAATGGGTTTGTTCCTATACAAATAACATATGATTTTAATGCTATAAATTGAAACATTCTTGTGTTACTTGCAAAGAAGACAAATGGAGCAGTGATTGTTTCAATGTACTTAGAACCAAAATCAAACTCAGTATAAAAATCTACATTTAAAGTTCCTTCAGGATACAGTTTTAAAAGATACCCTTATACTAATCAGTGGCTTTACTTCAGATAATCAAGTTCCTCTGTCATTTTTTGGCATGAAAATTAATTTCAAAGGGAAAAAAAAAGCAAAACTAAGTCATTCATTAAGAAATAGGTAAAGAAACTATGCAATGTAATTAGCTGTATTATCTTTAGTGAACAGTAGAGACCCTCAGTGAGGTTACTGTTACTAAGATATTTGTCTATCAAGAAAGAGCAATTAAGAACATGAGAAGAAAAAATCATGTTTTACCTTGTTTTCCTTTAGGGAAAAAAAATATCTTTCTCACACTTCCTCTTGCCTACCTATTTATAGATAGATACCAGAATATTACAGTATCTTCTGATTGACCCACATAAAATGCAGAACGCAAAGGAGTAACTTCAGAAAAGTTTTGGTTGTTAGAGAATCCCTTACTTCTATTACAGCTGTAAACAAATGTGAATTTCAGAACAGTGACTCTTCATTCTGCACTTGTATCTTGAGGTGGAAGATCTGTTGGAATCAAGGAATGTTGGAATCACTTTTATTGTTGAATTACTACAGAGGAGAGACCTGGATTTTGGGGGAGGGGATTTTTTTTAGTTTAATCTCTGTTTTAATAAATCTGTATTGCTCATGGTAGATCTTTCAAAGCATTAATTTATAGTGTCCCTTTGCTCTCTGAACCATACATATTTGTGGAGTTAAACTGTCACTTAGATACTAAGTTTTTCATTTTTTCCTTCACTGAACTGATATTGCCTACTCCAAATTTTTCTTGTTGTTTCCCTCAGTCTGTAAATTCAAGTGGGAAAGGTATGTACACGTACATCTTAATATGCATGTAGGAATACAATGGTATATCTTTACTCATCAGTTGATTATTCTACTCCCTTTCAGATATAAATCCAGACCATTTTTACTCATATTCAGAGCAATGTGAACGAGGACAGAATAGAAAAGAAAGAAAGCAAATATTATGAGACTGCATCTAAGTGACTTTTTTAGTTTATAAAACCTTTGAAAAACTATGTGCAACTAAAATAAACCATTACGAGATTTGGTATAGGTGAATTTTTGATGACTAAATTTCAGGCTACTTCATATTGTTACTAATTTATCATCTTTCCTAATATTTGGGACCCTTGGAATGTATAACACTCATATCCACACACTACTACATGCAGCACTTCTGAAATCAGTCCTGAGTCTTCAGTACCAAAGCATTCTCACTTGTCAATAAGACAAACTACATATTTATTGTTTTTCCAAGGGATATCTGTGTACAGCTGTGTTCTAGTATTTCCAGTTACATCAAGTCCTGTCCCAAAAGAAAACTGGGATAATCCCTAGAATGGCATATTCCCTGAACCCTACTCAAGTTTGTCTGGTAGAGGAATTAGTGTTTGGAATAGCAGACACCAGTGAACACACAGTCTGGGACTAGCACCATGCAATGATACAGGGAGACATCCAAACTGACAGTGTAGGGATACCAGAAGTATTCAATCAAAAATAATAAATGAAACAAATATTAGCCTCTATTGGGATATTTCATAGGTTTTTCAATGAGTTAGTGCTCATGAAGATATACATTTGATATTGAGAGTGTAAAGTGTCCTCACTTTAAGTCAGGAAAAATGTGATCATAATGATTTGTAATAGCTGTGAACAAAAACTGTGATAAAGATATGGATCAACCCTTTAAAAATAGACAAAATTCTTTATGTCCCTAAATTTCTAATATCAGATTTAGTGTATGAATAACATTAATCTGTAGCAGAGAAAATACAAATAGTTTCCACTGAGCTCAATGCAATCCAATGATATGACAAATACTATTTCTGGATATTTGGACATTAAATTATAAATTTCATGCTTAAAATTAGGGACGACAGGTGCTACATTTGATTTTATAAATAACAAAAAAAATCCTGACTTAAAATCTGAATAAAAAAGAAGGTAAATTTGAAGTTTCCATATCTGGTTATGACTTGTTTCTCCTTGAGTGAATGCTGAGAGTCTCTACTTCTGAAAGCCTTGCTTTTGAAAGTATTGTCACAAAGAAATTATATTTAATGTGATTTAATTTGAATAGCTTATTAATTAGTATTTAGAAGTGGCTGAATTTCTGCTAATTAAACTCTTTAAAGGAGTGTGTCCATTCCTGCTAAGCAGAAGTCTCTGAGGCATATTCTACCCACAGTCTTTGAACAGAATTTCCATTGACGTTAATAGGAATTAATGAAATAAAAACTTACTGAAAAGCATTGAAGGGTATTTTGATCTTGGTCTTTTATCATCATGTTAAAAAAAATAGAGGACAAATAAGTTCATACATACCTCACTTACAGGTGGAATCTTGCGTTTTAAAAAAACATTTTAGTTTTGTGCAAGCAAACAATGCACATGATTTCAGAGATAACTGACAATTAAATCTAGGACAAAGAAAATTCTTACTTGGAGAGAGACTGAAACAATTGTGACAGCTTGTTTTAAAAAGATGAGCAATAGTACACAATAAAAATGTAAAAAGGTAGGAGTCTGTAAAAAATTAAATTATGTTTATTTTCAGAGTACATGAACAAGGAGAAGTTCTGCCAAATTACAAAATCCTTCTCCATGCTTCATATCATTACTGAATATCAGAATGTCACTGAAGTCAAGAATCTATGCAGAGCTGAACAGGAATTACAATCTAGTTTGGCAGTTCCTGTGTTCCCTGACAGGTGACAGTCTCAAGGTAACGATCCACAGCTTTAAATGGCAGGGAGTTGGTAGTACACTGTCACAGTCAATTTGAAAACAGGTACTACCCATCAAAGAAGACTAATGCAGTTACTTGGTGAATTACACACTCCCCCCTCAAAATAATGCACTTGAATAAGTCCAAAATGAAAATATTCACAGAAGAAACTAATATATTCTAAATTGTACAATTTATTTTCTACTTTATTATCTAGAATCAGAAACAAAATGACCTGACGGGTTAGAAGTAGTAACGTATTCACTAGCCACTTTCATATTAAAAAGTTAATGGAAAATGCCAAGTATTCTTTTTAGACAAGTCATATAGTATTGCAACTGGAAAATGAGTTTTAGAAGGAGGGTGATTTTTAATTAGTGCTTTAAAATATAATATACTTTCAGATGAATATATTGCCTTCTGTAGGCAATTTTGATGAGACAGCAGTAAGAGTAAAGCAAGCAATTTTAGGTAGTGACTGTTAAAGGCATCACTAATCTTTATATTCTTCTTTTCAAAGGACAGAGAATCTTTTTGTGACCTCTTTATAAAGCACTAAGAAATACAGGCCTCTAAAAGATTTCATCTGCTTGGAGAAGCTGAAAATAAAACCACTGTGTACCGGCAGAGTTTTCAAGTTAATACAATATGATTCATAAGACAACCAAAATCCACAGGATGATATTCTTACCTCTATTTTGACATGCTATGATGATACATAATAACTGGGGTGTCCTTGAAAACCTTTGAGGATTTAAGAGAAATCCCTTTGAACGAATATGCAGGGGTCAACTACAACGTTGCCTTCTTTGTAAAGTTTGCAAGTATACGTGAGGACACAGATTTGAGCAGAGGACAGAACACTTGTCTTGATAAAGCAGTAGTAAGGGTATCAACCATTTAGGTGAGCTTTGAAGTGACCAAGATGAAACAGGCTATCTTCTTACTTAGGTGCTGTGTCCTTGTACAAGGCAATGAAAGTCAAATCCAGTTCCACAGAGTTTGTTATATAAGAGAAAGAAAGCAATAACAGCAACAACATCAGCAACTAATTTGCATAGTTAACATATTCACATTTATGATGCTGAAACATCAGTCAAAAGGGTACACAGTTGGAGTGTGAGTACCACCTAGTAAAACTGAACTCCAAATAAGGTCCTCAGAGATCAAACTAACAGCAGAGCTGTGGCCCATTTTGGATTCGCAATGGTTTAAAATTCTACATTAGAGTAGAAGTCACCCAGATCTATGGTATTCCATCTGTTTAAATTAACCAGTCCTTTGCTCAGAAATCAGTTACCCACAGTATCTCATCACTTTTGTCTCATTGTCTAAAATCTACTAAATCATTCAACACCTTCCTGCCCATATAAGCTCAGGCTTATGTTTGTTAAAACCTCCTCCTAGTGTTCTGTCTTGAGTACTTTTATTTATTCTTCCAAATTTTGATTGATTCAAATCTGATCTTCTTTTATGTCTGTATTACAGTTTTGTTTATTGTTCTGAATTTGTATAACTTGAGTCGGAAATACATCAAGTTCCTTTGTTTCCTCCTGCTATGCAATGAGTTCTTTGCTATCACTTAAGAAAAATATATGAATATATCTATAGCTGGAGCTTAAGGAAAACTTCACGCTCATGTTTTTTATAATATTCTGCCTTTGGGTATGTGGGTACATAAGTAGATACTTGATAGACTAAGTCAGTAATGGCTTTTCAGTGTTCAGAGTTGTATAATATCCATGAAAACACACCATCTACCCAAAGTGGCCATAATTTATGTGTTCTCTATTCTTCAGCAAAATGAAGTATTGATTTATAAAAACATTACAAGTAATAATAAATATGTCTTCTCCAGAATTACAGAGTAGTTCCTGTGGCAATCCAGGAGTTCCACCAAAGGGTATCTTGTATGGCACAAGATTTGATGTTGGTGACAAAATCCGATACAGCTGTGTAACTGGATATATTTTGGATGGCCACCCTCAGCTTACTTGCATAGCTAACTCTGTGAATACGGCATCATGGGACTTCCCCGTTCCTATCTGTAGAGGTAAGAGAAATGCTACGGTAATGTTCTCAAATATCTACATTATCTTTATTAGTACGAACAACTTTAAATCTCTGTTTTAATTATTAACTTTTAGACTGTGATTAAAGAAATACAAGCCTTTTTGAATATTTTGTTCTCTTGCTTACATATATGATGTATCCCAGCATATGCACCTACTAATTTTTAAGTCAATATCCTATTAAAATTACATTTCTCATATATTTTAAAATATATATAAAGAAAGAAGAATTAGAAACCTAGTTACAAGTAGACTATAAATGTCTGTGTTCAACATATTTACAACTATGGGAATGTAAATTTAGGATCCATTAATAGTTCCTAAGCATTGACTTGTTAAGTATTGACTTGGATATTGAGCAAATAGAAATTTGAAACTACCAAAACAATTGAATTAGAGGGACTCCCCCTCATTCGCAGTCAGATTTGGTATCTTAATACTTCTATATATGTGATATCCCTTGTTTTCTAACAAATATCATAGGTCAAATCCTTTTCCTTTGCTCACATTAGAAATACAGCAGTAGTAGGGAATCCTGTTTTATGGGCAAATCTTATTTTCTGAGGCTATTAGAGAGAAATAATGTTTGCAGGGTAAAGAAAGGAGCTAAGCTGATAAAATGGAGGAATTATCACTACTACACACAACCAAATACAATAAAGATAGTATTTTGATGAAACACTGTTATGTCAGGCAAGCTCGAGGTCCTTTCTGGATTCACAGGTTAACATTACAGAATGTAACATTTATGTTTGTCTAAAAAAAATGATGCAGTCTTGCAGGGGCTATAAAACATTAAAACTTGAAGGGGCTGTACAAACATTCCAACTGAAGTTAGCATTCTGATAAATTTGTGATTAAAAAAACCTAAAATTCAGTTGGGTTTAAGCCTGGTTGACCAGTATCACAAAAAAAGTGGTTATATATTGGAAATGTGTATCATTGGAAACACCATTCTATTGTTTCCTTTTTTTTGGCTCAGAGCTATTTAATATGTTTATCCATGGTCTTGAAGAAAATACAAAGTTATTACTACTGATAATATTTTCTAATAAAATTATTGATAACTCCTACATCTTCCCCTCCTACTTCCAGAAAAATGTTAGAACATTTTTTTTACAAAGAAGATACACAATCAAGGCATAAATCGAAATTTTGTTTGTGGAGATGACTATAAAAAAGTTTTGATGAGAATATGTTAACTTACACAAAACTTACATTTGGAACAAAGTAGAAGGCTAATGGACTTCACTGTAGACCATTGTTCAAATTCTTGATCTGCCAATTTTAAACTGAATTGGCATAAAAAATTGTACTCTTAAATAAGGAAGATGAGAGGCTTAAACCTGATGCTTCCACTTGCCAGTCAGTCTTCACAGTCACGCTGTTACACGCGCTTTCTTTTGATACAATGTTTTTCATCAGAACATTGCATACATTTTGTTTTTATTCCAAGGGGATGTGAAAATACACAGTGTAAATTTGAATTGGAATTATAACAGCCCAAAGTAGTCCTGTGGTTAAACATAACTCCTGTGCGTAAGCAGAAGACTGTCACATAAGAATATGAAAAACATATTTTTATTCATGATTAGAGAGGTCATTATCTGAATATTGTCACTCTCTAGGGCAAAATAGAGTTGACAAATTGGAAAGGAGTCACAAAAACAGGAAACAAGTTCCACTAGGTTTCAAAATTGTTATTTTGTCTAGAGACTGAGGAAACTCAAACTTTTCAGTGTATGTGAAAGGGGATGAAGAGGTGACTTGATTTACTGCAGAAACTCATTTACTAATTTACTGCAGAAAGGAAACATTTTTTGGAGAAGACAGTGCTCTAAGAAATAGCAGTGAAGAATCTAATGGGTAAAAGCTTGACAAATTAAAAATAAAAAAAAAACCCAAAACAGCAACAAGGTACACATTTTAATAGTGGTGGTTACAAATTACTGAAACATAACCTAGGAATGTGAACAGATTCTTGATTTAAGTTTTAACATCAGGCATAATGGCTTAAAGACTTAATGCACCAAATTACTGTTATGATATTTTTGGTCTATGCTCAATGAAAAAATTAACTAATTATTTTCAATAGCTCCTTCTGTGAGTCTATGTTTGATATCAGAAACATCTAACTTTACATTTAATGCAGAGACCTTTGTGGTTCCATTCTAATGAATTTGTCCTAATTTTGTCTAATGCAATTATCCAATACAGAATTCTGCAGAAGGTTGTTAAAGGTGATTACCCACTAATGAGCTTCTTATCTCTTTCTCTCTGTTTGCCATGGAGACTCTTTTTGATTAAAGACTCATCTTTAAAAAGTTCCTCTGGTATATGTCTTATTGTTCCCTACCAAGAGTCATTACATCTAAAACAGGGAATCTCGAGACAAACAAATGAAGTGGTGTGTAATGTTGAGAGTGTATGTGTAAGAATTGATTTTTCTCAACACTAAACAACTTGACCAGTAGTTTTTGGTAGATGGCCATGTCTCTTCCAGATACGCATATACTAGTTGTTCATTTTAATATAATTAGTAGGATTGGGGAAATACAGAGTATTTCAATGCCATGACCTAGGAAATGCCATTGTCTGATTTATTAGGAAAAAAAAAAACCAAAACCCAAACCAAACCAAACCAAAACACAACAAAAAAAAACCAAAACAAAAAAACCAAAACAAGAATAGCAAAAAAAGTGTACTTTATCCAATATTAATTTATTTGTTTTTACCTATAACAAATAAATTCAACAAAGCTCAGAACTTAGAGCATGCTTAGATGCCAGTGGAATTAAGCTCATAGATGTCTTTAGATCATCTGTGTAAAATGTCATTTTCATCTGCCACTTGTAATTCAGAACAAGTAAATTTGGGGAGTAATTTTTTTTTTTAGATCATTCCTTTTATATTGCCTTAATTTTGAATGAAGAGATCAGGAGGAAGTTATGCTCCTGTTTAAGCAATGTAATACTTATGGATTGATATCTCAATGAGGGGAATTTAATTGGAATCCACAGTGCTTTGTATTGCCACAAACATCCATACATGAAACCCTATTGCATGCTTATGGTTTACGTTTGGTGCATAACACTGATATTTTTTGGGGGCCAGATCTTATTCATGAAGCTCAAATGGCTTCCTTTTTCTTTACTAGTGTCCATAGGACTGTACTGCAAAGTCAGTGCGCGTATCTAACAGTAGCTTTATTACATATCCTATTTCTCAGTGAATGTAGCTCGAATACACAAAGTTTTTCACCTGTCATTTGCAAGTTCTAATATTCATTAAAATACCATAATTTTTATTAGGTTTACTATAAGTGCAAAAATACCTTAATTAAAAGAAAACTAAATTGGCTGTATTGTGTTGTGGTCAATTATATCGTGCACTACCCATGACTAGTTTTAAATGAAGTCTTCTTCCCTGACAAATTAATTTTGATAAGGTTGTTTTCAACAGTGGAAAATAACAGCAGCTTTATCATATCACCTGTTCCTGAGATAATGTTGCAGCTTGCATTTTCTCCATAATGCAGCAAGCTAGGAATAATTTACTGAGGCTAATAAATAAGGTTACATTTATATATAATATTGTCATTCTATAAAGGTTATAATAATTAGACACTTTCATAATCAATGAAGTATTCTGACTTTTACATTTTTAAAGTTTTTCCTGTTCCAGGGTAAAATGGATGTTGTGAGAATCTTCATTCTAAAACTGTTGTTTTCTTTTAGAATGAATAAATTTCAAAAACAGAATATAGTTTTCTTTGTATTCCCAGAAGTTCTATTAAAATATTTTCACTATTGCCTGTACATATAGCTACAAAATATTTGTCACTATAAAACTTCTATTCATATTTTTAATGAGGCACTTTGGTTTTCCACTTGGTTGAACTGACATACATTTTGGTCAGACAAGTGCATAACCCACTGACTCTCGGTACTCTTTTACATGGAAAAAATGCATTTCTGTTTTTTTTGACTATTTATATGGGACGATATTGAGTTATTTTTTTCCATATTTTGTCATGACAGTAAAAGGCTAAAGAGGTGGTTAGTAAATTTTATGTCTGTGAATTCTGTAATTCCCCTGCAACATATATATATATACACATGTACATCTAAAGATATGTTTATTTCTACCTATCTGTATAGATGTATATTTGATTTCTTCTTCAGTGGATTTATTCCAAATAAACTGGACCAAGACTTTTATAAGCTTATATTTTAAAAAAGTGATCTACCAGGTGTCACATTTAATATTAGAATATTCAGCTCGGTATTTAAGTATGTTGCTATTTCCTGTGTGCAGAACCCACTGGAGAGGAAAATTTGTTGATTGCAAGTCACTGGTATAATTCTGTGACTACATAGATACATGACTATACATATTTCAACTACATGAGGTAAGTTTTAGGTCAGATAAAAAAAGAAAGCATCTTCAAATGAAATAAAAGTATACCTAAGAGTCTTGTAGACCCCCAAGTACACTTTCTTGAAGGGGTATATCTGTCTATATATGGCCTATAATGGTACAGAATTTTGAAAAAAACCCAACAACCAACTAATTATCACAATAATTTTGTGATAACATGGCAAGTAGAACCTAGTAATATCAGCAGTAAATAAGCTGACTTTGCCTTTCTGTCTGTGTTGTAAACTGGGCTTTTCTTGGCTGTGGAGAGAACAAAGCAGGAGATAAAGTCAAAGTACTGCACTTGATGCCATGCAGTGCGTTAACTAGTGGAACTGACAATATACACAGAGGAAAATAAAGTGCGCTAACTCAAAGGCAGGAATAAATTACACTTCACAGGGAACGAGCAGTTTTTTGTCTGAAGCCAGTTCTTATATATAAACAGTTGTCACTGCTTATCCTTGGAAAAGCCTCAATATAGCTGTATGAGACTGAATTGAAATGTTGGATTATTTAAAGAAAGTTAAAAAGAAAACCAACAAAAATGCTTAGTAGAATCATGTATTTGTATATAAGATATGAAGATGACTTGACTTCATTTCTAATCAAGTTTATTTGTTAGAAACCCCTAAAAACTATTTTAAGGGGAGAGGTGTTAAATGTATAGTTATGTCAATTCCAGTTTGGGCTAGTAAATTCTGTTCATGCTAGGTAATTGTTTCCCTATAACATCTTACATTCTTCTTAGGTTCATTTTCATTCATAAAATCATACAGTCATAGAATACCAGGTTGAAAGGGACCTCAAGCGTCATCTGGTCCAATCTGTCTTGGCAAAAGCACGGTCTAAACAAGATGGCCCAGCACCCTGTCCAGCTGAATCTTAACAGTGTGCAATGATGGGGAAGCCACCACGTCCCTCGGGAAATTATTTCAATGGCTGATTGTTCTCATTGTGAAAAATTTTCCTTTTGAGTCTAGTCGTAATCTCCCCAGGAGTAACTTCTGCCCATTGCACCTCGTCTTTTCCATGTGACTCCTTGTAAACAGGTGGGCTCCATCTTCTTTGTAAGTATCCTTTAAATTCTGCAATATGCTGACAAGGTCTTCCCTGAGGCTTCTTTTCTCGAGGATGAACAAACCCAGTTCTCTCAGTCTTTCCTCATATGACAGGCTTCCCAATCCTTTGATCATCTTGGTGGCCCTCCTCTCCAGCCTCTCCAGTTTTTTTGTATAGTGGGGATGAAAACAGAACACAGTATTCCAGATGTGACCTGACCAGTGTTGAGTAGAGTGCTGGTGATGCCTTTGTCGATGAAACCCAGCATCCTATTGGCTTTGCCACTGCAGCACACTGTTCGCTCATATTGAGCCTGTTGTCCACCAGGACCCTCATGTCCCTTTCCACAGAGCTGCTCCCCAGCCAGGTAGATCCCAGCCTGTGCTGCACTCCTGGATTATGTTTTCCCAGGTGCAAGACCTTACCCTTGTCCTTGTTGAAGTTCATAAGGTTCTTGTTAGCCCACTCATCCAGCCTATGCGGTTCTTCCTATAGGGTGCCTCTCCCTTCTAAAGTGTCCACTTCCCCAGTCACTTTGATATCATCAGCAAACTTCATCTGGGTACACTTGATCCCATCGTACAGATCACTTATGAAGATATTTAACGCTGTTGGGCCCAGTATCAGTCCCTGGGGGACTCCACTTGTGACAGGTTGCCAGTTTGAAAAGGAGCTATTTACCACCACCTTCTGGGTGCAGCCTGTCAGCCAGTTACCCTCCCACCACACAGACCACTTGTCTAGACTGTAACAGATCAGTTTCTCTAGGAGGAGGCTGTGGGGAACCATGTCAAAAGCCTTGGATAAATCCAGGTAGCCAATGTCCACCACTTGTCCCACATCGACCAAGCAGGTTACTTTGTCATAGAAGGCAACCAGGTTTGTCAAGCACAATTTGCCCCTGGTGAATCTGTGCTGGCTTTTCCCAGTCACGTCCTTCATTTGACTTGTGAACGGCCCCCAGGAGGATTTGTTCCGTAACTTTCCCAGGGACTGAAGTAAGACTGATCGGCCTATAATTTCCTGGATTCTCTTTTAAGCTCTTCTTATAGATGGGGGTGACATTAACCTTCTTCCAGTCTTCTGGGATGTCCTTCAATCTCCATATCTTCTCACAGATTATGGAGAGCGGCCTTGCAACGACATCAGCCAGCTCTCTTAACACCCTCAGGCTGATAGCACCAGGGCCCATCAATTTGTAGGAGTCAAGTTCTTGTAATAGTTCGCATACCAATTTCACTGATGGTGGGTCTGTGTTTGCATCAATCTGGATTGCTCTTCCCAGGGCCTGGGGCCCAACAGTGCTGGTAAAGACAGAGGTGACGGAAGTGTTGAGAACCTCACCCTTTTCAGCATTGTTGGTGACTACACAGCCAGCCAATATTTTCCTTCTGTTTCTGTTTGTTGTTTATGTACCCGAATAACCCTTTCTTGCAGTTTTTGACATCTCTGGCCAATCAGAATTCAAGCTGAGCTTGTACTTTTTTAACTCCTTTTGCTTTTCTGTGTGGCATTCCTGGATAAATCCTTTCTAGTGATAAATTAGCATAAATAACATTTGTAAAATAATTTGAAATACTTTGAAAGTAATTACTGGTAAATCCCAGGTTCATTAACTCAATTTTACTAAACTGCTTAATCCAAAAAGCTTTTGCTGCTATGGTCTTTTAAATAGACCAGTATATTTTCCTCAGATTATTGAAATTACAGCTTGATAAAACTTTCTGTATCTCTCAATTTCTGCCTAAATTTGGAATTTACCTGGGTATAAATGGGAATTGTGAAAATAGTATTCAGTATTTAAGTAACACTTTGCAAACCCTGATTTATAACTCAGTTGTAATTACATCTGGAAAGCAGAAGTCATAACAAATTATTTCTCTGAGAAGCCTTGAAAGCCCTTCAAATATTACTCCACGACAACAACTGATTGCCAGTAGGGTTTTTTGCAGGGAAAAGATTTCATTGCTAAAATTCTAGCATGATGTTTTAGCGTTCTTTAAAACTGCATCTTTTTTAACCTAAAGAATGATTATTGATTTGCCTATGGAACATGAATTTTGCTCTTCAGCATTAATTAATCTCCTTGTTCTCATCTTTGGCAGGAGTGTTGCTGGTTTATTTAAATATTAAAACAGCATTGTCTCTGTCTTGTGAGACAGATTTCGGATCTGTAGCCTGTTCTTAAAGAGAGAATATTTAAAATTATCCACTGATGAAAGAGTCTGAAGATTGTTCAGTTGTGTTACAAAAATAAATTTAGAATTTCACAAAATTTAGTCATCTTTTTATTCAGCTCTGCAAATTAAGAGGTTAAAAACAATCTGCTACGAATTGTGTTGATGCTGGAAGGCATTTAAATGTAACAGAAGTTGTAGCAGAGTTTTGCTACATGTGTATGAATGATTCCATTGTATTTAAGGTGGCCAAGAAAGGCCCAAGAGCACACAATCTCTTACAGAATTGACTGTAATGAACATATGGATAAGAGATCTGCTTTGTTAACTCATTTGTCTTGTATGATGGCCTTCTGAGTTTTGTTCAGGATGAAAACTTTGATAGTAGATCTGTATAAATTTAGCACATAAAATTTCTTCTGCATTTCAGTCAGTCAGGGAAGCTGACATTATTTCACCAGAACAGAGCAGTTTATGGGCAGAGGTTCTCTTTGCTGCTCTACGTCATGAAGTTGGTTCTGGATTCTTCTAAGACTGTGTGGGAGGGGGTGAAACACTTTAACTGGGAGAATTTAGGATCGCTAACTGCTTCATCAGTTTAATCTTCCTAATCCCAATACTCTTAACACTGTCTGGTGTTCTACACTTCAGAAACTTCCTGCTGGGCAGCTCTACATTAATTCTTTCCATGTCATGGTTGTCTTTCATCATGAATCTCTGATGTTATGTCCCAAAATTATATACTTTGTAGATTTTCTATACGTATTTTCCCATATCATTGTAAATATATATATTTTAAATTTTTGTATATGCATCTTATAACTTTTAAAAATTCTTTAAAGTATAAAGAAAAAAAATAATAGTCTTTGTTTTTGAGGCCTACTAGTTCCCAGTTTTATCTTCTTGAGTAAAGCATGAGGAAAAGAGAACAATACTTCATACAAAGTAATCAAGTTGAAAAGAAAATAACTTTAAAGTAGGAGCCATGTGAAACAGACATTTTGACACACATTTAGATAAGGTAGCAGTGGACAGAGGTCAAAAGCAAGGGGTGCAGAGTGATGGGAATACATGAGACTTCAGAAATGATAAAGTGGGGTGAAGGGACACCTGGACATCTACCTCAAGTCAAACTGGGGCACAAGCAGGAGGAAGTGCAGCTCCCTGTGCAGTCAAAGAACAGTGACGCTATTGGAGTAACTGAGACATAGTGGGACAGCTCACATGGCTGGAGTGTAGTAAAGGATGCATGCAAACTCCTCAGGAGAGACAGGCAGAGAAGATGCTGTGGTGGTCCTGTGTGAAGTAGCAGCTTGGATGTATGGATCTGCTGTTGGGGGTGCAGAATTGGCTGGTTGAGAATTTGTGGATCAGGATCAGAGAACAATAGAACAGAGAACTCAAACTGGGAGTCTGTTGCGCACCGCTGGATAAGGGTGAGGAAATGTGTGAAGTGTTCTTCAAACAGCTCAAGGAAGTCTCTAATTCACAGACTGTAGTTCTCATGGGACTTTATCCTTCCTGATATATGTTTAAAAGGCAATATGGCAGAACATATACAGCAAAGATTTCAGAAGATCTTAAAGAATCCATACCTCTGTTTCACAGCAAGATTTAGTCCCAGTAGGCATTTGTCCAGATAGTCCTTTCAAAACCTTCACGTTTTCCAAAAGCAGTATCTTCCCATATTTTATTTTTAATATTAATAGAAAGGGGGTTTATCTTTTATTCCACATTATATTTTTCTTGCTAAAATTTAAGCATGTTATCTTTTTTCCTGTATATAGCTTTATACCTGTGCACATTAGAAACAAATTATTTTCTTCTGCTCTGCAACTTCCTTTTACTTGTTTAGTTTTGGTCTTCTTTAGGTACAATAGTCCTAATGCACTCTTTCTTCACAAGTCATGCTTTTGACACCACTAGCAATGTTTGTTCATTTCCTCTAGATTGTTTTTAATTTATCCATGCTTTCTTTTGAAGTGCTGGATCCCAGTTAGCAAAGAGTGGATAAGAATTTTTGTGATCACAGCTCATAGTTAGAGCATGCTCTATGCTGCACTTTGAGGTGCTGGTGTGTCCGGTTATTTACCTAATTAGTGTATGAGGGTTATTTCAATTGTTGTTCCACTTTTAAAATAATGTTCTGGGTTTTAAATAACATTTTTAATGAAGAATGTGTTCTTCGTTAGTTTTGGTTTTAATTTTTTTTTTTGTCAGAATGGATTAATTGTTGAATTCCAGGTAGGTGGACAAGGCTTTCATCTTTTTGTATTGCCCATGGAATGAAGCACTTGTGGTAAGGCCCAATACAAGGTCTCCAGGAGCTCTAGACAAATCTGGCCAAAGTCCCAGAATAATATTGTGCTAATTTACTGCAATCTATAAATCTCCAGGCTGGCCAAAAATACAGTGCCAGATTCAAATTTTCTAACTATATGAAGTAAAAAACAAAGTGCACACATTTATAGGAATAATGTTGTGGTTTAATTCTTCATTTACTCCTATTTCATTTAGTACAAATACTGAGAAAGAAATATGTGGAGATTCAGTCGTCCTGCAGCTTTGAGCATCAAGTGAAAATGCTGAGGCACTGCTTACTTCGTGTCAAACTGAAAGCATAATGAAAATTACTTTTTATATATTTGTTCATCTGAACAGGATTAGAAAAAGCAGAGATTTATGACTAAGAATAATGATCATAACTTCATAAACAAACTATTTTGGGAATTTTCTTCTAATTGGGGATGAAAGTTCAAAGGGCACGATGCGGACATCATACACCAAGGATTTTATAAAGTGTTCCGTTTCTATCATTACTAGGAACATCAAAGACTAAGGTAAAATTTTATAATTATTAACAAACGCTAACACCCCAGGAACCTGGGAAAATCAAATTAAGATGTCTGGTACTCACTGAGCTAAGATTTATCACTCATAAGTGGAACAGCAAGTGGATTAAGAGCACTGCTTCACTGAAGGGAGAAAACAGAATGAACAGCAGAATAATCCATAACTGGCTGCTCCGGATGCTCAAAGTGCAATAATTACAGTTCTTCTCTTTTCTCATCCCCTGATGATGCAACTCCTAGGATAGTCAGTTCTTTTCATGTAACATGCAGTTATGCATCACTCACAGGATTATTAATTCCAGGGTCCTGTCATCTTCTTTGTTTAATTGCATAGCCTCATTTAAGATGCAGCTAAGTCAGCAAAGTGACCTGTCAACCGTTTGCTCTTTCTAGCTGTTCCAAGCAGCCATGCTTGCTCTAGTTATTCTGGTATCTCTATATGCATGGTTGCTCAATTATCCACTTTTGCTGGTCACTGCAACTCTTCAAGTAAGCTTGAATTGTGTAAGAAAAACAAGTATATATAACAGCTAAATGTGCGTACTTAGAAAAATACCTACTATTTAAAAAGACGTCTTAAAAAGCACTCTGATCCCTCCCTTGCGAATTTATGACTTGCGTTCTGAGTCTGCAAATTCTTGCCTTAAATTAAAATCAGACACTGCATGCCTCGTACTCAGGCATAGTTTGATGGCTCTTTTGGGGACTATTTTTCCTGTTATTACCAGTGTAACATTTCCTTTATTACAGTCTTGTTATTTTGCTTTGTTTGTTTTTAGTTTTGTTTTTTGTGTGTGTGTTTTTTGGGGGTTTTTTGTTTGGTTTTTTTGTTTGTTTTGTTTTTGTTTTTTTTTTTAATAGAAAGCTAGTCAAAATATAAATTCAACATATGGTAGACCTGTTCATGGTCCCTTTCATTTCTTCTTCCTTCTGTCAACCATATATTAATATAGCAAGATCCTCCCCTTTTGATCCTGTTTCATCCTGTTTCTACCTGGAAGAGTGGCTGAATATTTCAGTCACATATAGTTGACATAAATTTTTTACATTTTATTTTTTTTACACTAAGATATGTTTCATTTCACTTGCAAATGGCCTTATGATCATCAGATGAAAGATACTATAAATTACATAATTCTGTGAAATATTTGTGACACTACCTCATTACTATCATTCTGTTCTTTTTTCTTCTGTAAGTATTAATTAAAAAGCATTTCCTTCTCTGTGTTAAGGATAGTTCTCCTAAATTAAACCCCCCAAAAAGTCCCCTCCCAAATTCCCTTACTGATGTAGCTGTTTGCATACAATATTACACTTTGTTCATCAGCAAAAAAAGGGAGAAAACCACAACCACCCCAGTGATTTTTACAATATTTTTCTTTATTTCAGTCCCAATAGCGGTAAGTTTTTCTATTAATCCAAAAAGCTGTGAGAAACCAGATGTTCCTTTTCACATACATGTAATAATTTCCCACTGTTATTTAAAGAATTGTAGTTATCAAAGAGGCTAGAGTACACTTCATGGTTCTTGGGTTGAATTTCAGATATTTCAGGATGACAATTTAACTTATTCATTTTATGTAAGACTACAGAAAATGCAGCTAAGACTGAGCTTTTCTAGGCTTTGGAAGGTTTAGGATAGCTTTCGATGTCCTTTCTATAGTCAGCCCACCCATTCAAAAAGCCAGAGAAATACAGATGCCTAAGACTTTTGCAGGCAAGTTATTTCTGTTCTTCAGTACAAAGAAGTTTCCTCTACATCCCTAGTCACTTGTATTTGAAATGATACTATTATATTACAGTTCATCAATGTAGTGTGTAAGGGTATGAGTTTAGATTCCTGCAAATTTTAACTAAGTAGTTTCCTTGGACAGACCGTATTTTACTATCTATTTTTACAGTATTAAAGAGCTAAAAAGAAACTAAGGAAATAGATTTCAAATATCTCAGAGTCTAAGAACTGTAGCTGGAATGTATTTTAACCAAACATTTTCTACATTTTCATGCTTTTTTTTTTTCTTTTTAAGGAAGGTGATATTAAAAACCTTGAATACTGAATGAATTTCTGTTTCTCATTTTCCTGGAACAGAAAAAAAAGATTATTTGAACTCATTGGATTAGTACTATGTAATGCATTGTAAAAATATATCCATGGCTTTTTAATATAATTTCCATATTTTGGTTCATCTGTTGAGCATGTGACCTTGTTTTTGGAGGTCTGGAGTTTTCAGTAAGAGTCAGGCTATCTAATGACTATGGTGCTTAGCAGGTTATGTTTCATTGTTTCTTTCAGTGTTCTGTAATTGTTAAAAACAGTGGTACCATATGTCTAACATGATATCTGATGTCAAAGTCAGCTCTAGGTACCAGGCAGGTGGGTGGCGAGGAAGTCAACTTCTATTGAGCAAATGGGTTGTTTTGAATTAAAATTTGTTGTGGATCAAATAAAGAGCCAAGGAAGCTATATGGTGGGATGTTTGGCACCGTAATAGAAACCATATTCAAGAATAAGGATAGGGATTAGAGTGATGTGGATGAAACAATTTAATAGTGCTGGATCAGAAGAAAAGATACGCATTTTAAATACAGGTAACTGGTGGCAATACTCATAAAAATGCAATGGCTATATGAAGTTAAAAAGATAGGGAACTTGGATGTTGAAAAATAATATAATGCATTGCCAAATAAGAATTCTTCCAATGAACTTAATGGTGATGGTAACAGGCAAAAAAGAACATAACAGGGGAAGTAGACAAGACTAAGGATTCAAAGGATGATGCTGCAATAGAGATACTATAAGAAACAAAATATTTTATAAGAGTAATTTTGGAAAGGGAAGACTTTACCTAGGAAGACAACTATCTTCCCTTTTAGTATAAATTTGAATTAATTTTGTATGTTGGATCCATAGTCCCTTTTTCCCATCCTACTTTTTACAGAACTCCTAAGATGACTCTGGGAAAGTGCATGTAAATCCAGGATGATATACATCTTCACATAAATCTGTTTTTCAGAACTGGAATTTTCAGGCATTTGTTCTATGAAATTTTCTGCCTCTCATAACCCTGGAGGTATCACAAGAAATGCAAAAACATTGCTTTAAGTATCATAACCTAATGTTGCTTTACAAACTGTATTTCTTCAAAAACACAAGCTAATTGTTAGATATGTTTCTGATTTTGGTCAGTGACTTAAATTATTTTACAGTTTTTCCAAGTTCTGTTTACTGGAAAAACTACAGCTTAATCTGGTTTTGCAGTACCTTCACCAGTCTGTGATAACACATTGGTGTTTATGTGGCTTGTTTCTCCATTATGAATACTACCTTCTGCTCACCACCTAGCGTCTTAGACATATTGCTTTGCCTAAGGTTCATAGTGCATAGAAAAGCCAGAAAAAAAGGGTCATGTATCCTGAAGTGCTACGCATGACACTGCACACTAATTCTGTTTGGTTTGGGCTATTGCAAATAGATTTACCGCAATCCTAATTTCAGTTATGTTTGGATTAAATTTGTTTGTGTCTCATGTCTACAATTCTATTTGCAAGACTACCTGCCATTTTGAACAAGGATGCTATAATGATCTTGCTATTAGCCAAATATTTTCTCTCAGACATAAATTCCAACACTGCGTAATATCTGCTTTGTGCCAGCACTATGGAGATGGTTTACAGACATTAGTGATTCTGCAGCCCTCTAGTCCCAGAATAAATTAATGTATAATCTGCACATTGTCAGCTCAGGAGGTTGGCAGGCTTGGTAGAGTCTGCTGCACTTCAGCTGTTTCCTGGCTAGGCTAGCACATAGAAAGTCCAAATGAGAGATTTTCTAAATATGCACAAGTAATTACACTAAAAGCACCCTTTTCTGTCATCCCCAGTATTTCACTCTTCCAGTCCTTCTAAAATCAGTCTTTCTTCCTAACTGTTGTACCGTCATTTGCTCAACAGTCTGAAAGATCTATGGTCCTCATTAAGAAGTTGCTGGTAAAGAGCTTTGCCATCAATATTTAGATACATTATGAACAATAGCTTGAAACTTGTCAGCAACTCCTGGGATGTTAACAGAACAAATTTATTTCTGGAAAATGTTCAGATACCCCTGTTAGATAAGAGCTTTAAGTTAGGATCAATATTACACACATTTACAGAAAAAAAAAGAAAATGTAAAAAGTGAAAGTAAAAATATAAGCATTAAAAACTAACAAACAAACAAACTTCCTTAAGTTAATGATGCTTGTTATATAATTCACAAATTGAGGAAAGAAAATGGAATTCTAGAACAAAAATATATTTTTCTTTTGAATTGTTCTCCTCCCCCCTGTCATCTATTTATTTAGGGAGTTCTGAAGACAAGCTGTTCATGTCTAAGTATAACATTTGTCATAGCTACCTCCAAAGATTTCATGTTGTTAAACTACTATTTCAGCTTCATATGAAAATCTAAAGCAAACCAAAATAGCAAATGAAGATAAATGAACTGATTAAGTCACAGACACTTCTAGCAGGTAGGTAAACAGTCAACACATAATTTTCAAGGTCTCATAACAGCCCCCCTAGAGGCTGCAATTCTTGCTGCAATTTATTTTGTAACACTATAGATTAAAAATTCAGAAAACAATTGACAGTATTTAATGTGAACAAATATTTGACAAGCAAAGGAGAACTGTGCAAACTGAAGCCTTTTGTAGAATCTGGAAATAAAGAGTGCATAAAGACTGTTTTGCAGAGCTGGCTAATGAGGATGAAATTCCATGTAAGTATAAGATTGAAGTACAGGCTGCTCCAAAGAAAGCAAGGAACACAGGACAGTCCTGTCTTAAGGCACAGGCATGAGGGAACTATTCGCAAGTGCCTGAAGAGATGGTATGTGCTGTGTTTCAGGACTTGACTCCACTGACAGCAATTCTAGGTTCCCTGTGTATGATGGGGTGTTTTCCATAGATGAAGCAAGTCTAACATTTTGTACAGGCATGTGTATATGCAGATTATTCCTTCTACTAAATAGGCAGATAAATGCATGAAAATGAGTATTCTCACTGAGCTTCTATACAAAGAGAAATGCTGTGTTGTTTGTGTAGATTGTCTTGACACCAAATGTGTTGGCTGTCTTCAATTCAGCTCAAGTAGATTTAGGAGGTTTTTTACAGGGTCATTTTGAATATAGTGTACTATACTGCTTCTTAAAATCTGGATTATTTTCTATCTATATTATTTATTTAATTATTTATATATTTAAACTTTGAGCAACAGCAGAATTGGTGTAAGTCAACTTAAAACATTACTTTGTCCTCCTGTGTAGGGTAGTTGCATGTTATATTGTTTTCCTTTTCTTTGTGAAATGTATCCTGTGTACTCCTCTGGCAATTTTAAGTGTGGTATTAAGTGAAGAGTTGTACTTAAAAACATAAACCAAGTTGTTGCTAGACAATTAGGAAGTCTTGCATTATTTGATCACCAGTTCCCTACAGGATTCTACCCAGCACTACTGTCAGGGTTCCCATGGAAACAACAACCCTATTAAAGCCTCCAAGAAGTCCTGTCTTTCTCCAGTTTCTTACCCGCCTCCCCCCCCCCCACCCCCCCGTCTTTTTTAGCTAGTTTGTATTATGCATAAGCATTTCATTTCAAATGGTGCAATAAATGGGAGGATTTAATCCCCTCATTAAATGGAATATATTGCTTTCCATAATAAGCTCCAAAATTCTGTGGACCAACTGTTCTGTCCTTGTGCTCCTGTCCTAATTTTAGGCAGTTTTATATTGGGGGGTATATGGCTATTCGTTTACAAGTTAGCCACATTATTTGTGAACTAAGAAGATTTAAGCTCCAAGTGTGACACACCTCAAATGATGTGAACAATTAAGCAGCGAATAGATTGCTTAGGAAGGCTGTACAATCTCCATTATTTGGTGGCATTTTTCTGCTTTTTTTTTTACCTTCAGAAATATGTCAGATTAGTGTGTGGGGGAGTGTTATAATTTGCAACTCTTTTAAATTTCGAAATGGAGGCATCTACCCCTTTTTTGGATGTAGACTTACTTTTCTCAGTTATTGTCTTAAGAAGTAGAGCCACTGTTCTATGAACTAAAAATCAAACCCCACTGATGATTCATTTCTCATTTTTATTCTTTAAAACATAGTTGTCATCTTCTTTGTTCTGTAGGGTTGTTTGCCTGTTTTTAGTAAGCCAATGCCTTTCCAAAAAGTTCAGATTCATGGTTCTGAGATATAAGTTAATTCTGGATAGTTGATCTAAATATTTATTAAACATTTCAGTATTGTTTCAGCCCTATTCAGTACATGTAGAACTGTATTTGTAAATGCTGAGCCAGGTCAGGAATTAAGATCAACATAAGATACAAAGTTTAGACAGATTTCAAGAAAAGATTGTTTTAAATTTGACAGTTTGTGGCAAATTAACTTCCCAGTGGGTAGATGTGAAAGTAGTTATTTCAAAGTCGTCGTTACCACCATGCTCATTAGCCTTGGCAGATCCAGAATTTGCAAATAAATTATTGCAAAATGAGAGAATGGACCCAAATTTATAAAATATGTAAAGATAAGTAAAAGGCTTATAAGTATCAAAATGTGCAAAAAAGTAGTGCGTGCACTATTCTTCGTGGCATAGTAATATCCCTATTAAAAACAATGGGAATGACTGAAAGCAGAATTAAGCTGTGTGAAAACCAGAGACTGAGGGTTTGTAAAAAAAACAAAGGGGGAGAAGTGATCAAGACTGCTATTTTTCTGTCATGCTTACTTTTTCTAGTGGCTTTTAAAAAAAAATAAAAATACAAGTTCGCTTCCATGGCATGTGATTTACATCAGCTTACTAACTTGTTTAGTCCATATCTGAATTTCCATAGTTCTTAAAGAGTACTAACACTCAAAGTGTTGTTTTTTTTCTTGGACGGAAATGTTTGCATTAAACATTTCTGCTGGGCTCTGAACTATGTGTATGCAGCTGAGATGTTGGCAACTGCAGAGAAATCACACTTGCAAAAGAAATACTGTTTAGCTGAAAAAACAATTTTTATAAAAGATTCATTCAACAGGATAGCAGTAAATGCATTGTTTAATCCATCTTTTTAATGGAAACTAAGCTGTGTTATCTCAGTAATAGAAGCATCATATTCTGTTACAAAAAATAAGAGTTTAAGGAAGTCTGCTATTTTTTCTGCATGGCTTTTTGCATTTCTCAAATGTGCCTCTTCTCATGATAATTCATTTTCATATTACATGATTAATTCACATAACCACTACTTAACATTTTTAGTTCATTTTATGATAGTTCTCAAAACATTTAGATGTTAGGAAGGCTGTTTAATGACCAACGAGTTCAAAAGCTTCCTGTAAGATTGACTTAAGTGAACCTACAAGTTGGAGTGGTATTTAGCTGGATTTGGAATAGACAGGATGTGAGAGATTCCTTCAGCCATCTTCAGTATAGAAGCCTACATGTTGATCAGTTGTCTGGACTAGATTTAACATCTAACACTCATTTAAAATGAGCCAGCACTGCACTGGCAGCCCAGAAAGCCAACCACGTCCTGGGCTGCATCAAAAGAAGCGTGGCCAGCAGGTTGAGGAAGGTGATTCTGCCCCTCTACTCTGCTATTGTGAGAGACCACCTGGAGTACTGCGTCCAGCTCTGGAGCCCCCGACATAAGAAGGATATGGACCTGTTGGAATGGGTCCAGGGGAGGGCCATGAAGATGATCAGAGGGCTGGAGCACCTCTCCTATGAAGACAGTCTAAGACAGTTGGGGTTGTTCAGCCTGGAGAAGAGAAGGCTCCAGGGAGACCTTATAGCAGTCTTTCACTTAAAGGTGGCTTACAAAAAAGGTGGAGAGGGTCCCTTTATCAGGGAGTGTTGTGATAGGATGAGGGGCAATGGTTTTAAACTGCAAGACAGTAGATTTAGATTAGGTATTTAGAGGAAATTCTTTACTGTGAGAGTGGTGAGACACTGGAACAGGCTGCCCAGAGAAGTTATGGATGCCTTATCCCTGTAAGTGTTCAAGGCCAGGCTGGATGGGGCTTTGAGCAACTTGGTCTAGTGGAAGGTGCCCCTTCCCATGGCAGGAGGGTTGGAACTAGATGATCTTTAAGGTCCCTTCCAACTCAAACCATTCTATGATTCTATGATTTAAGGCCACAAAAGAAAAGATTGAATGGCAAATAGTCTAATTGCATCAGAGAGGCTCATAAGGCTTGATTACAACACAGTATGTTCATTAAAAAAAAAAAAAAAATTAAAAATCCAGCAATATAAACTTCATAAATCTGCTGCATTTTTAATGAAAAAAAAAATTTGCTAGAAAAGTCTAACAATAATTTTATACATTTTTCGTATGTGTCCTTCAAATAGAACCATAGAACCATAGGGTTGGAAGGGACCTCTGGAGATCATCTAGTCCAACCCCCCTGCCACAGCTGGGTCACCTTAGAGCAGGTTACACAGGAACACGTCCAGGCGGGTTTTGAATGTCTCCAGAGTTGGAGACTCCACCACCTCTCCGGGCACCCTGTTCCAGTGCTCTGCCACCCTCAGGGTAAAGAAGTTCCTCCTCATGTTTAGGCGGAACTTCTTATGCTCAAGTTTGTGCCCATTGCCTCTTGTCCTGTCCCCGGGCACCACTGAAAAGAGGCTGGCCCCATCCTCCTGACACCCACCCTCTAAGTATTTATAAGTATTGATAAGATCCCCCCTCAGCCGTCTTTTTTCCAGACTGAAGAGACCCAAATCCCTCAGCCTTTCCTCTTAAGAGAGGTGTTCCAGTCCCCTAATCATCTTGGTAGCTCTCTGCTACACCCTTTCCAGCAGTTCCCTGTCCCTCTTGAACCTGGGAGCCCAGAACTGGACACAGTACTCCAGGTGTGGCCTCACCAAGGCAGGGTAGAGGGGGAGGATGACCTCCCTTGACCTGCTGGCCACACTCTTCTTGATGCACCCCCAGATGCCATTGGCCTTCCTGGCCACAGGGGCACATTATTGACTCATGGTCGTCCTGTTGTCCACCAGGACTCCCAGGTCTCTTTCCACAGAGCTGCTCTCCAGCAGGTCAGCCCCCAACCTGTACTGGTGCATGGGGTTGTTCCTCCCCAGGTGCAGCACCCTACACTTGCCCTGGTTGAATTTCATAAGGTTTCTCTCTGCCCAGATCTCCGACATGTCCAGGTCTCTCTGTATGGCGGCACAGCCTTCCGGTGTGTCAGCCACCCCCCCCAGCTCTGTGTCATCAGCAAACTTGCTGAGGGTGCACTCTATCCCCTCATCCAGGTCATTGATGAATATATTGAAGAGGACTGGGCCCAGTACTGACCCCTGGGGAACACCACTCATCACTGACCTCCAACTAGACTCTGTGCCCCTAATCATGACCCTCTGAGCTCTATCTTTCAACCAGTTATCTATCCACCTTACTGTCCATTCATCTAACCACTTCCTAAGCTTCCCTATGAGGATGCTGTGGGAGACCGTGTCAAACGCCTTGCTTAAGTCAAGGTAGACCACATCTACCGCCCTCCCCTCATCTATCCATCCAGTCATGCCATCGTAGAATAATATTCCTAAAGATACAGCAAAAGTATGAAGTATGTTATTTATATATAATATTATATAAATATAGGTAATGTTTATTTATAAAATACATAAATATATATTTTTATGTAAAAGCTATAATGGAGTGACTTTCTATATATATCCATGAGCTTGTGATCTTATTTTTGAGGTAATTGAGTTCACTTGTATTTTTGAAGTGGTATGCCACAGGCCGATAATTGCACTTTTGATTTGTCACAAGTTCTAATATTTTAAAAGCATAGCTTTTTAATCTTCATTTGTAATCATTTCTGCAGAAGTATATGAAATTCCTGAATCAGACAATGTGGTAGGAATAAAGCAGAACATACTTCCGAAATAGTAGTCATAGAATCATTTTGGTTGGAAGAGACCTTTAAGATCATCAAGTCCAAGCGTTAACCTAGCACTGCCATGTTACCTCTATACAAGGTCCCTCAGCAATACACCTACACATCTTTTAAATACCTCCAAGGATGGTGACTCAACCACTTCCCTGGGCATCCTGTTCCAATGCTTGATAACTCTTTCAGTGAAGAAATTGTTCCTAATATCCAATCTAAACCTCCCCTGGTGCAACTTGAGGCCATTTCTTCTTGTCCTATCACTTACTACTTGAAAAAAGAGATCAACACCCACCTTGCTACAACCTTCTTTCTGGTAGTTGTAGAGACCAATAAGGTCTCCCTTGAGCTCCTTTTCTCCAGGCTAAACAACACAAGTTCCCTGAGAGAAACATAACTACTTGTAGAAACAGCTTAGGTTTAGAATATGAGAAAAAACTCTTTTTCAATATTTAAAATATAAAGTAAGAAAAGTTCTATTCATCCACAGCTCTAGTCCTTCAAAAACAAACAAACAACAACCAAGGTTAAAGTCCTTATTTTCTCTGGTGGTGGTTGTCTGTAGCACAGAACAGTAATAGAAATATCGAGCAGTAGAACTTACAAATCTTGGCTCTCTGGCGCTTTCCATTCTGTGGATTTTCAGTGCCCAATAGTGTGATTGTATTCAGACTCTAGTATTTTCTGCAATGGGAGCAGTAATTTATCTCTACCCAGCTGCCTGTTTTCATGAAAATCTTAGCACTGTTTTTCAAAATGTGTCTTTACTGCAAAATTTGATTAGTTAGGCTATAGATTCAAAAGCTTCTGGAGTGGGAAGAAGCCCAGCTGAAATTCTTAGGGTTTGTATAATCAATTCAGCATCGAGTTTCGACAATGCAGTCCTGGGCTTCTCTTGCATTTTGCTACTCTAGTAATCATATGCGCTATGTTCTCCTAAGTATAATGTTTAATTTATATGACAATAATTTATACTGTTGTTGAATTATTTAACTTTCAGGTAGTCTGCATTGTAATGTAAGGAATGTGTTTTTCTTTGATTCTAACTGTTACACTGACATCATAATGAAAATAGCATGTTATGCATTTTATTACTGTATTATTACATCGTGTGCATTGAGAATTGTCACTTCATGCAAATATTCTGGCAGCCAATGAATTGTATGACTTTTCTCAGCCATTTTTTTTCTTGTTGATTTTCTTTGCTGTTCCTGCACTGAAGATGCCCAGACACATAACTAGAATTTGCATTGTGTCAACATTGATATTAAAACCCAATTCATTTTAGAATTAGTCTTTTAAAATTCTTTTGATACGAAATTTAGCATGCTGACCTAGGCTTTTTTTTTTTTCATGTACTTCTAAATACTTTTGCTGAGTAAAAATCTTGCTTTTCTGTGTAATGCCATTGGTCCAGACGGAACTGCAAAATCTATCCGTCATTACACATACCACCCCACCATCTTCATAAGCAGTATGACCCAGCAGGGATGAGAAGTATTGCAACTGAATGTATAAATATGTCCATATGCATATATCAGGGAGTTAGAGTCTGTTGTCATGGAGTATTTAGAATACTGACAAATCAAACCAGTTTTAAACTTTAAAACTGAATTTTACTAAATCCACGTATTAACAGCACACTCTGTGCAAACAGTTCTTACATATTGTTAATTAACTTTATTATTATTTATACAAAACTGTTGGTCTTGAAAATATATCCTTGCCAGTCATTCTCATGTAATGGTCAGGACATTGGTTTGTAGTTAGCTGTGTTTATCTTATCTTTCAACTTTTTTTACTTGGATGCCTCCTATGTGCAGCTACAAACATCTTTGCCCCTTTAGTGATCACATTGCTCACATACTTCTCAAAAATGCTTGTGTATTGTGTCTCTCTATGGCATCACAAAAAAGCTTATGTACTACTGGTTATGCTGTTACATTGGTTACGCTGTTTCAGTGCACTTATATTAGGGTTCAAGGCAAGTGAATATTAATTACATCCTGATTAATGCACATTTATTTGTACGTGTCATAGGCCTCTGTTCTAGCTACGGGAGGAAAAAAAAACAAAACAAACAAAAAAAAAGGAATTTGGAATTCTAGCTCTCTCACTGACTTCCTGTCTGGTATGTCCAGTATGTCCGTATCTCTTGTACTGGGGAGCCGAGCACTGGACACAGTATTCCAGATGTGAGGTAACTTCCCCCTAGCTGGACTTTATGCTGCTTCATGGACTTCACCACCCTTTGAGCTCAGCTGTTCAGTCAGTTTTAAATACACCTCACTGACTCTTTATCTATCCCATACTTTATCAGTTTGTCTATAAGGTGTTTAGAGGAGACGTTAAAAGCTTCGCTAAAGTGAAGATAATACACATGGCTATCTACCATGTCAGTAAAACCATTAACATGGCTATCTCATTGGCTCAGTATTTCTCCTTACCTTAACGAATCAAGACTGACTACTTCCAATCATCTTTTTGTCCTTAATATGTTTCAAAATGATTTCTAGAGGGTTGATTCTGTTACCTTCCCAGTGATCAAGGTGAGGCTGAACAGCATGTAGCTCCCTGAATCCCCCTTCTACTTAAAGATAGGAGCGACTTACACTTTCTTCCAGTCCTCAGGAACCTCCCCACTGTCACCACAACCCTTCAGTAATAATTGACAGTAGCGTTGCAGTGACATTGGCCAGCTCATGAGTCCTGTGGACTTAGTTATGCCCAGTTTATTAAAATGTTCCTAGATTGATCTTCCACCACCGAGGTTAACTCTTGCTGGCTCCAGACTTTCTCACTGGTCTGGAATTCCTGAAGGCAAGTCTTACTGATGTAAAAAAAGGCAATGAGTACTTTGACCTTTTCCATGCCCTTTGTCACAAAGAGCCCTTGCCCCGTTAGCAGAAGGCTCACATTTTCCCTAGTCCTCCTTTTGCTGACAACATACCTGTAGAATGTGGTTGGAATTTGTCATCAGCGCACTGTATCAAACTTGTGGATTGCTTGTGATCCCTGTGTTGTCCCTTCAGCAGACCTCAGGGTGGTGGAAGTCCCTAAGTGGACCAGGGCCTGCAAATGTGAGGCTTCTTCCAGTTGTTTGAAGAAGGCCTCATCTACTTCTTCCGCCATCATCTCCCCCATCTTCCTACTTTAAAGCTGTCCTCACCAGGTTGTCCAGCCTCTTGGCAAAGATATTTTTTCCTCATCTCTTGGATCCCATCTCTTCCAAGCAGTTCTCAGTCCTCAGAGATGGTCCCATTGCCATAAAAGCTGAATGCCTGTCGTCCACATCTGCTATGTAAGCACTTGTTGCTCAATAGGATCCGTTCACTCCCTCTCACAAAATTCCCCCTTACTGGCAGGATTGAAGAAAATAAACACCCGAGCCCCTACTCAGTCCTTGAGGCTCAGCCCAGGGTTGTGTAGCCATGCTTGATATTTTCCAGGTCTCCCATCACAGTGTTAGCGGCCACATGGAAGAGAAGCAAGGTCCGAAGGCTGGAAAAGCCTCAGCAGTGTTTGGGATCTGAACCCCTGACAAGCACCAAACCTCCCTCAATGACAGGTTGGCAGATGGAGGCCTCTACCCCTGCCACAGAGAGTCCCCCACTGCTGTCATTTGCCACTTCGTGCTGGTTTTGCTGCAGAGCTCAGGTTCAGCTAGCTTGAGTGCTTTGCTGGACTTCGGTCCCAGTCCCTCACCTACTACCAGGGCACTGACCTACTCTGGAGCTGCAGCGCTACAGGAGGAGCAGAAGCTGTCCTGGTGTTGGAAGTCACCAGCTTCCAGCCTTCATCATCGTGGAGTTTCTATTTCCTGTTATATTAAAAAGGTAATGGTAGCAGCAACATTAATGAGGTTTCTCTGCATGCATTAGGTGATCTGCACTATTATCTACCATTAAATCACTAATGAGATGAAAAATAATTTCTTGGCTGTATTCACATTGTGTGTTCCTTTCCACCCACAAGAAGGTATTGACTGTAACAATAAAACCATTCGGTGGTAGGATGAGATATGAGTGGCAGAGGCATTTGGATGCAGGAAGGAGATATATTCAACTTATATTTGAAAAACTTCTTTGTACATCCCTCAAGGAGAACACTGAAACCCTTCTTTCTAAATGCTTCTGTGGTGTAAAAATCTTTTCCTTCAAGTTCTGATTTTAGTTTTCCAAATTTGAATGTGTCTGTGAACTTTTCAAATGCGAGCAGACTTAATTTAAGTTTGATCAATTTTGGCAAACAAGATAACAGAGCTGCCAAAGCAGTCATCGTAAATTGGCTGAGAAAACGTCTTCAGAAGAGGTTAAGTCCTGTTTCTCTCTTCTGGTGAAGCAGTAGTCACAGATCACATTCAGGGGTGCTGAATTTTAAGGTCTCTGCAAAATTAAGCAACTACAGAAATCTTGACTCTGAAATCTTCACAACGTTTTCTCATCCTTAGACATTTTGTACTGGGATAAAAGGCAGATTCTTTTAGATATGTAACATTGCAGGAGTAAAGAGATCACAAATGTGCCACGGAAATCGTGCCTCCTGCTTTGCATGGTGCTCTGTAAGAATACACCCTGTTGTTTAGCTGTTTTATGAACCTGACTATATGGAATTATACATTTTAGAAAGATATTTTGATGAACATTTGCATTTTTCTTCCATTCATAAAAGGAAATTATTTTAAGCTACATGCTCCTTGTAATCCAGTTTTCATGAGCCAGAAAGTTCAAAGGACTAGACAATGAAAATTATGACAGACTCTTATCCCGCTAAGGTCCTATAGTGAATGTAATGTAGAAAATAAGTCAGAGTTGATTGCAGAGTGGTTTACATAAGAAGAGATTCAAGTGGTCTCATTCCACAGTTTTTATAGCAAAGGTAAAAAAGATTGAAGATGTATGCATTGCGATCCTTTCTCCATTGGATGGTGTAAAAGTTGATGTACTTGTTCTAAGGAAAAAATACAACTTTAAATATCAGGCCAAGAGAGTTGAAAATAAAACAAAGTGAAGTATTCTTTTTTTCCCTGATCTTGCTCTAGATAAATTATCAGATTATATGCAGGGAAGTTTAAAAAATAGTAAGATAATTCAGACAATAGATGTTCCTCTTTTTTGTTTTTCAATTTGTTTGGTTGTTTTTCTTTCCTATCTCTAAGCTATCATAGAAATGATAGAAGAACTTAATTTGGGACCTAAGGAAGTTATCAAAACCATCACAAATCAAGTCACATAGGAACAATTCAAAAGATTTAGGAGTTGTCAGGTGACAGCTCTTACTTAAAGTTAAAATGTGTCCATCATACAGTTTTGTCAAATATTTCTATAATATATTCAGGGGGTTTTGAGAAATGATAAATTTTTCTAACAGGTACCTGTCAACTTTATCGTACATCGATTTTTTAGGCAACAGTATAAATTCTGCAATATTCTAACCAGGTATTATTAATAAATGAATTTAAAACTGTAAAATTGATAATACGATGTACCTGGTAATAAAATAGACATTAGTAATTTCTCTGATACAAATCAAGATAAACTTAAAAGTCTTACTGAAGACTAAAAAAAGTTTTATTGAAACGTCAATTTTGATTTCATGTTACTATTTCATTAAAATACCAACAAAAATATCTACACATCTTTGGGTTCAATAAAAAAAACAACCAATTTTTTTTCTCCCTAATCTAGACAACTTGGTAATAGTTTTCCAAATGGAATTCAGAAATTGAAATATTTAAATATTTATTGAATTAAATAGGGTGTTTTTTTTTTGGAAGCATAGCTGTTGAGATGGCAAGGAGGAACTCCAGTTGGGATGAAGCAATAGCACATTTTGAAGCAATCTTTAAAAGCAGAAGTGACTTGCAATAAAGAAATTCAAGGAGGAATCTGAGCAACATTCGAATCTCTGAAATCATATGTTTACTGACCTCTCTGGGGAATCTGTTCCACTTTTGATTTTTCTTATTGTGAAAAAGTTTCTCCTTATATCCACTGTGAACCTCTCTTCAGGGCCCATTGCCTCTTGTTCTCCATGGACCACTGCAAATAACTTGCCTCTGTTGTCTCAATACCCTCCATGTAGGCACTGGGGGCTGCTGTTAGGTCCCCTCAAGCTGCTTCATCTCTGGACTGAACCGGCCCTGTTCCCTCAGTCTCCTCGGGGCTCCAGTCCCAACAGTCCTGGTGATCCTTTGCTGAATTCACTCCAGTTTATCCACATCTTTTCTTTCTTTTTTCTGGGGGGGGTAAGGGAAGGTGGTTGTGCAAAATTATATGCTGTCATAGAAGCTATCAAAACCAAAACTGTAACAGGATTTAAAACAGGATTTGAAAATAGATTTCCCCCTTCCAACATGACTCTGAAACCTACGTCCTTCTCTTCAGCCTGCTCCCATTTCAGAAATATCTAGCAGTTTCTTGAATTTAAACAGACTCCTCAGAACTGTCGACATGGGCAGTGGGATTGAGTGCACCCTCAGCAAGTTTGCCAATGACACCTAGCTGTGTGGTACGGTTGACATGCTGGAAGGAAAGGATGCTATCCAGAAGGACTTTGACAGGCTTGAAAGATGGGCCCATGTGAACGTCATGAAGTTTAACAAGGCCAAGTGCAAGGTATTGCATGTGGGTTGGGACAATCCCATGTACAAATACAGGCTAGGCAATAAAGTGGATTGAGAGCAGCCCTGAGGAGAAGGACTTGGGGGCTGTTGGTTGATGAGAAGCTCAACAGGAGCCCACAATGTGTACTTGCAGTCCAGAAACCAACGCCATCCTGGGCTGTATCAAAAGAAGCGTGGCCAGCAGGTCAAGGCAGATGATTCTACCCCTCTACTCTGCTCTCGTGAGACCCCACCTGGACGCCACTTCACTCCTTCATTCCTGATTCTTCTACCTTCTTCCCCTGGTGCGGCACAGCGGGACAGGGCACAGGGGGTTTTGTCAATCCATAACACTTCCTCCTTCCTCTCACAATTTTCCCCTGCTCATGCATGGCGTCCATCCCAGTTCTTCAAGAACTGCTCCAGTGTAGTTTCTTTCCATGGGGTACAGTCCTTAAGGAACAGACTGCTCCTGTATGGGCTGTTCTCCATGGGCCACAGTTCCTGTTATGAGAACCTCCTCCAGCATGGGCTCTCCACAGGTGGCAGCTTCCTTCAGGGTTTATCCACCTTCTGCGGTGTGGGATCCTCTACAGGCTGCAATGTGGATATCTGCTCCACTGTGGTCCTCCATGGGCTTCAGGGGAACAACTTGCATCACTATGATCTTCTTCACTGTCTGCAAGGGAACCTCTGCTCCAGTGCATGTAGCACTTCCCACTCCTCCTTCCCCGCCTCGTAGGTGTCTGCAGGGTTGCTTCTCTCACATTTTCCTCACTCCACTCTCCCTCAGTTGCTGCATAGTGTTTTTTACCCTTTCTTAAATATGTTATCACAAAGGCACCACCAGCATTGCTGGTTGCCTCCGTTTTGGTCAGTGGTGGGTGTGTATGTCTTGGAGCCATCTGAAACTGTCTCCGTCCAACGTGGGCAGCCCCTGATCTCTTCTCACAGAGGCCACTCCCGCAGCCCCCCTGCTACTAAAACCTTGCCTCATAAACCCAATACAATCTTCATTTGTGCAGACTTCTTTCTCAGTGGCTCTTTCACATCCCACCTGCTACACTCTTCATCTGAAAAGGTCCTTTCAGCTAAGAGCTGTAAGCTGGTCCCAAATGAAATGCCAACTCTTCCTCCCTGCAGGCAATGTCAGATGACACTGGGTGCGGTAGCTAGGGTAAGCCACTCAGCCTTCCGCCAGACTGCCTCACCACATCATTTTTGCAGAACAGAAACAAACTTGTTTTATACAGTAAATTAATAACAGATAAATAAAACAAGTACTACTTTAAATACTTAGGTACTTGTGATATTTTTATTTTATACATTAGCATAATCCTCTTTTTGATAGAGCAGTGTCTCAATTACAGCTGTGTTAATAATTTCTTTGTGATTCAGAGGCAAAACTGCAAGACCAGATGTAAAAATCAACCATCACTGAACTCATACTTTAATATAGTTTCTTTACTGAGAAATGAAAAAAAAAAAATAGCAAGAGATCCTGTATTATTTCTAAAATCTCAACTAACATGTTGTGTAACATCTCTTATGTTTGCCAAGCTTAGTTTAAAGACAAGATAAATTTCAAAGACAAAATTACATTTCAAAGCCATACTAAAAACCTTGTTATTTTCAGTTATTACAAATAATTGAAAATAAAAATAATTTATTTTCAAATTGATTAATTGAAATATTTACTTTTATGTCCTTTTTTCCCTTTTCTTTGCAGTAATTTCTGCTTTCCTTCTGTATTCCATTTTTAATGAACTTAGTCTTAAGCCCTCTGCTCCTCAGCAACTCAAAGAGTTAATATCAGGCTTGAGAGCTATGAGATCTGAATTAACATCTTAATGCAGAATTGCTAAGTTTTATTGTTTCCCAAAGGAAACAGTTTGATCAGCAAGAAACCTTTTCTTTTTAATTTCTTCTGTTGTGCTTACACAAGGAAGGCCTGTCCAAATATTTTCATTTAGATTACCTTGTCTTGTTTGTAAGCAATAAAAGCAGCAATCCCTCCCCAGCGTTCATTTTTATGTGAGAAAAAGATGTATTTCATTCTCTTGCTGGAAAACAGCAGTAAAGAAACAGCTGGCTGATGTACAGGCTGGTTGGTTATCTTACTTTGTTAAACATGCTTGTGAGTTAATCCATCAAATTTGAAGTCAGTCTAGAAGAACAAAAAATTTTAAAAAATGAACCACCTATGTGCATTTTTAACCAAACAGCTTCCGATGATTTACAAATATGTAGGTAAGAATTCAGCAGACTGCACACGTTTCATGTTCGTCTGTTTTTTCAATAAAAAACCCCAAACAATTGGCTTTACCTGCCAAGATTTTTCCAGTGTTAGCATTTTTCCTTTCTTTATAGATAAAATAATACATGAGATCACTGTGCAGTGTTTACTAGAAAACAGTTACTTTTCTGGTAACCCTTCGGAAGACCCCAATTCACCTAGATCACACCCACAACATGACATTTCCTTGCAGGAAAAACAGCTAACTGAGGATCTTGCTGAGTTTTAATTTGTTGTCAGTTAACACAAACATTTAGTTACTGATTCAGGATTTGAGAAACAAAAGAAGACAAAAGCTTAAACACTTAGGGAAAAGATCTTTCCTCCCCCTTTGCCTGCGACAACTTTGTTCCAGACCCCGCTCACCCCTGCCGGTCTCCGCTCCCCTTGCTCCTGCTGCACGTCACCTCAGCCCGCCAGAGAGGCGAGGCGCGGGGAGGCCTGTGAGGTGACAGTGCCTGCTGGTTTCCTTTTTCCCTCATCCTAGTCTCCCACTCTTACCCTTTGTTTCGGCATGGCTTCCTCCAGGGGCCGCACTCCCTCCAGGACATCGTCTTCGGTGTGTTCTCGCATGGATTCCTTTCTGTGTTCCCCTTTGTGTCTCCTCCCATGCTACCTCCTGCCTTTTCTTGCAGCTCCTCTCTGGCTGCCATTTTGTAAGACGGCGGTCGGCGTCGTTGCTGACAGAGCCGGCTGGAACCGGCTGTGACTGGCACTGGCCAGTTCATGGCCTCCTCCCACACGGGTCACTCCTGCAGCTCCCCTGACAATTTTTCCCAGTACCGAGCTCTAGGTAGGCCTAAGCTGTGAGGGTGTTGGTATTATTTTCCCTATGGCATAGCTCATTTTTGTTGTTCTATCTCAAAAGAGGCAGGTTAGGAGGCAATTTATTCTATTTAACTTCTGCCAGAGCACCATTTAAGCTCCCGAGCTTCCTCACCTTTTTAGCTACGGATGCTATTATTTGATTTTTTTTTGCTGGCTGTCAAAGCTGTATAAATTTTACAGCTATACTGAGCATAAAGTGCAAAGCGAGGGGATTTGAGGATGTGAATCATGTCAATTTATAATCATCCTTGGCTTTATTTGGAATTTAAAATATGCAAGTTTTACGAATTGCAACACAAAGCCGTAGAAAATGAGACTTCCATATATCCTCAAGAAATGTTTTATGTCCCTCTCCTCAAAAGCTGGATGAATTTTATCTAAGTTATTAATGAAAAATCTTCTGCAAAGCTATCCTTAAAAGATTTTAAGTTGATGGATGTTTTGCAATCATTTCATTTAAATTTCTGAAAGCTGTGAGGTTATTCTGTGGATAAATTATGAACAAAGGCTGACATTTTTTATAATTGCAGGTTTGTAGAAAGAGACGACATGTAATTGTTTCTCAGAAATTAGATATACATATATCTATATCTTTAATTATATTAATATATATGCTTAATATATAATACAATATTAGGTATGGTATATAATATATATTATTTTTCATTATATATGTGTATATATATATCTTTCATCATATTTGGACTTTTTGGATATATCAGACTATTAAATGAAACTAAAACGTAATATGCATTATACTACATATGCTGTTCTCTGCACGTTAAAGACCCATTAATTTATTCTCTGACTTTAAATATTAGATTATCAAGATTGAGTTAAACTAGTTGGATAACTAGTTTTTATATAGTGGGGCAAGAACACCATTGCCAAAAGGCTTGCTAACCTAGTGAGGAGGTCTTTAGACTACGTTTATTGGGGTTGGTGACCAAAGCTTGCAGGTTTGTCAGAGACCAGTGGATGGGGGGAAGCATGCATGGGGCGATGAGGGATTTTCTTGCACTCTTTTTGAGAAAGTGAGGTGACCAGGGACACATCTCAGGTGCCTAATACACAAACACATGCAGCATGGGAAACTGGAGTCCTGCAATAGACGCATAAGGGCTCTCCAAGAGAGGTGGGTAGGGAACACAAGGAGTAAGTGTTGTACTTTGTGCAAAGGAGGGAGCAGAGGGAACTCTACTAGAAAATAGCATTGCCTGTGGAGCTTCTTACAGATATTACTGTGACTCACTATTAATCTATTACTATGTTCATTTGCAAATTCCATAATCAGATTATTATACTATAGACTTTATAACTGAGCTTAACTTTTTAAGGGGCTTTCCACTTCAGCCTGTATAGTTTCCTTTCTGCTGCTTGTCTGTGACACAGACAATGAAGGAACTTAATAAGAAACATATTCTAAGTTGTTTGTTTGTTTGTTTGTTTGTTTATTAAAGCAGTATAGGATGTGCAGAAAATTGCAAAGCTGGAGTGTATGTAAGAGCATCGGATTAAACACTGGCCGAGTGTGACATTGGAAATTTGTGAAAGCTGCTGATAGATAAACCAGCAGATTCAGACTTGTGGAAAATTAAGTTCAAAATGTGTTATGAAGCTCCTTCTCAATGCTGTGCTCTCTAAAAGCAGTCTGAGTGTATAAACATACAGACCTATAAAGGGGAAAATAATAAGCATAAAATGCTTATGTAGTAATAATAGTCAAGTTAATTCTGAGCTTCATAAAAAAAATAGTAAATAGTTCTATATAATTGCTATGGACATATTTTAAAACATTCATAATGAGTGTCTATTAAAAACATAAAATACCCCTCTCTAAGCAGTGATTAATGGGGATGCTATCTAGGTGAGATTTTTAATTTATTTATTTTTTATTTAGAGCTAACCTCTGACAAACTTTCAGAAGTAACAGAAATAGACAAGGTCCTTGGGAAAGAAACTACCTTCTCATTCAGAAATGTTTGTATAACTTAAGTTATAGCTAAGATAGTCTGTTGCCTTTTTAATAGACAATAGTGTTTGCTTTGTCATGTCAAGTTACTGCCTGGAGGAGATAATCTCATTTTCTTTACCATTTACTTTGAATATGAAGGTAATTGATAAAAAATCTTAGTTAGAAAACAGTGGTAGAATTTTATAACAAAACTTTTTTTTTCTGACAGAATGAATATTATAGCTAAAGGGTTGTGGTTTTGGAAAAACATCAAAAAGGACTATCTGCATAATTAATTTCCATTTTCATTCTACTTTATTGCATCATATAATCATGAGCTGTTTCAGAAGGACATAAAAGCAATACCTTTCATTTAGAAACATCTGAAAATACTTGGAATTATGCTTCACTTTCCACATAATTATTTTAAGCATGTAAGTGGTTAATTTATTTTTAATGTATGATAAATATGCAGTGATAGAGAATGCCATTTTTCAGGGTCCCTGTTTTCTTCAGTTGCCCATCAGAAATCTTAACAGTTAGATAGCAATACTTCAGGCAGCAATCGAGCCTCAAATAAAATTTGGTTGATTTTAGAGTTTGTGTAGACACATAAATATGTGTGTGTGTTTGCTATGCAGAAACAGGTAAAGCAGTTTTTCACCACACTACTGTAATCAGTAGTAAGTGTTACGTGTTTGCCTATGTTAAATTCTTTTAAAGAGAACTGGAGTTTCTCAAATAATTAATTGCTTTCTAATGTAAAGATCTTTCATGATCTTCAGATGAAAAGTAGTTATTAATATGTATATTTAAGAGCAATAATTAATATGACTGTAAAATGCTTAAAAGAGGGTGACAGAGTGCTGATTCCTTTAGATTGCTCAGCTAATTTTTCTGAAATAAGACTGTTTAAAATTTGAAAGAAGAGACAACAGTATGTCTGGGGTTGTACCTGAACTACACTGTGAAGTGTCTGCCATGAATTTCATATAGTCTGTGTAGCTAAGATCAAGGTATAGAGGGATTACTGCAGGTCCTCTCAGCTTTTCTTGATGGGTTTCTTCAAAAGTGGCTCACCTTGCTCAGAACTTTTATTGGCAATTGTAAATATCATTGCTTTAACTTGGAAAGTTCCTATACTTTTTTTTTCCTCACATTGTTTTCAAGAATAGAAAACAAACATCTATTACACTATGATGAGTTGAGTTATGCACTTAAATTTATCTGTTCAGTACACTATAAATATCTGTATAGATAAGATAATGTGATACATTGTATGCCAGATTAAAGCTTGATGTACCATGCAATCTCATTGAATTCTCACTGAAATCAATGAATTTGCATGGTCTATAAATCACTGATAACATTGCCTGTCTTTGATCATCTATCTTCTTGAAAATTACAGTTCAATATTTATGTAACGTTATTTTGAATGTCACTGAAACCTACAAGAGTAAGCAGAAAATTAAATTTAAGTAAGACTAACTAGAGAAATATATTTTCAAAATTTATTATGAAAAAGAAACAGTGAACAGCAAACCAGGAAGATGGTTAGGAAATCAAATGTAAATTAATTTTCATCAGAAATTACTTAAATGTATACTCATTTCACATTAAATTTTTTAATGGGCATTTAGCCATAATTTAAAGAAGAAGAAAAGGAAAAAGCTGCATGTATCTATTTATGTAAATGAAAAACAGTCTGTCTACACAATAAGCAAAATAAAATCCCAAAACCCTCAAAATCTTTGTACTCTCATAATCATCACTCACATCATAATATCAGTGATACTGTCTCTGCATAAGAGCCCTTATGCATATTCAAATATAGATCTTCATTTGAATTCATAGTACCTTGAAAAGCTTTTCTAAAGCAAGTCCTCACTTGCATATCACTTTGAAAAATCTTCCCCTTTCAGCATATGGTTAAGATCAGAGAAGTATGTTTGGAAAAATGACATTTTGGCTGTATGTGTATTTTTTGCATTTATGCCTTCATATCACATTTCCAAGTTTGTAGGTTAGATAAATTTTCCCAGTACGTGAGAAAATAAATTTTATTTGAAAATACAGGATAAGAATTTTTAAAGTTTTGTTTTGTTTTGTTTTGGTTTTTTTTAAATGTCATCAATGTTAGCTATGTATTCGTAATTGCATGATGTCAGGTTCTATCAGGTCTTAACTAACGTATTGTCTTCTTACCATTCCTGTGACTGTTTTTCTCCATATTTGGTAACTGGAAATAAAAAGAACAGAGACATATACACAGTTCTTTCAAGGCATTTAGGTGCTTAACTGCTGTTTAGGTATTACATTTTGATTGCAGTGGTTGTAGTGTTAGGCACTTAAATATCTTTGAAGACTCCTACCTCAGTGGTTTGACAAGGGTAATTCAGAAAGCTGCGGAAAAGGCATAGAAAGAGAGGGATTCTCAGGGCTATGTATAGAAATCACTGCAAAGATCATCTTTCCCATCTTTCTTCCTTGTTCACATGTCATTATTGGACATGTTGCATCGTGATGAAGATGGGCCACTATTAGTCTTCATAAATGTTCTCTTATCAGTTATTCTTTTACTTGTAATGTTTCATAGCTGCCATCTAGGCTTATGCTGTTTCAATGTGGTAGAAATACAGGTGCTAAGAGAGGACTGCACAGAAACAATTATTACATTTTCTTTTATTTGTCAGGGTCTTACGCACTATCAAGTCAGTGGTAGAACTGCTGTCAACTTCAGTGTTTGTCAAATTACTTGAAGATCAAATCTCTTTTCCAGTGGCTTCACAACTTAAGGCACCAAACATTTTCATGGGTATTAATGTTTGTTAGCCTTCTCCCAGATGTGAGCTTTTACCTATGAGGATCGGACTGCAAGACTGGAACCAAATAAATCCCAAGCAAATGATATTGTAGGTAGAGGACTGTAGGAACACAGCATAGTAATTCTGTTATTTACTGGGCTAATGCGTGTATAACAGAGGCTAATATGATATCTGGTCTGCTCTTGGTTACATTTGCAGCACTTCAGTGTAGTTAGTATTAATTTTATTTGTAGCAAATTTGCTACATGAATCAGAACAAAATAAGTCATGATTTGTCTGTACCATTTTGCTGATGGTAGCAAAATTACATTTTGGCAAAAATCCCTGAACAGATGTGGCTCAGAAATAGCGGACGTGCTCATTGACACAGCTTGTGTTTTTAAACACAGTCAGTCTTTTTTCTTTCAAGTATCGGTAGAGTATAGCAATATTTTTAGTGAACAGTTTTTTAATATTGCTAAGAACTAGGATAGGTTTCTCTGTAATTCATTGGTGAAAAGGAAAATTAATCTCTGTAGTACAGTATTTTTCGAAAGTGCTCTACTTTTGAGTCTCAAGAGAAAGCTATTCCAAAATCTTTGGTCTTGCAAGATACTTCCAGGTTTCTGGTTTTAATTTGTTCCATAAGCTGAAAACCTATTTTACATGCTACTATTTGTCTTTCCAGTTTGCATAAGCTTTAGTAATTCAGTGAAAATTTACCTATAAGAACTTTTTCAAATCCTTTAAAATCATTGAACCAGTACATTACCCATTATTTTAATGGACATTTTACTTCTGTGAACTAACAGTTAAAAATTATTCTACTGATTGTCCTTAATGCATAAAACCAAAATTTCATTGTTACCTTTTTTATATTTTTTTATTCCTTTCCCAGTAAAGGACCTGAACCTGTGATGTAATGAGGTTACTCAGTTTTATTGTATTTATTGGATGCTAAGTGTACTGGCTAATTAGTAAGATTAAAACCAAGATATATTTTTACTTTAGTTTTTTCTATCTGGTCATATAATAATTTAGCAGAATTTTTAAAAGACAAATCCTGGTATTTTAAACTCCTAAACTACTGTAATTAAGAGGTTTCCAACAGTCATTAAATTTTTTCTTTCTGTTAGAAGTGAGTCATTATGTGTGTCAGTATTCTTTAAAGCTTTTTTTTTTTTTGCTGTGATGCTGTACTCCTTAAGTTTGTTTTTTTTAATATTTTTCATTAATTTTTCAACAGTATTGACTGTTTTTTTCAGGATCTAGGGCAAGTTTTATTCATGCTAGCACTCTAATTAAGCAGAAACAGGAATTGCTTTTCAGGTATGCTTCAAACGTGGGTGATAAACTGAATAAGTAATGATGTGATACATATGGTATTTCCATCTAGTAACATGGTATTTCTGTCTAAGTCATTTGAAAGGTATTTCCATTTCTGAAAGTAATACAACTACATTCACAATCAGTTTTATTATCTCACAGAAAAAAAATTGACATGAGAGCCTCAAAACCAATTTTTTGAGTTACTAGGCATATATGTACCATTAAGACAGAAGATGCAAAACATCAGTCAACCTTACTGAATGAAATCTGTGAATCACTATTTGAGAATTGTTCTCTCACAGAATTAATTTTGTTGGTGTTAGAACTGATTTTGTGAATCTCCAATATTTACCAAGTTTATTCAACATAAGAGTGAATGTTATAAAATAGAGCATTACTGTGTCAGAGTCAAATACACTCTGACAAAGTTCTTTCAGATATGCCACACGTGGAAGATGTGGAAGATGTAATAACACTGCATATGATAGGGATTAAACTCAATTTGCTTTATGAAAACATTTCTAGAAGAGGAAATAATGAATTTTTTGTATGCTATTGTAAAGTGAGTGAAACAATACTAATCAAAATAATAAATAGTAGATTGCAAAAATATGTGCTGGCATTAGTATAATAATTTTTAAATAATTGAAATCTGAAGCAATTACTTGTTAAAACCTTAGCTATGCAGCAGCATTCCAAAGCTAACGTGTTAGGAAAAAACATAAGTAATTGCTCACCTAAAAGGTAATAAACTTCTCTTCTCAACAAGAAAGTATAAATTTCTAAGGGATGATTATAATGACATTTACAATTTTTTTTAACAGCTGAGGACGCATGTGGAGGCACTATGAGAGGATCCAGCGGTATCATCTCAAGCCCCAACTTTCCTAATGAATATCATAATAATGCGGATTGCACATGGACAGTTGTGGCAGAGCCTGGTGATACTATCTCGCTCATATTTACAGACTTCCAAATGGAAGAAAAATATGATTATTTGGAAGTAGAAGGTTCTGAACCACCTACAATATGGTAAGTCAACTATTGCAATTTTACTGTGGTAAAAAAAAAAATCATGGTGAAATGTGGAAGGATAACTTCTGTTACTTTTCTGTGTGTCAATACATAGTCTTGCTGAAAACAAACAAACAAAAAAACAGTAATGGTTGTTACTATGGCATAAATGTTGATATTCCAATTACAGCTGTAAAATAATTTCCAAAGGATGTAACATTGAGATGAAAAGCACTGTAAACTCATTCACCTTATTCTCTGTAGATCTAACCATTTTAACCATTATTGTATTAAAATGTATATATTTCAAAACAGAATGGAATGGACTGATAAGGATTGGTGGAACTTTCAGGGAGTTTCGTAATGTCAGAAAGTAAATGGCATGGACTCCTTTCAGCACAGAGCTGGGGGAAGGAGCATTGGTCACACCTGTTGTTCACAGATTCTCTCTGGAGGAGTTTCTGTACAGAGAACTGTATACGAGGTCTCACTAAATAATGTGCAGGGGATATGGCTGGTGTTACACTGATCTAGATATTTCCATCCTGATCCATGAGATACAACACCCTAAGATAAGTAGCTACAGCACTTTCAGGTTTTGGTTTTATTCCATATACACTACTTCTAGGGAGGATTTCTGTTTGATTGTTGACTTAGCAGTAGTAACAATATTTTTGCTAGACTTGTTTCTGGAATTCTTGATCTCAGTGTAGATGCTTTGTGTAAAACAAGTAGAAGAAATAGCAAGATCAGGTTCAGTTAAGTACAAAATATAAATTATTCATTCTGTGTTTTTCTGGCCTGGTAGCTTTATGGTAACATAGCATCACACTACTCAAGAAACTCGTGAATATGACAAATCCTTGTGTTTGTTATATTGGTTTAGGTATACTGTTGTTTCACAAAACAGAGGATGTATGCAAAACCGTAAATAATAGTGATGCTCTCCCCTAAAATCTTAAGCTCTTAACTGGTTCATAAAGCATTATGAGGCAGACAGAGGCATTTGAACAACGGGTGATACAACAGGTAGTTGGCTAGCCTCATTAAAGTCAGTAGAGTCTTGTTTTCTTATAAACAAGAACAAAAAGAATAAACATAGCATAGACAAAACAAACTAAATTATTTTTTAATTTTATAATAAGAAAATATCCTAAATAAGATAATTACATTGTTTCAAAAGTATCAGTCTCAGTTTCTACAAGTGATGCTCAGAAGTAATATTCCTTACTACTTCAGGGTATAGTAGAAGCCTATACACTGAGTCCCAGCTTTAACAAATAGTATTTCATAATTTGAGTTAATTCATACTGCCACCTACATAGTTAATTACCTGTATTAGAATATTACTTAATTGCCATTGAGTTTTTCAAGCTGTTAAACTGAAATCTTTTGAACTAGCTGTCAGCTAAAATAATTTTTTAATCAATAATTTATAATAATTATTAGTGAGGTAACACCAATGACACACAGACAATATGAATCACTTGAATAGCTAAATGTGCATTCGATTATTCTTGAATGTGTTTTATGTATTCAGTCATGAGCTTCAAACAATGATTTAATTTTTTTTATGCAAAAAGCTATGGCTAAATTTAAATCATAGAATAAGATTACTTTATATATGAAAATTCTCATATTATCTGTTTACAAAACACGAAAAATTGCAATGCTAATATAATAATTGCTCATGTAGAGAAGCAGATTGAGAGCATATTCTTTTTTTAGCTTGTCATTTATATTCCCTGAATTAGACTGATGTATTTAATTATGCAAAAGTATCCCCCCCATATGTTAGGAAAAATAATTAGGAAAGTTTAATTAACAACAATTTGTTAATTAGATTTACAGTGGTAACACGTTATATCCACTTAGACTGTAGCTTGATGTTTAGTTCAAGATATCTTAGTTCATAAAGTCTACATAGAAGTATACTCCTAAAACTAAAACCAGGCTCTTGTTCTTTCATTCTGGAAAACAAATAGTACATAATTTGTAAAACTACTAAAAACATATTGGTTGATCTGGATAGTAAATAGTATTATAAAATATTTTCTTAGACATTTTGTTGCTTTACATGACTATTACACCTAGTAATTAAAAAAAAAAAAAAAAAAACAAAACCTCAAACTTTCTTCTTCTGCACATCTGATGTGTAACAAAATATCCCTACTTACTGGTTCTAAGTAAAACGAGGAGCTACAATGAAGTAGGTAGTCTGGGGTTATCCTCAAGACAAGACTTGGAATTCTTCATGAAGTGCTAACTTTCCATAGTCTTCCAGTCAGTTATTATAATATTTTAGTTATAAAAAATCTTTCCTTTAAGAAAATCTTGATAGGCCATTTTAATTTAATTAGTGGGAAAAAAATGCATAGATGTTCTTCAGGATTTTTCTTGTGTGATATCAAGGGCTGATTCTGACATTCAGTAACTTGAATTGGATGAAGGTGGGTTTTTTTTCATTTTGGAAGTGAAACTAAGAGAAAATTAGTTTGAGGAAACAATTTTACCCATTTTTTTCTCAACAAAACAAAAATCTGAAAATAAATGAGATCTAGAGAAATGTTCCTTTTTTGCCTAAGTGAAAAGTTAGGGTTTGAGATATTTATTGGTGAAATAAATAGCAATGTCATTATGGGATAATTTATCGAGCATGTGGAAGTTCAGAGTTAAATATTTTGAGAGCATCTGAACATGTAAGAGTTTTCTAATGCTTGACTCTAGGATACTTTGGTTGGAATGTCTCAGTGCCTTATTTGTCTGTTGGTCACTTTTAAGGGAATATGTAATAATCACTGAGCAAAAAACTGGAATGATTCTCTAGGCTGCTTTGACATGGGTATCCTGGATTCCAGCATGTGCTCTGGTCTGAATTGTTAAGAAAATTGCTAAGACTGGAGTTAAATTGTATAGACAAAGTGGTAGAACCTCCTTCCCAGAATACTCAATGAAAGATGTGCTGAGAATAGTCAGATGAGAGCAGGTGAGGATGAAAAGTATATATTTCTCAGTGTCCTAGGCAGAGACATTGTTCTGTATCTTCTACGCCTGATTACCAGCTTAATCTAGCTGTTGAAAAACAAGTTGACAATTTTACAATTTTTGCTCCTACACATTTTGTTATTACAAAAAAAAAAAAAAAAAAATCTGCAAAGTTATTAGACTAATTGAACTTGAAATGATGATTAATTTTGAATTAACCAATATATTTTTGGTGGATAGACTGGAAAGTGATAGAAAATAATAGTTGTCATAAAGTATGTGCTTAAAACTCTCATTCAGGGAACTACTGTCATAGTCTGAATAAGGATCACAATTTGTTTTCAAAGAACACATCATGCAATTTTTTTATTATTTGTTAAAATGAAGATGTGCATTAATGTGAAGATGTTTGAGAGTGTATTACTCTCTCAAATGTTGTAGGGAAAATGGACTTCACTTCTACCATAAAAAACCAAACAAACCAGCAAAGTTTTCAGCTCTGTTCTCCTAAGAGTGTACTTCTAAGAAAATCTTTGTGTAGTGTTTAACATTTCACCTACCACTGGCATGTTCATACAAAATAGAGGACACCTAAGTACTCTATTATCAAAGATAAATTTGAAATATGATATACTTACTCCTTTTAAAACAAAATAACTAACCTCACTTCTCTCTTACTGATAGTATATCCTCAGGTATTTCAAAATGTGTCCCATTTAATTTTTGTAAAATGTAAAGGAGGCTTAGAGTTTTCCATAGTTAAGTGAAGTATTGTATTGACCATCACTCTGTTTCTGATTTTAGCCGAATTATATTTTTTTCCTGTATAAATCTAGATACAGTGTAAAATGATACATACTGAAGGAAATTTGTGTTGGTGAAACCATAAGCAATTTATTTCTGTTCTGAAATGTATTTAAATATTTCATTGTTTGATATTGCCTATTTTGTGTATCATAGCAATTGCATTAAAATAGAGAGCTGTTAGAGTACAATGGCTAAGAAAATTAATTTCTCCCTTGCAACAATGATTTTGCACTTTTTTTTTTCTAACAAAAACACTCCCTTTGCATTCATTTTAAATATTCTGTGGAGATTAAAATTACATTTTGTGAAAAAAAAACCCCTTCCCTTAACTTAGATGCAACAAAAATCTATCCAGTTTTAAAAGTTTTTCTCTGAAATACTTTAAGCCCTTTTGATCCATTTTACAGACTTCCTCAAGATAGCCTGTTAGCTTAAGACTCCCTTGCAGATTTTATAAAGGAGAAAGAATAAGAACAGAAAAATACAGGTCTTTGTTTTGGTTGCCAAATCAGAGTTTATTCCAAGTAACTAGTTATTTGTTTCTTATCAGTTTGGATCCATCCTTGACATGGGAACATTCCTGATGAATTTTTCAGTGGATATAGTGTGTTTACATTCATTTTTTTTATATTGTGAACTTAATTTGCTTACTCTTCTGTATAGCACAGCTGAGGACAATTTAATGAGCACACTTTATTCGTTACAAATTTGTGGCAATCATAATTTCCCTGTAAGAGTTTTGTGAAGCCATTTCTCATTTTAAAAATATATATTTATGAAGGCTGGAAGCTCAAATAAAAATATGAGAAAATATCTAGTCATAAGAAAATAATATCCATGTACTGATTGACCAGTAGCTTTAAACACAGAGTTCTTGAATATAACAGTAGATTCTCTTTACATTTGGTAAGAAGATAATTACATTTTAACTTCAAGTGTTGTTGTAATATTGCAGTTGCTCGCTTTTTTTCTGAATCCAAGCTTGCAAACTCTGTTAATGAAGTTTTAAAATATTAGTAGTATGTTTAGAAAGCAGTTAGGCAAATAACACACAGTGTTTTATAGAGAAACAATATGCTTAAATAAATATTTATGGAGAATAAATTTTATGATAAACAAACTAAACGTAATTTACCTCTAAGTTAAATAAATTTCACAGAGACAAAAATAGTTTTATAAAGTTTTGGTGATGTTGTAGTGTGGTATTGCAGTAGCATCTGAACATCATTAAGAATAACCATTTTGGATCAGTAACTGTTTATGTTTCGAGTTCAGTGTCTGACAGTGGCAATAGCAGTTTCTTAGGAAAAGAATAAAAGACCCTAGGATGACATGGTGTGCTCTTCCCCCTTGTGTAGTCTCCCAGCTTCTGTAGGTAGTGATTTAGAAACTTCTTGAACCAACATTTGCCTTAAAATCATGTTTTAAATACCAGTAAATAGATCTTTCATTCAGTAATTAGCCATTCTTCAAGACTCTCTGGAAAGTACTAAATGAGCAGGTTTCTTAAATCCAAGGGGGATGTATCAATGAGTTCCCTGTTATCCAGTCAATCATGTATTCCTTAAAATAACCTTAATTGATGTGTCAGTCATAACTTTCCTCTATAGAAGCTGTATCATGCTTTCCTTGCATTCTTCCCTATATACTCTCTTCACTTTTACCATTTTAATCACTTACTTAAAGTAATTAAACATACCAGCCTGTGGCTTTCTCTTCACTTTGAAATAACTTAGCTCCTCACTTTCTTCCCAAGTCCTGGATACCTGATCATTAATGTTGTGTGAGGGTCTATTTTGCTCAAGATTCCTCTCTCCCTGCGACTGAATGAGATTTAGTTGTGGGATCAAGATATCCTAGGTTCCACCTCAATTCACAGCATGAACAAGAATGTGTTGGGCTCATCTTTGTTATTGACAAGGTAGTCATCGATCACTATTCCAGAATGGCACTATGCACCTTGATAGCATCACACATTTTCACAAGCTTGTAGCCTTTATACCATGTTGTAAAAATATCACCCTGGAGGTTTACAATGCACGTGACAACAGCACGTTACCTCAGACATTTTAAGCAGTAAGAACAGAAAAAAAATACATATCTTAGAACAATGGAGAAGGGCCCAGAGGAAATTTTGTCCAAGTGCTACCCAACCTGAATGTTGCCCATTCACTCTAGATGAGCCTGATGCCCTGGGATCATTCCTTGGGATAATCGGTTTTAGCACTATAGGCCTCCTGTAATATCTAGAATACAAAGTCTCTCATTCTCATATTCCTCAACAATACTTTTTCTAAAATACACATGGCATCTTATGTGCCATTTTCCATCGCTTTACTGTAATTTGCAATTTAACGATGGTGAAAATTAGTATTTCCTGACTCTTAATCCCATTTTGCTAGTGCTATGAAAGAACAAAATGATAAATATTCAATGCTTTGAAGAATGTGTAAACAATATTAGTGAAGAATACATCAACTAGTGCTAATTAAAATCAAAGTGAGGATGAGCAGACAGATGATAGTTATTATGGAAAAGGGTTTTATTTTGGGGTTTGGTGATTTTTGTTGTTTTGGTTTTTTTTTTTTTTTTTGAGAAGGGGAGATAATTCATGTTAGACATCTACATGGTAATTTTTAATGACCAGTTCAGCTACAATAGAAATTAGCCTTCAGGAGGCATTTAAAAATTAAATATACTGTTTTTGATGGTTAACCTCCAACAGATGCATGCATTAACACAACAGGTTCTCAACCATATCATTATAACAAAGCAGTTATTTGATTTATGCAGCCATCCAGCGGCTGAATAGGTTGGATTTATTTTCAGTTGATGTACTTGATCAAATAATGCTCATATGTAATGCTACAGAGGAAAACCTCTGCCTGATATAAATGTGGCAGCACAGAGATAGACAATCACACTCAGTAGTACAAATACCAATGAAAACAATAATGTGTTGGAGAAAAAAAACAAAACAGAAAAGATGTAAAGCAGAGGTGCTCATAAGTAGTGATTAAAATGGGGGGAAAAATCCAACCTCAGGCCTGGCTATTGTTTTCTTGAAAACCACTTCAAATTAGAAAGTGATAAGTGTAATTTTATTATTATTATTATTATTATTATTATTATTATTATTAATGAAGACTGTTGATACTGCCTTAGATATTACTACTGTTTTCTCACTAGTTACTATACAAAGTTTTAAAATCTGTTTTTAATGTTCAGAGGAAGGACTCAGGAAAGTAATGTTTATGAGTAATATGATCCTAATAAGGATGTTAAATGCCCCAGATGATAGATGGTTTGTAATCTGACACAGTTGAGTTCAAATTTTGAAAATAGTGGCAAAATTTGTTATTTTGTACTATTTGTTCTTGTGTGTTTCTGAAGAAATAGAAGGCTCTTCCATGGTACCCTGTTCTAGTGATTTTTTTTCTGTGTCCATTGCTCAGGTTGTACTTCAGTGTAGTGCACAAACATGTCTCAGACTTTTCAGGCAGAATAGACACACATAGCCATGAGTTACGTGATGAAAATCTTCATTCTGTCACTTAACAGTAAAGACCTTGAAGTCTATGCTTTTTTTCTGAAGACATATTTAGTTAACTTGTGACATTTACAATAAATACTAAGGACTCAGTCCTTAGTAAAGGGAGACTGTGACTTTAAGAAACTGTCATATCCATGGAAATACAAACCAACCCAAGGTGTAAATCAAGAGTTGAGTCCTGTAATTCAATGTTATATACGTGTCTACATAACTAGGTTGTAAGGGAACACAAGACAGAATGATAGAATCTTATAATCAGGATAATTCCATGTGGAAGGGAACTCAGGAGCTGTCTAGTCCAGCCTACTCTTGAAAACCTCCAGAGATGGAGACTGCACAACCTGTGTGGGAATCCTTCTCAAATGCCTGACTGTCCTGGTGGGGAAAAAAGCTTTACCTTTTTTTCCTTATTGGAAATCATTTTTTACAGTCATAATCAATAAACAAAAATTTATTATCTCCAAACATCTCTTTGAGGTCCAAACATCTCTTGTGGTCTCTTTCGTCTTCATGGATAGGCAGTGGTATGACCTTTCCTCTAGGCAGGTTGGCTGATCTGTTCAGTCCTAGCTCATGAATTGAAGACATATGGGATCATGTTGGAGTCCTTCCTTCCCCTGGTTCATGTTGTCCCACTCATCTTATAGGGGTATGTAAATGACCAGAATTGTGAATCATCCTGTCTCCCTCTAGATTACAGTAACCTAAAGCTTACCTGGTACATATGTTTTATTAGCATATAATAGAGTCAAGCCTTGGTGAGACAACTATTTATTAAGTTACAGTCTGTACTTGCGTCAGGCATGCAGTCAAACATAGTCACAGAATCATCTTGGTTCATTATGGTACAAACTTTACATGGCCACAGAGTGATACTGCTTTTGAAAAAATATATTTCCGCTCTTATTTCCAGCTCATTCCCTACCTTGTGTTGGCTCAGACAATTACATAGTCACAAAGGAACTGCACCAGGAAGTGATACAGATAAAAACTTTTTTCTTCCTGTGTTGATCAGTAGGTAACACAAGATTTGAAGAGAACAGTGAGGCACATAGGGAGTGATGTATCAACTTGGCTTGGTAATTTAACTGGTTCTTGAAGGAGCAGGACCACTTCATTGTCAAAATAAAGCCTGAACAGTTTTCCTCTCAGGTACTGTAGGTTGAATGACAGCATCCATGCAAGGATTTACTTTTTTTTTTTTTTTACCTTATATGTAGAGGCTTCACAGAGTTAGTTCATTTCCTTTATATTTTTCTACTGTATCCTTAGTTTATTGTATTCCTCTGATGGTATAAAATATTTTATTCTGATTCAGGTACACAATGTTAGGAAGGAAGTATTTTGCTGTTGTTGCAAAAAACAGTATATCTTGAAGAAACATTTCTGAAGCTGTTCCTAATTTCTTATCTTTCCTATGTTCATGAGTACTGCAAAAGTGAGCATTTGTAAGACTAATCTGAAAGTATATGTTTTCATTATTCTGATGGTACTTTTAAAGATATATGAAGTTATTCTTATCTGGAGTCAAAGTGATATCCATCAGTTTTCAAATGAATCATACATCGGATGGGCTTTTTGCATGCATTCTTCTCAGCAGAGATAGGATTATACTATCTTATCTCCCAAATTTTTACCAATTTATAGAAATAAATTGGAAAATAATTCTCATGAATCCTTATATGGGAGACAAGTACTCAGGTTTTTCTATTAATCCCTCTTGGGCAAAGATTTACCGACTACCGTGTTTGTGCTTTCATGGCCCCCTTTAACCGTCTTTGGACAAAGCAGCCCAGAGTGCTTCCTGTATTGCTTATTTGTAACTCTGTTTTCTAGAACCCAGATAAATAATAGCCTAGGCTCAGGCCATTTTACTAAAGAATACTTAAAAGGCATGATCAGTAATAAAAAAAAAAAAAAATGCAAAAAAGTCTGGAGTCTCTCACTTAGCAGTTTCTGGAAAAAATACAGATAGGAAGATGGCTTGATAAATTAACAGGGAACACTTTCACTGTGCTTACTCCAGCAGAATACTGCACTTGTTTTGATGCGGTCATTTACTATTGTCTCAGGATGGCAATTGCTGGAGTAGTGAGGGAGACTGATTGCTCTTGTCTTGACTGAAACATCAGTGACTAAAGTGGCAGATCTTGCAAGTAAGGCTGAAACAGCCATAATTTACGCTGCATGAGTTGTACAGTGGGGAACAGGGTATTGCACATAAAGCAGAGGATAACATAAATCTCAAAACAAGGCAAGGAAAAAAAAAACAACAAACCTACAACCAACCCACAAACCAAGAAACATCCCAAAACCAAAGCATGTGTTTCATTTGTCATTCCAGAGTAATTGAAACTTCACACTTCCTTGTCATGTGTTCTGAGTATCTGCCATGGTCTCTGTTTACTTTATTCAGCAAAGTAAGTGGCAGGCTGCGGGCGAACAGTAATTCCTGCAGAGATAATCCCAAATCACTCTTGTTTCTAGATTCTGGATGAAAATCATTAGTATATTTTGCACATTGGGTAAACTATATACATTCATAATTCCATCTTTTATGTCTCAAGCCATAACAGCTAAAAGTATAATATTTTGAATACATGAATGAAACCCTTTGAGTTCATGAGTAAATCCTGACAAGAAGATAAAACATTGCTTATATGGGGACTACAGACTATTCAGAACTTCAGATGCTGCTTTTCCATCTGTTTTGCAGGTGAAAATCACTTAAGGTGATTTAGGGTGCAAATTCACTTGTAAAATGAGCTAGTAACTAAAACAAACCATTAAGCATCCTATGAAACTGCTAAAGCAATTTCTTTATATTAAGGATTGACACAATGTCAAACCACTGTGAGAGCAATTTTTAATAATTACATGCCATCCAATATGCAGGTGAGGTGACCGGTCAGAACCCACAGCTTTCTGGTCATAACATAACAGGCAGTGAAAAAGAAAATAAGCCATTCTTGTATCCTTACTGTATGTTTATTTCTTCTGCATACAGTAGATCATGCAAGTGAAAAAACACGCCAAAATGCAGTAATCCAGAGCTTCAAAAATGAGCCTTGAACAAATGACCCACCCCACCTTGAAGTTAAAAAAGCCTACTCAAATAATTGTGTCAAATTCAATAAATATTTTTAACCCATAAACTTTTAAACTATTTTTAAGGTTAACAGTTTTACATGTTCCCAAATGAAATACAATGAATTTTCATTATTTTGAAACCCTGAGGGTAAATTCATCTATTTTAAAAATTTAAACATTTGAAAGTTAAATGCAGTTTCCTTGTGACCTAATTCCTGAACCACGTTAATATTCTGATACCCTATGTCAACATAGGTATAATAACATGAGAAATGGTACAGAAAAGAGAAAAAGGATGGAAACAGTATCTACAGGGAGAGGAATAAAATAGACTAAAGCTTTTAAATCTTGAAAAAACTAAGTGAGAAATTATATGAAGGATTCATAAAATTATGAATATTTGTTGTGGTTTAATCCCAGCCAGCAGCTAGGACCACGGGCTCACTCACTCCCCCAGCTGAGAATAATTTTTATTACTGTAGTCTATGCATTAGGCGTTTATAGTCATACATTGGAATGCTGCCATTCCATTTGCTTTTGGTGACACAGAGTCCCCAAAACTGTGAAGCAGAGGAGCACGCTGTACTAATCTATTCTAGAAAGATTCAATACACAGAAATAAAGCTTAAATCCCCAAACTTGTGATTTCAATAATGTGTTGCTCTTTTAAAAACTAATGCAACTCAAATTGCCTAATCTATTTAGCATGACTCTTACCTTTTGCAAAACTTGTTACTGATGCAGGGAAAAGGTAAAAATGAACCTGGTGGTTGCAATTGCCTAGTTCAGTTTACACAGTGGGGAACATAGTAGTTTGCAACAGATGCTATGTTTCTGGTCTCTAATTTTCCTTTAACTTCATCCTCAAATATGGGACATAGATTTGAATTTTAGTGACTCCTAATTCATGGCAGGGGTATCTGTCATGGTATTCAGACTGAAAACCAGTTGATGAAAACCAACTGGGTTGTTCAAGAGAATATATATATGTATTTTCTGTTAAAAAAGATCTAGTAACAAACACGCCCAACTGAAGTCTGTGACTAACTCTAAGAAAATTAGAGTCAGGAGTAGGATGCCATTGGTAACTGCCAATGGGGAGAATATTATGGCAGCCAGCTAAAAATTTGGTATTTTTTATGGTATTGAATCAAATAGACAAAAAAAGGGAGGTAGAGGTACTATATCAAATATCTAGTGTATATATATTTATTTACATTAAGTCAGTCTGTACTGGTTAAGTCTCTGTAAGACATTTCATGTTGCATCTTAGATGGCTTAATTCTGGGCCTTGTAATGTTACATATTCTTGCTATAGTTTGGATAGTGGAATAAGAATTATGCGTAAATATTGTTAATGACACTGAGCTGTGGGGGGTTGCAGGCTCTTTAAAGCATAGAAGTATATTTTAAAATGATGCTGATAAATTAAAATGAAATGCATATATTATCAACATGAAATTTACTTCAGGCAAATACAAAATGCTGTGGGGTAAATTAAGAAGATTAAGGCATAAATATAAAATAAGGAGTAAATACCCAGATGGAGCAATAATACACAGTAAGTACATCAGGAAAACAAAAAAGGAAAATAGTCATAACAAACATTAGTGAATAGTGTGTCCTTGTGTGCACTATTCACATAATTGTGTGTGTGTGCTTCTGTGTGTGCAAAAGTAAATTCTTATTATAGAATTTGCCCTGCATGTATGCAGGCAACTTCATAAGTTGCAGATAAGGTTAATAAGGATGCTGAAAAGTGTTGAATTCTTAAGTAGCTGAAATACATTGTAAATCAAAGTTCATTTGCAAATGAAAATTGTATTTGATATTTATACAGCCTTTAAAACTGCATTAGCAGTTACACAAATCCTTTCATGTTTCCTAATCAGGTATTTCCCAGTATATCTTGCTAAAAAAAAAGAAAAAAAAAAATTGAAACAATCTGATATCATTAGCTGGTGTTATTGCTCAGCAAGCCTAACATTAGTTCTTTGTGTCATGCTAGGATGGGTATAAAAGGTTAGTCCTAAAGTACACTGACACAGCTGTGGAGCCTAAGCTTTCTTTCACCTGACCATGCTTATGTGTAGTCTGTTCTGGTTATCTTCCTAGTCATTACGTTCTTATAAGTGCAATATTTTAAAGGTCAGTCTTAATTTATAAGAAGTGAGTTAGTGATCTGAATATTTGCAAACTTTCCAACTCAGATCTCTCAGAATAGCAAAGTTTCTCAGAGTGCTCAGATAACATTATCATCATTACCATTAATATCAGTAAAAGGCATCATATAAGAAATTATTAGATACTGAAGTCTGATATAAGATAACTTACAGCTAATGTAATTGGCTTTTTACTGCATAATTTGCATTATATTACTTTCCAGCCAAATATCATGCACAAAGGTAAAATTCTTTTATTTGGCAGTATTAATTGATTTCTTTGATAAAGTAAATAAAAATTATTGTCCTAAAGAATGTTTACTTACAATCTGCTCAAGTCTGGAAAATCTACACAAATGCCTTTTCTGTAGATTTTCTCAGGGTATAAGATACTTCATTCTAACAATACAGAATACTGGTATACCTTCTAAACGTTGTTTTGCTCTCCAGCAAAGATTTTATATGTATTAGTCAATATATTAAACAAATCAATTTTATTATAAATAAATATTTTAATAAACATTTTCTTTGTGTCCTGTATAGATGCCAGAATTCTTTAGTGGGCCTACTTTGCTCACAGTTTTTGGGGGAGAGGGGGAGGCAAAAAGGTGAGCACTAAGAGCAAATGATATTTGTTTATATCACAATGAAAAGTTACATTTACATTTTAAGACACAAAGATTCATTTTAAATATTTATGTTTTTAACAGCTGTAAATTGAAGACTTTTGAATCCAGGGTGTTTTATAAATAACACAGATTGATCTAGTAAAATCAATTTGAAATATTCCCAATTAGTAATTAACTTTTATTATTTTAAATAGTATCGCTTATCCACAATTAAAAATACACTGTGAGAGTTTATAATACTCAGGAGAATCTCATACAGTCTTCTTAGTTCATAATTTCTTGTTGTATTGTTTTTTAAGATGTTTATTGCTCTTTAAATCTTCACTATGGCCTCTGTTAACAGGGAGTGTGATATCTTCTGTTGGACAAATTAAACTACAAATGTTCAACTTGGATGGAAGGTTCCAAAGCACGGGGAGGTTAAAATGCTGTGACATGGATCACTGTTTCACAGTCTGATTTACTGGAAACAGCAGCTGGCTAGCAGTCAGACCCATGCAATGGTGTCCCTGAAGCATATGCTTATGTCATAAAGAAATCATTCTGCTTCTTTCTAAACAAGAGGGATATACTTATTGAATTAATACATCGTATTACATCATTGGTTATTTTCACTTTTGTATCTGCTATTCCTTTTTTTCATGTCTTATATTATTTTATTCCTAATGTAGATTTACATCACACATACCACACACACAGACCCAAAAAAAAGGAAAAACAAAGAATTCTTACAGGAAGAGTGTAGACTTGCCGTCGAATCTTGCAGGGGCAGTGCTAGGAGGGTCAGGGCCCACCTGGAGTTGAATCTGGCCGGAGACATTAAGGGCACCAAGAAGGTATTCTACAAGTACATAATCAGCTATATTAAGACTAGGGAAAACATGAGCCTGCTGCTAAATGAGTCAGCAGACCTGGTGACAAGTAACATGGAAAAGGATGAGGTACTAAATGTCTTCTTTGCCTCATTTTTTGCCATCAGTATCAGCTTTCAGGAATCACAGGCCCCTGGGATCAGTGAGAAAATCTGCAGCAAGGAGGACTTACCCTCAATGGAGAAGGAGCAGGTTAGGGACCACTTAAACTGGACACACGTAAATACATGGGGCCTGATTGATTGCACCCACAGGTGCTAAGGGAGCTGGTTGATACCATTGCAAAAACACTGTCTATTAATCTTTCAAAGTCCATGATGACCTTTCTGGTACTTGAAATCTAGAAGTGAGCAAATGTCACTCTCATCTTCAAGAAGGACATGAATGAAGATCCAGGGAACTACAGGCCAGTTAGTGTCAACTCAGTCCCTCCCAGGGAAAGTGATGGAGAAAATCCTCCTGGAAATCGTTTCCAGGCACATAAAAGACAAGAAGGTGAATGGGAATAGTTATCATGGATCTACAAAGTGGACATTGTTGCCTTGTACAATGAAGTGACTGGGAGAGCAGTTCCTGTTGTTTAGCTTAACTCTAGTGAAGCTTTTGACATCATTTCTTATAACATCCTCATAGAGAAGCTGACAATGTATGGATTTGGTAAGTGGAAAGTGAAGTGGATTAAGCACTGGCTGAAGAGCTAGGCCTAGAGGGTTGTAATCAGTGGCAGAAAGAAGAGGTGGAAGCAAGTCACTAGTGGTGTACTGGAGGGGTCGCTACTAGGGCCAGTACAGTTTTACATATTCATTAATGACCTGAATGCTGAGACAGAGTGCACCCTTAGCAAGTTTCCAGATGATACAAAACTGGAAGGAGTGTTTGATACACCAGATGGTTGCGCTAGTATTTATAAGGTCCTCGACAGGCTGGAGAAATGGGCTGAGAGGAATCCCATGAAACTGAACAAGGGGAAATGCCAAGTCCTGCATCTGGGATGAATAACCCCAGGCCACAGTACACTCTAGGAAACTGCTTTGCCAAAAAGGATCTGGGAGTCCTGGTGAACAACAAGCTGGCCACGAGCCAGCAATGCACCCCTGCAGCAAATAAGGCCAACAGTCACTTGGGCTATATTAGGCAGAGAATTGCCAGCAGGTCCAGGGAGGTGATCCTTCCCCTGTGTTCAGTACTGCTGAGGCTGCATCTTCAGTATGGGATTCCATGTACAAGAGAGATACAGAATTACTGAAGTGAGTCCAACACAGGGCCACAAAGATGATTAGGGTACTGGAGCATCTTTCATATAAGGAGAGCCTGAGAGAGCTGGGACTGTTCAGTCCTGAGAGGTGAAGGTTCAGGAGGAGTCTGTATCTGTGCGTATGAATTCCTGATCAGGGCGGAATGAAGATGAGCAAACCAGACTCTTCAATGAACACAAACTGAAATACATTAAATTCCACCTGCACAGAAGAAAACACTTTTTTTTTTACTGTGACTTGGTCAAGTTGAGCTCAAGATGTACCTTCCTACCCTAGTGATTCTGTGATTCTGTGTGATTCTTTGTCTTACTGTCCTTCTTTCTCATGTAGTTGTTTGTTCCTTTGATGTTTTTATATCCTCTTGCTATTCTGTATCTGAGACTTTTTTGTTTGTATTGGTACCTCAATTTTATTTGCATAATTTATTTTAGTGCTTTCTGCTCTCTCTTTTGCCACTGAGCTGGAATAGGCTTTTAGCTGCAATTGCTTTCTTTTATGCAGCCAGATATATTAGCTGGACAACAGGTGTTACTTATCAAATACTTTTCTTCAGTTTTCTTAGAACATGCTTAGTGACAAGAGTTTCATAAGTAGATGTGGTGGGTTGACCTTGGCTGGCTGTCAGATGCCCATGAAGCCGCTCTCTCACTCCCCCTCTTCAACAGGGTGAGAAAAGAAGATTAAAAAGTTTGTCGGTCAAGATAAGGACTGGGAGATCATATACCAGTTACATTCACAGGCAATCCAGACTTGACTTGAAGAAGACTGATTTATAGCAAATTAAAAATAGAATAGGAGAAACAAAGACAAAAAAAAATAAAACACCTTCCCCCACCTCACCGTCTTCCCAGGCTCAACTTCTTTCCTTCATTCCCAACTCCTTTACTTCTGCCTCTGACCCTGAACAGTGGGGAATGTGGGGTTGTGGTCCATCCATAACAGTTCCTCTCTTTTTCTCCTTTCTCCTCACACTTTTCCCCTGCTCCAGTGGGGGTCCTGTCCACAGGCTGCAGAGTAAACATGCTCTAGCTTAGGTACTCCATGAGCCACAGTTCCTGTTAGGGAAGCCTGCTTTGGCATGGCAGTGGGATAGCTGGAGCACCTCCTTCCCCGCCTCCTTCTGTGACCTTGGTATACACAGGATTGTTTCTCACTTTTTCTTTTTTTTTTTTTTTCCCCTCACTCCTCACTGCCTTTGCAGCATTTTTCCCTTTCTTAAATACATTTTTACAGAGCTGACACCAGCTTGGCTGATGGGTTCAGCTGTATCCTGTGGTATGTTCACCGTGGAGCTGACTCGAACTAACTGTCTGGCACAGGGCAGCCCCTGATGTCTTCTTGCAGAGGCCACTCCTGCAGCCCTCTGTGGCAAAGAAATAAAATTTTCTAAGATTTTTTTTTTAGAAGCTGCCAATCTACAAAACAAGCAAAACACCACCCCAAAACACAATTTAGATTACTAAATCTCACCTAGTCATACAAACACAAATAGATGATGTATTCTTAACTTTTAGATTTGGAGGTTTCATTACGATGAACCATCAAGCTGTGAATTAGAGTCTAAAATCTTGTAAAGTGCCAAAATAATTTCTTTTAAAATGAGGCATTTTTTGTAGGTGCTGATAATACTTGTCCTTTTTCCCTTTTTAACGCTTATCTAATAGTACTTAATGTGAGCTGTCCTATCCCTTATTACTCACAGATCATTTCAAAGATTTGGTCTTCGGTTTTAAAGGCTTTATGTTGGTTATATCTCTATGGGGTAACAATGATGGAGGTGTATGATATCCACATCTTAATTTTATGAACACATCTCCATACAAAAGATACAAGAAAGGTTTCTGTGATTGCAGTTGGAGAGCATTTGAATATAAGCTTTACAAATAGGGTAAGAGAAGTATGATCAAGTACACAGAACTACAACAAATTCATAGCATTGTTTAAATGAGATTATTGTAGAAAAATAGTGCAGTTTTAATGATTAGAGCAGTTTAATTTGGGAGATTTGAACTATATTTCTGTCTGGGAGTAGCAGGAGCAAGGAGGGGACAACTGGGAGCCAAGGGTGACCCCAGGCAGGCCATGCCCTCACCGATGATGTCTAATCCTGTAGCGGCTGAACACAGGAGTCAGAGCCAGGGACTTAGATAACAGAGTCAATTGACAACCCCAACATACTAAGTGATGAATCAGGTCCAGGGTCCCTCCAGGAGCCCAGTCAAAAGAAGACAGCCAGGGAGAGAGCTGGGGTTGGCTTTGGCTGAGCTGGAATGGGGTTCCTCTGCACCCTCCTCCGCAGAGGGTCATTAGGGTCCCCAGGCAGGGCTAGTCAGGGCCAGGAGGGTGCTCTTAGGGTCCTGGCAATTTCCAGTTTTGTCTTTGATTTTCTGTGGTGGAGAGCAACATATTGTCTCTTTATGCTTTGAATATTTTTTTTTTTTATGAAATAAATGTTGGTAGAGTTTCTTGACATTTGTCAAGCACTCTGATATTAAAGTTGTATAAAATTATTGAGTAAGAAATTTATTAGCTTACAGATATATTGCAGAAGAGGGGAAGGCCCCTACAGTTAAATGTAAGCAATTTTAAAATGTAAAACTCTTAGGTGATAAATCCAGTAGAACTAGAAGGAGACCAGTTGTTTAAGGCAAAGAAGAAAACTATTGCACAAAATGTAACTGAGGAAAACATTAATTCGCAAAAAAATAAGGTTGAAACTAACTGAGGTGAAGGATTCTGTGAGTAATCTGCATGGGTTCCTTGACAGTAATTATATCTAAATTACACAATAAGAGTAGCCTTTTCTGACAGATTTCATTATCTACCTTGATATATTTCCAGAGGCAGAAAGTAGGAAACAGGAAGAGTGAACTCTCAGAAAATGATCACCTGTAGTTGGAATTGACCTGCCTAATTTTTATCCTCTTACTTTGTGTTGATGGGTTATTCTTTAAAGGTGTTTCAGGACTTGCACTGTCTTATTATCACCACTAAAAAAGAAGAAATAACGTAACTAACTGACTCAGGCCTAACATGACAGCATTTTTAATTTTTATTCTGGTATTAAGGAACAGGTCTTTTAAGATACATTTGCATTTAGATTTAACATCTAACTGAGTAACTAGAGTGGCAGATACTCAGGAAAACTTTCAGATTCTAAAAGTACTTTTTCTAATAAGACCCGTGGGGTACCTAATTTTGCTGCAAAGTGGGAGTAATTTGACTTATATTTTAAACTTTATCTCCAGCCAGAGTTGCATGCCAATTTCCCTTTATGCTGTACAGAAAATATAATTAGTGTCTTTTACCAGTTTGAATATTGCATATCTATATGTGCTTTTCATTTTAACTACTGTAGTTACATGAAGTACTAAGGATTAGGGAGAAAAGTTAAATGACAATTAGCTGCAGGGAGAAGTACTGTTTTCTTCCTGTTTCCTATGCCTCCAAGATTCTTTAGTGTGAAGCTGGCAATACTGATATCAACTGGTAGCCCAGTAAATATGACTTTTCCCTTATTACCGAGAAGTGGCCACAGGCTTTATATTGATCTGACAGAGGAATTGCCTTAGGGCACTTCTGAGGTGTCTTGATCTGAGCTGGTTCTAGCTTTTTTGAGCCGACAGTTGCCTACTGGTCAAGTGACTATGTGACTATCACATATAGCAAAGGTCTGACAACCCTAGGGAGTTGCTGTGTAACACACGTTGGCCCTCTATGATAATTGGGGTTGGGGAAGCCTAGGAACAAATCAGAAAAAAACAAGCTCTGTTAAGAAAACATCAGATAGCCCCAAAATTATTCAAGGTTGAAGAAGAGGAGTTTTATTGAGGAAGGAGAGTTTTGTCATTAACAACTTTCCAGGGATGACCTCAGGATACTGATGACTCTCAACAAACAGTTTCCCCTTCTGTTTGGGAAAGAATGAAGTGCTGCTTAAAGGACACAGAGATACACTGAAAAGGTGAGCATATCACCAGAGAAAAGGGATAGATATTATGAAGATTTCTTTAATTAAAGAAGTTATTAGTATCATTAATGAGACTTTTCGATATTTAGACTTTTAGTCCATTAAGGCACTGATTGGACTAACAGTACGTTTTGGCTCCATATATGGGGTGTTCTGTCCAAACAAGTTTTTACAATACTACTGTATATATGGTCTATTGAACATCAAGATGTAGTACCAGGTGTAATGTTTTTTTTGTTTGATTCATTTATTAACACTTACCAGAAAGACTCAAGCACAAGCCTCCTTCCCCTATTCAGGCAGTATACTCATAATAATTTGCTATATAGAATAAAAATAAAAAAAAATTAAAAAATGGAGAAAATAACTGGTTATGAAATAGTAAGATGTTGGCAACATTTTAAGAGAGGTAAACTACGTAAACCTCTCACAGATAATGGTTCCAGTTATTCAGTTTGACTGTTACCCAAAGATGCAATTGATCAGATACAAGTTGTATTCGGTTCAGTTTTATTTAGAATAGCTGTGAAAGCAGAGGGAAGAAATGTGCAGAATTCCAGGGAAAACACTCAGATAATCACATTCATCCTTGTACCTGCCAAGGTCCTCAGAGATTTGAGGTTCTTGAAGGAGACAGTGTCCCATAGATTTGCTTTAGCATGTGCAGGAAAACAAATCCTGTGGCAGGTCTTGGTGTTCACCTTATCATAGCTTCTGGGCCACCAGGATGAGTCTTTTTTGTGGGAGGCCTCACCTGGACAGCCTGCTCAAGCTGGGGCTGTATCTTCTCAATGGAGCATTCAAACCTCTCTGCCTCTGCTCCTTGCTGACCACCCTGACCATGGCTTGGTCTCCTCAGTTATATCAAGGAGCTAGGCGACTTGTCACAGCTTGTGCGATAGAAAGACCCGTATGTTAACCATCATGTGCAGCTCAGGTGAAGTTAATATATATTTATATTCATTCTGTGATCTGCTCAGGAAAATTGAGTTGTGTGAGGTCATTTTGTATATGAGGTATTTAAGAATAATGACTCCTTCCAAGTCCCTGACATCTATATGAAAATCAGCAATTTATGATACTAGTCCTTTAGGCAATTGGCAAAGCAACACTGCCCATCAGTGTTTTGTTTATTACTCATGTCACAAACAACACATTACTTGTATCATAGACTAACATTTCAGAGTATGTGTGTTTGGAAGTCTCCTTTTACCTTTCATCATACTTCATTATTCTGGCAACATTATTATTTGGCAAATTAATTGGAAATTAATTTGGAATGAATTGGAAAATCTTTGACATACAAACATCTGGCTTTATAAGATGCAGTCTACTTCTGAAGTTAAAAAGTACTACTCAGTCTTGGAACTTTTCATCATTTCATATCCACAGTACCACAAAATTTCATTAATCATTAGTCAGATCTTTATTCAGTCCTTAATGATCATGCGGTGGTTTCTCATAGATTTGCTTTATATGACAGCAAATTTACTTCAAAAATTGAACTTTTTCCAACATTGCAAAGGCATTATAGGACTTTCATATATTTCACCACTGACATTTTTAAAACAAAGACTTTTTCTTTAGTCTTCCAGACATCATAATGAACTTGACAAAAAGAGTCATAGGGTGAATTATTTTTATCCCTCTAGCTGAATAACTCTAAAATTAATCAATATATTGTTAAAGCACTTTCAGAACAAGTATTTTTTTCAAGGTGACATAATGTAGAACTTTTTTTCACCTTCTTTCCAAACATTGGCTTATTTAAGTTTTCATTTGTTTGTTTTATAAATCAGAAATAAATGATTACAGTGGAGTTTCTACCTAAAACCTTACTTTAGTTCTAAATAGGTCATTAGGTTAAAGTTGAAGAGTTGCAATTTACTGTTCTAAAATAAAAAAGCTTTTTGTCAATCATTTGTCTGCAATTCTGAGATATGGAAACAACAATCAAGGGTATATCTAGCTTCAAACTTCTCAGTGTCCTAATTCTCAGTTAAATATAATGCTTAGTCTTCAGACGGTTTTACAGGAACTGACTTTAGGAACTAGTCTTTCACTGACTTGTGCCTTTGTAACCACGTAAAACTTAGGTGATATATTACCCTGAAACTGCTAATAGAATGTTGTATTTTAGACACTTTTCTTTTAGACACTTTTCCTTTACTTTTGTGCTGCATATTTAACTTTGAGAAAGAGCTGGCTTTAGGGAGACAAGTCTTTGTCTTCTTTCCTTCTTCAAGACTGAATTAGTACTGTTTACTTTCTCCTCTGAATGATGTGTTCTGTCATTCCTTATGACTGGATATTGTACTATGGCAATGCAGATTAACTCAATACACTTCCTCTTTTGTTCTCATTATTTATATGCTTGCTGTATCTCCAAACTAATATTGCTCTTACTGTGTTGTTTCTTGTTTTCATCAACTGAAGACTCAACTACAAAACTGTATATTTTGATATTGTAGTTACTTTCAAATTAGTCTTATTTTCTCAAGCCAGTCTGTTATCTCGCTAGATGGTCAATTCCAGAGTCATCCAGGGAATTAATAAATCTAGTATACTGGATGCACACACAGGAGAAACCCCGATACCCACCTACAGCTTGAGTTTCACACATAAAATTCAGGGAAAAACTCTACTTACTTACATAAAAGTTCTATAGCTTCTGTCACAGATATATCTCATTAAGTCTTTCTGTCATACAGATATACAAATATTATATATGTTAATGCTGAATAAATGTAAGCTGCAATTAAAATTCTAGGAAATCCACAGCTCTGAAAATACTTTCACGGTACTTGAATATTTATATGGGAAATGCGCTCACAAAAAAAAAAAAATTACAGACAATTAGCTATCTTGTTGACCTATCTTGTTATCAAAAGATAACCAAAAATATTGGTTAGCATGTGACATGTACTTGATATCTTCAACAAAATTCAAATCTTGAGTTCTCAGTTTAGTCAACAACAGATTTTGTATGTAATAGAAGAGGGGTTTTTTGACTGTTTGACAATATTTGTCACAGTGTCCTTGCTCTGAAATGATTTAATATAATTTGGATAGAACATTTCCAGGAAAAAAGAAAAGTGAGGAAAAAAAAGGCCAGTACCCTAAGTTGTCGTGCAATAGACATTCACATTTATAATGACTGCCATTAAGACCCATTAATCTCATCACTGGAACTGGAAACATTAAGGATATTGATAGGCCTGATCATACAAAAAACTTACTTATTTAGTGCTTGACCAAAAGGTTGATGATTAGGTTAGTGTCTGAACCCCAGTGTAGACGTCTTACTAACTGGGTTGATGGAACAGAAGGGATATGTTAACTTAATCATTAAATCCTTCAGGATCTTTCAAATCAAGCAATATGTTAAATATTCAGTTAGTTTCAGCTTTTTTTCTTTAGTGTGAATCTCATTCTTTCTAAACAAATCTGGATTTATTAAATCAGACACCTAAGTTTTAGTCTTGTATCCACAAACGTGTCCTTACATCTATGTTGTGGGATGGATCTTTTTACAAAAGATGTTCATTATGAAGCTTGTTACAAGAGTTGTTTTATGGGTTCAAGGCAATCATGGCGAACAAAGGAAAGGATGCTAGAAACCTTTGGTAATATGTTGTATAAAAGTATTGGAAACACAATAAGTTGTAAGTGCTTGATACTTCACATTTGTGTTAAATATGCCTGCTCCCTAATTTAGACAAAATTTACCCAAACCAGATACGCCACTGGTCAGGTGCGGTTCTGTTGGGTAGGTCTTTCCTCTCCTTTCAAGAGGGCAGCGGCCTACCGTCTTTTGTAGTGTTTGTATTATGCTATGTAAGTACTAAACCCCACTAGCATGTACATGGATAATGCAGGATAGGTCTTACCAAAATATGTGAAACCTTGCCCTTTTTTTTTAATCAAAGCTTTTTATATAGCAGTTTTATTTGAAGAAGCAAATACTACCAATGAGAAAGATTCCACCCCCACAGCTACAGTTAGCAACAAAACAAGCACTTAAGATTGTGTCCTGCATACGTATGAGCGATGAGATCTATGTATGCACCTAGTTATACTATGATTTAAGTGTCTTTGCCTAAGACTTTGCTAGTATTAGAATGGGTTTCAGTAGTGCTTGTAGATGGGGTAGCTTGTGAGGAAAGGTAGGAACTATATGCCTCATGAAAAAGTTTTGTGTGCAAAACTTTGCTGTATTTTCCAACAAAAATACTTTTTTCTTTTTCGAATATTTTAGGCCACATTTAATGCCTAAACTGTGGCTTGTATTAGCAGGGCTTGCATGCTTGTTACTTGATAATAATCTTTCTTCAAAATTAAAATGCACACGTTTTGCAAATAAAGCAATTTCACTAAAAGAGTACCTGGTTTGATGTCACCGATTTCTGCTCCAAATAAATAAGTAACACAAAAAGCTTAAATTCTGCTACTATTCCATACAGATTCAAACATAATAAGATGGAATTGGGCAATTAAATAGAGTGAGGACTGCCTATTTGACTCTTTTTTATCTCCTACCCTTTCTACGCGTATTTCGTACTGTCTGTATTCTTCCTTGAAGTTTTTACACAATTGTTCACTGATCTGATTTCAAGCTTTGACTGGACCTTTGCAATCTGGACACTTTTTGTCTGTCTTCATACCCATATAATGTCTAAATTACTTCTTTTGTTTGTATATTATACACTGAATTTTATCTGACTAATCCAGAATAAGATTCTGAGCCACTTCTTAACAAGATGACAAAGACAATCATTGCAGATAAGCAATGTGTGAAAAAGAAAACAGCAGTGTGAATGAAAGTAGTTGTTAAATAGTTAGGCCGTCATTTCTGTAAGAATGAGGAATACCATATCTGTGAAATTTGTACAAAACCAAGCATTTTTGCCTTATTGTCTGTGTTTTCTACTAATCCTCATTTATTTGTCACCTCCTTTAAAGAACAAGACAGTTGTTTCTGGTTTAATTTCTGTTTGTAAGAACTATAGTTTTAGAAGATTTTTATTAATTAAAACTAGTTTGGTACATGAACAAGACAGGGATTTTTAAACTACTTGTCAAGATTAGGACTAGCTGGCAGTGTGCATTTCAAATATTAAGGTAAGTGTATAGTATTTTATGATACATCAGTATGTCTCTGGAGGAAATGGAGGATATGCACTATGCTATTAAAAAAATCCAAATAAACTAACCCTGAATTCCACTTTGCAACATAAGGTGGGAATTACATGTTAGACTTTTGAGGGAGAATAAAATACTAATTGACTTCACTGGATCAGAGTTAGCCTAAAGCAGAGCAGTTTTTGAAAATTACTTCCTAAATAGTGCAGAAAAGAAGGGAATGGAGGCACGATGCTGTAATGAAGTGCAGGAAGAAGTGGAGAAGTGGTGCAGAAATTTTGATTCTCAAAAATGTTAGTGCCTTATTTCTTCTGTAAACTGTGATTTACCCACAGTCTCAAATCAAATAAGGTGCGAACAAGGGAACTTCACTGACACATTTACATGCACGTTACACTTTTACTAATCCCTTTATTAGCAGCAAAGGTCCATTATTTCAGTAAGCGCTTTTTTTTCAAATACATTTTACATTAGATAGCAGACTATCTAATGTAAATGTTGTTGACTACACATAATGGTGAGATACTTTAAATGTCTGGTTCACAAACAATGATCTGAAGATTCTCCATGAACATTTCTAAGAGTTTATGGAAGACAACTGCAGAAGTGAAACCTACTGTGTGTTGACTTAAATTTGCTATGCAGGACTCTATGCAGTTTCGGGGGGAGTTACATCTTTTGAACTATAAAAAGAGATGAGACAGATGCATTTCCTTTCTGGTAGATATGGTGTTTTTCTTTGAATTTCTGGAAAATATTGTAGATGATGCACTGTAGCTATGCTTGGAATAGTAGCTGGCACAGAAGTAGGCAGGACTGCCAATGCATTATGATAATGGTGAACAGCTTTATAATTTGTTGGGAAGATAAATTGATGTGAGAAAAGGGGCAGTTATATGAGCAGAATAAGCAATCATTTTCTGCCAGTTGCCATTGTAAATTCTGGCAGCTTGCAAATCTACTTTCTGGGAACAATCCCATAGAAATCATGAACTATAAAGATCAGATTTTAGGAACTGTGAATTTTGTTTGAACTCAGCTGATATCAGCATGTGGTTAGTTAGAGTCATCTTAAGTATAACCCATGGCTGTCAAGGATTGATGTGTTAATGAATAATTAATTTGATAGCTAAACTTAACTAGATATTAGATATTTAAAAAAACCACAAAACCCTAGTGTTTTACCATGAACATACTTAAATGTTGAAGTTTTCTTATGCTTTGGACAATAAACTTGTTTATTTTTCACATGTTTTTGTGATTATTAAAGAGAACCCGTATTATAGGCAGAATATACTACTCAAAAAATGTGCGAGGAAATGTGTTTTACAGACTTATTTTTGTTTCAGTTGCTCAGTGAGACCTCTTCCGGTAATAGGAATATGTAAGCAGTGAAAGGTTGTTGCCTCTATATTGCTTAACAAGTAGTTATAGGGTCAGAATTTAAATAAACGAGCTATTTTGTCTTGGATCATTAGGTAATAGCATTATACAGAGAAATAGCTGTAGCAAAAAGGGCAGGTAACTAAACCTCTACCTGGCAAAAACCAAGCATCAAACTAAAGTATACTTCTTACATTTGTACCAAGATATTTGTAACAACTTAAGTCACTTTATGGCTGTTAGAAAGTGTGTTTTCATGCTGAAATTGACAGTGACAGTGCAGAAAGATTTCATGTTTTCTAATCAAAAGATGTAGACTTCAGCCTCTCACTCTGAATACATGCTATAGTGCAGATCTCACTTTAATCACCACAGAGTATTGTGCAAGCACAATTTAATACCTAGCTACAACAATGTACCATATAGTAAAGCTAACCAGAAAATGAAATTCATTTGGTTTTGGGGCTTTTTTTAATGAAATTCTGGATAATAGTATTTTATGTAACTTTATGATATTGCCAGTGATTTGAAAGAAAACATTTTGGTACTGACTCGATGGCAAATCAGAAAAAGAGAGCTAAAAGGCCCACTGAGCCCAACAGCTGAATAACAAGGCAGTTAGGGGGCCCATGGCTAGCCTGGCAGCCATGCAGCGCAGTAACACCAGGCTAACCAGCTGGGAAAACAACTAAGCAGCTGACTGGCCAATAAGCAATACCAGCAGGCTGCTGCTTTGGCTTTAATTAAAGGTTTAACCAGAATGAAAATGTTTCTATAGATCTTACCAACTGTCATAATTTCATATCACCAATATTGATTTGATATTAGAGTTATTTGGCAATAAAATTATAAATAAATGAGAACATTTCATTGTCCCGTCCCTTCCCTTCCCTTCCCTTCCCTTCCCTTCCCTTCCCTTCCCTTCCCTTCCCTTCCCTTCCCTTCCCTTCCCTTCCCTTCTCCTCTCCTCTCCTCTCCAAATAGAAGAGGAATCTGCCATGCCTGAACAGAACATGGTATACTTGTTGGCTAGTATTTTATCTAGCTACAGGAAGAGCTCTGTTTAGAAATAAGTGGAAGGACATAGATAAGCATGTTGACATCCTGCAGATGTGACTTATCTTTCTATCTTCCCGATTTTGGTGACAAATAAATCTTGGCTTGATGGAAGGACTGTTTATCCAAAGCTTATTCACCTTCTTTCTAACTATATAATCTCATTTAATAAAAAAAACCCAAAAACAAACCTCTAATTCAGACCTTCCTAATGAGCAAGTCAAGATAAAATACTACAGTAATTGGAGCAACATCCTGATGTAAAAAAAACAAACAGAAAACCAACAAAAATTCCAAATAATTTTGTATACTGGTCCTAGTGGTTTGCAGTTAATTTTCTTCATAGAAGGCCATATGGTGCTGTGGTTTGGATTTGTGGCTAAAGCAGAGTTGATAACACACCAGTGTTTTGGCCCTTGCCGAGGAGTGCTTGCACAGCATCAGGGCTTTCTTTTCCCCCACACTCTTTCCCCACAGTGAGTAGGCCAGTGATAGACAAGGTGCTGGGAAGAGACAAAACTTAAGCAGATGACCCAAATTGACCAAAAAGGATATTCCATAGCTTATAACTTCATGGTCAGCAATAGAAAACAAGGAGAGGAGCCAGGGGGCAAGTAGCCATTGCTTGGAGACTGACTTCATTAATCTACATGTAGGACGTGGTGAATTATTGCCTTTCTATCAATTGGGTTTTTTGTGCTTTTTTCTCCCCTCTTCACTTATTAGACTGACTTTTGAAGAGCCTTTATTTTGACCCAGGAGTCTTCTTGCTTTTGCTCTTGCTATGTTTTCCCCTGTCCTGCTGCCAGGCACAGAGAGGGGAGTGAGAGAGCAGCTGTGTGGTGCTTAGCTGCTAGCTTGTCTCAATCCACCAAAACTTCCTACTCTTCTTGTACTGTTGATAATTGAATTTCAGATTCACTGAAGTGATGGAGTATTTCTTATTTCTTTGTACCCTGAATTTAGAAAAACAATTACTCTTGAAAAACAGGTGTCTGTTTTATAGTTTTAGGTGGTGGCCTGCATAACCTAAATTCTCTTGTTCCTTATCTTGAACATGAAAGTCACAGAATACAGTCCTTTTCCTGGTCTCCAGAGCGGTGTTCTGCCTAACCTCTTGACTGACCTGGACAGGCACAAACTCTTTCTAGCCTGAGTCGTGTACTTGCATCATGATAGTGCTGTGCCTGACACATGACTCTCTGATTTCTGGATTAGCACTAATTTGAATCCCATCATCTGGTCATGTAGAGTAAACAATCTTGTCTGTTCATGCTTTCCATAACATACTATTCATCGATTAATAATAATTCTCACAGAGGGCATGTCAATGAGTGTAGGTTTGGCAAAAAAAAAAAAAAAGTTTTCCATACAAGACCTTTATCAGTGCTTTGTGGAAATCTACTGATATTCAGCCCTGATATTCACTTTTTAATCTTTTAATGAGTTTTGTTTGTTTGTTTTAATTCAGGCTCTCTGGAATGAATATACCTCCTCCAGTTATCAGCAACAAAAACTGGCTCAGACTACATTTTATAACAGACAGCAATCACCGATACCGTGGATTTAGTGCTCACTACCAAGGTACATTTAAAGAAATATATTTTTTGTTGAGGTTGTTTTTGTTAAGAAAAAAAAGTGTCTGAAGTTGTAGAGAATATGGGATGGGCCTTTTTAAGAAATCCTCATAAAGGTATAGTTTGTATTTGCATAAATGATAAATTCAGCTGTGCAACCTGTTATATCAAATTACAGTATCTTAGAGTATGGATAGTGTATTATCTAGTGTATGTAAATACAGTTGTAAAAAAATTACAGCAGATACCTACTTCACTTTACCCCATGCAAGTACTTAGCTTCTAAAATGGTCCTAATATTCGGAAAGATATTGTGTAACAGATACAGAAATAATGCTTTTATCATTAAAATATGTATTTGCCTCTATGGTTGTGTAAGTCTTGTTTGTAAAACAGTGAGTAAGTGTCTATTTGCTAATGTAGCGTTTAATCACTATTACCTCTTACTACCTATTCCTGAATGCATTGTGCTATTAAGGGTTTAATTAACCTGTAAGTTTCTTATCCACTGTTTTCATGAACAAGCATTATTTTGACTAAGAGTGAAAGCATCTGAAGCATTAACTTGGGAATATGACCATTTGGAACAAGGGCATTATAATGATGAAGCGCTAATAAAAACTAAGCTTCATTAGTATATGGTAATACTGTCTGCTTTTTCACAAGCATTACTGTAAATAATATTTTTCTATATCTATAGTGTTTCAATGGATCTTCAGGGAACAGTAACCCTTTTTGTGCTTTTGTGCTTTTCCATTTATCTGATGAAAAACATCATGGCATTCTGAATGAGGTTTAGGTCAGGAATTTCTTTTACTGTTCTCTAAAGGAAATCTAGCATAGGAAGAGATTGGCTACGAAAATGTTTGCAGAATCTGATGAAATTAATCAACTAATGTAAAACTTGAAACTAACAAAAGACTAGGACTATTTTTTTTATGTAGTTGATCTTTTATAATAGTAAACTTTTTAGAACTCTGTGTAATTGCCCCAGATAACATATTCTATAAAAGAACAGAGCAAATTTGCTTAGTATTTCAGCAAATACTCTATATCTTTATTTAGACTTCCCAAGCTCATAGATGTTCTGGAATGTGTATTCTGAGTGAATTTAGGTAAGAAGAGTGTTCCTACTGTAGCTCCAGGGGTGCTATAACTGTTTATGAAAGGCACTGGCTCATTTTTTGCATGGTATCATTCATACCAAATACAATAAACCATATTCTTTACTGAGAAATCGCTAGTTTACGGGACTGTTAAAATATACAAACTAGGAATTTTATTAGATCTCACTCCACAATTGAGAAACTGTGGGATAACTATTTTTGTCATTTCTACAAAGTAATTTGAATTGTTGAGATGTTAATTTTTGAACTACTGAGAAAAGGAGAACAAACTGTGTCTCACACATACTTGCATTCCTGCCAAAAGTGGGAGGTATTAGGTAAGGAGAGCAGACTTCTGTTTAGTTTCAACATGTGTTTTCTGCAAGTCGTATAAAATGTGTGATTTGGTAGGTGTAGGTGATTTGAATGTGCTGTGTATCTTCTATTTATCTTTATCACCTAAGTTTGTAGTGATTACTTTATGGGTTTTTTACTGTTATTTTGGTTTGCTCATTTAACTTTTGATGGTGTATTGCTGAAAGCATATTAACGTGTACCCTGTACTAAGTTGTGAAATGCTGCAGTAGTCATGCTTAAAATGAAGAAAATATCTTTTACAACTGTTTGAAAAAAATACATAGGCAGTAAATAATTTCAGCATGAAAAAGTATGAAATGTGCATAGTCAAGCAGATGCAATCATTAAAAATTAACCTTGATAGAAAATGGAAAAAATGCATTGTCAGGTAATAGCAAGGAGTGGTTTCTGTGTCGATGGTAGGCTAAAGGAGAGAATGTGAGGAAATTAAATAAACATATTAAAAATCTTTCATTTGTTTAGAAAACAAATAAAAATGTATACCACAATATTTCAGTTTGTTAAGAACTGAAACCTTTATTTTTTTCAGTTAAGGACAACTTCAAGCCTTTTTGTAAAGCCGATTTTCAAACAGTAGTTTTACTGGTGTGCTGACATGAGTTGCCACAAAAGCTGCCAGATAACTGATAAAAATAAAAATAAAAGAAAAAGTATTCAAAAGAGCCATGTAGTACAGATACATGTGCCTGTTTTTCTTTTCAGGAGTTTATTTCTGCATCACTTTGAGAAGGTGTCTGTTAATCCTTTCATAGCCTGTATTTTTACTGTACAACACTGTAATAACTGTTGTAAAAACCCACAGATATTACTGTAATTTCTTTCTGACTTCCCTCCTTGAAACTTAATCTTTCCTATGGAGTACCACTATAACCAGAATTAGTAATTTCTTAGCACTTCATCTACTTTAATTTTCTTTGTTCTATTGTTGCATCTTTTGAAGGAGCCAGACTCCAAATTCTGAACTTCAGAACACTATGTAATTCTTACTCCATCACTGCTTGGCGCTTCAATACTCTTTTCACCAAATCACTCCCTTGGCTTCCTGGTTTTGTTTGCACAACCGCACGTTGTTTTAGTGCACTTACTGCACTAGTGTATTTGGGTGGTGGTTTGATCATGAGTAGCAGGGAAGCATCCCCTCAGCCACTCTCTCACTCCACCCCCACAGCGGAACAGGTAAGAAAACAGGAAGAATAAGAGTGACAAAGCTTGTGGGTTGAAATGAAGAAAAGGAAAATCACTCATGTACTACTGTCCTGAGTAAAACAGTCTTAATTTAAAACATTTAATTACTGATTTGAGTGTTGGGAAACAAAGATAAATATTTAAACAATTAGGGAAGCCTTTCCTCTCTCCTTCTGCAAGCTTAACTTCATTCCAAACAACTCTCTTTCTTCTTCCTCTGTATGTGACACCCCAGATTATGCTTCGTCTCTTCAGTGGTGTAACGGGCAGTGCAGGAGGTTCAGGTCAAGGTGCAGGAGTTTCTTTCTGCTACTCCTCGTGTCTCACTCTTTTATTCTGCTGCTTCCTCCTTCTTACTCATTTCCTCTGCTCTGATGTGGGTTGACCATGGGCCACAGTCTCTTAGGGGAAGAACCTGCTCCAGTGTGGTTTATCCATGGGCTGCAGTCCCTTTGAGGGTATTACTAGCTCTGTAATGGAGCACTCGTGCTCTGGCCTTCTTCCTTTTTCTCAGTGTTTACAGACTTTTCTTAAATACATTTTCACAGAGATGTCACAAATTCTGGTGATGAGCTCCCTTGTGTCCTGTGGTGGGTCCACTGTGGAGCGAGCTGGAACCAGCTGTGACCAGCATGGGGCAGCCCCTGACCTCCTGTCCAGCCCCCTGCTACCAAACCCCTGCCATTTATACCAATTAGAATCTGAAAAAGTCCTTGTTGATTGTTTTATTCAAACAAAAGAAAATAAGAAAGTCTTGTGGCCACTTTTTAGGCAGGATATGAAATAACTAAATCTTATTCCCTTCTGTTCTCTTAAATTTATGATTTTAATTTTTTTTAAGATTCTTTTTCACAAGGCAGCCTCACATGGCCCAGCTTAAGTGTAATAGCTAAAGCTACTGTGACCTAGACATTTGAAAAGAAGACTAAAAATTATGTATGCTAAGTCTTAAAATCTACCTGCATATGAAAAAAACCCAAACTATTCAACAGAAAAACTAGGGTATTACATAGTCTTTCATACATAGAATTTTGATTTCATTAATTTTCGTATTTTGCCTAATTTCCTCTTTAAGGTTTAAGTCTTGCAAACACCTGTGAAATGTTTAAGTTGGCTTATACAGAACAATGAAATTTACTGAGGTACATGAAACTATGGGAAACTTCATTTAAGTACATTGTCATGCAGGTTAAGTGTCTTAATTTCTTTCAATAGGCATTTTAATTTATGAAAGATATTGAATAATACAATATTTGAAAGATATTGGTAAATTAAAATTAAAATGATATATGTTAATTAGAAGAGAATCAAAATGTTTCCCTACCCAGGTTGTGGTGTCATAACCAAGACACGCTTATTCTTGCTTGTTTGATCACCCTTTTTTCAGCACTTCTTTCTATTCGCTGAGGGTTCTTTCTCTTGATGGTTTTTGTCATTACTTCTTTGTTAAAACTCCTTTTGAGTTAGAAACTGTTGGCTGAAGTAGAACCAAAGCCCCTTTGATTCTTCCTGAAGCTGCTGCTTCAATGTTTCTTGGCACTGATAATCCTCTTTTGCTGTTTCTAAAATTAGTTGTGCTTTTTTACTCCATCCATTTGCAGTTCCTGTAAAAGTTTCTTTTGCTTGCTGCTTTCTGTTGGCTACTCTTTGCAATCCATCACTTATGAATGAATCCATAATATTATCATCTAAGTGGACAGAAGGGATTAAGTTAGCTTCACTGCTTCCAGTCTTACAGGCTGACATACACAAACTTCATACCTGGAATCTGAAAGGTCTTTTGGAAAAGAGGTCTTAATTTTCTGATAGTTAAACATTGCTTTAAGAATCCGTAACTTTGCTGTCTTTTGAGATCCAGCATCCTCTCTCTCTCCCTCTCGCCCTCCCTCATCCTTTAAAGCTCTGTAAGGTTTCAGTAGTAGGTCTATAGTTGCTAGTTATTTCACTTGTGAAATCCATTTCTTAACTGCTTTTACTTCCTTCCTCCTTCCCTTTACCTCTGTTTAAGCCATATACAAACTACTGCTTCTAATATGAACAAAACAGTATCAAATGTCTATTAAATGCACCATCACATCTACGTTCCATTAAGAATCTTTGCTTACAGGAAAATAAAGATGAAGAAATGAAATATATCCATGAGCTTTTCAGAACAGAATAAAATTTAACTGTCATGCTCATGTTGAAAAGCATGCAAATGGTTACTCTACTTAGTACTCGACAGCCAACTATGTAAAGCTGAAACTGGATAAATGCCAGGACTTTCAATGTGTGATGCAACACGGAGAAAACTGACATTGTAAAGTTTTCTCTTTCTCTGCTTGATTTTCCATTGTTCTTTTCTTTTTCTTCTGTCATTTTGTATATGAATAGAAATATATCTTCATTCAGAAATGATTTATGGAGTTAGATTGTTCTTAGAATTTTTGTTGGTTTTGCTTTGAGAGAGAATTTGAAGCAATTTGTAATCAGGTAAAGAACAAAAGTTAAGTAGTACTAAGCTGCCTCAGGACATCGTGGCTAGAGTTGCCAGAAGGGGAAAACTGTCTTTATTGCTTTTTTTCAGAACATCTAACAATTCAAACAGAATTTGTCATTCATTCCTCATCTCAAAAGCTGTTGCAATGAACAGTATACAGTATTACTGATGGAAGACTCAGCAGTCATTACGAAGTCTTAGGTGAGATTCAGCTCTAAGACACCAAGATGTAGCAATCTCTGTATTGTAACCTATAGGTTTAGACACCTATAGGTATCTGGGCCACAGTTCGGCTGTACATGAATATGTGTGCACTGACATATGAAATCACCTAAGGTATCCAGGATAGTTTTATGGCAGTGGCAGAGGTCCAGAGGCTCTTCTGGTAGACAAACCAAGGCATTGCAAAGCAGTATGTTATGGAGTAACACAATTGCACGAACCCAAAGCATGCATAGGCAACTGAACTATAACCTGACCACATTGGTAGGGGTTGGGTAGAGGTGCTCTAGAGTAAATGAGACATCTGCATGGTGTTGGCAAATTATAATCTACAGGATACCATGCCATTCTGGCACAGAAACTAGAACACAGGGAAGAATGCCTAAAATGCCAACAAACAGCATATAGGCAGCTGTTATGTCCTGTCCAAGGTGTGTACTTAAAGATGGAATAAAACACTACATTCCACTGACTACGCTTACCAGATTTCCACTTGTTATAAAAGTTTATATACCTAGTACAACTACAGATGTGCAGATGTGGGTGTCTTAATCTCAGACTGAATCTTACATAATGTGACTACTCACTCACTGAAATGGCTTTTTACTACCAGCACGCTCATGGGCTTGAGATTCCTGGGGAAAAATTAAAGTGCTGCATTGCTTATGTCACATCTGTAGAACTCTGCTACTTAAATAAAGTCTTTGCCTGCTTCTGATTAGGGCAGTGTAAATAAATTGTTGGTTTCATTGGTAATTGATTTGACAGATGACAGATTTTTTTTAGACAGATACGTAGTTCTTAGAATTGTAAATCTGTGACTTTTCAGACCCAGAACTCCTATTGTCAAAACAGTCCAGATGGCTACCTGATTTTGCAATGGATGGACGAAAAAGGAACCCTTGCTTCACAGAAACAAAGGAAATTACAAAAGTTTCTCAGCAGATTTTTTTTTTTCTTTATTTCCCTCCAGGCCTAACAAGAACTTAAATTGCTTACATTGTCACACACTAAATGTTTACTCATGGGTTTTTTAGTTGCGATTCATCTTACACTGAGCTATACTTTCTGAATAGATGATTTTTCACCTTTGCACTCTTGAGATGCCTTTTATTCACAACTATACACCCACACAATGACAGTGTGCAGAATTACTTTGATTTTGCTGTAGTCAAGTCAGAGAGGAGAAAAATTGCTGTTGACCTCCCGCATTTTAAAGTACTTATTTTTAGAATTCTCCCAATTATAGTTTTTGATAACACCACTGTTGACAGTTAGTTAAGTTAGTTCTGATAGTGCATAGAGATCCTGAAAGATCTGCTTCTAAAATTTTAATTCACTTTTTTCTACTTGAAATAAGATCTTCATTCATTTAAAAAGTCAATAGATCTAATGTTAAATATGAAAACATGGTAGTCTGTACTAAATTGATAGATTGGAATTTACTTCTGAAATAAATGTTAAGTGATGCAGTAAAACCTCCTCCCCATTTTTTAGTGATTTAACAGATGTGTCTTCTATATTTCACACTTATCCTAAAGAAAAACCTCTAATGTTTTAGGTGTGTTCAAACATTTTAATATATTTCTTTTTCATTTACAATTCTACACACTTCTGTTCATTGTTTACAAAAGAGCAAATGACATTTTTTTTATGTACTACTGACTGTAAGTAATTCCATGTCCTCTGTATAAGAGGAGATTACCTAAATTTCAATTTAAGTAATACTTAGAGAGAAAGTATTTTTCTTATTTAGGTCAGGTTTTTTTGAATTTTGGTAATTTACAAAATTGAAATGAAAAACATTTCAAACAGCAGTAAAAACCCCAGGAAAATAGGATATCCAAACTTTAAAATCCATAGGTAATATGAACGGTTCTGGTTTAGGGAAAGAAAAAAAATGTATTTAAAAATCAGTGTGGTTTTAACTATCCTATTGATACCATCAAATCATAGAATGGTTTGGGTTGGAAGGGACCTTAAAGATCATCTAGTTCCAACCCCCCTGCCAAGGGCAGGGACACCTCCCACTAGACCAGGTTGCTCAAAGCCCCATCCAGCCTAGTCTTGAACACCTCCAGGGATGGGGTCTCAACAACTTCCCTGGGCAACCTGTTCCACTGCCTCACCACCCTCACAGTAAAGAATTTCTTCCTAATATCCACTATAAATCTACCCTCTCTCAACTTGAAACTGTTACCCCGTGTCCTATCATTACACTCCCTGATAAAGAGTCCCTCCCCATCCTTCCTCTAGGCCTCCTTTAGGTACTAGGGGCTTATGTATATGAACGGTACTGGGGGCATATGTATATGAATTTATAAAATATTTTATATATATATAACTATACATAATGTAGTTAGTTATATAAAAGGAATCCTTTAAGGAAACCAACTAAAACTCAAGAAAAATACTACTACTAAAATAAATATTCTCTGGCAGTGGAACTCTTCTAATAATAGTACATAAACTGTAGAGTTTATAGGACCTTCAAAATATTTCATTTTTGATAAGGTCAAAACATTAATATAGTAACCTGTTTATCTGTATGCTTCATGACCACCAAACAGCATAATATATAGCACTGATGAGCTGTTCATGTCAAGATGATAAAACAACTGAGGAAAAAACCTGGGATAAAACACTTGTTAGCGTTCATAATATTTAGTGGTATTGAGATAAAATGTTGGAACACTTTGTTTCCCCTTTGAAAAATGTTGAGATCAAATGCTCCCATAATATACTTGGGCTTTTTCATTAAGTGACCTGTTTTCTGCAGCAAAAATTATTTCACCAAAATTGAAAGTGCTAAGCCATTCTAGTTAGTTTTTTTAATAGCTTTGAGCATTATAAAGTTTACTGGACACCGAAGGAAACAAATCTGAAGTGGTCTCACTTTGGAAAACAGATTTTAAATGTTAAAATGAATACTGTCAGTGACATCAGATGTATTAGAATCATTTCTGCTGGATGATTTACTCCTGTTTCCTTCCCTTCCTCCTCCCCCACTCAGCATGTTCAACTTTTATTAATTCTATGAGGTAATTTTTCATTTTGTAGGGTTTTTTTTTTGTCCCTTTAGGGGACAAAATGAAAGAGATTGTTTTGATAAGAAAACAACAGCCATGTGTAGAGACCTAGATAATGAAGTAACTGAATGTAGGATTCTTGCCTCACACTTGAGTTTCCCATGTTCTTTCCAATCAGACTGCATAAATTATTATGCAAAATGGTCTCGTCTCTCTGTCTCTGATTCTGCTCTTTGGCCTAAAGACAGAGTTGTTTGTTTGTTGTTTAGTTGTTTGAGAACACTTGTAAATATAAATCATAATATATAAATATAAATCATTAACTTGTTAATATAAATCATATCCTCATGTCTTTAAGGATCAAGCAAGAGTAGTTATTTAGTTTTAAATTTAATTGTATGAAGTGGATAGCTATGTGTTGAGGCATAAAGTATGTGCAGTATAGTTGTTTTGCTCTTCTAAATGTTTCTCCCTCCTTTATTATTTGTGAAGTCTGTAATCACACCATATGCATGAAGACTGAGAAATATGCTGAATAGTGTCCTGCCTAGAGATAGCAAAGTTACTCTTTTTTCCATAGAAAAATCAGATCTAAAATTCTGTTCTGCAATATGAATACGGAAATGACCCATGCAGTATGTTATGTCAGGAGTTTTTTCTCATTGTTAAATAAGATACTACAGTTTTTACTAATTCCCGGTGTAGGTAAGATTGAGGACATTTGGCTTTACTCTTCAGAACTAAGTCTAAGATTATCTAATTCCAGAAGTAAAAGTACTTTTTGAAAGGTATTCCCCAAACTCCTTAGTAAATAAGGAGTCAAATCTATTTAATTAAAGTTAATATTTTAATGAATTCTACTCCGAGTCAGGAATGAAAGAATTTTCTGAACTGCCTTTTCAGTTTCCAGCTACACTTTCTCCACCTTGATTCCAGTCAGAGGATCTTTTAATACTTCAAAATATGGGCTGCTTCATTTGTGTACTGTATCAGTAGTAGTACCAGAGAGCTGAAAGAATTTAACTTTCTTTCCCCACTCACAGCCACCTGGAAATTAATTAAACATAAACCTCCATTTAACAAAGTGTTTTCACTTAATTGCAACTGAGGCAATAAACCTTGCATACTAGTGAACATTATTATATGGAATTTGTTGGTCTGTAAAATGATTTACTCGTACCAAAGAGACTCTCAGTTAGGTAATTTCTTTAGATATTCATTATGTCAAATTTCAGTGCTGTTCATATTTGAAAGAAAACTTGATAAAAGCCCTCTGAGAACCATGTTGGTCGTATGTTCTCTAAGTCTGAAAATTGCCAGAACAACAGTAGAATAGCAGTGTAAATACTAAAATGTTTGTAGTATCTCCTAAGAATGATTTTATATATATATATATATATATTTAATTTATTTACTTGTTTGGTTTTAGAGATGTCAATATTATTTTTTTTTTCTGAATCCTTTATCAATACTAACATTGTTTTACATTTTCAGAAAATGAAATTTGCCCACATTGTTTAATGCATTTTCAGTTCCAGTGTTATTTTTTCAAAAAGCTTCTATGTTTTGGGGTTATTAACATGACCCATGACTTTTCCTCAATGTCACCTATATTTAGGTAATTTACAAAGTGTTGTCCATGAGTGGTAAGATGAAGTTTACATGTGAACTGAGGTCTGAACTGAGAATTGGGACTAGGAGATGAAAAAAAGGATGGGGGAAAAGAAATATTTGTATCAGGAACCCCAAAAAAGTGAGCTGAGAGTTCTTAATGGAAAGTAATATGTAGAAGAAAGACAAAGAGCCAAGTAAAGCGATCAGAGTGGAGAGTGAGGGACTGTTAGGAAAAGATTTAGGTGAGAAGACCAACAGTAATAAGGAGAGTGAACCTGAAGGGAGTAGTTATGACTTATTGGATAAGAAAACTTCTTATACAGTGCATAGCCTGGTTGGAATCTAGTCTGTACTAGTTGAGAAAAATTGGCTTGAACAGGTAGCCAGGACAAACTGTGGAAGGTATAAGATGATGTGTGCAGAAGGAAGGTTCAACAATTATTCTGCCAGTGTCCTGAAACTCCGCTGCACAGTTGTGAATATGTTCTTTCCTGCCATGAAATAGCTGAAACCTACCAGAAAACTTTGGGTCAACAAGGTGTTTTTTGCACTGCATAGAATGGACTGAGGATCCGTTAAAAATAGTATCATGCAGAGTTGGCTATAATTCCTTTCTATTATCATTTTAAAGAAGTTAAAAGGTGATTTGTGAATGACACACAAAATTTAATTTACCTTAAGAAGTATCTTCGGTATCATAAGATCACAGGATAATTCAAGTTGGAAGGGAGCCTCCTACTCAAAAGAAGTTGGTCATTGAGATAAAGCTATTGGTCAGGGGTTTATCCAGGTCTATCTTGAAAAGTCCAAGGATGGACACTGTGTAACATCTCCAACCAATCTGTTCACAGCTTGACTGTCCTCACAGGGTAAAAGTTTCTCCTTCTATCTGCTTGGAACTTCTCTTGTTTCATCTTACACCCTTTCTCCTTTTCTTCCCACCTCGTATGTCTTGGAAGGCTCCTTTTAGCCTCCCCTGAAGCTCTTTTCTCTGGGCTGAACAAGTCCAGCTTCCTCAGCCTCTCCTCAAAGGGCAAGTGCTCCAGTTCCAACCGCCTTAGGGACTGTTTCTTCCCAGAGTCCGTTCCTTTTGGTGAGCCTCAAACTGGACATGGAACCAACAAGTGCTAAATAGAGGTGAGGATAATCCCTTCCATCAGTGTATCAGCCATTACTTCTGTTAATACAGTTCAGGATGCTGTTCACCAGGACACACTGCTGGCTCACATTCATCTTGCTGTCCACCAGGACCCACGGGGCCTTTTCAGCAGAAATTCTCCCCAACCAGTCAGACCCCAGCCATTCCTGTTGCCAGGGGGTGAATTTGACCTTGTTTATTTTTATAAGATTCCTGTTGGCTTATTCATCCAGCCTGTCTTTAATGCCTCTGCATGGCAAGCCTGCTTTCAAACATATTGTCTATTCCCCCCAGTTTGGTCTTACCTGCAAACCTAACGAGAGCCACTCCATAGCCCCCTCCTGGTTGTTGACAAAGATATTAAACAAGACAGGTCACAGGATAAAATCCTGCAGTGCTGCAGTTGTTACAGTCATCCAAGAAGAGTATAACCCGCTAAGCACAAACCTGTGACCCTTACCAATTAACCAGGATCTGTGCTTCACAGAATCTTCACATAATGATAGAATGGTTTGGGTTGGAAGGGACCTTAAAGATCACCTAGTTCCAACCCGCCTGCCATGGGCAGGGACACCTCCCACTAGACCAGGTTGCTCAAAGCCCCATCCAGCCTAGTCTTGAACACCTCCAGGGATGGGGTCTCAACAACTTCCCTGGGCAACCTGTTCCACTGCCTCACCACCATCATAGTGCAAAATTTGTTCCTAATATCTAATCTGAATCTACCCTCTTTCAGTTTAAAACCATTACACCTTGTCCTATCACTCCATGCCATTGTAAAAAGTCTTTCTCCAGCATTCTTGTAGGCCTCCTTCAGATACTGGAAGGCCACTATAAGAGTGGCTCACTATAATAAGGCTCAGAGTCTTCTCGTCTCCAGGCTGAACAACCCCAGCTCCCTCAACCTGTCTTCATAGGAGAGGTGCTCCAGCCCTCTGATCATCTTTGTGGCCCTCCTCTGGACTTGCTCCAACCGGTCCATGTCTTTCTTATGTTGGGAGCTCCAGAGTTCCAGGGCAGTACTCCAGGTGGGGTCTCATGAGAACAGAGTAGAGAGGCAGAATCACCTTCCTCAACCTGCTGGCCAGGGTTCTTTTGATGCAGCCCAGGATGTGGTTGGCTTTCTGGGCTGCGAGCGCACATTGCTGGGTCATGTTGAGCTTCTCACCAACCAAACCCCCAAGTCCTTCTCCTCGGGGCTGCTCCTAAACCACTGCTTCCTAAACCATCGCTGCATCAATCAATTTATCTTTAAGTGACAGGGGTCTCAGAGTTTTAGTGATGTAGCCTTCCTGCTGTACTTGCAGGGAAATCAAAGACGTTAGCTTGTGTTGCTTCTTTGTAAATCTCTTTGCATAGCAAGCACTGCAAATGTACCTTAATTTGCAAATAAAATGATGGGATGTGTTCATCATTACTGTTGTCAGTAATATGAGAAAGCTCTTATGTTCTAAGGTAGTCAGTATATTAAAAGCATTACATAGTTCTCAGATTCATACTTAGAGTGGTTAAAAAAGCACTTCCTAGTGCTTTTTAAACTAAATGTTAGGAGTAGAGGACAAAAAAGAAAATGTGTTGCTCTATAAATCTACGTGCACCTTGACTTCTATTGTTGCTCTGGCCTTTCTGCATTTCAGAAGAATATAGCAAAGTTGAAGTAAGTTCGGAAAAGATAGCAAAGATCATCAAACATATAGATTATTTCCTGATTGAAAAGTGATTGACTAGTTTAGGACCTTGCAGCTTGGAAAATAAATAGAGCTGTGGGAGGAGGGGAGATAAACAGATTGGGAAGTCATGAATCACAGGGATAGGACTGGAAATAGTTATTATGTCTGTTTTGGATGCCCAAACTGAGGTGCATACAAATGAAATAACTTGCCCAAAGTCGCCCAAAAGTAGTAGCAGGAGTAGGACACTGGGTCTTTTGAGCATCAATCCAGGGCAGCTGAAAACTAGGTAACACTAACCCTTCCACATTTCACAAAGCTGGCAGAATTACTGAGGTAATGCTGATTTAGTTTATAGTACTGCATTGGCGTACTGTGGCATGTACAAATACTTGTGAAAAGAATCTTTGACTTGAAGGTTATATATTCAAATTAAATAAAGGTGACACAAATATAAAAGGGAACAGGCATATTGACTTCCTGAAAGTAAAACAAACTGATGTTTTTTCTACTCTCCTTCACCTGTCACTCTCTTCTCTTCTCACTTAGTAAACTTGGGATTAAAGACAATACCTTTTAATTCCTAATATATATGTCTAGTGTATAGGTGTAAAAAATAGGCAAATAGTGTATGCAGGTTTATAACTGGAAATATAAGAAAGGATTTCTGTTCATTTGTACACAGGCTTGTGTTGGTTAGTTTTTCTTTTCATGAAAGAGATGTAAAAGCCACATGTTTACACAATAACATTCCCCAGGAAAGTTCTAAAACCTATATCTGTTAAATAAATTAACAATAAAAAAAATACAATTATGTTCTTGAAGGAAATTTCAGTTTTAAGAAATTGACCTCCTGCTGTTTTTTGAAGCCATTTGAACACACTGTTTTGACACATAGAGTAAACCAGTCATTAGTAGTAAGCTAAGAATCATTCAGCTTCCCAATGACCTTAATGGGAATTTATGAATATTAACCAACCTGGAAGAAATTAATCCTTTTCCCCCTTGTGGAGGCTATCACACTGTTGTTTTTTGAGGGTTTAATCGACATTTGAGTATCCCATGGTCTTTGTAGAGAGGCAAAATATTTCTTTTAGCACTTGTCGTAATCATCTTGTGTTTTTAATTAGTATTTCCTGGGGAAAAAACATTACTCAGTACTTGCTGAAAATTCTCAATCACTGCTATCCAATAACTTTTTCATAGATATGAAAGAAGTTACTTTGGGATTCAGTAAAATCTTTCAGAAACTCCTGCCCCTACAAAGATGAATTTATGTGAAGTAAATATCTAGCGATGGTGGTAAAACTGTTCACAGTTTTGACAGAAGCCAAATCCTAAGTAGAAACAACCAGAATCTAATGAGAGACACAGATAACATGATATGCTATAAGCATCAAATAGAACTTCAGTTTAAAGAATGAGTATTTCAATATTTTTCAAGACCCATTCAGAATGTTTCTGATGTGTTTCATAGTTACATTTCTGAAAAGAGAAGGATTTGTAATGGATTTTTTTCCCCCCAAAACAACCCAACAAAAGTTCCAGGCAGTCAGAAATGCTCACATAATTCCAGGAAAGACATGTTTAATACAAATTGGTTTCCATCAAGATAAGTTTACACAAATCATTGTCAAATCATAGCACTGTGAGTTAATTTGTACAGGAGAAGATATAAAACTTGTTTTAGAGATGCCTTTTATAATTTTTTCTGGTATTAATCCCAGTAACATTTAAGTGATAGTTATTTTAACTTGTTACCCACCAAGGACCTTGAATTCTAAGAAATTATATATGCTTCAAGGAATGTTACATTCCTGTGTAGAAAAACATAAAATCTTCTGCAGAAAAAACCACAGAGAAACTGTTCTTTTTTATATTTGGGATTTTATTTTTCCTCAGAGATATTGAGAATAGAACATTACTCATATAAAAGGCATAAAAATAAATGAATGGAAAGAAATAAAAATACAAACAGAAAAAAAAATAATCTTAGTGACAAACATAGAATCCCCAATAAAATTTTATACCCCAGAAACCCATGAATTATTGCATAATGCATTCATGTGAAATTGTGAATTGCTGTCTTTCGCACAAGGGAATGTTTATAGAATATTCATATTTTGGTATTTATGATGGCACAAAGAGCATCTAAATGCTGTATAGTGCATCCTGCTTTCTTTTATTTCTTATTGTGTCAGTGGTGGACCTTAGAATCCTGTAAATTTAGTCTATTGACTTTTGTTTCACATATTTTTTTATGTTGTCTTTTGCCTGTCTCAGTAATTTCAGTGGGATTCAGAGAGGAAAGCACATGGAACTTCCTCATATTCTCTACAGTACCTTCTTGTCAAGTGTCTGATCCTGGCCTTAGTATCAGTATGCTGGAACATTCCATTTTTATTTTGCGGTATCTTCATTTGAAAAGTATCATGATTCTGGTAGAATGAATTAGAAAAGCTTTTATTCTTTATATGCAGTATTCTTACATAATCCTTCTCTTTAAAAGAAAAAAATTCAGAAGCACCCTAAATTCAGTGCAGCTTCAGACTTTAATTTGTAGTTTTCTAGAATAATGAAAAAGTATGAACAATTCTGCACAATGTCTTTAAGTCTTCTCTACTTTCACTGTTTGAAGTATCGGCTATTTAGAAAGCATCCCACAATATCTTATGCCACATTAGCTTGCACTAGTTTCTACATTTCAGCCCCCTGATTCTATAGGCTGTTATTTACGCTTTTTTTCCCACTTAAACAGAATAAACCTTTTTACTGTAAATGTGATTGAAAAATAGAACAAGTTTCCTAGGAAGGTTGTGGGAGACTCTCTCCTTGTGGAGACAGAGACTGGACATGGACTGGACACTATTCTGAGCAACCTGCTTTAGTTGACACAGCTTTTAGCAGGTGGTGGTGGACTAGGCAATCTCCAGAGATGCCTTCTGACCTCAACCATTCTGTGAAGGCCTGAAGTGTTCAGATATGCTGAGCAACCAGTCATCTCAAAATTTGACCTCCTTAAGTTCTATCAGCTGCCATTTCTGAAAATGAAATTGCCATATTTTCAGACATGCCAATGTATCTTTCTCCTGTAGAAGATAGCTCTTTGTGAGCATTTCTCTGTACAACATAATACACTGCTGAGGAAAGACACTTGCAGTAACTGACGTAGCTATTTTGGATATTAGTAACCAGTTGAGCTGTTGAAAGAGAACTTTCTCTTCATTGTATTGTGGGGCAAAACCACCTGAAATGCTCATTAAGTCAATACATATGTAACTCTTTAAAGAATACATTTGAAATTTATTTTAATGTGTAAGCGTTTAGCTTAAGACATCTTGAAATTGTTGGCTAATGGATCACAAGGGGCATCTCACAGGGAAGCTTTTCCTGAGGCAAAGCTCTTGTTTTGTACTGGATGCCCACTTCATAGCTCAAAAGGTCACTTACGTGCCCACTTGATGCTGACAGCACATAATGTTCTGCAGGAATAGCTTTATCTCTGTAAAGTCTAAGTAGATTTTGAATCAGTTTCTATACTGAAGGAACCTTCTTCCTTCCCAGAGAATTGTTTTCATCTCACTTAGGACTTGACCTTTCTTAAAAAGTATTATTTTTTAGCCTGTCCTGACCTTTTAGATAAAACAAAAAAAAAAAAAAAAAAAAAGATGGTACAGTTTCATTTATAAATTGTTCAACTTTGCATTACTTTATAATTAACATTTAATCTGTTTCAAGATTGACTTCATTTATTTATTCTGAGTGATAAATAAGAGATGAATAATGCTTCTTTTTAAATATAATGGTTTGTTTTGTTCATAGGCATTGTATTTTTCACAGTGATTAAGAGACAGTAATCGTCAGGGTGCGGCAAGGGCTGATGGCTCCCTGGGGGCTGGTGAGCTGGGGACACAGCGGATCTGCGTGGGGGCTGGCAGTGCAGGACTGCAGGACATCGCAGCCAGTGCTGGTCCCACTGTCCCCAGTCAGGGAGCAGGGCAGTCTGGGGGGCAGATGGAGGCATACCCTGCCCTGGGCATCGGGCACCTCCATGGGACTGGGGACAGGCCAAGGCCAGGCAGGGACATTGGCCCCAGTGCCAGGCAGGGCAGGGCTGTGGGGAGCTGGGGACCAGCACTGCTGGGGTGTTGCTGGGGCAGGGACTAATGGCCCCAGGCTAGGGTTCCTGGAACCTATGGGCATGGGGTGGGGGCAAGCCCAGGGGAGGCTGGGCAGTGCTATTTAGGCCCATTAGAGCCCTCAGAGTCCTGACAGTCAGTGAATAGTACTTCAGTGGTATAAGATACATAATTTACGTTTGGTATACAAAAGTTCAGTTCTAAAGTTAGTTGGATTGTAATGCATTTATATAGTATAATGTTAGACACAGAATCTTGTTATGGCTAAAGGGAACAAAATTTGTATAAAGTTAACAATTTATTATTATTCTGATTAAAGTTTTAACAGTCTGGTAGTCTAAATTATCTCATATATAAAAGTCTCGATAATAATAGTACGCTTATAAAAGTCAAGAACTGCCTTCCTACTCTCCACTGTTTTTCTCGTCTTATTTTCACGCTATTCACTGTGCCCCTGGGGTGGGGATTATATGAATTGATAGCATCTGAGGGTCTGTGTTGGGATGAGTGTGATACTGGTGGTAGTGACAGGGCCAGAGGCGGCTTCCTCTTCAGTCTTGGAGCTCAGTTGTTTCTTTTTATACATTTTCGTAACACAGGCTGCTGCTTTCTCATTGTTCTTTACTAAAATCTGTAAGCTGCACATTAGCCTCCCTCAGCCTCAGTAAGTATAAAGGGCTGTTTCTTTTTATGTGGTGACTACTACTATGTGGTGATAAGTAGCTTTATCAGAGCTTTACTGTATGCAGTATTCCCAGAGCACAACATTCCTGAAATAGAAACAGGTCAGGATATATTCACTTAACCACTAAAAATTATCAAAATTGGTGAAAACAGCCTCAGGCCAAGGCAAGCCTGCATGGGGTCAACAGAAATCCTGTGGTCTTCTATTACTAGCCAAGGATGTAATGTCAAATTTATACTTGTTAGGCTACAGTCTTCAGAAATTCTGTATCATTCACCATTAATTTTGCTAGACACAAGTAGAATAAATAATGGAAAAGATGTGCTTAAGTATTAAGATTTGTATTCTTTCTTATGCAATGAACATATACGGAGTGATATTAAGGTAAACTGGCCATGATACCTTTTCTGCAAGTTTGTCTTTGCCATTTGTCTAGTAAATGAACAGCCTTTCTAAGAACTTCATATTGTTTCTAGCAAGTACTAATCTGTTTATAAACCAAGAAAAAAAATATTAGCTCTTAAATTTATCTTCGCTGTAGTGAAGATTAATACATTGGATACATTTCTGAAGTCTTAAATTACTTTATTAATCTTTAGTATTTGTGTCAAATAGCTCCTTGATGCCTAACACTGGATTTAGAAAAGAAAATTTGGGCACTCAGCCTGCTTAGGGCAAAGATTAGATATTTGACCTAGCTATTTGAGAGCAACGATACAAAGGTTTTTCGATATTAAGAGTAAATGAAAGAGAGTTATTAGTGGTTTTATCATTCATTTTTTTTCCGTGCATCTGAACTTCATTGAAAAACTAAAAATTAGGAGTATCAAAGTCCTATCAATATGTAGTTCCAGCTTTAGCAAGTATTGTTCTATCTGGAACTGTATATTTGCTTTATGCATGCTAGTTTACTTGCTTATGGCACTGAACAGATATTAGACAACTAATGTTAATAACCCTGTGGCAGTAAAAGGAATGTGTGAATTTCATTTTGTTGATAAGAAATGAGAGCACTACAATATAACGGCATGTCCCAGGTAACACAAGAAACAGAATTAGAAACCAGAATCTTTTAAACTTATGGAAACCTCTGATTAAATGTCCATCATACATACTCATATATATATATATATATATATATATTTATAATATATATATATATTTATATATATTTTAATGATATATAAAAGATTTTGTGATAGTTTTTAACTTGCTTTAAAACCTTTTTTGTTTAGTTTGTGCTGGGTCTTTTTGTTGGTTTGGGTTGTTTTTTTTTTTTGTTTTTTTTTTTTTTTTTTTTTTTTTTTTAAGGCAAGTTATAGCACACATGCCAGCAATAAATTAAAGTTGCAACATTTTCCCTGTTATTTCTTGATTCTTCTGCTTAGAATCTTGGAAGAGGATGCTTTCCAAGACTGTTCAAAAATCCAGTCATTAAAATCCCATTCATGAAGGAGTGGAGCAGCAGGTTCTGTTCTGGGATATGGTCCAAGCTGAGCACAGTGGGTTATATTTCGTACTGCAGAATGTATAAAATGCATTCAGTTCCCTTTTGTCCTAAATAGTTCCTGGGACAGAAAGAAACATCTTTTTTGTTACATGCTTGCTATGTACATTGCTTTGTACATAGTCTGTACATAGTCCTGAAGACGTGCCTATTTGATGTTATCCTATCCTTAAAAAGGGTAAATAAATCTTTCTGTTGCACTATGATTCACATGAGAAAATGAGAAATAAAATAAAGATATAAGACAATATTGGCAAGGCTTTTTAGTTGACGAATATAATAAAGGTACTCTTTTGTAAGATGAATACTAGTAAATAGGCCAATAGATGTGAATACTTTCCATTCTCAGCATTTTATCATTTCTTTCATAGATTCCTATAATATTATTGAAAGAGTCTTGAAAAATTTATAATGTTTTTTCTATGTTTATGATTTCCATGATTCCATCTTGCATTGATGCACTCCTCTTTTGAGAAGAAAGCAAAGTATGACAATATCTATGCAACAAATTATCACATGAAAATAATTCTTTTGTATTTCAAATCACTGCTTTCTCATTTACAAACATTTATTTGTGTTAAAGTTTGATTTTGGTTTTGTTTTTTCTTAAAAGTAATAGGAATTTAAAAATTATTTTCTCACTGAAGTTAAACCAACTGAAAGAACAGTATCCATATGTGTGCCTATGTTGGTCATTTTCATATTGTTTTTCTAATAAACAAACATATATTACTGGAATAAAGTCTATTATTTGGATAGATAAATGTAAAAGGAAAAAAAAATAGTTCTTTGTCTATGTCCTGGGTTTATTGAAGGGGAGATAAATCATGTTAACGTGTTGGGCATTTCTATATTTTCAAAAACTAGAAGGTTGATTTTGTCTGGATAGAAATTCAGATTTTCAAATGTAATCAGTTTGATAAAATTAAGATACATAAATTTACCATATTTTCAGTATCTACTTAAAAAAATTCAGGTGATCGTAAGTTCACTGAGAGAAGCATCTGGAAAATCATGGAGACATGCACTTGTATGTACTGAAGGATGACAAATGTCTTTATTGCCTGCATCCCTGAAAATTTCTGGTCAATGCTTAAATGTTACTTTCAGACTGTTCTGGTATATGCCTTACTGCAGCAGTTGATTTACATTTAAAATTAATATAAAAGATGGAGATAAAGAGAAGAAACAAATAACGATAAAGCAGTTGGAAAAAAGAGAGAGAGAAAAAACATGCAAGCAAAAATAAGCATTAGAGAATGCAGTAATGCAAAGAAGTTCCTTTCTGGTACTAAAAAGAAATAAAAAATAAATTCTGAATCAATTCACACAAATTGTGGACAATATGGAAACAAAAGGAACCAAAAAGTACATATATTATACTACTCTCTAGACAGCTCTTGGAGTCTTTGCTATTTGGATAAATCCAGGAATAATTGCCTGTTTGAAATGAAGTGTAGAAACTTGTTTTGAACCATATTTTTTCAGTCATGTATTTCTTTAAATCCACGCTTTTATTTTCTTCCTGATTATCTGGGAACTAAAATCAATTTGGTCAGAAAAGTGGTTTATGTCAGCTGATTTATATATTTACACTGATTTTATATTCTCAAATGTATATTTGTGTTCCAGATTCCTTTCTTTTCTATTAATTACTTGTAAATCAGCAGAAGTAAAACCGGAATTTGAACTTAAGAGCGGGTAAAAATACTAGAAATTTATGAAGAATAAAAAAAGAGATTTGTGAAAGTAATGAAGCTGGAAGGACTTAAAAAATAATATTTTTAAAGAGTCAAATAAGTTGTTTTATCTACACTAACTTGAAAATTCCTTTAACAGATCCAGAATACATTCTTCTAATTAGGTTTGTAACTTTACTGGAAAGTCTTGCAGGCAGCAGATATTCAATGACAGAGAACATCAAAGAGAACAGTTAATTATGATATTTTGTTATCAAAAAATCCCCTTTCTTAATGGGATGCACTGGTCATGGCAAAGTTAGTTAACTATGGGAAGGTTTTAGGTAAGGATACTAAATAAGCCTTCACTGAAAGTCCTTGAACATCTGAAAGAAGAATGAAGATGGAACATAGTGGTTACTCTTTTTTGAAATTCTATATATAATTCTAACCACCTCTTTTTTTCTTTAATGGAATATGCATTTCATTTTTGCTTAAGACTATCAACACTTCTTTCTCAATTACCCGTTGCAAAAGGATAGAATAGCTTATTTCTCACTGTTAAGATACATGGGAGAAATCTAAGGCTGACCTCATTAGTACTTTACTATACTGAGTCCCATTTAGGGTCATGTGCATTAAGGACCTTTAGCTTTGTTTGGGAAGACTGTGGTTGGATCATATGTGTCACAAGGACGAATAAAGTCCTGCATCTTGTATTCAACCTGAATAAACAAGATAGTGAATATCCCTGTTTGCTCTCACATTTTGAACTCAATATAATTTTTAGGAGTTAATCAGCAAAACTAATTCTAATGAATTGGAGTAGCTGCTGAACAGTAGCCTTGGATCCCATTTATTTGGTCTTATGAACAATTTGCTAGTTTTCATCTGTTCTTTCTATTTCATCTATTCTGTTTCATCTGCTGAAGTTAAAAACATGTAAATTTAGAGGACAGTCATAAATGGGCCATACTCTACCTAGAGTCCAGTAACAAGTGGAGTACTGCAGGGGTCCATTCTGACACAAATTCTGTTCAATGTGTTTATCAATGAGCTTGAATCAGTGGCAGAATGCAATCTCATGGGATTTGCAGATGACACCAAAATGTCAGTCAACAGTCAATGTAGTTGAGGACACGGTTGCCATCCATAGAGACATAGACAAGCTGGAAGAATGGGCCAGCAGGATTCTTATGAAACTCCACAAGGGCAAATGTAAAGCCCTGCACCTGGGTAGCGAGAACCCCTGGCAACAGGACTGGCTGATAGCAAGGAACTCTGATGAAAAGGCCCTGTGTGTTGTGGCAGACAGTAAGCTGAGCATGACCCAGCAATGCACCCTGGCAGGAAAAAGGGCCAACAGCATCCTGAGTTATAATAACGGGAATGTTGCCAGTAGATCAAAGGGAAGGATTATTGTCCTTTACTCGGTGCTTCTGTGACCATGGCTGGTCACATGACAGTGCATCAAGTTTTGGACCCCATGACAGGAAAGATGAGTTCTTTGCTCAAGCAAGTTCAGTGGAGGGCTACCAAGATAGCTGGGGGCTAGAACACTTGCCCTAGGAGGAAAGGCTGAGGGAGCTGGGCTTTTTCAGCCTGGAGAAAAGGCAAAAGCTAATAGCAGCTTCCAAATGCCTGCAAGGGGGTCATTGAGAAGACAGAGCCAAGCATTGTGGAGCATGGTGGAGCATGGTGTGAGGATGAGAGATAACTGAAAAAATTTGAAATGAGATCTTCAGGCCAAATATAAAGAGAAACTCTTCTTCTGTGAGGAAAGTCATGCATTTGAGAAAATTGCTCAGGGAGATTGTGCAGTCTCCATCCTAGGAGGTTTTCTCCAGACCTAACCAGATAAAGCCCTGAGGAAATGATCTGACCTCGTGGCTGACCCTGCTTTAGGTTGTCTTGACAACAAGAGACCTCCTGAGGTCTGTTTTGCCCTGAGTTATTCTATGATCCTTTAGATAAAAATTGTTTTAATCCCAATGTTTTACGAATCAAACTCAGCTACAGAATGTTCACTTTTTTTTATGTTTGACTCCTAATCGGCATGGTATTACTAACCAGTGGACAAATAAATAGTATTAGAATGTTTGTTTATTTGTCAGTTGTCTCTGAAATAAAAGCAAATTTAGAAAATCTTTAAAACTTTTGCCGAATACTTTGCATCTCAGTTTAATCGTGGACTTTCAGCCGAGTCTACTTTTACTGCCCATGTTTGCAGTCTTTGGAATTATAATATTTGGCTTGTAATAACAGAAGTTACAGTAACGTACTTCATGTCAAAGCTCTAGTTAAAATGGCATTATGCTGGAAATAGTTTCTTTCAGTCCAGTCAATGGTTAATACATGAAAGCATGGTAATTTTGTAATTCCACACTGTCACTTTAATTTAGTGAATTAATTTTCCTTAAAATCCTTTCTCTTTGAATCCGGCTAAAACATTGTATCTTGTAAGAAAGAATGGCAGTTAAATATTGGCAGTTAATCATGTTAATTTTATGAAAATACCTGAATCTTAAATCATGTGTTAGTGCATGTTAACTAATCATTGATGCTTTAGTTTATGGAAGCTTGTGGAAGCTTGTGGAACTGTAGGAGAGAAACAATTCTGGTAAAATAGGATACAACAGCCACAGCTGAAATCTACATCTTAATCTGGGATTGAACACAACATGTTAATATAGAATAGAGCTCAAGCGTCTAAAATGAGCATAAAACTCAGGTTGTCTTGTCTGAAATTAATTAATTTTTGTTAAGAAAACAACTTATTTCTAAAGTGTATAGAGATTCAAATTAAGATCTATAACGGGAATCTCATTTGTCTGATTCAGCTTTCTGACACATAGGAACTACAGTGACTACTTTTTTTCAGGCCTACAGTTTCTAAAACTTGTTAAATTTTAATTTAGTATTAGCACTTATAACTTACATGAATACATTTTAAATATCTGTAGTGATTGGAGAGGGAAGATATATTGTTTTAGCATTTCCCATTTTAAAGGGAGGCCTTCCCAAGTCATAGTTTTCTAAAAGGGAAGACATAATTTTCAATAAAAGCATTTTCATTGTATTGGATACCATTTTCTGCCTTTTTTTTTTTTGCTGGTGAGTGTATTTGTTATCTCCCTAGATTATTTTATTCCCTCGGGGATTACGTGTAAAAAGTTATTCCATTAGACTAATTTAAATGAGAACTTCCACTGTGAGTTTTATCTGGGGTAAATTTCCTTTGCTATTACGTTTACAACAGAAACCCTGTGTATAGTTGTAGCATATTGCATATGCAAAGTGTGTGCATCTAGCACAGATTCATAATCTATTTTTGGAGCTTTGTCTCAGGCAAATGTCAAAGGCTCTTGCCTCTTTCCTTTACTAAAAATGATCCTGGAATCAGGAGCAACCTCCACTCTTATATAAATAGAAAATCTTATGGGTCTTCCATATGTTTGCATTATCCAAAGTTTTAGCAGTTACAACACTTTCGAGTAGTGGTTCATTCAGACTAGTTTTCTGAACTGAATTGCTCTGTAGATCATCAGTTTGATCTCCTTCCACTTCCACACAGTTGTGAATTTTTATCTGTAAATACTGCTTCAAATCTTTCCTCACCTAAGCAGTCTAATTTGACACATGAAAGGTCCTGAGTCATACCAATTGTAATCTGTTCTCCATCCACAGGGACTCACGCAGAGAGAGGGTTGTCCAGTCTAGTACGTCTCAGACTGCTTTAGTCTGGGCTGGTGAACCCTTCCTTCGTGAACCCATGCCCCGAGCAACAATTACTCTTTCTTGCCTCCACATCCTTATTGCTTCCTCCCACGGTGCAGCCTGGCAGTTCCTCAAGACTCAAATTTTCTGTTACTGACTGTGAATTCAAAGTGATGACATACCTCTGAGTTGACTTCAGCTGACTGAAAATTGTTGGTTTAAACTTCATCCAAAAGAGCAGGAACCAGTCTTCTTTTCTTCCTTCTTCTACTCGTTTTCATTGAGAGTTTGGCTGCTTTTTTTTTTTTTTTTTAACCAAAATATTAAGGGAAAAGAATATGAGGGGGTGGGGTAATTTCGTATTTGAAATTACAATTTTTGAACTAGTCTCTTTGACAAACTGAAATGTCAGATTTGACTATGAATGACTGAAGTGCCCACATAACGTAAGTGTTTCAATTGGTCTAAACCTGTTTTCATAGAATGCTAAGACACCATAGTCCATGCTTTTACAGATTACAAATCATATTTAGGCAAACATGAATGCATCTATTCTATACAGTAGCTGATAGTTACCAGATTGTTTATACATGAGATGAATTTTGTCTTAAAGTCTCCTATGTAAATCACACCACCCTGTTTACCTTTTACTGATCTTCTGTGTTAGTTCTTTTTTGCAGTGTAAGTGGATTTGGAAGCCTAACAAGTTAGGTGTTTTGCTTGAAAGTTGCCTCTGCATCAAAGTAGTTCAGTACTTTTCAATGTATAAGCTTTGAAGCTTTATGTAAGCATATTTTTTCTTATTTTTTCTTTTGAGATGAACTTTCTCTTAACTTGTTTTCATTTAAAGTCCTGTGCATCTTTAAAGCACTATGATATAGCATGCCATTTTACTGAGATTATGAATATAATTTTGCTTTGAGTTTGATATTAGGAACAGGTGGCTGCCTGTTCTTGTCTATTTGCTTGCATGATAAAGATGCGTCCACATAGATTTTACTTTAATAGTAGTGGTTACGCAACATACAATAAGTTTTCTTTGATTTAATCAACATTATCCTGTTCCAAAATAGCTCTTGACCATGCATTTGTATTTTCTGCGTTTTAATCTTGATATCAGTCTGTCAAAATTTATTGTATCCTGAAGCATAACTAGTCTAGTCTTTTGATATTATTCATTGTTGTGACAATTTTCTTCTTTTATTCTGAAATAAAGAATAAAACATGTCTAGGTCTATTTTAGTTATTTATACCACTGTCATCATGAAACAGTAAGTAGGTTTTGGTTCAATCTCTGGCACATAAACCTGGAGTCTTACCTGCTGCTTTTAAGGTTGTCTAGTTTTGCAGGGGGAACTACCACTGGATGATGTAGAAGTGCTGTACTGCAGAACCGATATTAAGACATTAAATGTAAGACAGCAAAAATAATACGTACCCACAGCAGCCCTATTAGTTGTCTGTATAACGCTTAAGTATTCTGTTGTGGTAGTATTTTCTTAATAGTATAGCAAAATAAAACATTTTCAGCCTAAAATTTCTCCAGTAAACAAAAGAGACTATTAGCGGGACTGAGTATTTTTGACATTAGGGTCTGTTCCTTTTATTTATGCAGTACATTTGATAATTCTGTCAAGAGATTTGATATATTTTGTGCATGAAAGGTGCTATATACTGCTCAGTTCCTCTAGGATTCTTTTTTCCATGTTTTAGTATATAGATTCTTCTAACAGTGACAAAACTCTGGTTTGTTTCCATCCTGTCATCACCACTACAAGTCTCAAAGTCTGTGTGAGAGGACAGCTCACAAGTAAAAAATGTGGAATATTATTGTTTGAATGACTGTTCAAAAGCCCCTTAATCATTATCATGGAATGAAAAAGCCATGCTTCAAAGATAGTGGTATAACATAGTACACTTCATTCTACATCAACTTTATTTATGTTAATTTGTTATTATGAATTTTATTATGCATTGCCCAGTCATTTATTCATTTTAGTCAAGCTGGAGTTGCTACTGTGTTAGATGTTCTGAATGCTGACAAGTGAGAGAGTTGGCCTCCAAACATTTGCAGCCATATCTAGGGAACGGGGAAGGATGAAAAGGTTAATAAAATAATAAAAATCCCCACATGGGTTATATATTTTAGCAACTAGACAAGTTAGAAGTGTTAATGTTTTCACGAGCAGTACACAGAAAATTTTTTAACTCATCCAACATTTTTTGGGTGTTTTTTTTGAGTAAAATAATCTGTCCTATTACAAGAATCAGAGAGCAAAAAGAGAATTACAGATGCAATGTCCAATATGAAGTATAGATAATTATGCTTAGATGTATTGTTTAAATATGTACATTTTACTATCCATCTACCCTTGGCTTCGTATCAAGTCTGAATGAGCTTTTAGAATCCTGTCAAGCTTTGATGAAAAGAATCAAACGTATGAACATATTTGGCAGCCTTATTAGCAGTTGGAGTACAGAAGCTTCGCCTACTACCTAGGTTACTATATAACGCTGCTGTATCGCTTCTCGATAGGGCGGTTATCACTTTTCTACACATGGGGTCCCTTTTAATGGTATAGCCGTATATTTTCCTCTAGCCATGCTGATTTCAGAACTGCATTTGCAGGGGTGGAAATTATGTGCTGTCATTCTGACTGGTACAAAAGTTTATACTATAAGTTTTTGAGGACATTTGAAAATAATCATGTAATATCACTGCAGTTACAAAATGTTCACTTAGCATTAAAAAAAGTTCTGAGTACTTCAAATTTTTAAATAAAGCATATCAACTTTCCTCTTTTCATGTCAGTTGTCTTTACTATGTTAAACAGAGGGAAAATTAATCTCTTAGGTTGATCAGGAAAACACAATTCAAAAGAAAAAGTTAGCATCCAGTGCTACTGTGTGTCCCACAGGTTCTTCCACTTTGATCAAAACTGCCTCCACTGGTGAGTTAGAGGAGCGTATTGCGGCCACTACTGGTGCTATTACTGTTGCTAGCACATCTGCTGATGTTGCTGTATCCAGTGCAGTGACCACCTATAGACAACCTTCTGAAGAGCAACAAGTTCAAGCTATGAATATAAGAAAATCAATTCTGGAGTCGGCCACTTCCAAGGAAGCACTGTCTCTTCATCAAGCAAATTCACAAAGCACAAGAAGACGACCAGGAAATGATGAGCAGATAGAAAGAACTAAAGAACTTGCAGTTGTTACTCATAGAGGTATTGGATATTATTTTATTTGTGCCCATGTAGTTATGGAAAAATATTTTGTATAAATTAAAAGTGAAAGGTCAGGCATTCACTCAGGAAATGTAATTGAACCAAATGGGAAAGGGAATAAACCTGTTTAAACATGAGTTCTAGTTGGGCAGCCAGATGGAAAAATGAAAATAATAATAATATTGTCATAGTAATTTAAATTAATTTGATTTATAAAAAGACAAAAGGGAAAGATAAGGAATTTTCTTTTGATGCCACTTTATAGCTTATATCATTATATTTCACTATCAAGCCTAGCGTGAGATCTGATGAAAGTTTAGAGAATTGAGATTAAAATATTAATCTATTCTGCATATGTATTTAGATAAAATCAACTATAGCATAAGAATGTACTTTATAGCTGCTTTGTTCTAAACTAATCAGTGATGCAGTTGTAATTATCTCTCTTCTGCTTAAATCTTCAGCAAAATTTTGGCTTTTCAAAACATCTGCACATTTTTATTCTATGAGACATGAAATCAATGAATGAAGCAAAGTTTAGAATACTAAGGAATACAGTTGCAAGTATTAAAGTAGTATAGCTAAAGATTTGTATTTTATGAAGATGTATAATCTGCCTATATGAAGATTTTAAAATCTTCCTATATTCAGAAGATTTAATCCACATGCTAAAGTACTAATAATGAACAACATCTGGAGTATAAACAAAGCATTATTTACTGTGTTGAAAGGTAAATGATGATATCTGAAACATGATGCTGAGAAATTTTTATTGTGTGTTAATCCATTGTTTCATGTTATTCTATTGTGCATGAAGAATTTATAAACATAAATATATGGAGGAGGAACATCTATAACACAAGAAATTTGTAGAAGTCTCATTATATGGTTCATATTTCGTAAAGATTACTTTAGATTGGAATCCGTTGTCCTGCTGGATCAGATAATTACCAAATATAAGTTATTGTAGCTTCATTTACTAATACCTGTTGAAACAGCAGAGCTGCAGTTCTAGAGAATTTTAAAACATGCCATTTAAGTAGGATAACTGAAAAACAAGCACTGTATTTGTTTTGCATATGAAACAAATAATTGAACAGCTATTTGTGTTTCATTTGTATTCAGTACAAATTTGAAGTATTTTTGTGATTATCAGCATATAAATGAATAGAGTTTGGTTTGTACTGGCTGTGTGGCTGTGCGTTCACTTCAGAACAGTTTTGTTCTATTTAAAAAAAAATCAGGCTTGTTTTCAGTTATAAGGGAGTATCTGTGGACCTCTAATAATCTCGTCTAATTTAAAGATGTAAGAGCGTACTAATTTGGCAGTTAAATTTGGCAGTAATTGTGATACACATACAGTTTCTTCCATCTCCTGTTTGTAATCATTACACTACAATGTCCTCTCCACTGTTTTCCTACTGTCCTTTTCTTCTCTGACCGATCCTTTAGTACAAGATATAGGTAAAGCACATACTTCTGAATTACTTTGTCGTATTAAAGTGCCAAATCTTACATTATGTTAAAAAAAAGGAAAAGTTAAGAGACCAATATACTGCTAAAATAATGTTATGGTGCTTATTTATCACATATTAAAGTAGTACTACAGGTACTAAAAGGTACCACAGCGCACAGACAGATGAAGTCAGTCTTGTAGAGGCCTTACTGGAGAAGAAAGCACATACCTAGTTCTGTGTGCAGTTTATTCCCTCCATTTAAAGTCTTGATTTTGCTAGCATTCTTTAAACAAAGTCTTGTAAATATTTTTTTTTTTACTGTATCATACATGCAGAACAGTATACACCTGTATGCTATTAGAATGGGTATTCACAGACAGCACAAAAATTAGCATTTTTGCTTGGCAAACACCAATATTTAATAGTATACTTATAACAGCCAGGAAAATATATCAAATTGACCTTCATTAAGTAAGCTGCAATGGTCTTCCATAAAATATTCCTCATTACAGACACAGACATAATTTGAAGGAATGTTTATGAATGTGAGACTATTTTTAATTGACTTGAAGAAATTTCCATTATGGGAAGGTATTCCACAGGTGTTTCTATGGAGTTTCCTGTAGGTTCCTATAAAAGTATTTTAGCATCTCTTTGGCAATGAAATATGCACAAAAGTATGAAAATTACTTGTCTTGCTCTGCATATTAAATTACTATGGAGCTATATATAAAAACTATTTAACAAGTTTATGTAAATTCCTTCTTTAATTCCTTCTCTATTTAAGAGATATTAAAAATTAGTTTTTACTTTAGAAATATATTTTTTCCTGTGCTCTTGATCATATTTTAGGAATTATATTCCCAAATCTATGCAACTTAATTAATACTTGAAAAGATAAAATTTAATATACTAAATATAATTGACTACAACTTACTATACCATATGTCTGTATATTTAAAATGATAAAAGCATACTGTACATGTAGTCTTCACTGTAGGCTTTTTTGAGAATGTTGCCAGTGAGACCAGAATAGTGCTGATTTATGACACATTAGCATTGATGCAAAGTGATAATTATAGAATGAGTCATATTGTTGCCTTCTTAAGGATTGTTCTGTGAGTAAGATCTTTCAGAATGAGTAAACAATAACAACAGTGTTTTTTTTCCTAAACTGATATTTTTTGAAGTGTATGTATGAGAGAGATGTATAGAGAGATCTAGAAGTCTCTATCTATCTAAAATTAATCTGCTTGGTGTAAATTAGTCTACCACACTTACTATCTGGACTTCAACAATAATTGTAGCTTGTGTCAACAGTTGGCTGAAGCATTTGTTCTCTAAACTTATGAGTAGGAAATCACACAAGAGGAGACCACTTTGTGTTCTGACTATATATGAGAGGAAAAAAGAACCCTAGATGCATTTGGTGAAATACTTCCATTAGAGATAGGGAAGTACAAGTATTATTTTATAAGGCAACAGTAAGATCTCATGAGGAATACTGTACATGAACATAGTTCCTTCATCAAAAAGAATTCAGTCTGAATCGGATGAATAGAAGAACTATAATGGTGTTACATTGTTCTGATCATCCCACCTTACAAAAGAAAATGTAAGACAGGATGAAAGGATAAATATTTCAATAAGTGAATGCCGGTATGTGGAGAACTTAAATAAGGACAAATGAGTATATAATTTTATATAAATAGATACATCAGGGAGAGGAGCAAGAAGAGTTCTTGTTATTGGAACGATGAAGCTTTCTGCTAGAAAGAGGGAGTAGATGAAGAGTGAAGAGCTTACTTTCAAGATGCTGCTTGATAGGCTAATGAACAATGTATTTAGATATGACAGCTGGAAGAGAAACATAGTATCTTTTGGGTCCTGAGTTCTAATGACAACAAGCACTCAAACTCAGGAAAGTGTCTCTTCCTCTATTCAGAAGCAGAGGGCAAAAAAGGAGGTCCCTAACCACTTTCATTCACTTAAATCTAGAAGCTTCAAATGCCAAGCATTCAGTAGCAATTCATGTGGATAATACAATCACAGTTTCTCATATGATCTGTCTTCAGATGTGAAATTAGGAAGGAAATTAAATGTGATTTTTTTCCCCTTGTTTATTTTCTGCTTAATTATTTAAGTACTGTTACCTTGATAATAACATGAGTAGAGGATAATTGTTGGTCTTTTCTACTATCTGAGTTTATTATTCAGAGTTTAATAATGCCATTAGTGCTATTGCATTGTTTAATAATTCATATCAACTGTATCTTTTCTTTCTTCAGGCTGTAGAATTTTTATTTCAGTATATGCAAACATCATGAGAGATATTTTAGATCTTTTTCTTGTGGGTGCTTTTACAGCATACTTGTACTGTCTAAAGATGTGCTAAGAAGCATATGTCCAAACGCTAAGAGGTGTTTGGACAATGCCCCTAATAATATGCTTTAACTTTTTTTCAGCCCTGAAGTGGTCAGACATTTGGACTAGATGATCATAGTAGATCCCTTCCAACTGAACTATTCTATTCTATTCTATTCTATTCTATTCTATTCTATTCTATTCTATTCTATTCTATTCTATTCTATTCTATTCTATTTCATTTTAATATGGAAGTACACATGCATCCCAATTAAATACCCCTGGGAATAATGGAAATCTTATTTCTGGTTTCAGTGGCAACAGTGAACAAGGAGTACAAGGATTTCTAAATAAATCTTAAGACAGAAGCAAAGAAAGAATAAAATAAATATGAAAGCTGATGATGTTCATACAGCAGAGGTTTTTATCCTTTCATATAATTGAGAAGAATCATTGATCTATCAGCGCCAAACATAATCAAGTCTCACTTTTGCTGACATGATATTACACTCTGGGGTTTTTAAAAGTACCACAAAGTGAGTTTAAATAATTTTTCAAAGTGAATTTAATTTTTTTTAAAAGACTCTCTAATTCTACTGAAGGAGCATGAAGTGGATTAAAAATGAAGTATCTCCAGTTAAGTCACTGGAGCTTTGCTCTTCATTGTAATGAACCTGTGTTTCTACCCCAGAAATAAATAAGAACTAACTCCTACCACATAAGGTGAACTCAGTATAAACAATTTATAGTAGCCATTCTTTTTTCATTTCTCAAGGAAGAGCGATAAAGTTTGGTTGTATCTTTTTATTCAGCAATCATGATCAGTGGAGACAATTGAACAGTGGCTTAATTTCTTATATTGAAAAATGACGAAATAATGTACTGTGCTTTTGCAAAGAATATTTAGAGTATTGACAGGCATATAACTATATACACCAAGAAAGTCACAAAGAGGAAAAGATTGGAATAATTTTTAAGACATAATGGATTTTAATATACTATTAAGAAATCCTGCATTCTCAGACAATATCCATCCCAAAGGAATTTCTAAAGTAAGACCTCTGTACTATAGCCACAAATGAGTCTAAGGTGCAACCAATGTTGACCACTGGTACAGTTCATAATTCATAAATGAAATACAGAAAAAATCAGTCTGAAAAGGAGATATAAAGGTTGGAGGAAAAAAATTGCTTATCAAACTCAAACTCAAATAGTACCTGAAAATCTTAATGGATGAAACTACTCATCGTGTAGCACTTCAAAAAGTGACTCAGTGCTTTCCTTAGGATCTTATGGCCTATTTATTTTCAAGAGAACTTTATATTCCAACACATTTTACTACTCAACTTCTATTCTTCTAGATAGCAGAAGTGCCATCAGGCATTTGCAAATTTTTAACTGTATCTGCTCAGTTTGAGGATTAAAGTATAGATATATGTTTTGATGATTTTATTTAGCTGTTTGTTTTCAAAAATCTTACTTTTATTGATATCTTCATTATCTTTTCTTTCTCTATATTTTCAACTCAATTTTTTACTAACTTTCCTATAAACCCTTTATCATTTCTCTATCCTTTTCCCATCATTCTTTAAGAATACTTATCTGTCACACTTTCCTTTATGCTTTTTGATATCTGACTGTGTAGTATCTTAGTAATAGCCAAGAAAAATGAATTAGGGAGAAAAAACTTGGGTGTTTCCCATTAAATCAGCATTTCTTTTTGCTGTATGTTACAGGATAATTTATGATGGTAGGAGGCAAGAATATTTTTTAAAAGATTTTTAAAGATTTTTAAGATTGTGAGGAATCTCATAATGTCATAAACTCATAATAATCTCTCATGTAATTAGGTGCTAAAGAAATTTCTGAAAACAAAAGGAATTAAAGAAAGTAATTTAATTCTCTTTATTTTTTTTTAAAGATTCAGTGAATGATAGAGCACTACTTTGGGATTAATTGATGTAAACTTTATAAGGATTTATTAGAAAATATATTCATGTCTTAATTTTTATCAGTTTTACTTAGAAGCAAAAGAGGAAAGGAAGAGCAGGGAGCGGGAGGTTTCTGAAGAGCTGTTAAAGATATTTAAGAGCCAATTAGGAAATCAATGTACATATATTCTCAGGGTTTTTTTGCTTTTGATTTTGTTTGTTTTTTTTTTTTTTTTTTTTTTGTTGGGGTCTTTTCTTGTTATAAGTGAAACCCAGAACTACAAAGATGGGAATCTGAAGAAAGTCAATATATTTTGCAGTAAGATTCTTATGTTCTTATATTTATATAAGAATATATGTATATAAGAACATTTGTTTATTTTAAAATGTTACATTTTTAGAATAATTTAAATAGTACCAAGAAATGCTTATTAGCATAACACAGATGTAATTTAGCACTCAAGCATTTAATCACCGAACTATGATTTTTTAATATTTCATAATACTTTCAGGAATACCTGTTTAATATGTGCAATGAGTCATATGGATATGTTCTGTTTGGTGGATGAACTCTGTAATCCATGGCTGATTAATTTAAATATTTTTTATTAGATAAAATCTGGTAATAATGACCTGAGCTTCTTGACATCTTCCCACTTCAAAGTCATAGGAAAAGAGAATGGTTTTCATCCAATAGTCAATTCCCACGTGACTAGAAAGAAGAAATGGAAAAACAAAATCAGTCATACTAGTTTCAAGAAATGTGTTCTGTTAATGTTACAATTGAATTATTATTCCTTATACTTGCCTGTAGATTTTTTCCCTAACTTGTTCCTTGTATATATTTTTCTTGCAGTTCCTGCAGTTCTTAAGTGCTCTTCATTGTAATATACATGTTTACTTCTATAATTGTTGTTTGTCTTCTGATGTGTTGTGTCAGTATTTTCTCCCAATAATTCAGGTTTTCTTATTTTGACCACAATATGTTGGTATAAATAGAATACATTGTAGTTACAATATAAAAAACAATTTATAATTAGTGCAGTTATGCATTACTTTACAAATATACATTAAGCATACTTGCTTTCTTTTAAATAATTCTTTTTTTCTTAAATTAGAGAAATTTGAAATACATATAATGTAGAATACAGTAGAAAAACTGTAATTTTGACCATTTTAAAGAACACCTGTGTAAACTAACTATATTTCCTCATCCTTCTTAATTCAATATCGATATATGGAACAACCTATATTTATATATACCTGTAATCTGTATAAAAATAATTTTGTTTTATCATTACATTTTCTGACTAATTTTATATAGTTTGTCTCATTATCACATTACTTTATTATGCAAAGTTGTCCCTTATATTAATTGGGACTTACCTAAATAAGTGAAGTATTTTTATAAATTTTAGTGAAAATATTGTAAAGCGGGAGGGTCCCACATACAATTTTGTTGACAAATGATGTAGCACAGGAACACTTACACTTCCAGTTCTTCATGCTAATAATACTTTTCAGTCAAGAGAAGAGGAGGGCTTTTTTTTTTTCCCATTCAGTGGCTCATCAATGTATTTTTAACTGAGATAAGAACCCAATTAGAATTTTTCGAATGCATATTAAATTATACATAGCTTATATCATACTGTTTTCTGAAAATTGTCATAGGTTTTCTATTGATAAAAAATGAACCTGAGATGTTGCACAATTAAAACGGAAATGCATCATATCAAAATAAAATCTATTAAATTTTAATATAAACATTAAATGCACACATTAGTTTAGAATCATATGCCTATGGTATGTTTCATTAAAGTATACAATTATGTTCATTGAACTATCAGAACATATCATATTATGGAAAGAATTTTACGTTCATTCTCATTTGCATTTTCTTCCACTATGAATAAAACTTTTAGACTGTGGAGTAACACTAAAATAGAGCTTCTTGTCAGCAAAAGTAAGATACCTGAACAGAAATAAAAAATCTAATTTATCTATTTAATAGATCATAATGAGCAGTAACTTTGTTTAAACATCTCTACTTTGAGTAAGGAGTCAAAAAGTCATTTTCACTATTTTAGTCATTAAATTTATTGTCCACCACGACATCATGTTTAAAATATTGTAGGATAAAGAAACAAATATTTATTACATGTTTTACTAATGCAGTATGTTAGTTAGTAATACAGTGCAGTGATTCAGTACAGTCATGCATCAGCTGCATTAATTTGAAGTATAAATCTTCTATACAATCTGCCTTGACCAGGGCACTTCAGGGTTGAGAAGGGCAGGGGTGGGGGAATAGTAAAAGAGAAACCAAGATCAGTTCATGTAAAAAGCAAAAAATGGAATATGAAAAGTGGATGTTTCACCACGTTACAGTCTGATTGTTCATCTTCTGAATGGTTCTTCATATTTAAGGAATCGTTAACCTACACAGCAGATGAAGAGTCATGTCTTCTAATGCCAAGTTTCAAGGTGCAGAAAGGCTCTAGAAGATAGTGCTTAATCAGTGAGTGTGTTGGATCACAGTGAAGTTTATTTGGGGAATTGCTGGGTTTAGATATTTTCAGTGTAAATTTCTGGGGCCTAAAGTGCCATCACCTGAAAACTAAATAGGTTGCTGTATCTTCCCTTCCCCCACCCCCGCTTCACCCCCACCATTTGTTCAATCCCTTGAAGTGGTGATCCCTAAGATATCTGGATATCTAGCACTTGTGTTGCCAGAGTTTGGAAATTCTGGATAACTAGTTACATCACGTGCGTAGTGATGCAAGTGTATGCAAAATAAATGTAACTGACCTGTACATGGGTAGTAAGTTCAGTACATTCAGGCTGTGGATGTGCTGTGCATGTAGATCAACTTCTAGAGGAAATACAATGAATTAGACCTATGCCCAAGATGAGCTGGACATATCATACATGATTTATTTGGCATATCTGCACATGAGCACCAAATGTTGGAAGTGCAGAGTATATCAGACTCCTGTTTCTGTCATTAGAAATGGCAGCTGCTGCAAGCAAAATCTGGTATCATCAGATATTGAAATTCTTGAACAATCAGTGAATTACTGGTTCTGCGGTAGTCAGAATCAGTTTTACACTGAATTCCAAACAAATGTCTGCTGTCTCTTCAGAAAGCCATTAATGAGTTAATTCCTCATTATTTCTAGGATAACAGAAATCCAGCAAATATAGTTATTGCAGAAGATCATGTAAGGGTGACAGAGCACTGGAACAGGCTGCCCAGAGAGGCTGTGGAGTCTCCTTCTCTGGACGTATTCAAAACGTGCCTTGCATGCATTCTTGTACAACCTGCTCTAGGTGAACCTACTTTGGCAGAGCAGTTGGACTAGATGATCTCCAAAGGTCCCTTCCAACCCCTACCATTCTTTGATTTTGCAATTCTGTAATTATGAATTTACAAGTGTTTGTTTTTTTTAGTGTCAGCTTGCGTTCCCTAACATCTGGACCTAATGCAAAGAAAACAAATGGTATTGATTTCTGTTTTCTAAAGAATAGTAGTGTGGTGGGAAGAATTTTGAGAATGTAAATTCAAATGAAAGATTAACTTTTCTCTCTCCATCTTAGGGAAAAAGGGGGGAAAAAATTCTTGAGAATGTAGTCTCAAAGACTTTCACCCCAGAAATTATTTTAACCATTATTTTTGTTTCAGACATTATCAAGCAGAATCCTTTGCAGCTGACTTTAAATAAATGTCCAATATGAGAAACAGAAGAATACAGAGATTGCGAGGAGGCACAAATAGATTATTTCCAGAGATACTACCTATTTTCTAAAATAAGCTATATGGGCATTTATGTATATGCAATATAAATACTTAGGTACAGTCAAATAAGCAATCTACTGCCCTTTTTCATATAATACATTTCTGTAGGTGTCATTTAAGGACGGCTGTATGTGCAGTCTTGAAATAATGGCTTTGATATTATGATATTGTTCTCCACCTCCATTAGCTGAGCAGTAGTGAATATAATGTTAAGAAAGGTTCAGAAGAGGGGAGGGGCTGTTCCAGTTTTTGAACTGCTCTGGGCTACACCCAAGGAAAGAAGTATAGAAGGTCAGAAGACACCTAAGTTTCCATGGCTAATACTCTGTATAGTTACTAGTAGTAATGCAGCCTGAGTGCCTGTTTAGTGTAGAATGGTGGTGTTTAGTCGTCAGCATTTTAAAAGTACTTTATACTTGGTTTAAAAGTGTACAATATGTAGAAAAGACAAGCTGGACAATTTCTTTACATAAATGCTGTTGCATAACTAAAATAAAGATATGAATTTTTGGGTTGTCAGTATTTTAAATAGATATCCTTTACATGGCTATATACCCCCATGCTTCCATATTGTAGAAGCAAATTTTCCATCTTGAAATTTATGTCTCATGTAGCTCTCAGGATAATAAAACTGGTTTCGAACAGTTACCATTTTGCTTACTGGTTTCCACATTGCCATGTGCAAAATAATGCCTATTTTACCAAGTATTAAATAATGTATTTATTGTGGTTTGGGTATGGGATTTTTGGTGATGGTGGGGTTGTTTTTATGTATGTACATGCATATGCAGGCTGACACATAGTTTAGTGATGGCATGTTTAGACCACATACATTTCCATAACTACTCCTTCACAGTGTATTCAGAAACTACTGCTCAATAAATCAACTTACAAAACCCAGTTAAAAGTAAAAATTTCTCTGGTAGCTTGAAGGTGCTTCAGAGATCTTGAGTTGCTTGTTTTCCTAGTAGTATTTAATAGCCTTGGCAAAGTGATGCAAATAGTTATAAATACCTCTGATTGTTTTAAATAATGTGTTCACAAAGACACTCTTGTAACTATTTTCAGTTCCAACTTAGAGCTTGTGAACTCTTTCTTGTGTACATAAACTATGTATATGCCATTCAGGTGTTTGAGGATGAGTAGAAACAAACAAAAAACCCAAACGAGTCTTTGTTCTTTAATGTGCTGTTATGATGACTTCTGAAAATAAAGAACAAACATCTCCCTGCCGTGAATATTTAAAACCATTCCAGCACCTGAGATCATGTATTCAAGCCCGCTCTGATTTTACTTAGGTACTGGAAGAATAGCTGGGCCTATCTTCTGATTCATGAGGAGATACTGTACGCTGATGCTCGCAGAATGCCAAAAGAAACTTACAGCTATACTCTTACATTCATATTTATGTAGAAATAGCATCTTAGAGATCTCACACAATGATGAGAGAGCATTATTGTTACTCCAGTATGGCTCTGCTGTCTGAAGGTTCAGTTCTTGGATCCATGACTTCCCCTGAGGGTAGAATTACTTATGGGTTTCAATTAATTTGAGGTGTGGGGGGAAGAGGGAGTGGAGAGCTTCTGGTATTAAGGATTACAAATAAATTAAAAAATATAGTATTTTGTGGCAACCGCTATGTTATGCTCCTGCAAATAACTTGTTTCCCAGAACCATTAGCAATGTTTACAGGTTACATAATGATGATGCAGAAGGAAATTTACATTTGCCTCTTGAGATAAAAGCCTCTGTGTATTTAGAAGAAAGTATGGTGTCTTCCATCAGAAGTGTAAAAATAGTTATCATCACAGCCTATATCTAACCTATAAATTGTCTGTCTTAGTAGTATGCTATTTTTTCCTGAATCTTGTTCTGCTCTTGTGCGTGGTAATGTTTACTTTTATTTAATAACATCAATACTATTTTGCTATTTTGGTATTTATGTCTCAGGCAAGGGTTTCTTTGACTATTCATTGATTTTGTATAAGAAGTTAAGAGGTGCTGCATAATTCTTTGATGGTATACTGTCTATGTTCTTGGGTTAGCTTCTGTTAGACCTAGTTCCTTTAACCTCTGCTGTCTTCATCAGCAATATTTACTTGTAGCAAACATAAACAGCTTCTTCTATAAGACACTGGAGTATAATGTACCTAAAATTAACCTACAGTTAAAATTTAAATTTTTTTTAGAAGGTCAGTTTTTATGTAGAGTTCATTAGTCACTGCCGGAGTGAAAGAAAAAAATTCTTGAGATCTTTTTGCTTTACTGTCTCTTACCTTTTGATATTTGTTCAGTTTTGGGTTTACTCTCTTTTTATTAGTTGTTTTGTTTCAAAAATACACAGAAGCTACATGGTCTGCCTGGATTAACTGCCTTTATCACAAAGCCAGCCCAAAATAAGGGTTCTTACAGAAATAGTTGAGCAGTGGGCTTAGGGATGAGATGGGAGTCAACTACCTTCCATATCACGCTTTGTAAATAATAATTTTCAAGCTTGAAAGAGGACCAGCTGTAGATCCAACTGCAGAGCAGTGCACTGTATTTCATTTTTCTAAATCCAATTCTTTGTGGTTAAAGCAGAAAACTAGCCTGGTATGCGTAATTTAATAATGCAGTGTTTTTTCTATGATCAAAATATTTCTGTGTTGTATGTGTAATCTATACACAGATAATAAAATTTCATTATTTCCTGAATAAAAATTATTCTTTCCTACTAAAGCTAGGAACATAGCTAACGTAGATTTTGAATACAAGTAGTGGAACGGGGAGGGTAATCTAGGTGCCTGGAGACCTTGAGAATGTATTCCAATGTGTTACTTTTAGGATTTTTTTGTCTATTTAAACATTGTAATTTTTTACCTGTTGCCTCTTTTTTTTTTTTTTTTCTTCTTTTTCCCAAATGTAATACTGACTTTTAATGTAAATTTTAAAATATGAAGTAACAGGCCAAATATGTTGACAAAAAGCATGTTCACATTTCTACTGATGATTAAACCTTTTCAGAATACAAGTAGATTAATATATGTCCTGTATTACATGGATGCTTATGGAATTCAGATCTGAGCATATATAACTAATTTCAGTGTGCTCTCAATAACTTGCTGTTGACGACTCTATTTTCCTTTTAAATTCTCTACCACTGGGAAGAATAACTGAATTAAATTTTCACCAAAAATCAGCTGTTTAAAAAAAATGTCATAGTATCTTTTTTAAAAAGGTTGCTGAGTTTTCAGTTGGCAGATATGATAGTATTCTGTACTTTTTTTTTTTTTTTTAATGGAGGGAGCAGGCAATAAACACTACTGTTGTACTGTTTCTTAATACAGAATAAACACCAGATAAGATTAAACATTTCAACTGTTTTAGACAAACATATCTATCATTCTTTTCATTTTCCGGGTTCCATAAATGTGTGACAATGTTTTACACAACTGTATGGTGCGTGAAAATAAACACTTTTGGCCATAATTTCTTTTCTTCGTTATGGAGGAGAAAAATTAAGTTACGAATCTTACTTCTTTCCTTTGTCAGGTGCACAAATTGGTCTCAGTACTTGTTTTGTAAATTGTTTCCCACCAAAGGTAAACAATATGAGCTTGTTAGGTAGCTGGTACTCTAATTTATATATACTTCCATGATAAAATTTGTCAAATGAAATGAAGTATTTTAGATTGTATTGCCTGATACATGTTTTTGTTTGTTTTTTTTAACTAGTGAAAAAGGCCATAGATTTTAAATCTAGAGGATTTAAATTGTTTCCAGGGAAAGACAACAGCAACAAGTTTTCTATCTGTGAGTGTACTCCTTTTTTGTTACTTTTTTCTAGTGCAAGAGTGAAGTTTGTGCTGTCTGTGTTGTTTGTGTGTTTTCAAAATTGTTTATGTATTTCTGATAATTGACTTAAATCTGTTTCTCCAGTCTGCATGGTGAATTTTTAAATATGGTTCTACTCTAAAGGCAGGCTTTCTATAAATCTGGCATTGTAGAATGACATGCTATTTTGTCAGTAATTTCACATTAAAGTTGCAGTATTTACAAAGACATAATAATTCAGTCTCCCAGGTGTCAGCTGAAATCTTAGCTGTGAACAGGAGATACATTATTTTAATTGAAAATTAGTATTAGCAGCAAAAGGCTATACAAACCAAAGCCTATCCTCATTTACAAACGTGCAACCACATATCTTTTTCAAGCGACACATGAGGTCACTCTCTGAAATTCTTTTTCTTCATTAACTTTGACATTTTGAACTGATTAACTAGCTGTAGTTTTAAAAATTCTGGAGATGCTTAGTGCCTTCAATTATAATTACAGAAAATAGGAACTGAAAGTGCTCAGCATCTTACAGGACTGAGTCCTGATTAGCTCATGAGGAGGAATCAGGCAACTTTCTAACATAAATCAAATGGCTATGACTCTAAATACAGTATAGGGGATATCTTTTGCAATAGCATGTGCCATTTTTATAGACTTCCTTTTTGGACTAGAACCGCATTTTAAATATTTAGAAGTAATTGTTTAAAATACAGATGGGCTAACTGCTTAGCCTATGTCTGCTTATACGACGTTTCATTATTCTTCACAGGAGTGAAAGGACTTCTTTTGAAGTTCCTTAGGTTGGACACATTTGCACTAATTTTTTGTTTAAAGTGTCAGTGATGGATTCAGTTTCCAGGATTTTGCAGGGCACATGGGCATAACTTTTAATGCATTTTTCATGTCAATGATGAAATTTCTTTATAAAAAGGTGTCTTCAAGCATCAAGACCCTTTAACATTCACCAAGTAGAAAAAATAAAGCAAAATATACTTCTGTTCAGTTTTTATCATGCAGCATATTGCCATATTGAACTTTTGTGTCAACTGCATCACCTGAATAGTTCTGTAAGACATTTCTGGTGTATTTGAAAACTTTGTATCAAGATATTTAAAAATAAGTATTCTTTATATGCTTATTGGGTGTCTGGAAAGTAGAGTATATTATACAACAAGAAATAACAGTAAGATAATTCCAGTAGTTGTTATAAGGTACATCACTGAGGTCTCCATCTGATGGCCCATCTGTGCTTTTAGAGTTACAAATGAGAATAGTACAATGGCTGATAATACAGATTGTTTATCTACATTTATTTTGCACAAATCATTAAATATTTCACTATATAAACATTAATAGGAATTGTATATTTATATTGAAGTACCAGACACTTGTGATATCTCAAGGTGGTTGTTATGAAATTAGTGATGAAATTAATCAACACATTTTTGAAAATCTTTATAGAATTTCGTATGTTATTGTAGTCGATGTAAAGCTGAAAGCGTCTGTGTCTTGTTTTATTGGTTATGCAGAATAGATTACCTATATGAGTCAATAATAACTGAAGGTGAAAACCATTATTATTTGTACCTTTAGTGACCATAATCTTGTCATAAATAGATAACTAAGATTTTATATTGTAATCACTTTGGTAGCTGAGGAAACTGAAGAGGCAGTATTTCGTGCAAAGCCTATATGACTGTCGACTTTAGATAAAATTCCCAATGTGGCCTCAGCTGGATCTGTACTTACGTTACAGTAAAAGATAGGGTCCTTTAAAAAAAAACTATGACCATCATTCAACTGGTAATGGAAATAAGATAAGGATAAGTGAATACCTACTTAACATTATGTCTTGTATTATCAATATCTTTAGAAATTATCACTTAACGTTTTTCATATGTATGTCTTTTCCCTACTTTACTTTTATTGAATGTATCAGGTATACAACATTCAATACTAATGCATAGGTGGTTTGCACATAGTAAAGCCAGAATGATAATATCTGATATATGATATACCTTGAAACAAATATGCATCAACTCCATTTTGCATATCACTGGGGGACCTAGTTCAATCTGGATTAGAACTCTGGAATTTCTTGCTCACAGACCATGAATGAATGGTCTCCCTAGAGGAGCCTTTAGTTTACTACCTTAAGCCTTTACATTGCTTATTTTCATATGACTATCTGGGGTGTAAACCAAACAAAGATAGACAGACAGACAGATAGATAGGAAGGTAGGTAGATAGATAGATAGACAGACAGACAGACAGACAGATATTTGGGGAACTATATAGAGCTGTATTTCAGTAGACTGAAAAATCAAGCATTATGTCTGGAAAAGTAACATCAATACAAAAATAACAAAATGTGCATTTATTTTTCACAAAGTACTTAACGGAAATCAGAATGGATTTAAGTTTGTGCTTAAATGCATATCTGATTTGGGATCAAATCAGAAATCAGTTTAGTGACTTCTACTTATAACATTTTCTTCTGAATTTTTACTGTGGTTTATATCTTATTTTATTGTTTTAGCTGTAATTAATTTATTGATTTTCTTTAACATAAGTCTAAATATTTTTATTTATGAATATTGACAAATCCGTAATTTATCATTTAAAAATACAGTTCATAGAATATTTTTAAGAATGGAACTATACAGTTCCATTCCATATTGTCAAAAAACAATAGGATTTTCAAGCTTCCATTTTTGGTAGAAATTGAAGTATATAATAGTTTTTGTGCTCTGAAATCCAGGAGAATATTCTTTTTTATATGAGTATTCACTCTATTACTTGTGTATTAGGGAAATAAGTGTATAAAAATAAAATAGTTGTTTGAAATATTAAAACATGAATTACAAAAAGTAGAAATAGTTCTATTTAAATGATATTTTTACTTTATTTTTTTTATAGTAAAGAATTTCTTTTGTGTGCACAGATAGATGATACAGCCCCAAAATGGCGCCATTGTATTTTAATTTCTTTATCAGGCATCAGGAATAAGTTTTTAGCTATGGTTTTAACATAGGTTTAATGTCAGAAAAGTTAACAAACTGTCACAAAAATTAGGTGTCTTTTTCCCTATTTGTACTCAAGTATACTTTCTTTCCCTTTCCACATTGCGCAGTGAATCCTAACTATTTACCCAACATTTTAAGGTCTTTTCTATATATGTGGGCTACTTATGATGATTCTGAATTTATCTCATCTTGGTGTAGGCTTTGGAACTGTATAAAAGCACCCCAGATATTTCAAAGAGAGAGTTTGTCCTAAATGCTGATCCAACAACTTCCTAATAGATGCCCTTGTGAAATTGTAATTGTCAGATATACATATATTCCAACATTAGCAGGAACTTGGATTTCTATAGCTAATATGGTTTCATAACACCTGCAAGTATTGTAGGAAAAGACTGAAACCTGGTAATAGGAATGGGCTCTAAGGTAGAGCCCTTCTTGTCCCAGAGTCCTCTGAGCATAGAGGTGCAGGTGAACAGAGGTTACCTTTGTTTGCTATTAGAACAACCTTGGACTTAGTGCAGCTCTTTCAGGGCAGAGGAGGATAAATACTACAGTTCCAGTTGACACGGGCTGGGCCTGATGGGTTTTTTGAGCAGTGTGCTAAGTTGAGACATTTTCCTTTTAACTATCTGCAACATTTTCATTTGGCCTTTGGCTTCCTCAGGGGTACCAAATCAATTCTTACCTTTGAGTGTAAGAAGACAAATTTCAAGGAAGAGAAAAACCCCAAGTATTCCGAATGTTATTTTCCTTCACTAAAAGATGAAATTTAGTGAACACCCTTTAGAAGTATTGTTAGAAACTACAGGTTTTTATTCAGGTGCATTCAATTTACAATGTAATGTGATTACGCTAATTACATGCAAACTTTCTACTTAAAGGAAAGTTAAAAACTAATACTGGAAATCCATTGGTCTAGTTCCTCAGAAATCAATACTAATAAAGGTGAAAATGTCTTTCTGCTTAGTGTAAATCTTTTGATTTCATGTCAACTTGTATTTTGGAAAGAAATATTCTTCGATTGGGCCATGAATTTACCAAGTAATAGCAGACCAGCCTCCTTTGCTAAGTTTTTTTTTGGGGGAATTGCTACCTCCTGGTTCAACGAACTTCAAAAATTAAATACAAAATTAATAGAATTATTTTGGCCTAAAATTATTTATGTAAGATACACTTTTTCAAGCTGTAAAAATTAGGAGAAAGTATGTAATGCATTAGAAAAAAAGAAAAAAAAGCAAGTGAAGAGATTGTTGAATATGCTGAGGCCTAGATTGCAACATATAGATTTCTGGAAAAACACATTGAAAGGTTCACAGGAAATTTCTCTCTGAAGATCCATTTTAGTTTATTGTAAGATAAATGTATGCAAATCAAACTGGTATTTTGAGTTTACATTCAGATCACCGTATTTTGGGAATATCTGCATTTTCAATACTGATTAAGGACAATTCTCACAGCATAAGCCTATGCATTCAAGTTTTCTTATAATTCAAGGAGAAAAGGTCAGCTCTTAGTGGAGATGACATTTATTAGATTATGTTCAGAGTAAAATCTTACAGCCCTAAACCTGATGAACACTCCTTTAAATGTCAATGTTTGTAAAGGAACAGTAATAACATTTCTGTATGGGTTCAATAATCTTACAAGAAAACAAAATAGCTGATTAGTACAACTTATAAAAAACCTGTGTTATTAAAAAAAAAAAAATCAAACCAGAAAATACATGTTTTGCTTATTATAGGGAGGAGGAACTTACATATTGAAACTAGAGATTATATGGGTGATTATATTCTGTAGAAAATATGTTCTAAAGGACCTAAAATGCAGATAATGTACTTTTTCATATTTTTTAATTGCTTAACTATGTATCTTCTAAAAAAATGTATTATTTTGCCTTTTTTTGTTTATTTATTTTGTTTTATTTTGGTTTTTTTGCAGTAAATGAGGGAGGTATTAAACAGGCATCCAATTTGTGTCCAGATCCTGGAGAACCAGAAAATGGAAAACGGATAGGCTCTGATTTTAGGTAAAATATAAACCCTACCATTGTATCATTTCTCTAATACTGAACTTGGAAAATGTATATGTTAAAAATTTATTGCTGTTGTTGAGCTACTCTTTCAAAACAGAACTTCTCAGTAAAAAGTGAAATGGAATTCTGTATAAAATTATGTAGTTCAATATAGCCTGTACTTAGTATGTAAAGAAGATAAAATACCTACTTGGAAGAGACCATGTATCTCTGATAATCTGGCAAAAATTGGATTGAAGGTAAGTGAAAATAATTCTCTCATGTAAATACGGTATTAGATTTACAATTATTGAGCATATATGTGGTACAAGAGGTTTTTGTGAAGGACAAAGCAAAATTGAATGCAACACAAAAAGAACAATAAAACCTTACAGAAAAGGTTTCAGATATTCTTGCATAAATATTCATTGGAATCCAAGGGAATACTGTATTTTCTACAGTATATTTTTCTGGAATCCAGAATTTTGATACACGCAGGTGTATTTCCCTAGTAGTCCTCAGAGTGGTTTAGCACGCTTAATGCAGACAATTTTTTTATTAATTTTGCTACATACCAAATTGGTAGTGTGTAGTATTACTGTATTGAAAAAAAAAAAATCATTAAGAACTAAAAAGTTGCACTTTGTTTATAGCAAATTCTTGCTTTTCATTCCTTGCTGGCTTTTACAACTGTTTCTAGGAAGACTCCAAAGAATCAAAGAATTGTACACTGCCAGTGATCTATTCCACCTTTTTTTTTTATTTAACATAAAGTCAAATTTTAGCCCCCTTTCCTCCTTCATTCTCATCTATCTTTCCCAAGTAAATGTGCTAGCTGGCATTGTAATTTCTCAGTTATTTATTATAGCCTCTCTATTTCTCTAGTTTTGAGAAGGCAAAAGTTCAATGTGCATCAGAGAAGGCTTTATAATTAATTTTATATGGAGTGTAATTTCTGACATTACCTGACAAAAAAAGATTTCTTGTTATTTTCAGAGAAATAAAAATAAATGAACTGTATTTCTTACCTGTCATGCTTTCTAGAATCATTACTTAGGCCAGTGTTTTATATTTTAACCTCAGACATACAGCTTGATAGAGAAAGCCTTTAACAGAGGACCTGCAAGTCCTGTTCTAGTGTTGTCTCTGCAAGTGACCACCGAAGGACCTACCTGCAAGAACTTATGTGAGGGGCAGTATCTCGAAGAAGATATGATGATAATGCCCTCATCTTTCTTTTTAGGCCAAACTATTAGGATACAATTTAACATTATTTTTCACTGTACACTGTGATGATGTGACTGTCAAGCTTTCAAATGAATTTATGAGATAATGAAAGGAGAAGGCATTCAAATTACTGAACAATAGAATACAAGATATATGAGATAACAAAATCAATGCATTTTAAGTTTTGTTTGTTTTTTTTTTTTTTTTTCTAATTTCTCACTAACCTCAGTGATTTTTTTTTATTTGGAAAAATATCCAAAAATTATCTGTGAGGGAAGATCAGCTTTTCTATCAATTCCCATGAATGTGCTATTTAGTCCTCGTAAGTATGACATAATGATGAAGCCAATCACATCATAATGGAAAAGAAAAAATAAACAGGACATTTCGAATGTACATAAGTGAAAGAACATGACTTACACATAGAATATCCTCTAGAAGTTAAAAAAGTGAAAGTGAAAAGATGTGTTCACTTTAATGACAGTTTTGGTGAACAGGCAAGGTAAATAAGCTTTTGCTCAAAACAAAATAAAAAGATGTAAGAGATACATTATTATGCTCTTGCTGTTATGGGTTGTGATTTTGGGGGGCAGGAATGTGTATTTTGGTGAGGAAGTATTTTTCACCTTCCACCAAAGAATGTATTTTCAGATCAAACTGAACTCAATTTCTTTGTATTGATCCTTTGATCACTTCTTGACGTTAGTATGGAACCAACCTTTTTACAAAGTAAGAAAAAAATGAAAAAAAAACATGAAACCCTGATAAACTAGTGCTTAACTGATCCTTATTCTGTTGAGGGCAGATTCTAGGGACAGTTTAAAATACTGCTGATTTTAACAGCAGTCTACTTGCTCTTCCTGGTTTCTCTAACAGGTTAGATTGCAGAGCAGTAATAGTTTCTGAAAGCACAGGCTTCTCAATGGCTTCACTGCCTCCCCAAATTTATGCTCAAAAGCTGTCCTTGAACTAATTCCTTTCAACTAAATATTTGAATTTTCATGGTTCAGTTTCTTTCATGATAAAAGCAATCTGGTCTGGATAGTCTTCTCTAGATAAATTACACCTAGTGCAACATCTCCTTAATAGGCAGATCTATTCCGAGTGTAGCTCTCAGAAATGACCCAGAAAGGGCTAGTTTCTTTTCAAAAGACTTGAGTCTTTCCACTGTTTTGTAGTAGCCTCTCTTTATAGTGCGAAAATGTTTTATTTAGAAATAGTGGGAGGACATATATACAGACACACAAGTGCACAATTTCTAGTCACTTCATTGACAGGCCATTGACAGGGAACAAATACTCTTTTGGTTGTATTCATCCTACACACACTATGGATAAATAGCATGGTTTCCTAGTTTCCTGTCTAAGGCTTGTTAAAGTTCTTCAGAATGTGAATGTTGAAATTTGTACTTTTAAAAAACAGGACTAGTGAATGTTAGTAATATGCTATTTATTGCAAGTTGAACACTTGATGTATTGAAAAGAGGTCTTAGAAGAAACAAAAGCAAACTAAAAATTTTCAGCAGACTGAATAAAATTCCTTTTTAACTTTACCTGGTTTAGATTCTTGCCATTAACATATGGTTGCTCAGTTGCTTCATAAGCTTCCAAAGTAGGAATGCCACTAATTCTTTAAAATAAATAAGACATTGAAAGAAAAGCCCTACATTTTGTTAAAATAGTACAGTGCTATGGAAAATCTCTAGATTGTATTATACCTGACACAGAAAAACAGCGCACATTTTTCCTTTTCACTTCTGAAGTCACTCTCTCTACAGTGTAGGAAACAGCTTCATTTTGACCTTGTCTTTTTTCCCCTTTTGATAAGGAAGTGAAAATCACAATTATAATACCTTAATTTTAAAATATAATATTTTGAAGAAGAGTTTAGATCTATTTTTATCAAGATCAATCAAAATCTAATTTCAGTACAATTTAATCTGTTTTAGAGAAGAGCATGCTCTTGTCACTTCTCTTTAGCTTTCTTCAAATGTGAAGATATAGGTTTGGAAGCATTTTATCACAATTTCACTCCTTTTCTGATTATAAATGCTACATGCTCTCTCAGCACAATCATATGTTCTGTCACGGTTCTTACACAGACTTAGAAAATCAGCAGTGCAAGCTGTAAGACAAGCTGCACCATTCCACGACATTCTTCGAGACCTGACTCTCCAGGTTCACCTTTCTGGATATTTTTCCTATTGTGAAAATTCCCCATAGCTATATTTTTAAGTTTTAAAGGGTTTGTTTGTGATGCTAGATGCCTATTTGAGCATAACAGGCCTTTGCAGGTTGAAATAAAGTCAAGAAGACTTGCTAATAGCTGCCAGCTTTTCCTGCACTGAAAAGGATATTTTCCCTCAGAAAGAAAACTTCCCTTCCCTAGAAGTTTATTAAAATTTTAGATGTACTAGTGTTCATTCTGCTGGAATTTCCAACAGCTTATTTTATGTTACCTGTCATACAGTAAAATACGTCTTCTCCACATGACTGTCCAATTTTAGAATCAATTCCCCTATGGAAATTATAAGAAAGATTTAACAGATGAAGAGGAAAAGTTTTCACGTGGTCTTGTTGCTTTTTTTAATTGTTGGGTTTTGGAGGCTTTGATTGTTTGTTTGTTTATTTGTTTGTTTATAGTGGAAAAAACATAGCCAAGCTGATTATACTTGGCCAAATATTTTATTATGAAGCAAACATTCCTCCACCACCATCCCAAAGTTCTGGCTTCATAAAATGAATGAATGAGCCTAGCTCTATCCCTCTACCTCTGTAGTCTAGTCCAACTGTAGTGTAGGTATTTAAACAATTGATTCAGATCAAACTTGGATCACAACAAAGCAGTGAATGCTGTTGGACAGCCACAGAGATGCTAGTGTGCTCTTAAAAGTACAGATTTATTGAGAGAAGGAAGTATATGAAGCTTATATTAAAGACAACATATTATACCAATGAGTTGAGTTACAGTGTACCTAATGATAATTTCTTTCATTTTATTTTATAAGTTAATTTATCGTTGTTTTCTCTAGAAGAGTGGCTTTGAATTGTAACCACATTGCTTGATTGCAAGTATCATGCTTAATTTTTCTTAAACTTTCTCTGAATCACATACCCTTCTCTTCAGATATACAAGGTGAGCTTCTAGACTCTGAAACTTCAAGACGAATGTCATGAAAATTGAACAACACTCAGACAATTTGCAGCGTGAAATGTGAGGCTAGTTTAAAGGGAAATAGTATGTTTCGTTTGCCAGCAGTTAATTGGTTCCTTTGTCAAGCAGAAGCCTCTGACAGTACAAGCTTTGTGGGTAAAGCTGACACCTTAAGAACCGTTTAAGCAGAATTATCAATGATCTCCAGAGTGTTGGGAGATCCTCTGCAACTGAAATTTGGTCATCACTTTAATTTGTTCAGCACATGGTAAGGATTTTCTTTGACCAGAGGTTTTGAAGATTTAAATATTCTAACATTTATCTTGGAATCCTAAGATCATGCAGTAATATTTCCAAGTATCATATTAACTGATCTACAAAAATGTTCCTACACATGCTCTTAACTTAGTACAGATGCTGTGGCTTAGCTCAGTTCTCCTACTGTGGCTCAAATAAAGTACGGTAGATTCTATCTGCAGCTTGCATATCAATAATAATGGATCAGTGGTGTGTAGAAAGTTGCTAGGTTAAGAAAATGTGCTTCACTGTGTAGGCTTGAAAGCTTACATATAGCTTTAGCATCTTTTACTGCAGTTGGAGAAAATAATATATATGCTGCAGTACTGATTATTTATTTACAATAGCATTAAAATATATTATAATATTTAATTATTTTGTAAGGACAGACTTTAGGAACTGATGGTTAGGTATTTCTGATTGATTTTGGTTTTGGTTTCTTTTTTTTTCTATGGCAAAAAATGGTGTACTCTCTCAAACCTGTTCAGTTGCAGATGTGGACAGAATAGAATCATAGAATCATAGAATCATAGAATGTGTTGGGTTGGAAGGGACCTTTAAAGGTCATCTAGTCCAACCCCCATGCAGTAAGCAGGGACATCTTCAACTAGATCAGCTTGCTCAGAGCCTCATCAAGCCTGGCCTTGAATGTCTCCAGGGATGGGCCCTCCACCACCTCTCTGGGCAACCAGTTCCAGTGTTTCACCAACACTCCAAGTACTGGAGAATACTTTTTTCTATACTTTAATGTATATTTGACTTTTCAGTTGGTTCTGCAGAAACAGGATCATACGGCAATGTATGAATTCAGATATATTCCCTGAACATTAGTGCAAAAATCCAGACTGCATCATCTCCTCCTTCTTCTAGTCTGTCCCATCTATCCATCCCAAAATTTACAAAAGAAATATAAGTTCAAAATGCAGAATAATATAATTTATTATTACAGCTGAGTTTGAGGTTTTGACTCCCTGCATAATTGATTCTTGTTCAATGATAATTTAAATATATCAAATAGTGGAGGAAAATAATCTAAAATGAGTTAGTTTAGTTTGCTACACAAATGCCAACTGTTAAAATAATACTATTCAATATAAACTTCATATGAAGTTCAAATTTTAAACCAGCTCTTTCACATCATTTAGAGATTCTGTAGCTTCATTTTAGGATCTTTCTTACTGCTTTTAGTTTGGGTTTTCTAAAAAGGGATCCCAAACTTGGGGCAGATGATGCAGACTTCAAAAATAGATATGAGATTAAAGTGTTTTTCTCAAATTTATATAACTGTCTTACTTAATATCTACCCATACTTCTTTTATAATGAAAGTATATCTAAAGTTCGCATTTTCTTCCTGAAAATGCAAACCCAAGGACAATCATCTTTTGTCCTATTAGAAATAGAAATGGGCAGAAAAAGTTACTGAGAGACAGGACAAGCACTTTTGAATCTATGAACTGCTTTACCATAGTATGTTGTAGATGCAAAAGTTTTATGTGAGTTCAAAATAAATTGAACAACTTGAGTGAGTCATAGAAATATTGATTGGAAGGGTCCTTAAGAAGGCATCAACTCCAACCTCCTGCCCAATGCCAACATTAAATCAGATCAGCTGTGGCTTTGTTTAGCCAATCCTGAAAACCCCCAAGAATGGAGATTTCACAACAGTCTGGGTATGCTGTTCCAGTTCTGCCCTGCCTTTCTTGGAAGAAGTTTTGTGTATTGTAAAACCTGAATCTCCTAAACTGCCCCTTTGTGTTGTCTGCCATATTAAGAAAAGTTTGGCTTCATTCTTTGTAAAGGTTCTTGAAGTAGTTATGGTGTGTTATTAGACAGTCCCTTAGCTTCCACTTTGTCAAATTAATTAACCCTATCTGCCTCAACCTTTTAGTGTAGATCATGTGCTCTAAGCCTCCGACTAACCTCCAAACCCTCTATAGTTTTTATCAATATCTCGAAGTGGAAGACTAAACACTGGTTTTGCAGATACAGTCTCACCAGCTGAGCAATAATTTCACTTGATCTGCTGCCATCACTTCTAATGTAGTTGAATATTTAGTTTCTTTCATTTAGGATGAGAAAACAGAACTTTGTACCTCTACTTGTTTTCATGAGGCTTCTGTTGGGCCAGTGCTCAAGTTCGTCAAGTGTCTGAAGTGAAGCTCTGGTATTCAGTATGGCAGCTACTTTTCCTATTTTAGTATGATCCATAAATTTGCTGGGAATTCATTCTGTCTCACCATCAAGGATAAGGATGAAAATATTAAACAGCATGAGACCCCATACTGATTTCCTAGTGCTCAGCTTATTACTGGCCACCAGCTGAATATAAAGCGATTCATTCCTACCCTTTGAACACAGCTGCCAGACCAATTTTAAATCTATCAATTCAGTGCATATTTTCTCAGATCCCAAAAGACACTGCTGCAAGAGGTGGTATCAAAAGCCTTGCTGATGTTGAGCACTGTTACATCAAGCACTATTACATCTACCACTGGTCCATGTAGCCAGTCATTTAGTCATAGAAGACAATCAGGTCGATGACTTACGATTCACCTTTGGTAAATCTGTGTAAGTGCTCCTGATTTCCTGTTTGTGATTTCCTAGAGGACATGTTCTTTCCAGGGACTGATGTGAGGTTCCTAGCTTCTCCTTGCCTTTCTTAAAAATTCATTTAATGTTAGCCTTTCTATAGTCAGTAGGAACTTCTCATCACCACAGTTTTTCATAGGTGACACCAGCCTTGCATAGAATCAGCCAGCTTTTTCAACATCCTTTGGTGAAAGCTGTCTGCCCCTCTGCCTTTGAATACAGCCATCTTCTATTACCTTGTTGCTCCCCAGTATTGTCTGTCCCTCTTCTTCCCAAATCAGCAGACAGATTCTTGTGAAACTCTAATCTTGGAAAGTTATTCTTTTCTTCCCAATTGCTACTTTTTAAACTTTCCTAACCATATAGTACCTGGAGTATCTGAGTATAATTTTTAACATTAAGGATAAGATCATCTTTCTATTTCATAATTTTGAACTTTACTCTAGCTCTGTGATTTGCCTTGTGGCTCTTTTTCCTCAGTTTCATATAGAAGCTTTTCAGCTTTACCTTTCAAGAGCATTTACGTTATGTTTATGTTTTGATTTTTCTCAGATTTTCACTTTTCCGTCTTTCTCTGTTTTTCATGGACTCTGCAGCTCTTCTTTATTCCCTTCTTTCACAAACATTCATATTACACAAACAGGAACTGTTTTTGGAATAATTTATAGAGCTGTTGTCCGCTATCAGATCCTCCTTTTCTGAGATGTCTGTTCAGGTGACTGTATCCTCTTTCGTGTCCTAATTACTTATTATCTATCTCTTTGTAAATCCCAGGTACTCTCCAAATTTCATCAGATATATTATGCTGACACAATTCTTTTTCAAACATCTAACATTTCTAACTCCCTTAAATTTAATTCTTGTTCTGTTTACTATCAATCTTCTTTAGTAGCTATTTTCATTAGAGATGTATATTAATTGATTACCTAACAAAAGTTAGTCTCTGGAATGTGTGCTCAGTCTTTTTAATTTTTGTCTGCCTTTGTAAATTGAACTGAAACTGAAATTACTATTAGAGCAGTAAAATCCCCATCTATAAGGAAAGAAAAGTAGGGCTTATTCTTTCCAAGCAAAACTCTGCAGAGAAAAATTATGTTTCAGCAAGAAGGAATGCTATACTTTGTGGGATCAAACCCAGATTTGAAGATCCCAGAAAAAGCAGTAGTGATATCTTATCAATATTGAGTGATATCCTCAGACCTTTTTGCAAAAGAGACAGTTTTAGAGAATTATAAAGGACCCTTAAATCATTTATTTAGATAAATGAAGAACTATGCTAGTACAGAGACTTTGCTTACAGAGGTTTACAAACCAATTTTTTTTTTAATAGGTATCATAGCAAAGGCTGGAAAATTCCCATAGAGTTAATTCAGGTCCTGACTGAGTATAAATGTAAATCTATGCAGAATTTCTCAAAGTCGATGAGTCTGTGTTCTGATATTTTGGTATGTTTGAGTTAGAATTAAATGCCCTGCTACTATTCAGCATTGATGGTATACTGATTTCCAAGTGACCAAATTAGGAGGGAAGATTTTTCAAGGAACTGTACCAAAATAAAACAAAACAAAATAACCAAACAACTAATTCCTTTTCTGCACACGTATTTAAATAGAGAAGCTATCTTCTGTTTAGATATAGCAGAATTAATAGATAAAATCAAACCTTACATAGTTTTGAGGTATTCAGATTTCCAAATTGATTTTTATAAGCCTCATATACAGATACTTATATACACAAAATCATTGGGAAATGAAAAGTACAATGACAAACGCCATTAAAAAATAATTTACTTCACCATGGTGTTTGCTTTTATATCAGCACTTCCCTTACTCCCCCATGAGTAAGGACTGCTCTTCTGTTTTCACAAAATATCAGCACACCTATGTTCAGTTAGGTTATGAGTGGAACTTTGTGCCCTAATGCTTTACACCTGCTAACATCCATAGTATTAGCTGTGCCTAGAATAGGGAATACCATTGGACATGTAATTTGTGTCAGCTATTACATATAATGGAAATATTTGTTCATATTAAGCCATATAAAAATAAGGATAATGAAGAAAAAGAATTCGTGCTTTTCCACTTTTATGACATCTTTCTTTGTGAAGCCTTTTCAAAATACTGTGTTTTGTTGTATTTCTTATTGTAAAATGCTAGTCTTGGTCATGTGCAAGCAAGTATCTTTACACAATCACTGTGGAGTTTGGTAAATAATGCTGTATTTTTCTGCAAGGTTTCATCACATATTTTTAATACCAAAACATAAAGCTTTATTAGTATCAACTATAAGGGTGATAAAAGCAATGATACTCTTCTGAATTCCACTTACAAAATATCCTTCACTACAAAATGCAGTATCACCATATATGAGGTTTTCAAAATACTAACTTTTCGTTTACTTGACTCTTCTTAGCATTTCTTCAGTAACATCTCTGCTTTAATCTTTTGGGTTTATTCCTTCTTAATTGGAGAGGAAAAGAGAAGTATTTCCCAAATGTCATTCAGTTTTGGCAAAAGCATGAGGTAACACACTAAATTACAGATTTATGATTCTTTCTCATCAGTCTTATACAAGGAAGCTTTTAATTCAAAAACATAATGACCATCATTTAACAACTGATAAGGTAAAAGGTGCTGTCTGAAGACCTGTGACCCTATAGGTTGTCCACAGTGACGGTTTATAGAAATACTTCACAAGTGTGACAGACAACCTTTTAAAAACAGCAAGCTGAAATTATGGAGTGTGAGATTCAGATATCAGAGAAAGGCCTGATATATTGATTATTTTCAGTTGTAATCAGGGTTTGAAACAATAATGATATTAAAGGAGAAGAAGAATTATCTCAATAATACACATTTAAGTATTGAGGTTTTTAACTTTTTCAAACTGAAAAAAACCTCAGAAAAACAAAACAAAACACACAACACAAACCAAGTTTTTCTGGGCTTATTTCCTGTTTTGTTTGTGCCAAGTTCACAACACCAAATGTCAGCTCCATATGGAAAAGTCCAAAATCTTTTGAAGCCAGCATTACCACTTCATAAATAATCCCAGCTAAAACTTAGAAAGATTTTTTTAGAATTCTTTTATTTCCTTCCATTAATTTGAGAAGCATATGCCAGTTAAAGGAGCAAATGTTCATAATTACCTTGTAACTTTCAATGTCTGGTAGTTGTTGCTTTCAGGATCTTGTTACTGGCAAGAGAAAACACACCACATATACGAAGTCAAGATTTTACTGCTAGCCTAATTAAAATCCTAACCTACTAATCAAAATATAAAAAAGAGCTATTACTAGTATATTTACAATAATGCATTCCTAGTCAAAATAAATATAAGAAAGTATTATTAATAATATAATAATTTTATTCATACAATAAACCTTATTAACATCTAATCCTTTTCTCTGGTATTGTGCTTCTCCTTCCAATGCTCCTCTGGTTCTAAAGTCTAAGGAACAGACTTTCTCAAGAAGAATCAGGGGTGGGGGACATTTACAGCAAGTCATCTATATCCTGAGGTCTTCACTGGGAGGAATAAAATGTTTATATTGAGATTTCTTTCTCAGTCTTGTGATTGAACTTTTGGCTCTTATTTTAGGTGATTTCCTTATATCTCTTTCTCATTGTTTCCTAGCATCAATTAACATAAATAGCTACTGTTTGTTATATAGTACCTAGGCTTGTCAAACCTTTACTATATGGAAATCAGAAGTTAGGTCAGCAAATAGTCGCTTGATGTCCAGATGACTGTTAAAAAAAAGTAAACCACCTCTGGCCAAAATGAGCCCAGAGAGGAATGAATGCTGTGTGCTGTCAGGCCAGTACATAGCGTGCAGCCTGTAACTATTAAGGGGAAAAAAAATCATATTTACCGGATTACATGTTTTTATTGTTTATCAGGACCATCATACCTAAAAGAATGGAAAAATTGACTGATATCTATTTGTAAAAAAACACTTCTTCTTTTTATATTGTTTTTTTTCTTTTTTTTCTTAATTTTAGCTTGGGAGCAACAGTACAGTTCTCCTGTGATGAAGATTATGTGCTACAAGGTTCAAAAAGTATCACCTGTCAGAGGATAGCTGAAGTTTTTGCTGCATGGAGTGATCATAGACCTGTGTGTAAAGGTAAAGAGGAATTATTACAGTGATTTTTTCATTTCACATCTATCTATTGTTTGATAGCAAATCCTATTAAATTAATATTTTGTAAGTACCTGAGATTTTAATCCTAGTGTCCCCACTTTCTTGGTGAAAAAGCTACCACTTATACTGCTTTGTTTAATGTGAAATTTGTCTGCATTTAAGTATGCTATAGTTTACTTGGCAGCTTACATGATAAAGTTCGCTTTACGATGAGCTGATGAAAATCTATCACATGCTAAATATTAAAGACTCACCAAGATGGATTTCAAAATTGCAGTGATTCAATATACAACCAGTAGTTCATGAAGCATCTTTATTACGTATTTACTAAGCCGGTGAGAAAGACTTGAATTTAGGATTGATAAGGACTGGAGAAGTATGTCTATACCTGGTTTTGACCCTGACCAAATGGATAAAGGGAAAGAAATGCAGAAAAAATTAAAAGAAACACAAAGTCATTCTGCTGAATACATTTGATGTCTAAATACTATGGAAAGAAGTATGATGAATACCTGAATCAAGGAACGAAGTATTAGTGTATATATATGTAATATATATATCAGTATATATAATGAAAATATTAGTGTGTACATACACATATAAATTGGCATAGCAGCAAAGCCTAATATTGAAGAGTACAGTTTGTTCACAAAGAATACTTGGATATGGGACACAGAAGGGACATTTATCTTGCAATTCAAGGCTATGGATACTTACCCTGACATCCAGAGAGAACTGTGAGATGTTTCTGAACAGTGAAAGAGGGCAAAAAAATCTGAGGGTGGTATCCAGATCATGTATAGTAGAAATCCATAAAAGCTGGAAGATTACATGTGTGATTTGTTATTTTTTTTTGGCTAATAAAATACCAGGGCATTCTAAATGGAACTTGTTATGGGTAAGAATAATGTGGGTTGGAATAATCAGCTACCCAAATCTGAGGTGAAGAAAAACATAATATGTGTTAACAGCTGCAGAAATAGGTTTAAAATGGATCACAGCAGTGTATGCTTCAATAATAGCATATCACATAAACAGTTTAGTTGTATACCTATAAATATACAATAATATTAACATTTAATATCCAACTACTGTGTACTATATTTATGTATAATTACTAGAAATTGCTAAAGAGAATTTTCTGTGTTTTCTAAATGAAAGAATACCAAGATTTCAAACCTAATTCATGAAAAAAAAAATCATCATTAAGATCACATATTAGTGTGGCTGCATGACAGGATTTATATATGGTATGATAACCATGATAAAATGACATTCTAAAGATTCTTGGCTTTCATATTCCACATAAATGGTAACTGTACCTCAAATCTTTCTATCCTCTGTGTATTATGTATTTGATAATACAGTTTAGTAATCTGTTATTGAAGTCACTTTAAAAGGAAAGCATACTGCAATTAACATTTCATTTATCAATACCAAAATACAGTTGCACACTGCACACTGTCAGCTTTTTTTTTAAAGTATCTCTCCTAGCAGACAATAAAGTGTTATCAGCCATACTGTGATAAGACTGAGATGTGTGCATAACTAACTGTAAGTTTAGAAAGGCAGCTCAGTAGCTTTTGGAGACTGTGTCCTTTGAGCATAAATGGTTTTTGAAGATATTGCTTTTCACTTTTGTGTAAGTTTTGAATTCTGAATAGCAGCAGGTATCGAAGTACTTAAGTATAAAAAGGTAACCACATTCTTCAGTCTATTTTTGCTTTTTTTTCCCCAGTATGACTGGGTTTTTCCCAGTATGACCATTGTATAATGATTTACAAATCATATTTGTAAACATGTGTCTAATGATAAAGTAAGCATTAGTACTGAACTAGAAAGAAAAAGAAAGTAATAAATCCATTGGAAGATAGCAGTTCTGTTAAAATTATGTCTAAATGTGAAACTGAAGAATTGAATTAAATAGATATCCAAACACACCATTATTCATAAGTAAAACATGTAAATGACAACCAAAAGGACAGTGTTTCATTTCTTTACACTCATCAACTTCATAGAACTAGGTAATTCCACATTAAAAAGTAGAAGACAAATATTAAGAAAGTTATTAGGAACTGATACAATGCCATGTGGTGAAAAAGCAGACAGATGGTATAGATAATAGTTTGTCAAATGGGAAATTCTTTAGAGTGTTATTAGTTGCATTAAAATTACTGATTCAAGTACCTTTGGTGTGCTATAATTTTGGTTCTTTTGATTAACAAGATGTTTCAATTCAACTCTTAGATATACTCAAGCTGGAATATAAACATCTCTTCTAGAATAATAATGCTGTCTTCTCCAAGTTTCGCGCACAGAACATACAATAAACATTTCGAAAGAATTTTGCATAAGTAGCATAAATATCATATAGTAACATGAAGAAAGTATCTGCAAAAATATGTGTGCATCTCCTTGCTTAACTTCCATGTTTGTGTACAAACCATTTGGGCAAACAAATTAGGCAGTCATGCATAAATGTTATTTTATGCAAGAAATTAATATTTTCTTGTGAACTGATGTAGTTTTGCAGATAACGAGGGCACAGGTGGTATGTTAGGTACTTCACCTGTTATACTTTAAAATGTCACATAAAGTGCTGCTTTTTGTCATGTAGTGTTTGCTTTTTGAACAGTACAGCTTGCAAGTGTTTTCCTTCACTTATATAAATTATATTGTGCACATACAAAAAAATCCCACAGTAATAATACATTTTTCAAAAAATGGCATGTGAATATCAACAATTAGTTACATTAATAGACTGTAATTGGGCAGAGTTCTAAACAGGAGCTTTCCAATTCTGTTAGATGTATTTGATTTGACATCATAAATCCTCAGGACTCGTTCTCATAGGGCATATGAGTGGCTGAGTATAACTGTCTGCCAAAAATGAAAGATTGACTCTCTTTAGGAGTTATCAGATAATACCAGCTGGAACTGGCATAAGATCATATTCATAAAAGCAAATCTGGAATAAGTCTGAAGCATTTTTAAAGGAGAAATATAATAGGACTTTCAGAAGGAAAACTGATACGTCACTTCCAAAATATAAGCAAATATTTTAAGTTATCAACCTCTTTTAGACCTTCAGACTAGTTTCCAGGCAAATGCTGTTCTGGAGGTTTGACTGATTTCTGAACCTTCTGAGTTCTAGAAGAGACTATGAGAAGATTGTAAAGTGATATTAGATATCTTGACTAGAATTAATTGCAGTTTGATTGTCTTGTAGTTCATCAACAATCATCTTTTATTTTTCATCTTTTTTAAAATTTTTTTAAGTATATTTTATAATTTATGTCTCCTATAACCCTAGCAAAATAGCATTTGCTCAGGTTGACGGACGTCGTAAAGTAATATGGCAGAAAGTCGCTTGCCCCATTGTGATTTATGGACCACGTATATTGAAAAGAAGTTAGAATTTGGAGCTCTTAGGAAGTATGACTTCAATTTGAAGGCAAGCAGATTAACAAAAGCAGCAGCTGAAAATTAACTGGTCACTTTCTGCATTTTATTGAAATTTTAAAGAAAGTGGATTCATCCTCTCAGACATTTGGCTTTTTAGCTGGACTTCTTCAAGATCAATGCATCATGCAAGCCTAAAATTCTGCTGGGGATTTTTAAATTTGTTCCAATTTAATGGGCCTCATACGAATCTTGTAGCATACCACTGTTACGGGGCAGCAGAACAAACAATGTCTTCCCATCCTTCTTGAGAAAGAAAAAAAAATATGTTCAAACGATGATATGAGAATCTTTGCCCAGGCATTTACTGCACACTGAGTTACAGTTGAAGTCTGTTATTTGAAAGATGAAAATTTCTGCAGTTCTTACTTATTTCATATCCCAAGATATCCTTAATATATGTGACTGCTTACATCGACTTCTCTGTGACTTCATTCAAGAGAGAAAGTTTAAACACTTCAGAATCGAGACCCTACTTATTTTTCTTCCATGGGATTCAGTATTCCCCTACAGGGCAATGTCATTATTACAAAGCCAACTTGCTTAACCAGGAACAATTATCTACTTTAGGAAACTATTTGCCAGTTGATAAATCTCTTCCTCTCATTTACGTTTCAGGAAACGAAACAGATAGATCTATTCACAGTTGGTCGATTAGCCTTTTTATTTTCATGCCTGACGCTCCTGTTTTCTGCTTGCTTGTTTCTCAGACCCTGTGAAACATTTATGAATGCTGCCTTTTATAAGTCTGCTGGCAACTCAGCAACAAGTTCTGCAACAAGTACAGTATTTTGGAAAAGCTTATCTAATCTGTAGAAAAAAAAAAAGTGGTTTTGAAATAATTCTTTGTGTCTGAGAAAACTGAAGGAGAGACACGATTTGTGGTTTAAATCATGATCATCCAAATAATAGGCAGGCTACGAAGTAATTTGGGTTATTAGTAGAAAAAGGGAAATGATATTATGTATTTGAATTGCGTTCTGACAAATTTAGAACACTTTTTTTTGCTTCATATTGCTTTTTCTTCAGTTCACTGACTAAAGCCATTTTTAAAACACCAATTAATTCATGGACTCAGTATCTTTCATTTCATAGATTGTAAACATTAGTTTGATTAAAATAGATATGCAAGCAGAATGTGTATTATGAATTTTAGATATTGCCTTTATAAATACCTTTACTTACCTATAATACAGTTTTAAAAAATCCACCTTTGCCTCACTTCTCTCCAAAATGCAGACATGTATCTGAACCTCTTAAATGTGATGCTGAGTAACAATATATGCAAATATGTATACACACACCCATGTATACAGATAACACATCATAAATAGGGCTGAAAGTGGTCCTAACAGGTGACCGCTACTTTTTTACTCTAGCTGTATTTGTTGCCAGATGTTTGTCTAACATATTTCCAAGGAAAATGCTCTTAGATGCTACTCAAGCACTCCAGTCCTTCATTAGCCTTGCAAGTAGAAGAATGTTTCTAATTCAAATGTGAACCCTTACTGCTGTAATTAAACAACTTATTTCAATAGGTGCTTCTATATAAAGAGCACGTTATTTAATTCGTGTTTTGAATAGCTTATTGTATACTTCAAGAATACCTGCTCTTCTTTAAACTAAACAGCAGTTCAGTCAGTCCTTCCTCACCGGTCACATTTATAGATCTCTAGCCTTTTTCATTATTTTCTCAATGGGTCCATGTCTTTCTTAAAATACAGTTCCTAAAAACCATAAGGGTTTTAGGAACTGTAAGGGGCAGGTAAGTCTGCTCTGGAGAAGCAATCTGAAGCCAAAAGGACCATCAAAAAGCTCTTTTTGCGGCTCTTCGAAGCCGGGAAAAGCAGTGTGCCCATGCTGGGAGCTGACAGCTTGTGGGGCCTGCTGAGCTAGTGTAGGCAAGCCCAGCAACACCCACCGTTCATCAGACTATAAGAAGCCTCCGGGAGGGCACTGCCCACAGAGCACAGGGCAAGCAAACCGAGCGTGGGTGCCCCGGGCGGGGTGCAGCAACAGTTTGCAGCTCGTTGGGCTGTTTCAGCTGCTGTTTGCAGCTCGTTGGGCAGGACACCAGGTGCTGCACTTCACTCAAGTGAAGATTAGCTGTGCTTAGTGAAGATTAGCTATGGCTTCCACCCGCAAGAAGGTGGTGCGCTCAGTCTCAACCAGAAAGGATGTGGGAACCCAGATGGAGCTCCCACAGAGACACGCAGCCGTCCAGGTCACCGGCTGCAGGGAGCGCTGGAGCCTTTCACTGACAATGGGAGGCAGCTGTGAGAACCGCTGCATACGTTGCGAACAGGTAAATGATCTGCTCAGCCTGGTGGCAGAGCTGAGGGAGGAAGTTGAAAAGTTAAGAAGCATTAGGGAGGCTGAGGAAGAAATAGACTGGTAGAACCAGGCTCTGCCCTCCTTGAAACAGAAACAGGATCATCCAGCAGGAAGCAGCCGGGATCTAGAGGCCCCTATACCCTGCTCCTGCCACGCAGAAGGCAGAAGCCTAAATGAAGGGAGTGAATGCAGGCAAGTTCATGGTCAGGGCAGTGGGCAAGCCCTCTCCTTGCCCCCCCTGTCGCCCCTGGTACCTCTGAACAACAAATATGAGGTACTGAACGAGAACGGCCAGTTGAATGAGGGTGTGGATGATGGGCAATCTACACTAGGCACATCTCCACAGTCAGAAAGGTGTACTGCCTGTATTATTACCACAGAAGAAAAGAAGGATTGTAGTCACTGGGGCTTTGGAATCTGAGGGCCAGGCAAATGAGGATGGGGAGGATTGTCCATCTAGTGAGTCACACAGGGCTAATCACTCACCCCCACGACTAAAGACCTCCTCAACCAAGAAAAAAAGGAAGGTAACTGTAGTAGGTGACTCCCTTCTAAGGGGAACAGAGGGCCCTATCTGTTGACCAGACCCGTCCCACAGAGTAGTCAGCTGCCTCCCTGGGGCCAGGATCAAGGACATATGGAGGAAACTCCCTACCCTGGTTCAGCCCTCAGATTATTATCCACTACGGATATTTCAAGTAGGTAACGATGAGATAGCTACCAGAAGTCTAAGGGCAATGAAGAGAGACTTCAGAGCCCTGGGACGACTGGGTTAAGGGATCAGGAGCACTAGTAGTGTTCTCCTCTATCCCACCAGTTGCAGGGACTGATGAGGGGATAAACAGGAAGAGTCAGGAGATTAACTCCTGGCTCAGAGACTGGTGCAACCGGCAGAACTTTGGTTACTTTGACCATGGATTGATATACAGGACACCAGGCATGCTGGCAACAGGTGGGGAAAGCCTAACCAAAAGGGGAAGAAGGATTCTGGGACAGGAGTTAGCAGGACTCATTGAAAGGGCTTTAAACTAGGTTTGAAGGGGGACAGAGATGTAACCAGAGTGACTAAAGAGGTGCCTGGGAGCAGCATGTCAGTGCTGGTGGGTAAAAGCAGTAGCAAGGTCTTGCAGCCTGTTGTTGCGGTGGAGGTGGGAGATGATGACCCATGTGCTAGCAAAGACATGAGGAGTAGTGATGGGTTGGCAACTACAGAAATGTCTGAGCGTGGCCAGGTGGGAATAAGGGCTTGTGCCCCCAATAAAGTGAAAAGGCAATTAGCCCAGCTGAAGTGCATCTACATGAATGCACACAGCATGGACAACAAACAGGAAGAGTTGGAGGCCATTTTACAGCAGGGAAACTATGACATAGTTGCCATCACAGAAACATGGTGGGAAGACATGCACAACTGGAGTGTGGTGCTTGATGGCTACCAACTCTTCAGAAGGGATAGGCAAGGAAGGAGAGGTGGTGGGGTGGCCCTCTATGTCAGGGGCAGTTTTGAATGCCAGGAACTTAACAATGTGCATGACAACATTGTTGAGTGTTTATGGATAAGAATCAAGGGGAAGGCCAATAAGCCGGACATCGTGGTGGGAGTTTGTTATCGCCCCCCCAACCAGGATGTAGAGGCCGATGAAATACTTTATAAGCAGCTGGCAGAGGTCTTGCAATCATTCGCCCTTGTTCTTGTGGGGGACTTCAACTTCCCAGATGTCTGCTGGAAATGTAACACAGCAGAGAAGGAACAGTCCCGGAGGTTCCTGGAGTGTGTGGAAGACAACTTCCTAACACAGCTGGTGAGGGAGCCAACTAGGGAAAGTGCCCTACTGGACCTGCTGCTTGTTAAGAGAGAAGGTCTTGTAGGGGATGTAAAAATTGGAGGTTGTCTTGGGCAGAGTGACCATGAAATGATAGAATTTTCGATTCTTGGTGAAGGAAGGCAGGGAGCCAGCAGAACTGCCATCTTGGATTTCCAAAGGGCAAACTTTGGCCTGCTTAGGAGCATGGTTGAGAGTGTCCCTTGGGGGACAGTCCTGAAGGGCAAAGGCACCCAGGAAGGCTAGTCTTACTTCAAGGAGGAACTCTTAAAAGCTCAGGAGAAGGCCATCCCCAAGTCCCAAAAACCAAGCAGACAGGGAAGAAGACCAGCCTGGCTAAATAGAGAGCTTTGGCTAGACCTCAGGAAAAAAAAGAAAGTTTATGATCTTTGGAAAAGGGGCTTGGCTACTTATGAAAAATACCAAGATGTAGTGAAGCTATGCAGGGTGAAAATTAGAAGGGCCAAAGCTCAAGCAGAACTTGTCTTGTCCATCACGGTTAAAGATAACAAAAAGAGGTTCATTCAGTATATCAATAGAGAAAGGAAGACTAGGGAAAATGTAGGCCCACTAACGAATGACATGGGTGCCCTAGTGATGGAAGACACACAGAAGGCAGAGCTACTGAATGCCTTCTTTCCTTCAGTCTTCACTGCTAAAGCTGTCCCTCATGAATCCCAGGCCCTGGAGGCAAGGGGGAAGGTCTGGAGAGAGGAAGGGTTTTCCCCGGTAGAGGAAGATCAGGTTAGAGACCACGTGGCCAATCTGGACATCTGTAAATCCATGGGCCCTGATGAGATGCACCTGTGAGTACTGAGAGAGCTGGCAGATGTTATTGCTTGGCCACTCTCCATCATCTTTGAAAGGTCACGTAGAACAGGAGAGGTGCCTGAGGACTGGAGGAAGACCAATATCACTCCAGTCTTCAAAAAGGCCAGGAAGGAGGACCCAAGAATCTACAGACCAGTTAGTCTCACCTCCGTCCCTGGGAAGGTAATGAAGTGACTCGTGCTGGATGTCATATCCAAGCATGTTCAGGAGCAGGAAGTTATTGGAAGTGGTCAACATGGATTTACCAAGGGTAAATCATGCTTGACCAGTCTCATACCCTTCTGTTATGTTATAACTGGTTGGCTAGATGAGGGCAGAGCAGCTGATGTCATTGACCTTGGCTTCAGCAAGGCTTTTGACACTGTCTCTCATAACATCCTCCTTAGGAAACTGAGGAAATATGGACTAGACGAGGGAACAGTGAAGTGGATTGAGAGCTGGCTGTGTGACAGGACTCAGAGGGTTGTGATTAATGGAGCAGGGTCGAGTTGGAGGCCTGTAACCAGTGGTGTCCCCCAGGGGTCAATACTTGGACCAGTATTGTTTAACATATTCATCAACGACCTGGATGAGGGGACAGAGTGTATGCTCAGCAAGTTCGCTAATGATACCAAACTGGGTGGGGTGGCTGACACCCCAGAGGGCCGTGCTGCCATCCAGCGTGACCTAGACAGTCTGGAGAGCTGGGCAGAGAAGAATCTAATGAGGTTCAACAAGGACAAGTGTAGGGTCCTGCACCTGGGGAGGAAGAATGTCAGGCACCAGTATAGGCTAGGGGTGGACCTGCTGGAAAGCACCTCTGAAGAAAAGGATCTGGGGGCCTGGGTAGACAGTAAATTATCCATGAGCAAGCAATGTGCCGTTGTTGCCAAGAAGGCCAATGGAATTCTGGGCTGCATAGGGAAGAGTGTGGCCAGCAGGTCAAGGGAGGTCGTTCTCCCCCTCTACTCTGCACTGGTGAGGCCACAACTGGAATACTGTGTCCAGCTCTGGGCTCCCCCATTCAAGAGAGACAGGGAACTACTGGAGAGAGTCCAGCATAGGGCAACAAAGATGACTGAGGGACTGGAGCATCTCCCTTATGAGGAAAGGCTGGGAGAGCTGGGACTTTTTAGCCTGGAGAAGAGAAGGCTGAGGGGAGACATTATTAATGTTTACAAGTATCTAAAGGGTGGGTTTAAGGAGGATGGAGCCAGACTCTTTTCAGTGGTTCCCAATAACAGGACAACGTGTAACGGGCACAAGCTGGAACATAGGAAGTTCTGAACAAATATGAGAAAAAACTTCTTTACGGTGAGGGTGACAGAGCACTGGAACAGGCTGCCCAGGGAGGTTGTGGAGTCCCCTTCTCTGGAGACTTTCAAGACCTGCCTGGATGCAGTCCTGAGCAACGTGCTCTAGGCAATCCTGCTTTAGCAGGGGAATTGGACTAGATGATCTCTAGAGGTCCCTTCCAACTCTGAAAATTTCAAAGAAAAATGAGCTTAGTATTTTAGAAAGGGCTTTCCCAGTGCTCAGTAGAGAGGAGGAATTATTTCTCACATTTTTCTACATTTTTCTACCTAAACTATATGCATATCTTCCAGTTTGATTGTCTTTTCCTAACAGTAGGGTATTTTTTACTCATATTCTGTTTCTGAGCTACTGTAACCCCTGAAGACTTGCTGCCGAATGACTTGCTCCTTATACTGTATATGTGAATTGATTATTCTTGCTTTTGTGCTTTGTCCTAGACTTATCTCTACTGAATTGCATCCTATTTTAATGTCATTTCTTCAGTTTCTCATTTTTAATTTTAATTGTGCTTGCTAATATATTCATAGTCCTTCCCAGCTCTTTGTTAAATGCAGATTTAATAAGTACGCACTTCATTCTGCTGTCCAAGGTGTTAACGAAAACACTGAATGAATCTGACCCAGGACAAACCTCTGTGACACTCCATTCAGTTCTTTTCTTTTTACACTGAGACACAGATCACAGGATCAGAGAAGCCTAGGTTGGAAAGGACATTAGGACATTATCTGATCTCCTGCTGCAAACAGGGCCTTAGATGACATAATCCATGGCTGTCTCAGGCCAAGTCTTCACTATTTCCAGTGAGGGACATTCTACCACTTCTTTCAACAACCTCTTCCAATGTTTAGTAGTTCTTACAAGGTAGAATTTTTTTACCTATATCCAGATGGAATTTCCCCTCAAGAAACTTGTGCCTGTTACCTTTCATTCTGTCTCCATGCATCTCTGTGAAGAGAGTATCTCTGTATTTTCTATAACTACCTTTTAGATACCAAAGGACTGTGATGAGATTCCTCCTTGAGGGTTCTGGTCTCTAGGTCGAACAAACCCAGTTCCTTGAATCTTTCTTTGTCTGTCAAGTTCTCCAGTCTTCTTGCTGTTCTTCCACTGGACCCTTTCAAATTTCTCAATGTCTCTTTTAACCTGGAGGAACCACAAATGGGCAGTATTCCATATGTGGCCTAAGAAGTACTGAGTAGGCCTGAATAAGTACACCCGTTCATTTGCTGGCTCTATTCTTACTGATACAGCCCAGGACTATTTGTCATCCTTTCTGCCAAGGCACATTGCTGGGTTTTGTTCAGCTTCTTGTCCACCAAGGCTCCCAGGTGCCTTTCAGCAAAACTGCTTCCCAGACAGTCAGCCCTCATCTGCACTGCTTCTGGGGCTTATTTTGTCCCATGTGTAGGACTTTACATTTATCCTTGCTAAAACTCATGTAAGTATTGTTGGCCCAATGTCGTGGTTTAGGCTGGATTGGCGGTCTCCCCCACCTCTCGCTCCAAGGAGCCTACTATGGTTTCGCTCTACAGTGGCTCTTTTTTCCGGTGCAACTGCCTCTCCTCCCTCTGCACACTTGGTGATTGTGCATTCAATCCCATCATTCAAACCAGTTTTAAAGATATTGAATACTATCAGACCCATTACTGCCCCATGAGGAACTCCACTCGTAACTGTCTGACAGTTTGACTATAAGAGTTTAACCACCATCCTCTGAACTCTGCAGTAGAGCTACTTTTCCAAACATTTTGTGGTCTTTCCTAAACGTGCCTTATGAGTTTGTGAAGAAAGTGTTGAAGGACTGTCAGATATCTTCCTAAATTCAAGGTAAAACATGTCTATAGCTCTCCTCTCATGTTCTGAGGGTGTTTTTTCATCACTGGAGGCAACCAGGTTGGTCCAGTTGGACTGGACTTCTGAACTCCAGTCTTTATTCTGCTACCTGTTTTTCTCATGCCCTTTAGGATCTTAAACTGTATGATGTTATGGTGACTGTAGCAAAGGCTAACATTGAGGGTCATGACTCCAAACAAATCTTTCTTGTTTTTGAACAGTAGGTCTAAAAAGGCAGCATTCCTGTTTGGCCCATTCTGCAACTCTGTTGGGAATTTGTCCAAAGTTCATTACAGAAATCTCATAGATTGCTTTTGCACTGCAGTGTTGCAAAGGCAGCATTAAGTACCTCAGCCTTTTCCTCATCCTTTGTCACTATGTTTCCCCCCTTCATACCATAAAGGATGGAGACTCTCCTTAATCCTCTTTTTGTTGTTAATGTATTTATAGAAACATTTTTTATTGTCTTCTATGGCAGTAGTCAGATTAAGTTCTAGTTGGGCTTCTAATTTTCTCCCTGCATAGCCTCATGAAACCTTTGTAGTCTTCCTGAATGGCCTGCCCCTTCTTCCGTAGGTCATAAATTTCTTTTTCTTCCTGAGTTCCAGCCAAATCTTGTGGTTTAGCCAGGCCAGTCGTCTTCCCTGCCAGCATAACTATTGATAAGATTGGTAAGATCCCCCCCCCCCCCCTCAGTCTTCTCTTCTCCAGGTTAAAGAGCCCCAGGTGTCTCAGCCTTTCCTTATAAGAGAGAAGCTCCGCTCCCCCGATCATCTTCGTAGTCCTCCACTGGACTCTCTCCAGTCCAGTTCCTCGTCTTTCTTGAAATGGGGAGCCCAGAACTGGACACAGAACACTGGACATGTGGCCTCACTAGGGCAGAGTAGAGGGGGAGGATAACCACCCTTGACTGTCCTTTATGACAAAGGCTGAAAGACAACATTTTGCTGTTTGCTAAAGAGGAAAAAAAAAAAAATCCATTATGGTCCCGTATATTGTTTTGATTACAGTACTGTAAAACTGGTTATCTGGCAGAAGAGTTACAAAGGAACTGATAGAATGATAGATTCTCTGATATTATCTGATCCTCTTACCATTCCCAGAAGGTGGTTAACATAGGGCAAAATCTGCTATAGCATCTTCCATCCTCGGTAAAGATCTGCAGAAAAAATAAGAGATTTTTTTTTTTTTTTTTGCGCCACACTAAGGCATTGCCATTTCCCTCCAAGCCTGACCAAGTGCCAAGACAGTATTGATTGTACTGGTTATTTTCTGTCTGTTGGCAACGGCTACAAATTAAATAATTCTATACTAAGTTTTCAACACAATTGATTTTCATATTATTGGCCATGACAAGTTGCTTAGACAATTTTGGCCTCTTCACAAGTAAAATATTTTCCTCCTTTAAGTATTTTTTCTTTTATTTTTTCTTTACTAATCTTCTACTTGCACATTAAGGTCATAGGTATAGCTCACATGAAATAAAATTAGGATGTGCAATCCTACATTCTCCTTCAGAAAGAAAACCAGAATTAAATAAGCTGTACTGCAATACAAAACTTCAGAAGAGTTGTAGTTTTCCTAAACAATGAATGAAGAATAAATTGTATGCTTAAATCTTAAATGACAAAAGCCTTTACTTCCTGACAATTTATGAATTTAAATTTGTTTAGAGTTGTGTCAATAATTGAAACTGCAGTGTATACTCTGTGGTGAAAGTCTTATTAATGCAGAACTAACATAACTGAAACACCATTAGCAATTAAACATCCTACTGTTTCTATTGGCAGAGAAATTGAACTCTTCAAGCAAAAGAAGGTAGTTTTATTTAAAATTAACTTATCAAAAATTGCTATCTTCAGGCTTTTAAACATGGATATGACTATTGTCCTTGAATATTCATTATGTTATGCATTGCAGATTTCTGTTAAGTTAAACTACTACGTTATACTGCAAAAGAACTTTAAAGAAAGGATTACATTCAAGTAACTTAAATATAATCCAGTGTTTTAACTAATGGGGTGCAACATGAAAAATATTCCCTTTTTCAAATGGAATAAGTAACTGTGAATACATGTAATACTACTAATAGGGAAAATTTTAGAAGCCTCCTCAAAACCTTGGTATTTTGAATTTACTTTAAAGCAATGGTCACCGAAACTCATTACTGTTAGTTTATGGTTTGTACATTGTGACTGACTAACTTAAACAAGACTAGGGGAAACTGTCTGTAAAAAATCTGTATCTGATGCTTCCTGCATATTGACATAAATGCCATATATTTCAGTGAAATGTTAAGCAAACATAGATTTAAGTAACACCTCAGAGAGGTGAAATGTGTAAATGATGTCCTAAATGCAAAGATTGAATCATTCTGGTATTGGACTGTCACTTGAAGAATGTATTTTAAATGGCACTTGAAGAATATATTTTAAATGGGAATGTATAAAATATAACTTAAATGGTTTTGTAATACTCCTGTAAAGACTTACATGTCAAAATAAAACGTCAAGAATCAGTGAGAATATATCTTGTATATAGATGTTGTTGTAAAACTTTAAAAATATGCCCAATTAAGTTTAATGACTTCTGCAGCCAGACTGGAACAAGGTTTTTACTAAACAATGTGGACTGTTACAGTACTTATTATCTAGGAGGCCTGGTTTATACGCCCAACTCCCCTTTGTGTAGCTGGTCAATAAGAATTGAGTTGTTAAAGTCTTTTACAAATGCCTATAAGATCTGGAAAGTGCCATATAAGAACTAGGTCTTAACAAAGAGCTAGATAGTTAATGTTATCACATTACAGGAAACCTCAAAATATCATTATGGATCAGAGGCCATGGCTATATATTATATTACGATGTGATGTCCACATCATTCTTTTATTATTCAATAGTTAATACTGAATGGAAAAATTAAAATAGTTTTAATCAAATATAATCTATTATTTAAATTTTGCAAGGGTTTTTGTTTGTTTGCCTTTTTTTTTAAATTATTTTTAACTTGGAGAGGGGGTTTTAGTGCTTCTTAGGACTCAAATATGGCTAACAAAGTAAAAAAAAAAAATACATTCTTATAAAGAAACAAGAAACTATTATCATCACAATTTAAGGTACAATCAACTGTGGCAGAGAGAGAATAAATGGAGATACAGGAAGGAATGTGCAATTTCCAAATGCTAAAAACAGTTTTGATATGAGATTTCTACAAAGATATTCATCGCAGTCATGATAGCATTGGAAAATATACAGCAAAAAAAGTTTCAGTGTTTCTGGGAAATATCTGGCTACCAGTGAACTCACAGGCACCTTAGCAGTGAATTTCTCTCTAAACTTGCACTTTTGGTATCTGAAGACTTTATTGGTCTGATTGTAAGTGGCCATCTTCTTCATGGTGATTAGTCAGACAGTGAACCAAGTTTATAGGAGCTTTCAATAATTGTAATCACAGGAGATGCTGTTAGCTCTGCTTCTTGCATAAAGTCTTACTAATAAAGAATCGCTAGTAAAATATTTAACAATATTTTTAAATTTCTACAATTAGACTTCAGGTGTAATGTTGTATTAAAAAAAATCATTGCCTTTTTAAATACTACATTAGAAGTGCCTATGTTCATGACATCTTTTTATACGTTCTTTAGAATGGGACAGAACTTCATTGTCATATATTTAGTTCAGTGATCTCCAAAGTTTTTCGATCGAGCACCCGTATCAGTAAAAAATTATGAGAACACCTCCTCAGTATATATTTGTTTATTTATACATTATATACATGTACTATGGAAGTTCTAGTATTTTCTTCCTGCACCACTGTAGGTTATCTTTCTCAGCCCCTGGTATGCACGCACTCCACTTTGAACTAAACCAGTGGTCTCCACTTTGAAACTTTGCTTCAGAGCCACTAAAATCTCTAAGAGAACTGTGTCTATTTTGAAATGCATGTTCTGAGTCTCTAGAAAGTGTCCATCAAGTGTGATGCTATTCTGAGCCACATCTGCAGCCTTGTTTAGCTTCAGATTCTTGTATGCTTGAGAATAGTAGGGAAAAAAAGGAAAAAAAAGACAAATAGCTTTGTTCATTATCCTGAACTGGATCATTAAAAGAAAACCTTTCCTCTTCAATTATCACTTCAAAAGGTGTTCTGGGCAGGCAGTGACACAGAGATGACTTTTGCTGAAACCTGCTGTGATACAACTGTTAGCTAAGAGATTTTCTCAGCGCTGACAGCCCTTCCTGGTGCTGCCCAGCTCCACCTAAGCAAGCGCAAAAATGGAAGACCTTCTTAATCTGGAAAATGTCAGTGAGAAGTTTTTGGCAATACTGGGATTTGTTTACTGTTCCATATACTCTTAGTACACTACTTAGATCTACTGTTCTTAATTCTATACTGTATTCTTTGTATTATTCTGAAATGTCTCATTGCTACACAGTGTGAGCAATAGCAATGATAAAACTTACTGAGACATGCTGTCTGAATAGACTCATGTAGTATCCAGAAGTCATTTCTGAATAGCAGCAACTGTCAGGTGTAAACAGATTTTTTTTTCCTTTTTCTTTGCAACGCAAAATAGGTAAGACTAAACTTCAAAAATACCTTCTGTTACTCTGTTGAAGTAAGGTATAGCAACATACTCATTACTTTGCTAATAGTGAGCTTCTAGTTTTCACAACCTAGTTAAGTCTACATAAAGTGAAACTTTATTAAAAATTTTACTATTATATGCTAATTATTTTAATGATGGAAATGTGTTTACAGGTAGGAGTTACCAGCTTTTTTTGGAAACTTTTAAAGGCTAAATTTTGCAAATGTTAGTGACCAGAAAAGGTCAGTAAACCAAGTGACTCACTAAAAAAACCCACCCAACCAAAAACAACAAATCAAAAAGCTTTAAGGTCACTTTTCTTTCTTTATTTGAATCTTTAACGAAAAATGGAAAAAGTTTTGACTAATTGCTAGATGGTAAAACTTCAGTGTATTATGTGCTATGCCAAATTTGCACTTTTCTGCAATTTATATACAAATTCATTCTCTACATCTGTGCATATATACACACACATATATCTATTTTTTTTTTAATATTCTGTATATAAGAACTGTGATGAATTTGCCTTTATATCAATTCAGTGAAAAATATTCTGTTACTAAGTAAATTCATTATTTTATCTTTTTCCAATTCCTTAACTGGTTTTCACTTTTTCCTATTTAGACTCTTCTGAGTGAGTGGCCTTGCTAATAGCTTTCTGAAAATCCAATTAAATTCTTACTATCTCATTGGCTTTATCTTTTAATTTAGGAAATTTTCCATGGAACTCTAAGAAGCTCAACTTTCTTATTTTACACATAGAGCTGAGCCTTTTGCACACACTCAGATGGTGATTGTATTTTTTAATAGACTTCATATCTTTAATCAGCTTCCTCATATTGAATGTATCCCTTGTTTATCTTTGTTCTCAGTATAATGCATTGCTGCTTATGCTTTCACATTTTTTTTTTTTTTTGGTGATATGGTAGATTTTTTGATGGAGGTTCATACATGTTTATGGAACAAACTGTTTGTTAGAGTGTTAGTTGTGCTACCTTCAGTATTAAGGACTGCAAAAAAAAACCCTATTGTCTTTGATATTTTTTTTCTCTAATAACTTTTATATGTGATCACAGTTAATTGTTTTTGCTAAATTTCATTGTCCTTTAGAGTTTATATGGCATACTTCCATGTGCATAATTGTCATTCAGGATTTCACAATGTAGGCTTACATTAACTTTGTGGTTTTCATAGTTTCTCAACAGTTAGGAAGCAGACGTATGCATTTATAGAAAAAGTTTCTATCTTTCAGAAAATCAGGGAAATAGAGAAGTAGACACCTCAGGAACTTAGACATTTTAAGTGTGCAAGGCAAGGATATATATTTTACAAAGGAAAAAATCTTTACTGACACAACAGACTTGAATTTAAAAAAAATGACACTTGTTTTTAAACTGATACATCAGATTTTTGTCTCCTATGGATATGTAAAGGTCCATTGACTACCATGGTTCTCTATTTCTTTTAAATAAATTAAATATATATATAGAGGTTAAATTTCAGCTATTCAAATCGTAACATTATATAAGTCAGAAAAGAAATCATACTCTACAAAGAATATTTCTCACATTTGATCATATTAGTTTTCCGACACTCACAACTAGAGAGTTGCTATCCTGTGTGGTTTTGTGCAAGCTTCATAATTGCATCTCTGTATGTATCATCTTTGCCTAGCTAAATTATTTGCCATACTGATCATGTTTTTTTTCTTTCTTCATGATATTCTCAAATATAAAATTCAAGTGAATCTCTGAAGTTAATAGCAAAACTCATAATAATTTGTGGAGAGCAGATTTTAGTATTGGAATGGCAAAAGCTTTCCACCAATTTACTGATTTCTGTCTCCCACCAATTTACTGATTTCTGTCTCCCACCAAGAGCTGATTCTGTGTTTAAACAGTGATGTCTTATGAGTTGTTTTTGTCTTTTACATGTAAACTGAATTAATGATTTGTTTCTGTGTCTACAATGTGTCTGAAATCAGATCTGGTACTGTAAGAAAATTTAAGTTTTCCCTTCAAATAAAGGTAATGAATTAGAAATATAAAAACCTTGTTAGCTCTAAATGGTAGATCATACATACCAGTGTGCTGTAATTTGCTTCTAGAGGGGTGTAGTAAAATCCCTATTTTATGAAAAATATTAAGGGTTAAATTTTTTCTATCCCATGTTTGCATTTTACTGAAAAGTTACTATTGTCATTGAGTAAGTAAAGCAACTGAGTGGATTCAATATGCATCTGTGACCATAAGTTGTTAGTATAACTTTAATGTTTGTTTTTGAAGATGATAGATGCCTGTGTCTCTATGCTTACATATTTCCAAATACCATATAAAATGTTTAGAAGCACAATAGGAACTATCTGTATAGGAACAGTAATCTAATCCATGCCTTTAGATCAGTTAAAAAAAAGAAAGTAAATTCTTGCTGAATAATAATGAAACAAAGCCAGGACAGAAACTTCCAAAGACACAAGAGTAAGCTGGGAAGGAACTGATTGGTTTCTTAATGATAATAATGATTCCTTTCCTGGTATACACACTTTTAATATTTCAATTTCTTCAAAACACAGCAGGTCAGATTTCAGCTAATGATTTGAGACTAGCTTGTATGGCTACAGTTTTTACTTGAAGTAGTAACTTGTCCGTTTCAACAAGGCCAAGTGCCGGGTCCTGCACTTGGGCCACAACAACCCCATGCATTGCTACAGGCTTGGGGAAGTGTGGCTGGAGAGCTGCCTGGCAGAAAGGGACCTGAGGGTTCTCATTGACAAGCGGCTGAACATGAGCCAGCAGTGTGCCCAGGTGGCCAAGAAAGCCAATGGCATCCTGGCTTGTATTAGAAATAGTGTGACCAGCAGAAGTAGGGAGGTGATTGTCCCCCTGTACTCAGCACTGGTGAGGCCACACCTTGAGTACTGTGTCCAGGTTTGGGCACCTCAATATGAGAGAGATCTCGAGGTGCTGGAGTGAGTGCAGGGGAAGGCAATGAAGCCAGTGAAAGGCCTGGAGAATAAATCTTATGAGGAGTGATTGAAGGAGCTGGGACTGTTTAGTTTGAGGAAGAGGAGGCTGAGGGGAGACCTCATCACTCTCTACAACTACTTGAAAGGACATTGTAGAGAGGTTGGTGCTGGTCTCTTCTCACAGGTAATTAGCGATAGAACAAGAGGGAATCGGTTAAAGCTGCAACAGGGTAGGTTTAGACTGGACATTAGGAAAAAAATCTTCACAGAAAGAGTGGTCAGACACTGGAATAGGCTGCCCAGGGAGGTGGTGGAGTCACCATCCCTGAATGTGTTTAAGAGTCGTTTAGATGTGGTGTTGGGGGATATGGTGTAGGGGAGAACTTTGTAGAGTGGAGTTGGTGGTTGGACTCAATGATCCCAATGGTCTCTTCCAACCTAAATGATTCTATGAAACCTCTCAATGAACTTTTACAGATTTAGGCATCAAATATGTCTATATTCAGAAAGACTTCTTATGTCTGAATGATCTATTCATGGTGAATGAGTCTGAATGATCCGAATGCCTGTGAAACTTCTGTTCTCTGTTGTATTTTGGAACCAGGTAGCCATTCACCCATGCAGGTGACGACTAACCATCATCAAGATTATACATCAGGGTTCTCAAATCTTTAAAATAAGTAGGGACAGATTCAGGAAGTCCAGGAAAAGGTTTTATGTGATGTTAACTTATCATTATATTTTTTTATATAATTTTGCAAATTTCATCTTCTCATATTAAATAGACTTACTTATGTGAAGAGCTTCGTAAATCAATTGTCTGAGGCAGTACTTCCAAAATCCAGTGGAAACAGTCTGTTTTTTTCATCTACTTTACTTTTTGCAGTGTTGTAAGAATCGGCACAAAGCCCTGAGAGGCAGTGCACAATTAGCTGAACTGTCTTGTGAGCAACTACTTGAATTCAGAAGGCCTGTCAAAGAATGTCTTAAAACAAAAGATGTAGGAAATATTTATAATTTTCGATCAATAAAGCAAAAAGGTTTTGTAGACTACTAGCTATGTCTCTACTGATTATTAGCAAAATCTCTCAAAAGCTAAACAAAAATTCATCTTAGTTTTACAAGTATATACTACACTGCCTGTACCCTGCAGCACTTTAAAGGTTGCAGCAAGTGAGAACAAATCTTCATATGATTCACACAAAATCAGAGGTAGATGCAGGAAGCCGGTGATACTTATTGAGATAAAGACAACAGGTAATGGGATAAAAGCAAAAATGGGGATACTGAAGGAGAAAATACAGTACTGAGGTTCAGAGGCAGATAAATTACTGGGTAAAGAAATTACATAAGAATTTTTTTGATAGTTTGTTATTGGCAGACTGTGGATTATGGGCTTGAACATAAAATATTAGCATATTAGAATATTATGTTATATTGTAGTAGAACATTGTTTTTCCTATGGTTGCTGCTGAACAGAAAGTACTCTGATATTCATCAAAAACATGATCTGTTTTGTTCATCAGTCACTTGACAAATGCAGTGAGATCAATCATATATAGCCATTAAACCCTGAAGGTGTAGATTTTTCTCCATTTAACTTCAAAGAAATTCCGTATTAACCCATAATGTTTCAGTGTTTTGTGTTGCTGAATCAGAAGCCTTCCTAAACTGGAAATAAGTATAGCTAATAGCTCATCTCTATAGCTTCTTATATTTGTATTTTCAAAAGAAAGAAGATTCATATTTTAATCACTCTTTTTTTTTTTTTTTTTCTTCTTAACCAGCCTTTACAAACCAAGTGATCAGTTTAATTTGCATTTTTTTTTTTTTTTTCTTCTGGATTTCAGACTATGGTACTGAAAGCAAATGTCTGTTAGGACATTCATCGGGACCATTCCACTACAGAATGACATGGCTTTCGTTTGAGACCTCCAATAGGAGACTACCCAGCGAAAAGGAAGCAAACACAATTCATAACTCCACCACAGCATACACTCAAAGGAGATAGGCTTTACGTCCCAATTCTGCCCCAAAGGATGCACTCACATGTTCATATGGAACAGCAGATTGTCTAGAACACTCAATGGTTTCCCCTTCCTGACTTTGCTCCCACACACAGATATGAGCTGCAAGAGTCATACAGTTTCTTATTAAAAACACAGATGAAAAGCCATGTTGAGAATCAATCTCATTCCTGACCTCAATGGCTTCAGCTACTGATCATAAACGAGCAGCCTTTCTGTTATCTCAATCCTCTGTCCTTGTTTCAGGCTTCTGGTGTAGCTCTGAACAGACTCTTCACCAGAGTATTGCTTCTCTGAGGGGTAAAAGTGGTGCAGGCTGGGTGGAAATAATGACATTCTTTCTAGAGGCTAATGGGGAGGAAGGAATGAATTTTCATCCAGCAGCAGCTGAATCTGCCTGTGTTTAGTAGTGATCGAATAAGCACGCTTTGTGAAAGTGCAATACAACTGGATGGCAATTTCACGCATCTGTATGACTTTTTTTATTCAGTTAAGCAAGATGATCGGTCAGAATATGGAGGAAGCAATAATTCTTTAGCTTCTGTGGTTTATTTATGGTGTCATAATAATCAGTGGAGAAATAGGATAATGTCATGTTTAGCTGAAGTTTCCTGTCAGTTCTACAGCTTCATTTGGGAGAAGTTAACCAATAGTGCATTCAGCAAGGATCTGAATATCAAGGAACGAACAAAAAAAACTTTTATTGACTTCATCAAACTATGAATTTAGTGCCTTAAAAATTTCATTCTCAAGCAGAAAGGACATAGTTTATGTCCTTTGTGTTATTTGTGATGTGAGATACAACCTACAGTAAATAAGGATATCAGTTTGTTTCTATTTAAGGTATGCTACTGTAAATGTCCATATGGACTTTGATTTGTAAATAAGTACCCTTGTGTTTAAAAATAGATAACACTATTTTGTGTAATTCTAACTTTTACAAGTTGCCTTTAAAGTTTTCAGTGCTTCAGCCATTGATTCAATGGGTTGGACAGGGGTTACAGCTGAAAAAATGCTGACATGCCATACACTGACACATATGCACAAAAAAAATGCACAGTGATAAAGTGATCTTTGTGTTCTATATAAATTCTTGTCTTTCAAGACATTAGTGAAGTTAATGACATAAGTTACTTGTTGAAGTATTCTATTAAAAATAAATAGAGCGGTTTCTCCTACTGTAGTTATTCATTTTACTCCAAATAAATTTCTTTTTTTTTTTTTTTTAAAGATTATAAGCTTATACACAAGAGAAAGTTTATTTTACTTTGTCAAAATAACTAAACATGAATATTCTATTATCTTGTATGAGGTAGTTCTATTTTTGGTCACTGTCATTCTAATCCTTCACATCTTGATTAATATAAGTTAGAACTTGGTTTATGAATCTGTTATATGTATTTTATATGTGAATTAAAAAGTGAACTTTCTTTTTGCAGTCAAGACTTGTGGATCTAATCTTCAGGGACCTGGTGGCACTTTCACATCACCCAATTTTCCATTCCAGTATGACAGCAATGCTCAATGTGTGTGGGTCATCACAGCTATCAATACTAATAAGGTAAGTTTAAATTCAGGCTTTGGTTTTTTTCTTTTTTTAAAAAAAAAAAAACAAAAAAAACAACCAACCAAACAAAAAAACAACAAAACGCAAAAATGTTTGTCGACCCGACCATGACATTTTTACTAATATGGTTTATCTCTACAGCATAGCTGCTGGACTTGGTGCATTGCAGATATTTCTAAGCAATGGCTTTTATTAGATGGGTATGGACAGATGTTAAAACCTGTTATTTCCCCTAGGAGTTTTTTGCTTTGTGTATGCGAAGTAGATGCCATCATATTTTCATGTGATTCTCTTAATGAATTCCCAGAAGCAACTACCCGATGGTATGAAACAATGTCACGGGTCCACTTATATTGCGTTATAAACATTAGAGCTGTTTTGTATATAAAACTGTTCATACCATGTTTGGCCTTGGACTGTGTGAGAAATCACTCAAGTTCATTAATTCACTTTCACTTCATGAAGGACTGTTCTAAAGATGTGTAATTTGTTTCATTTTCTGAACCACTGTATTAAAATCCCATACACTTTATACCTAAATTTTAAACCAAAAGTACTAGGAGTTCTGATAATGCCAGATGAGTCAAAATAGAGCAATAAAGTTAACTTATGACACCAGTTGTCTTTAAATTCAAGAGCTAGGCACTTGCCAGCAATGGCTATATTCTATTTCCAGGTGTATCGTTTTATCTGAAATGAGTGTAATGGACTTGTTTAGATGTAATAAAACAAAAATTAGCTGTACAGCTCAGGAGTGTTTTATAAAAGATTATCAACATCTGTGTTTTCTGCTATAGGGGTGTATTCTACCTCCTAATTGCTGTCTTATATTGCCATCTGCATCACACTCCAGTAACTGATTAGAGAGGCCTAGAAGGCCTACCCCTTTACACCTGAGTTTATTAACCAGGAAGCCAGAAGACTGAGTGAAAACCCGATTAGATTTCAGAAACCGTTTAGCTACATTTGTACATTTCTTTCTCTAATCTTAAAACATCCTGTGTGGAAGAAGGAAAAAGGATATTTAATCAACTGATTAAAGTGATTGAGGTGCTGGAGCAGGTCCAGAGAAGGGCAACAAAGCTGGTGAGGTGTCTGGTGAAGAGGTATTATAAGGAGCAGCTGAGGGCGCTGGGGTTGTTTAGGCTGGAGAAAAGGAGGCTGAGGGGAGACCTTATTGCTCTCTACAACTACCTGAAAGGAGGTGGTAGAGAGGTGGGGATCGGTCTCTTCTCCCAAGTAACAGGGTACAGGACAAGAGGAAGTGGCAAGTTGTGCCAGGGGAGGTTTAGGATGGGTATTAGGAAAAAATTGTACGCTGAAAGGCTTATCAAGCATTGGAATAGGCTGCCCAGCGCAGTGATTGAGTCACCATCCCTGGAGGTATTTAAAAGACAGGTAGACATAGTGCTTAGAGATATGGTTTAGTGATGGTTTTTGACAGCATTGGGTTGATGGTTGGACTAGATGATCTGAAAGGTCCCTTCCAACCTAGACAATTCTATGATTAGAATATCCATAATGAAGATGGTAGATGTGTTTGGGAGGGTGGGAGGGTTGTTTGTTTTATCTTTGTTACGAGGACTGCTAATCCAATTTAGCCAATTTATAGACTAACAAAAATGAGTCAAGAGTCCTTGAAAGATGATGCAGTCTATCCCACAGATGTTCGTGAAGTTCAAAAGTAATAGTTAAGATCCATTTCTCTGGCCCAAAGAAGCTTCCTATTTTTATATCTGTAATCAAAAACTGTTAGTGGGAAAGATGAAATCTGTGCACATCTAGAATTTCTGAGAGAAAGTTCTGTCAAATGTGGTGGTGGATAGAATTTAATATTGTATTGTTTGAAGAAATTAAACACAGCTCTTATATTTTGAACAAGTGCTCTAAGTGGCTTGAAAACCACCACTGAGATTTTGTGTAGAATGAATTTAAGACCTTTTTGGCCATATTTTGTGTAAAATTTATTCCTTTCTTAAATGCAGCAAGGGCATGTCTACATAACAAAAAAGCCACATAAGATTTTATACATTTCTACCAATGGTAGAACCAAAACTTTAAGCTCACAACTCAGTGTGTACCTACTGGCAAATCACAGATGACTGCAGGGTTATTAATGACTTGAAGAGGGTGTTAAGGATTACACTTGGTGAAGGTATTTGTGTCTTAATGCTACCTTTCTCCTCCCTCCCCTCAAATCACAACATGGTGATGCAGTATTATCTTAAAAACCTCAGAACTTTGTTTTGACCAAAAGTATTTTTCACTGGAGTATATTTCAGTGGAGTAGAACCATGACAAAATACCTCAAACATGGCCAGAGAAGACAGTGAGTTTACTACTGAAAAGTGGAAAAATTAAATAAAAATTGGTTTTGAAAGGAAGGTCATCCGGATGGGAGTCAATAATAAAACTCATTGATGAAGCTGCACCAACACATCTGATATCAGTGGGACCCACATCTTTTTATTGGTTTTGTGAATGTTTTTTGCATGCTTATTTTTATCAGGATCCTGTTCTATGGAGTTGATCTATTCAGGAGAAAATAATTAAGATTATTGTTAGAAAGAAATGTGCCAAAGCTCTGAATAGTGATCCAGTGGAAAAAGAAATATGGGCAATTTGTACATAACTTTGTAACAATGAAATATCTATGGTTGCCCATATGGTATCACACCCAGATAAAAATTCTTGTATCTGTTAAAAAAAAAAATATTCTGAACTTTTTCAGCTGTTGCTTATTGGAAGGTGTACTCTTATGTTCTGCTTAAATGTGAAATATTTGAAGACAATTAAACAACTTTCATATAGGGAATTTACAATCAATATATAAAAATTTAACTTTGTAAGAATGTTTAACCCAAACATTTAAAAAAAAAAAAAAACAAACCCCCAAACACCTAAATACTGAAGTAATACTGACATTTATTTTGCTGTGGTTGTGGAAAATCAAAGTGCAAATGATGAGTTAGCTTAACCTAAACAGTGCATTGCTGGTTTATGTTCAGCTTGCTGTCCATGAGGAGCCCCGCTGCCTTTTCTGCAGAACTCCCTTCAGAACAGTTGGCCCTGAGTGTGCACCGGTGCATGGGGTCGTTACTCTCCAGAAGCAGAAACTTCCATTTCCCTTTGTAGAACTTTGTGAGGTTCCTGTCAGGCCACTTCTCCAGCATGTCAAGGTCCCTCTGAATGGCAGCACAACCCTCTGGTGTATGAGCTGCTCCTCGTGGTTCTGTAGCATAAAATTTGCTGAGGATGCACTCAGTACCATCATCAAGATCATTAATGAGAATGTGGAACGGGATTTGACCCGGTATTGATCCTTGGGGTACATCAAGAATGACTGGCCTCTAGCTAGGTTTCTTACCTTGCTGTACATTCAGCTACCCATACGTCATCAGTTTGTCTATAAGAATGTTATAGAAGACAGTGCTGAAAACCTTATGTCCTGGTTCCGGCAGGGATAGGTTTAATTCTCCCCAGGCTCGGGCAGGGACACAGGTATTCCATCCCATGTGAGCCATGCCCAGTCTGTAGATGGGAGCTGCTGGGGGAGGGGGCGAGAAGTCACCATTTGCGAGTGGGCTGGGGCATCCTGGGTCCGGTCAGTGAGCGGTGGTCCCATCATCATGTTTGTACATTCCTCTATCTGTGTTATTGTTGTTGTTTTCTTGTTCCCTTTGCTGTTCTGTTAAACTGCCTTTGTCTCAACCCACGAGTTTTGCCTTTTTCTTACAATTCTCCCCTGTGGGGAGTTCAAGAGAATGGCATGTTCTTTGTTGCCGTCTGAGGCCAAACTTGACATCTTACTGGAGTTCAAGATCAGCATCCAGTGCTCTCCACTCATCCATCAAGCCATTTATCTCATTGTAGAAGGCTATCAGGTTGATTAGGCATGATTTCCCCTTCATAAATCCATGCTTGCTACTTTCAGGCATCCTCCTGTCCTTAATATATTTGGAAACAGTGTCCAGGAGGATTTGCTCCATCACCTTCCCACAGATCAAGGTGAGGCCAACTGGCCTGGAGTTCCCCAGATACTCTTTCTTGCCCTTCTTGAAGATAGGAATGAAGTTTTCATTCTTCCAGTCCTCAGGAATCACTTCCTGATCACCATGACCTCTCAAAAATGATTGAGGGTGGCCTCACAATGACATTATCCAGCTCCCTCAGTACCCATGTGTACAAACCTTCAGGCCCCATGGACTTGTGTATATCCAATTTGTTTAAATGTTCTCTAACCTGATTTTTCTCCCGCAAGAATAAGTCTTCCTTGCTCCAGACTTTCCCTCTGATCTTATGGGTTTGGGATTCTTGAAAGCAAGTCTTTTCAGTGAAGACAGACATGAAGAAGGTATTCAGTAAATTGTTCTTTTCAGTGTCCTTTTTCACTATGCAACCTGCCCCATTCAGGAAACAGCCCCTGTTTTCTGTCATTTACCTTTTGCTGCTGACATACCTGTAGAAATGCTTCTTGTTCCATTCATGTCCCTTGCCAGACTTAACCTTGGATGGGCTTTGGCTTTCCTAGGTTTCTCTATACTCTGGGTGTCCTGACCCTGGTTCCGTCTCTCTTACACTTTATATTTTGACTTTATTCAGAAGCTCCTAGTTCATTTGTGCAGGCTGACTGGTATTTTGCTTGTTTTCGCTTGTTTTTCTGTTCATTGGATAAACCATTACTGAGCTTGGAGGTAGCGATCCTTGAAAATCAACCAGGTCTCTGGACTGTTCTTCTCTCCAGAGCCATCTGCATGAGATTCTTCAAAACAGAACCCTAAACAAAGTCTGTTCTGCCAGTGTTGTGTTCCTGCCTTTTGCCTTATCTCCCTCCTTTCAGGATCCTGAACTCCACCAACCCATGGTCACTGCAGCCCAGGCTGCCCCAACCTTCACATTCCCGACCAGGTCTTCTTGTTTGTAAGCATGAGGTCCAGCAGAGCATGTCCCCTTGTCAGCTCTCAATCACCTGTGTTAGGAAGTTGTCATCAATACACTCCCTAGACCTCCTTGATGGCTTGTGCCCTGCTTTCTTGGTCTCCTAGGAGATATCGAAGTGGTTGAAATTCCCTGTGAGGATTAGTACCTGCACATGTGAGGCTTCTCCAACAGTATATGATGGAAGAAATTCATCGTCAGTTTTCCCACTTCTAGATTGTCTTAACATGGTTTCTACCCATTTTTCTATATACATCAAACAAGTGGTTTTTGCCCCTGTTTTATCCATGGCTACTCTGGAATCAACTAAAGTTTTGTTGATCAAAAATAACAAAACTATAGTTCCAGGGATCTGCCTGAAAGAATGTTCAAGAAGACCATGCCTCTCTGTGGTACTCAAAAGGTGCAATGGAATTTAAAGGTCTTTGCTTTGGCCTGAACTATGATTCTCATATTATTAATCCTTTGGTTCCATAGGAAACATTCTTGTGAATAACTGCACAAAATAAGAATAAGGATTTCTCAACTTCAACTCCACTTCATTACAACTCTCACATCTAGTAAGGGAAATTATACTTGATTATCTCATGGGGTATTGTACAAACTCAGAAGTTAGGTTTTGAAGAATGTTATGAATTGCTGGTAATTGACATTAGGTAACGGCATCTTGTAATTTTATGTTTACATTTTGAATATACTAAAAAAACTTTTTATTTTCGTGGCTTAATTACCTTCCCATCCCCAGAAGCAGTGCATTTTTTCTACTGCTTTTCTCCTAAAAATGTAAAACTTGTTTTCCTTTCATTGTTTCTGTATCAGATCAGATGCTTGAGAAATATTTCTAAGCAATAAACATCTGGGAATATTGTTTATAACTGTTTGTGGTATCACATTTAGTTTATTCTGTCTCAGAGATGAACTGTATGCACAGAAAGCAGGTTGCAGGTTGAATTTTGCAGTTAGTTGTGTCTTTCTCTAGACCAGTCTTTTTCTCAGGTCCTATTATGACATATTCTTCATGGGACTTGCAATCTAGAGTTGATTTATCCATAGATTAAAAGCCCTTCTTAAAGGGAGATAGCAGTTTGCAACCTCTGTCTGAGGTGGAAAAAAGAAGCAGAGCAGAAGACTTATTTTATTGAGAAATTTGTGTAGGAAAACCATAGGTAGAGGAAGCTAAAGATTTACACATATATTTAAGCAACAGAAAAAAAGGTTTTTTCACACTGTAAAACTGATTTAGTTAATATCAACTAGATCTAAAACAGAGAAAAGCATTTTCTGTGAAAGATGCTTCAACACAAACCATGATAACTTTATCTACTTGGTTTTTTTTAAAAGAAAATGTCTTTGAACTTCTCTGCACTAAATACCTACAATGTCTCATCTTACCAGAGTAAACCCTGGGTGGACTGATTTAGCATTTTTCGCTAAAGCTGGCAATCATCCCTGTTTGATGTTCTAAAACATTAAATGTCGTTTCTTGAACTTAAACAATTATCATCATGAAAACATTTTCATATTGTTATAAACATTGCAAGATTTTCTTTATTGTGTTGTCTGAATGACAAAACCTCATTTTGTATGCTTTATTGCTTTCATAATTCAAATATCTACTGCTGTATGTAGTGACACAAATTCTGCAGCTGTTCCTTGACCTCTTTCAGAAAATCTTGGTTGTTAATTTTAAAACACAGAATGAATGGTACACATGATAAAATGCCAGACAGTTAGGGAAAGAAAGCTGTTATCTGCTATTAATATGCATATAATAGAAAAAAATACAACAAACAAAATGAAAGACATATGTATATTTGTAGATTATAAATCTACAAATTACCTGTTTGATAGGTGGAGTGAAATCATATGGCAATTCTTCATTGTAGGTGTTCTTAAATTATGGTGCTTCGAATGCTCTAGGTATTTTGCCAATGTAAGAATGGTGAATTTAATTCTTTCATTCTTAGCTAATACCTAAAAACATACACATTTTCTGTATCGTATACAATAATATTAGTTTGCTGTATCCCTTTTCTTTAACTTAACAAAATAAATTGGTGTTGTTACTTATGAAGTAAGAAGATAGTTTCCAGCACTGTACCAAGACACAATTATTCTTTTGTATTTTCACCTGCTGCCTTTTCATTTATTACAACATAAATTTTGAAAGTTGCATGATTTCCCCAGCTTTACTTAACATAAAGGGCTGGGTTTTTTTAGACAGTGAATGCCGTGGTTTGTTAGGGTGAGGTTTTTTTTTTTTTTCCGTATATAGTATTCACAGAACTAAACAAGACCCATTAGGCAGTAATTGCTAGATAGTGTTTATCGTAGCATAAGCATGCTAAAAATAGTTTAGGCCAAAAGAATGTGAAATAATGCTGAGATGCTTATTGTTAGGTCAGTACAAATCCTGTGGTTTCTTTACTAGTAATGGAAAAAATGCTATATGCTGGGCTACATTAAAACCTAATTCATGTTGTTTGCTTAAATAGCATGTGGGATAGGAAAATTGAAATTGTGAGTCTTGATTTTGCCCTTCAAAAGGATGGGCTACAAAATGGTCAGTTTAAATTTACAACAGGCTAAAATATCAGTGAAATCTGAATTAGGGCTAAAGTTAACCAGAGTTCAAGTCTTATGAATTATACTTGCTGATTTTTTTTTCTAATCCACAGTGACAGAAACACTGTGGAAAACGTCAATGCTAGAATGACAGCCTTTCTGACAGATCTCAGCCATATTCACACCACATACCATTCACCACTATGCATTAAGAAGGAGAAAAATAAGCAAAAGAGTTCCTTCAAAAAAAAGATCAATCTGTTTTCCAAAACTGTAAGGCAAAATTAAATATATAAGCTCATGGTTAAATTTATATGGATCAGAAAACTAGGTCCTGGTTGTGTTAATTTTACATGGCAGGAAGTTTAGAAAAAGAAATTTTACATGATCATATGTTATTTTTTGTTTGTCACCATCATATTGTAAATTTAACATTCCTTTTATTTCAAGCATGAAAGTATTTTTACTACCTGTATAAATGTATTCTGTAGAATATAGGTTTCAAAAAGTTTGTCAGTGTTCACAGTCTTATTTTTATCTATTGCATTTTGAGATAATTTCAAAATCAATAACAATTTATGTCTGAGAGTTGGGAGATAGTTGGGTTTTGTTTTTTGTTTTAGGCTTGGGGCTTTTTTTTTTTTTGCTAGGATTTTTTTGTGATTGTCAAATATCTGTTAGGAAATCTGTATTCTGAATTTGGTTGTAATGGCAGAGCCTACTGAAAATTTATGACATCTTGTTCCAATTTCTGTATTACTTTACTTTCTGAGAAACTGCTGAAATGGTTCAAAATATCTGAGAATCTCCTCACATGATATTTTCTGCAAGTCTGAATAAGTTTACTGAGGGAATAACTTGCAACTGTTACTGAATTGATATTAAATATGGTTCTCCTTCAGTCACTCTATATTATGATATTCTTAATTTTCTTTTAATATTCTTCCATTCTTCTCTTCCTCCTTCCTTATGTAATGATGTTGCTGTTTTCCTCCTGCAAAAATTTCATCTTTTCATTTCCGAGTTTTTGTGCTTTTTAGGCCAAGCCAAAAATAAGCAAAACAAATTCAGCAAAAAGCTGAGTGTTTACATTTAATTTACCACAGCTGTGTTATTTTGTTAACCATGTCAAAACTGTTAGTGGAACATTTCCTAAGCTTACTGTCAAGCCTAAACTTAGTTGCCATGCATATTTATTCACATCAACAGTATAAAACTGGAGCAGGCTGGGTGTTTTAGCATGAACTCAAACACTCATTTCACGAAGTCTGTTTTGGTCAGGCCTGTTGGAACAAACTACACTGCAGCTCTTTGTACAAGCAAATGTCTCAAACTTGGCTTTTCCTAAGCCTAGCGTGAAGAGGTACTGCGGGTGTAACAGTCAGTGAAATGATTACAAAATATCAGCATACTTAAGCTCACTCTTAATTATGTATTTTAAACATAATCCTGTTTTTCATCCATGCAGATTAAAAAAGCTGTTGCTTTGTCAATAGGAGATAATGTACTTTTATTCTCTATGGAACTAGAAAGTGTAAAAATATTTCAGTTCTGTTCAGAACAAATTTAGTTTCTTTGTAGTGTTAGCTACATTATTCTTCTGTATTGTTCATGAACATTTTGATCCAGTTAAAAAAAATCTGAATGATGTATATGCTGCAGTTTAAAAAAAAAAAAAAAATCTTAGAAATATATGTGCAGGGAGGGGAGATTGTCTTAGCCCAGTAAGAGCATAGAAGGGAATTCAGCTATTTCTAAGACAGGAAGTCAGTGGGTCTGGCAGTGAGGGAATAGAATCAATAGTTGAATGAGAATCTAGAGTCAGGAGGTATGTGCAGGTACTTTGGGTTAACTGTTGGAGAAAAATAGTATAATAAAAGAGCTTTGGAGAAAAAAAAAAAAAAAGTAATGCAATTGCAGAGGGATAAATGACTTGTCCTCCCATCCTGCAATTTTACTATAACTCCATTTTCATTATGAAAAGAGGACGAGTCCATTTTCTTAATTATTGTAGATTTTATTTCACTATATATTTTCCTGCCATTTCTGTGACTATAGGAGCACTGTTTTACACTGAAAATATGATCTACCCATAGGAATGGGTGAGAGATTGTGCCTATTGCAATAACTGCAACAGAAGTAATTACTTCTGTTTCAGCCATCAGCAATTTTAGACTCTAGCCATAACCTGAATTTCAGATATTACCTCCACCTTTGATAAGAACTTTGGATAGAATTGAAAGCCAAATCTGAGTTTTAGTTCTGTTTGACTTTCTGTAAGTTCCTAAAATTGGTCTAAGTTATGTCTCCCATACACTTTGAATGCAAACATGTTTTCTTATTTGTATTTTTAATTAATATGCACACTCAAGCTAGAGCTTTTAGAAAGACATATGCATATGACCCAGAGACATTGATAGGAAGTTTCCAGTGCTTGCACTATGAGCAATTGATATGCTTCAGTCTTTTTTTGTTGATGATTTTTTGGCACAGAGACTTGTCACTTTCCTCCACAGTTGAGTTCACTTGGTTGCTCTTGTGAGTGATCTTTATAGTAAATAGTTCTGCTCAATATAAACCTTTTTCTGATATTTGTCTGGGAAATGGAGCTGCTGGTAGTTTGGTTTGTTTGTTTGTTTGCTTTCTATGAAGCGACTCCTTTAAAGGTTCCATTCTGTGGTGGGTTAACCTTGGCTGGTGCCCACCCAGCTGCTTTGTCACTACCCCTTGTCAACAGGACAGGGGGAGGAAATATGATGAAAAATCTCATGGGTCAAGATAAGGATGGGGAAATCACTCACTAGGTACTGTCATTTGCAAAACAGACTTGTCTTGGGGAAGTTAATTCAATTTATTGCAAATCAAATCAGAGTAGGATAATAAAAATAAGAAAAAATCTAAAACAATACCTTCCCCCATCCCTCCCTTCTTCCCAGGCTCAACTTTGCTCCCGACTTCTCTACCTCTTCCCCAAAAGCAGCGCAGAGAGGACAGGGAATGGGGGTTGCTGTCAGTCCATAATGCTTTGTCTCTGCCACTTTTTCCTCATCCTGCTCTCCTCTGCTCCAGCATTGGGTACCTCCCACAGTGTGCAGTTCTTCAGGAACTGCTCCAGCATGGGTCCTTCCCATGGGATGCAGTCCTTCAGGAGTGGACTGTGCCAGTGTGGGAGCCCACAGGGTCATAGGTCCTGCCAGGAGCCTGCTCCAGCATGGGCTTTTCATCGGGTCACAGTTTCCTTCAAGGCACATCCACTTAGTCTGATGTGGGGTCTTCCCTGGGCTCATGGGCTGCAGGGTGGATATGTGCTCCACTGTGGACCTCCACGGGCTACAGAGGGACAATCTGCATCACCATGATTTTCTCCACAGGCTGCAGGGGAATACCTGCTCCAGTGCTTGAGCACCTCTTCTCACTCCTTCCTTACTGACCTTGGTGTCTGCATCTTACTCTTCTTCAGCTGCTGTTGCACAACACTTTTTACCTTTCTTAAATATGTTATCACAGAGGTGCTACCAACATCACTGATTTGCCCAGCTTTGGTCTGTAATGGTTCCACCTTGGAGCCACCTGGAACTGGCTCTTTCCATCACGGGGGCAGCTCTGGATCAGTTCTCACAGAAGCCACCCCTGCTACCAGGTTAACCATCCACTGAGACTTAAGTCACTACTATCACTCCCATATTTCTGTCCCCTTCAGGGTATGTAGTTGCTCATCAGGTTAGGCTGACATCAGTTAGTGATGCCTATTTTCTTTTGGAATGGACTGCTTACCTTCAGTGGGATGAAAAAGGGCAGACTTCTATTCTGCATACAAGGATATCCTTTTTTGGCTAACTACTGAATGGAAGAACAGAAGCAGGGGCAAGTTAATTAGAAGTCCTCAGCCCCTTCCTATGATTGTAGTCATCTTGCTATTTAAGGACAATAATTTATTATGGAATATTAACAGTTGTCTGATCAGATGAATGGGAAGGTACTGTGCATTGCCACTGTAAAAATGATGTTACTGAGAAAAAGAATTCCAAATGTTCTCATATATTGCCCCATAGCCTTGGTACATCTTGTGAATATACAGGTCAAAACTGGACCTGTCTTGGCAGTTTACGTGCCTTAGGGGTTAAGTGGTGATTTTATGGATCACAGCTTCAAAGTTGGGCAATCCATTTATATTGCATTTTGGAACTAGTCTAAAATGTCATCAGTCATTTACAAGCTTTTGCGAGGAAGCCCACAAACAAGATCTTAGGTTAGCTATGTCCAGCTGCCTAATATGGATATACATTTCTTTTTAACCATATAGCCATGTGTTTCTATAGCCCATGACTTATAATCAATTACATCTTCTCTCACCTTTCTCTAAAATCTACCACTCTTTTCATTTATTCCTCATGCTACTATATCAAGTGCTTTCCAGGCAGGGAGCTGTGTTCAGCTAGATGTAATAGGAAATAATTAGCACGTTATTCTCAATATAGTCACCTCCGTCTTTGGCACAACTGCAGTAAAGAAGACGTGCAGGGAGAATTTTATGGAAGAGAGAAACTTTATGTATATCAGTGTCATCTAACTTTAGTCAACATAAGGTTAATTGCCATAGTTGGTAGACTTTTTATTTTAAACTCTCTCTTCAGTTAATGAAGAGATATTAGTTTCACTTGCAGTACAAATCCTAATGTACTGATTAATTATTTATCCTAAGAGGAACGTCCAAATTAGGCAAGATTAATATCTCTCCATATAGCTTATCTGTAGAAAAGCACTAGCTGTGAAGGTAGAAAGTGATCATTTTTGAACAGATGCCTAGTTTTCAGTTGATTCAATTTTCAAATTGATTCAATTCAAACCAACTTTCAATGGTTGAGGTTGGAGGGGACCTTTTGTTCATTCCCCCTGCTCAAGCAGGACCACCTAGAGATGGTTGCCCAAGACCATGTCCAGGTGGCTTTTTAATATCTCCAAGGAGGGAGACTCCACAACCTCTGGGCAACCTGTCCCAGTACTTGGTCACCCTCACAGTAAAAAAACTGTTTCCTGATGTTCAGATGGAGCCTCTCGTGTTTCGTTTTGTGCTCCTTGCCTCTGGTCCTGTCCCATCAGTGAAAAGAGCGTGGCTTTGTCCTCTTTGCACCCACTTTTCAGGATTCAATATATTTTCATACTGAAACTATTCTTCTATAATCAAATATATAATAACACAATTATTTTGGTGGAAAGACCTGTGATTCTATGGAAAACTATGGAGGGAAAGCTTATTAATCAGAGAGCAGCATTTCCTTAGCTTATACCACCAGATATAAATGCACATCATTTAGTTACTGGAATTAGTCAGACATCCTCAGACAAAAGCAATTAACCATCCTGAGGGTATATGAGGACACACAGGTATAAACAGGATGTATTTTCTTCTCCTTGCCTAGTTTCACTCCTATTAGTGAAGAAGGCAACCAGAGAATTCCTTTTGATGAGAAAAGGGTGAAGATGACATTATTAGAGTCTATAGGTGTTTTTTTCTAGAGTTAACGGTGAAAACTAATTAAAGTAGGTATCTTCTAGATACGTTTTGGTGAGGTGGAATTCCTGCTGTTGCTAGTATGTTTGGATCATTCATAGTGGGTTTTTTTTGGAAGATAATGTTTGCAGAAATGGATTTCTTTGTAGATCAATAATAGATGTTCTGGCACTAGAGAAGTCGCCAGAATTTCCAAGACCAACCTTTCCCTCTCTTGCTGCCTCCTAGGTACAGGTGCCATTCCCACACCATGTTAAAGGTAGTTACTAACCAGTCATTTCCTTCAGTGTCTAGATCAAAAAAATTATCTTCTTTTCTAGCAGCTTAATAAAAAACGAGTGAAATTAACTTAGTTTTACGTAGAATCACTAGTAATTTTTAGAGATAACATTTGCAAAGGTTAAGATATTTGATGTGAGAAAATATGGCAAAATCCAATATGAAATAATTATTTAGAGGTAAATAAAAACCCTAAAACTCACAACCCAATATTCTGTTTCACAAGCTGAAAGTTATATAATAATTTGTATTGTTTGGAACAGGATAAACACACTGCCTTAAGTAAAAGCCAATGTATTTGCTTGATAGTATTTGGAGTCCTTTTTTCACTTTGTGGATTCTGTATTGATAGTTGCATTAAATTGCGTAATTGTTATTTATTTTTGGTTTGTTTTTTTTTTTTTTTTTTTTAGAAGGCCTTATTTACAAGAAGGCCTTATTTTTTTTGTAGAATACTTCTCTTTATTGGGGCTTTATAGGTTGATAAAATGTCAAGACTGTATTCCTCTGATTAATCAATCTCAGAAGCTCTTCTTGTGAATGCAAGCCAACACAATACAGGTCGTACTTCAATGTAAACAGAAGACTATATGAATAAAATTAAAAAAATAATCTCTTTATGCTGTCATTTGAATGTGCTATCCTTCCACTTTAAGACCTTCCAATAGTATTTTTTCTCAGAGTACGGAAGGACTATACATTTGTTTTCAATTATTGTGGTCCCAAAGAAAATAATTTTAAATGACCTTTATAAATAACTGATTGCAGGATTAGTCTCTATGAAAAATAAAGTGCCATCTAACATTAGTATTGGAGTTAAAAAAAAAACAAACAAAAAAAAAAACAAAAAAAAAAAAAAAAAAAAAAAACAAACCAGAACAAAACAAATACCCCTTTTGAAGAACTACATGAAAGAAATTACATGATGTGTTTACCAATGACTCTGTAAAGCAGAATTCATCTGCTCTCTGTAGAATTGAGATTGCTGGCAACCATTGACATCTAATACTCTGGGATAACCCCATCTGGTCTTCAGCTGCATTCCCAAGAAAGCACAGTTGTCCTGAAGATCCTGTATCTGCCAGGTTTATGTGGATCTGTTGGCTGCTTTACAGCATCTCAGACGTTACTACTTAAATATATTTATGTGAGTGAATTCCATTTTAGATGTCCACAGTATAGACATCCATATATAAATGCCTAGACTCACTTCATAGTTAAGGAAGAGAAATAGGTACTTCTGAGCTGTCGTTGATCTAGTGTGTGTTACCTACCTTTTGATGAAATAGATTACACTGTAGAAATGTTTTTTCACTGGTCTAGATCAAAGAAGTCTACATCAAATATAGATGTTTGCACTGTAGATGTCTACAGTTAAGTATGATGAATCCTATTGCCAACAAATGGACTCAACACTATAGAAGGAACTTTTGAGTTCAGCCAATGAGTATTTATCTCCTAGAATTGCCTTACAGCTTTGTGTGTCACCTACTTTTTTCTCTGGTGTTCTATAAATCTCTTAAGTTTGCTTTCTCCTTTTTTTCCCCCTCTCTCCATTTTCTCAACCTCTCTGATACGCAAAGATTAAATTAAATTTGGAAAGGACAGAAGTGCTTAATATTCAGGCTGTTTCATTTAAGGTTGTGTTTTTTTCATGTAATAGGTGACTACCAAACAGAACAATTAAACTATTGTTATACTACACAGCAATTTTTGGATATTTTGAATCATTGAATTATATGCAATATGCAGCAAAAAAGTATGTAATAAAGTTGTGTTCTTAGCAGGATGTTTAAATTCACATTTGTTCCTTACTGTTAATATGATCTAAGATATAGCTCATTTAAGCTGTATCTTAGCTTAATTTTTAAGTGCACTTCTGATGAGAAAAGATTTATAACATCTTTAGAAACTTCATCATTATTTTACTGGTGAAATGTCGAATTTTATGGAGTGAAAACATTACCGTACATCTGAAAATATTTTTAGAGTTACATTTGCATTGGAAGCTTTAGGATAACAGATGCACGTATAGAAATACTTTAAATGGAAAAACTTTAAATCTTTACACTTCCCCTTCAGAAGCAGTTCTGAAGCGCACGTACATGACATTCTGCTCTCTATGTTTTGAAATTTTAAAAAGTTGAGTACTTCACCTGGAACACTACTTCCCTTGAAAAGTCTTTAGGAGCTAGTTCCATTGGTAACTAGACACACAGTCATACTGAACAACTGATCGGAAAGATTGCTGTCTGGAACACATCCTCCTGAAAGTGTTCTCTCTCTGAAGAGTTGTAGGATGTTCTCAAGTTAGCCATTAACTATTCAATAAAGCCTTCTCCTGTGTTACTTCTGAGCTGGGTAACAGACTTAGTTTTGCCCAAGGAGTGGGTTCCAAAGGAAATATTCCAAGACACAGTGAGGAGGTATGTCTACTGAAATTCTGCAGTATACATCCCAGAAATCCCAGAAATGGGATCTCTGCTCCCATTTCTTTCTTTCTTTCTTCTTCAAAGTTATTGGAGACCATCATAATTTTCAGAAAGTTATTTTTCAAATAAGACATTTTTCTTCTGTATAGCTTGGATAATAATAATTAGTATTACCTGTGGAGCATTGATTCACGGACTCTGGCTGGGTATGGGCCAAAATCATTTATTACAACAACTTTCCAAGTTTTATAGGTACAGGTACTTTCTACGCGCAGGCAGCATCCTGCTGATAGGTTGAAGGTTAATTGCTATGCGCTTCTCAGTGTCTTCTGATTGGTCATCTCTCTCTGTTCACGCAGAGTAGTAGCTTTGCTTTCACATTCCTTTTCTTGCTGATATCTCCTGATGCTTGCCTATCTTTTCTCTCAAGGTGTCTCTCAAGGATACAGCTTTGTCTCATCCAGGTCAAACAGATCCCCTATGCTATTCGCTATCTCCACAGTTACCATCTTTTTTTTTTATGTTTATTTTCTTTTGGGTTTATAAACCTTTTTGTTTATTTTCTTTTGGGTTTATAAACTTAATTTAATTTAGTAATTATAAGTTGTTTATTTTTTATGAGTTTATAAACAGCAAAAGCAGACCAGGATGTAGAGAGACTATTGCCTTCCTTTTAGTTACTTTCGTATTTATTTTAGTGAATAAGGGGTGAACAGCTCAGCATATCTTATTGTAAATAAATTTATTGTTTATATATATTTGTGTATGTGGAGGAAGAGGAAAGGAAAGATTCCTTTTTCCTGACAGTAGTGTCTAGGGACACATTTAATAATATCCTCTGAAACAAAATTCAAAATATGATTAGTCTGTATCTGGATAATTATAGTAGTCTGCAGGTAGCAGACTACTACTGCTACATCACCAAAACTACTATGAAGGTACAAAATTTCAGGAAATACTGCACAGCTCTTTCTGAAAAGATAATATAATTATTATATTGCTTAATTTTAAGGAAAGAGATTCTTCTCATTTCTGAAGTCATATAGATACATATCTGATATCATTAGTTGACTATTAACGTGTGAAATGGTAGATCATGACTATGGTGGTAAACTGTCTCAGATGAAATTCTGCATCTTTGGCAATTCCGTCCTGTTCCTGACTTCCAGAACACACTTCTAATAGTATCATTGTCTTATTGAAACTCTTGTAGTTCAGGCAAAACATTGGTGAAATATTTCTATTCATAGTATTGCTCCCTGAACGTATACCTGACCATTTGAAAATATTTTGTGGTCCTTCTGCATTTTTTTATTTTTTTCAGTTTCAAATGAGATTGTGGGGCAGAGCATAAATACAATAAATACATAACTACATTTTAAACATGATCACTGCTTATATGGATCAATAAAAGCAATGGATCATCTCTCATTTATATTAATGATGCTTATATCTTGCTCTGGGAAACTAGAGAAAAGACTTTACTTGAATTCATAGATCAAGAAAGAATACCTGTCCCTGTGCATCTACGAGCTAGGTCAATAATACAATTTAGTGATGCTAGCCTGGTTTAAAAATATGTAGAATATAGTAATAATTCAGCACAGTTTTCCCTGAAGTGTTTATTCTTACAAACAATAATAGACTAAAATGTCAAATTACTTTGCGGTTTTACTCTAATGTTAATCTGATTCAAGGATGCAACCTACCCTTGGTGTGCCATTTACAGCTTTTTCAGAAAAATTTAAAAAAAGACAAAATGTTAGGTGACTGGTAAAAGCAGTATTTTTGGCAGGTTTATTACAAAGTTTTAAGTTATTTACTGATCTTACATAAACCTCAGTTTTTATTTTGAAAGGTTCCAGCTTGCTCAACTTCAAGTGCTGGTGTCATCAAACCAGCTTTTCAGTATTCCAAAGGAAATAATCAATATAATGAGCACTGCCAAATCCAGCCATCTTTGGGTCTGACCAAACTGAATCTGACATTGTAAAAAAAAGCCTCTGAAAATGTATCTTATCACTAAGAGTACTTATTTTCTTGCCATTTGGGCATATTTGAATAGATTTCAACTACATTTTTTATTGTACATTGTGTACTTCACATGTCAAAGATAAACAGCAGAGGAGGAATTTCCAAAAAAGACGCACAGTTGTTCTTCACAGTTAGAAAACATAAATGCTTGTGCGCTACGTGTGTAGTAAAAGAGTTCACTACCTCTTGCATGTTGGATATTGACAGCTCTGCAGTTACTATATTTTACTCTTGCGCCATTTGAGCAAATTCCCTTAAAATTAAGTGTCTTCAAGTGTTAATCAACAAGCATATTTGCCAAATAAATGGCAAGTTTACTTTGCCAAATCCAAAGTTTGTACTGTCAATCAGCTCAAGTTTGGTATGTAAAACCTAAATTGAAATGGGTTGTTTATTAGTAGGTTACATACAGTTGCTTGCTAACCCTTTAATGATCTGAAGTTATGAATTATTTTATTTGTACTATGATGTGCCTGAACTAGTTATTGGTAGCTGTTTCTAACCTTTTTCCAGCAGAGATATGCATGGTACGCAAAATGGTTTACTGTCTCAAGCAATAATATTTGACTTCTTCCTATAAATAAAATACGATCCAATTGGGTGGATACTGTTTCTAGTTTTGTTTTACTGGCAGTTTTACTGGCAGTACAAAATTGCAGCATTTTCTAATTTCCAGTTGATCAAAAAACTTTTAAGAAGTAATCACGGTAATAACAAATGCAAGAATAAGATTATCACGTTAACATTCTAAATGTTTACAGGCAGTAATTATAATATAATATTTTAATATCTTCTTAAATTATGAAAATAGTTAATGACTTCATTGCTACTTCTTTTCTTACAAATGTGACTGCTTCACAGAATATGATGCAAGACAGATGTAGACTAATCTATGCATGTCTGGTTTTATGCAAGTACACTTTTCAAAGTCATACCTATTCCATTACCACAGTTTTAGGTGAGTTACAGAGTGGGTCAGAAATCTTTTAATAAAGCATGCTTCTCTGAAAAATATCAATGCAACAAAACCAAATGATAAACTTATTTTGCATGTACATCTATTTTGATTAAAAATAAAAAAAAGTTTGCTTTATCTCAGAAAAGAATTCTAGATTGCAGAATTGAGAGGTTACATCAGAGCAGACAATTACCTGTTAGATCACAAGAGAATCATCCATAATTTGGGGATTCACCAGAGAAGGTGAAGGCTGAAGCCTATTATTTGATCAAAAAAAAAGAAGTTATTTTTTCATGTTCCACAGTATTCTCTAATGAATCAGATAGTTTATATGGAGTTCTCTTACTTTTTTTATTTGTGGGCATTATAATGCAAATAATAATAATAATAATAATGAAAAAGTTCTCACGTTTTTCTGGTGAAATTAAGAAAATACTTTGAACCTTAATCATATGAGTAAAGATATGTTTTGTTTTTTTCTGGTTAGCCCTAATTAAAAAAAAATGTATCTTGAAATACTTGTAAAGGAACTTATATTTTCCTTAACCTCTGTCCTCTTCCCTTCAATTAAATGCACGTAGAATTGAATATTGTTGATTGTGCTGAAGAAAAGCTGTTTTAGCTTTCTAACACTGCTTATAACGACAAGTACTTCAACTACAAAAAGACAGACACTTTGTATCGATTTGATGGTACTAAATTAATATAAAATATCTGGAAGGCTATTAATTTAAAGAAAATGGTTACTGTTCCACTTAAATACATGATAACGAGATTAGATTTCTTCTTGTGTTTAATGGAAAACAGGATTAGGATTTAGGTGGGTGAACTAATTATTCATTTTTTCTTAACATCTTGGATTTCTTGTTATTATGAATATAAATTTAAGTTTCCTATGCTGTTGCACTTAGTATTGATATTAGTGCAAAATATATTTTACTTTTAATAATTGAAATCTACTTTCAAGTTAAATTCAATACTAATATTATTTGCCCAGAAACTCTCATGTTTCATTTTGGAGTCTTTGTCCTGTTCTGATGTAACTGCACATGTAATTACACATAATTTAAATAATGTGAACCAAAAATGAAGACTCTTCTCTTTTTCTTCTTTTTTCTTTTTTTTTTTTTTTTTTATTTTTTTAACAGTGAGTGAAATATGTATCAGCCTTAAATCTAGTTATGGATTTCAGTTTAATGTCTAGGCTCACAAATTTTGTGTCTCGAACAACACAAATTATCCAGAATATTTTTTTTACACTAAAAAGATTAAGAACATTTATGTGTGGTTTTGTCTCCTTTACTCAGACCATTAGAGCAAATCAGCTACTTGCCCTCACAGTTTTCCATGTCCGTCTCCATCTCTTAACTCTCTGTACTTGACTTTATTCCCTGGGGTATAACACACACATACATACACACACATACATGCATGCACATGCACACACACAGATTTGTATATGTGAATACGCCAAACTGGCTGTTCCTCAGATTACTTAAATTCATGTTTACACCTGTAAAAAAAATGTTTCTCCTTCCTTCAAGAACAAATTACAATCCTCAGAACATACATCAGTTTCTCCAACTTGCCTGTACTGGCTTTTGTGCATAGAAAAATGTCCTTCTTTAAACAATTACCAGAGCCCCAGTGTAACGAAGTAATATGAGCTTTCAGGGACGTGATAATAATCCATCAGAATGGCATCCACAGCTTTAAAAACAAACACTCTAAATTCTCAATTATAACAACAATCAAAGACCATCTATTACAGACATAAGTATTAAAAGTTCCTATGCATAAGTATTCTATCATTTTTATCTATATGAAAATTTGAGGAACTTCTGTTATTTTCATAAAGACAGAGTTAGCATGATTAATACATGAGTGGAAACAGTATGCTTTATTTTCTTTTCTAATAATATGGTTGAATTTTGCTCTGAGTGAAAAATTCATTGTATTCTTAAAATAGAGCTGAAATTTTTATCCTTCAGCATTAAATATGCTTACTGCGGTTTAAATTACAGGATATAAAAAAACGCCCATGCTTCTGATGGTTGCATTTTACTCAGGTTCATGAAATAAGAAAATTACTTTTACCTTAATATAGCTTTATTCTACTTGAGCCAGATTATAGATGTCAGGAGTAAATTATGTTCTTCACCTTCATTGTATTTACTCAGTGAAGTACAATTATTCAGTTGTTATTTGAAGACAATTGTATTGTGTGAAGTGCAATTAGTTATGTTGCCCTTTGAGTATATTTTAATCAAAATGTAATGCAATTATTCAGAACTGTATTAAACATGTAACAACTACATAAATGATGGTGCTTTGAGGAGGTCAGCAGAGTGATGATACCTTAAAGCTGTTATAATTCATATTTCATGAACCAAACCTGTTGGGTTAATTACAATAATTTGTTGTAAAATATGCTGGTTACATGTAATTATTAATTGGAAAATGTCTTTTATTTACACTGCTGAAAAACTTATTTACAGACTCAGGTCATGTCTCAGGTACATTTCTTTATTTCTAAAATATATTTACTGACCTTATTTCCTAGGTTATTCAGATAAATTTTGAAGAATTTGATCTGGAGATTGGCTATGACACACTGACAATTGGTGATGGAGGAGAAGTGGGTGATCCTAAAACTGTGCTTCAAGTGTAAGTCTTTCATATTTACGATTTGTGTGCATTACAAAATGTCATTAATGTGTTTTTTGATGAGAGTAAATAGTGATTAGAATCAGGTAAATCTCAAGAAAAACTAATCTTACTGAGGTTCTAAAATTACTGAAGGTGATAGTTCAAATACATTGTTTTATGTTTACTGTTCTGAAGTCAGAAAGAAATGGGCTAGACATCAGAAAAGAAAAAGATAAACTAAAATCAGAAATTTCAAAAGACATTGTCTGTACATTCATGTGTAGTCATGTAAATCTTTAGGGGCTATTGTGCTTCCTTTATACGTGTGTTCTCAAATTAAAAGTGTATAGGAACATAATTGAAAATAGATAAATGGACGATTTACACATAAACTTTTACAATCTCCTAGCAACCTTAGCATGACAAAAGAGGTACTATAGTATCTTGACCTTAAAGTGCTTATTGACTACTGTAGATAACTCAAAAAATGAGTTAGTGTAGTGAAGAAAATCGCTACAGAGAAAATCTGAGTGAGATATTACCTAAACTACATATGATTACAAGTCAGACAGCACTGACTATTAAATAAGATTTTTGCCATCCATCTTCTGTGAGTCCAGATATATAGATACTTAACAACCACTGATTAACTTCAGAATCCATATTTCTCATACTTAACTTGTGATGAAAACTGATCTTACAATAATAAGTCTCAAGAAGAGAAATTCAGAATCTTATTACTTAATTTGTAAAATTTTGAAGACAGCAGTATTAATGCAGTGATTCTGTTTATTCCCCACTCATTTGACAATATGCAGAACACTGCAATTCGGTATTACTTGTAGTCTGTCATTTTATGTAGCTCCAATTCTATTCTGAGTAAATAATTCAATGTTTTGAAGGAGAAATGAAGACCCCTTAAAATACAATGTAGTAATTTCTTTCAAATCTGACTCAACTTTATGGGAAAAAAAGAAGTTGTTTATTGCTTAGAAATTATATTTTACCCATAAAGGATTATCTGTTATTTAGAAAAGATTTTGGAAAGGGCCAAATAATATTTAGCTGTTATTTTTGAATAAACTGGCCTCTCAGTAACTACCTTATGTTATCATTTAGTTCAAATGAGTTACATATTTAAAACACAGATCAGAACAGAAGCAGATGTGATAAATGTTTAGTACAAAATGTATTTGAACAAAACCCAAAAGAATAGCAACATTAGGAGTCCTTAGAATGATATTCCCAGCAGTATATTTAATGGAAATGTATTAATACTATTTTTATATATTGCAACTTCTCCTTATTCACCATAAGAATGATATCAAGAATTTGTTTGAGTACCCTAAACCTAGTGTTTACCTTTTTTCTTTCCTAATTTCATCTAATTAATATTATTAATTGCAAAACTTTGAGCAGAAAGTAAAGGCTTTTTTCAAGATTTGCAGATTTTCATCATCAGTTCCCCCTAGACTTATTCTTCAACAGACAGACAATCTGACTGAAAGGTCTCTTCCAAGCTAGATGATTCTATGACCTTATATTTTTAATTGGTTTTGTAATCATTCTATCCCTTCTTATTGATGAGGAGACCAGGATTTGGCCAGGTATTTCAGGTGCAATTACTTTAGGATAACACAAAGTTTCTTCAGTGGATTGTAGACGTGCTAATTGTTACTAGTAATAGTTTTGAGAAGTGGGGAAGTACTGTAATTTCTATTTTAGAAACAGTACTAAGGCTTCAAAGTATATTTCTGATAATGCCTAAATTCAATTTCAGATATCCTTAGATTCCTAAACTATATTGAATATTCTTTCATGTGGAAAGAGCGTTTAAGTACCAATTCACCAGGTCCTATTAACGTTTAACTAAAGTATTGTTTTTCATTGGTACCTAAATTAGCATAATGCATTGAGGCACAGTACAATGATATTTAAACTTTTGAGTAATGTAGTAAAGCACTCCATCCAGGTTTTATTTCATTAAAGATGTTAGTATTTTATAAAAGTATGTCTGATGAGGGGACTTATGTTGGGAAGAAATAATGCAATTACAGGATTAAACTTGTCATGACTATAAACGAATTCTGAATAATTTTCTTTAATAAAAGACTTAATTAGAGTTGTCAAGTGTTAACATACAATAAGAGAATCTGTTCCATAAATAACTAGATAAATAATTTTAAAGAATTATTACTATAGAGATCCTGGGAAAGCAAAAAAAAAAAACAGTTAATTTGTGGGGATTTAATATTAAATAACATTGTATAATCAGCCACAAATATATTATTTTTGTTTACCAGTGGAATGATAACTGATTATTCTGTTATCAGAAGTATCAGTATCAAAGTTATTAGGATTAAAATGTGTAAAAAAATTACATAGAAGATGGAACATAATTGAGTACTGTAAAAAGCTTATAAATCTTTTCTGTGAGCAATGCAGAATTTCTTTGAGATATGATGCATAGCAAATAAAGCAGCTATTGTATAATTTCATTTTTGGATTTTAAATTTTAAAATAATTATCTTTCCTCCAGCAAATTGCTGAAGAACATTGGTTTGAATATATCTGATTTACATGTAAATGGTGTGAAAACATTTATCTTCCGATTTATCAAAGTCAATCAGGAAACCTATACAAGTGTTTAATCACTAGTTTTACTGGGCACTACTAGATAGGAAGGCTCAGAACCAAAACCTGAATTTAAGTAGCATTTAGATAGAATTATTCTTCCTAAATTGAGAATTGTTCTTTTGGTAATTCGTACTCAGTTGGTGCTAGTCACAGAAGTAACTGAACTCCAAAGCCATTTCAGTATTTGCCATTAAGTTTCCGTGGGTGCCTATAATTCTGTGCCTATATACATGCACCCAGCAACACGACAGACTGCTCCAGCCTAATGAGCATAACACCTAAGTGAACTTAAATCTGAATAGGACACATCTTTCATGTGTTTGACAAGATGACCAATATGAAGGCATTCTTATTGCTTTCCTATAGAACTAAGATTTTTGCAAGGTGGAGCAGCGTTAAGTTTTATTACCAAGGGGTAGAGGGGAAGAAGGAAAAGAAATGGTGGTCCTCCTTCATACATCAGTCAGCACTTTTTCAGGATGTTTGGAAGTCTGCTTTCAGCAGCTTGGTCTGACAGTTGCTGCAAGTGACTTTTAATGTAATACACATCTGACCACTGTAGCATGCATTTGGAAAATCCAGTGCATAAGGCATGAAAACCATTACTCTTTTTAGTATGCTTGCTGTGTTGGGTGTACATGTATCCAGTCTCCCATATTACAGATCGTCTTCAGCAGATGGAACGGAGCATTGTAATCTTCTGAATACCCTCTAACCTAATCTTCAGCATGCTCTCTCAGGGGGAATGTATGTCACTAGTATGTGGGATGGGTAGTTCCATAGTCCTAGAGGAAGAGGTGGAAAACACCCTGCTGAGTGTCGTAACCGTTACCCTTAATAAAAAGGGAGTAATCATAATCGCATCTGTACATTTCTACTGTTGATAGTGTTCACTGCTCAGCTTTTGGAAGGGAAGATGTAAGAACCTGCTTCCAGGAAAGGACTCTAGGTAATGAATCCAGGGTAGAGGAGGTTGCATAAACCCCAGGAGGAAAGAAAGAATAATTCATAACTGCAGAATTTTATTATTATCTTAAATAGCTTCTTTTGTATAATGTGTTTGTTTTTTTTTTTTCTGGATCTTATTGCTCTGTGGCCCCAAAGTCTTCCCAAATATTGTAAAAGGATCCCTAAGCACTTAAAAAAGAGCAATAAGTGATTTCTGTGTTCTGTTGATTGATTTTTATTTTCAAAAATGCATTTTTTCCCATGTCTTATTTAATTGAAAATGTTTCTGAAAACTGTATGCCTTTAAAAAAATATTTATGATCGACTTCAGGAAATAGATATGATAAAAATTTTCATGACTGTTTATCATAGGAATTGTTCTCTGTGACACAACAAAGAGATAAATATTCCCTATAACCTTAATATTCCCAAAATGTACTGTCAGTCACCAGTGACAATTACAAAACTCTGCTAGCCATTACATCAGTGTTGTTTCTGAAGAACATCCTGTTAATATATTAATTTGGCAAAGACTGAACTCATTGAAGACACTTTCCCTTAGTGCGGGAATGAGCAGTTAGTACATTATTTTGGCCAGGCGTTTACTCGTTCAATTCTGGCAAGAGTCTTTGTAGTAGCTCCATCTGTGAACACAGATGTGGGAAATAGGCATGAATTTCTCCCACAGCAGAGTATTTCATACAGAAACAAGCTAAAAAAGACCAGAAGGGAGAACTAAAATTAACTGTAAAATATATTTAAAATAGTCCATCTGAAGTTTCAACTAGCTTTAAAGAATGGTTAGAACTGCAAAAACCAAACTAACAGTTTTCACTCTTACACAGTATTGTGCTTATGATCCATTTTACAAGAATGGAAAATGTTTTGGTACTTTCCACCATTCTGTTTTAGCTGATAATCTCTTACCAAATTTGAGACAAAGTTTTTGGGGAAAAAAAAAAAAAAGCAACATAACATAAACCAGCAGCTTTCACAACATTTCCTTTTTTGCTACCACACTACTTCATTCAACAAACAGAATGAACATTTATGTTTGCATTGTTTTGCAATTTTTTGCAAACAGTATGAAAAGTGAAGAAAAAAAAAAGAAATGCCAACTTTAATTCTTTCTAATTAATCAACATCCTGTGACATTAGGGGGTTTTAAAGTTGTGACATCTGGTATTTCTGTTAATGAAGGAAGGAATGTCAGCTGAGTCTGTCAGGCACATTCTTCCATTTTTGTGGTAGAGGTGAGAAAGGGAGGTGAGAGAGTGCAGGGAACACATGGGCCTTCATAATAGTATTGCAATTTAAGAATAACAGCTTCCTCTTAATTATGCAATGCATATATTCCAAAGTGGGTAATTTTATACCAGATAAATGCTTTTTTGGAAGAATAAATGTAGTGCCTCATTATGGGCTTCTAGTGCTATTTGACATGCCTGCGTGTATCTGAGTCACGCACACAGGACTGCCAGATAACATTCAAGATTAGGGGAGAGGCATGTCTTTCTGGACCAGCAATTGAAAGTGAGATGAAATATTTCAGTACAACACAAGCAGTAGCTGCTTGTGTTTGTAGACTTCTATCAAATCTGCAGTCATTGGAACCTTGAGAGCTGTATTGGCTAACCAGTCAGAAAGAACTAATTTGATGTGAGCTGAATACAATGAATTTAAAAACAAAACCCATTAAAAAATAGTTAATAGTTATTTAGAATCTTTACAAAAAGAAAAAAAATATTAATCTAATTACTTGATGGCTTTACAGATTTTTTTTTCTACCTATAGGTTAACTGGGAGCTTTGTACCAGACTTAATTGTGAGCATGAGCAATCAGATGTGGTTGCATCTTCAAACGGATGAAAGTGTGGGCTCAATTGGCTTCAAAGTTAACTACAAAGGTAACAATACATTATAGGAAGTGAATGTAATGGTGTATCAAAAACTAGGCCAATATTATTAAATGTTTTTCTTTCATATTAGCGGATGCGCATTCTATTTCCAGTTCCGTCAGTTTTAAAAACAAGAAAATGCAAGCTGTGTTGAAAAAGATACAAAGAATAAATTTGTTCTCTTTAAAGGTCTTATGTCACATGAAACAGCACACTTCTTATTTGGTGTTTTCTTACAGCAGTTGATTTTGGCATATAGTTTTGCATTTATTTTCTGCTATTTCATGTTGAAAAATATTAAAATGGAATAATTCTGTGACTATTTAAAGCTAAATGCGTAAATGAAATGAATACTTCCTACATTATTTTGAAAATCAATCATGCCTGCCACAGCAGAAAAAAAGCCCTGCAAGTGAAGTGGGTTACATATGAGTTTTGGGCCAAGACAAAGAAAAACTTACCTAATAATGCTGCTCTTTATGGTCTTAAAATGTGAGGAATCTATAATGCATAACATAAAACAGCTGTTGCTATTTGATGCTTCTGGGAGGACTTACAGTTTTCATACAGCATGAAGAACAGAATCAACCAAAACCTTAAGACTAATGTATATATATATATATGCACTTCTGTATTATTACAGAATTAGTTATATTTATTATTTTTATATTAGATTTAACATAGCTGCATGTATTTCTGGCAACAATTTTTTAAATTGCATAGTTCCTGCCTACCACCAAAGCTGGATAATAGGAAGTATGATTATTTATCAAAATTATTCATCAAAAGGGGAGAGAGGAAAGATAGAAGTTAAACCAACAACCATGTGTATTAGAAATGGAGCTGATGTTGTTGAGGGTGGGCAGATGGAATGAATAAGCATATTGTGAGTAAACCTGCACAATGTGACTTGCTGGTTTGTTCTGTCCATAACTTTCCTCTGGCTGTTCATGTATATTAAGCTCTATAGTGGTATGGCACAAGTGTGCTTGTGCACTCTTGATATTCATAACTAATGGACTAAGGTAGAAAGATCTTGCTACTTTTTTGTATGGTAGTTATTAAGAACGAGGATTTCCATGTTCCAGCTGTTGAAAAGGGCAAGAGAAATAATTAGTATAAATGAGTTTAAGAATTTGTTAATACAGCAAAATTTGAACCATAGCTGAGTGGAAAAGGAAGCTTTTTAGATCTGAATTTGAATTAATCTGCACAGCTCAAGTAGTTGTTTCCTTTATTTACAGGGTTCTTTTCTAGAAAAAAATAATTTTACTTGCAACAATTTTAGTTTGCAGAAGGCAGAGAAGTATTGTCTAGTGTCTTACAGTGTACCACTGTGTCTTGTTTTATTCATGAGTTACACTTATTCTTAGAAGCTATAGTTCTGCAAGAATAAAATTAATTGAATATGAATAGGTAGAAGGGGACAAAAAGGGTGAACATTCACACTCTCATCTCCATATAATCAGCATTGTGATTGCACGCTTAGATATTGACTCTGTATTTCTTTCTTGCTGGTACTTTACACTAGCTCACTAAATAGCATTTGAATGCATCAAGCATTCAATAGATAGGTACTGTGTGGCAGTTTTTTGTTTTGTTTTGGCTTTTTTCCCCTCAATGTAGAGTATGGGATAAATTTTTTATATCCGTTGCCTTTGCTTTAATCCCTGAGAGGATGGGAAAGGTGGGGGCGAGGGAGGCAGGTTTGGGGGTTTGCTATCTGCTTTTGTTGGTTTTTCTTTGTGTTTAAGTCCCTTCTGTTAATGACAGTAGGGTCTGAAAAGAGACATCTAAATGGGTAGTATTTTGGATAAGCAGCTGTTTTGCAGTTAAAGTTTTGTAACTTATGAATTGGAAGTTGAGAGGTAAACTGAGTAATTGAGTTAGAACAGTGCATTCAGGGATATGACATACCACTCACTTCTTTACTACAATCAAAAAAATGCAAAGACTTTCCTTTCAAAAATGTTCAGAATTACTTAAGAGAATTGTGACTTATGGGAGTCAGGGTCAGAGGACATTTTAGTTTAAGTGACTACATGGATTACTAAGAATGTATACTCAACGTGCTTGTATTTTTCTTTAATGGACTAGATCAAATTCTATTCCTATAACTTGTCCCCTTCCACACAGTTTCCACTATCCACTCAGACACCTAACTATGGCTAATACTGTATCTATTTATATATATTATATAAATAGATCTTGTAAGTGTCTGCTTACATAAAAGGTGCAATTACATTAGCATTTTAGATTAGATCCAGCAGTGTGATTTTTAAACTGAATCTTCTTCTGATCATTCCCACTCCTCTTGCTTTAGTTTGCATCATTGAGCAATCTTGAAAGACACAAATTACATTCCTTTGAGGTAATCCATAAAATGCACTTGAATAACATTGGGAATAACATTCCTAATGTGCTCCAGCTCCTATTGGGCATTTATCAGGATCTGATAAAGCTTGTCCAAAGAAAAACTACGAAATCACAATGAAATTCTTATAGATAGTATGGATACTGTATCTTCTATTGTTTTACTTTACAGACTTGCTTATGTTGGAGTTAATGACTTGATAAAGTACTTGATAACACTACTTGCTAATTGCTAAAATAATTTCGTACTAAAATATCTTGATGCCTAAATATCTGCTTCTGTGCATCCTGAGACTCAACTAACTGCAGAGGTAGTGGAGATGTGCGTATCTCATCCCATCAAAATTCATAAAGACATTTCTCAATCTAGCTGACATTTAGGTCTGAGTCTGGCAGGCATTTTCAAGACTATAGATTGTTCCAAGTCTGACATGGAATATGATGGGAGGAACAGAAGGTTGTGGGATGTCATTACCTGGTGCCCTTTACCCATTGTCCTCCAAAATGGTATACTTGCTCAAGGTGCGAGATAGAAGGTCACATCCTTTCTGACTGGGATAGTACTGAATATACCATATCATTTTTAATGATAGAAATAGACAAACAAATTTTTAAATGCCTTTGCATTAGTAGGTTTTAAGCTGAAAATGTCTTTTAAAAAAAAAATTATGTTATTGCAGGAACTAACAGTTTATTCTCTTTTATGTATCTGCCATTTGGGAGAATCTAGTATCTCTTTGTGAAATAATAAAAATCTTTGTCTTCTAGATTAAGATGTTGCATATGGAGTTATTTTATGGTTTCAATAGCTAGATCTCATTATAATTATTTAAATATAAAATAGGGATCTAAATACTGGAGAGAGTACTTTAAATTTAATAAGTTTTTGTTGTTGTTTTGAAATTCCTTTTCCAGTATCCCGTAAAATAAAACTACTTCAGAAGGTAGAATAATAAATAGCAGCAATAGGCAGAAAAGAAATATAGCAGTCAGAATTTACAAGTCATAAGGCAGAAATACAAGTTATAATTTTGGGAATTATTTGAAATCACTAGTCCTTCCTTTAGATATGAGATCAGACTTTGGTTCTCATATACTTAACTAATAAATAAATAATGGATTTTTTTAGGCTCCCCACTTCAGTGCTATGAAAGGAAATGCAAAATTAATAGTTATTACTGATGACAGGTTGCATGAATACTTTGCATCATTCATTATTTCAAGAAATGGTGCCATACTGTCACAGTAGCACTTCTATTCACAAAGCCATGGGGAAGAGGAAAGAAGTGTCTTTCTAAACAATAGCGGAGAAACAATTTCCAACATATGTGAACACTGGAACTGAACGCTCTTCATCTATAATTGAGGAAAAAACAGCTGCATGAAATACAAGGCAAACTGATAAAACTGTGGCATATCCTTCAAAGACTAGGAACACATTTTTGTAAGATCATAAGATTTTGAAGAATGGTGACTTTATTTCATTTTGCAAAAACTGATTGAAAATTTAGTAATGGAATATTGTAGTTCTTGGAAAATTATACGTGAGAGCTCTAACTGCGATAGATTTCATACTTAATAGCTTCCTTCTGTAACTTTAGACAAATGTAAAAGAATAAATGAAATAAAAAATACGGCTTATACACTTTTTGAAAACAAACTTTTTATCCCAGAATTTGGGGTAATAAGTAATAAATAAACATAGCGCAAATTCATAGGAAAAATTATTTTAAGGAATGGAATCAGCAATGTAAACATATAGTACAAAGCCATCCTGTATTAGCATAGTATAGGCAAGCTGAACTTCTGTTTAGGTCAGATTTGAGTCCTCTGAATGAAAAGAAAACGTCTGCAGGGCAGTCTAATTCTGTTGCGCCCTGATGTCACACCCTTAGTTTCTGAGACATGGCCAGATCTGAGGCATTTTATTTTTATTTTCTTTTTCTTTTGGTGTGTCTGTTTTATTTTTCTCCAAATAACTGTCCACAAAACCTCTTAAATCAGTAGGTTCTCCTGGTTGCTATGCCTCCTATCAGGACAAAATCTGTGTGATTTTGTTGTTAACTATAATAATACCTCAGACATACTCTAATTTTAATTGCATAGGAAATTAAAGTTGAAGAAGTGTAATGCTAAGTTTTGGAAGAGGCTCGTCTAAGATGCCAAGCTAGATAGGAGTGTAGGTAAAAAGTGAATTTGAAGCAAAGTAGATTTGCTTATTCAATTTTCTGCATCAATGATCTAATTTTATTATATGGGATTTACACTCTGACAACCAGTACTTCAAAAAATTTCTTTTTGCTCAAAGCATAACTTTCATCTTGCTTCAACCAGTGTGACTTGTGCTCCTGAGTGCTTGCGGTACTATTGCAGCCTGGGGTAGCCTTCTGGAGTTTAGGACGAAATGCAGATCATATTTTCCCAGCAGTAAGCACTGAGGTGCAGACACATCTGAGATTTTTTGTCACAGATGGCACAGAGAGAATTTTCCATGACTAACTGCTCAACAGCACTTGCTTTTCTGCTGGTGACAGAACACTGGTCTGAATATGGTAGTTAGTTTAATCCAGTGTTAGTCCTCTTACTATGTTTGGAAACACTTAGGAAGTACATTTTTCATAACAAAGGCTTCAGGAAGGTCTCATCTCAACAAGTTATGAGAGTGGCTTATCTATGAAACGTATATCTTCATGTCCATTCTATTAAGAAAAATATAGCTTTAATTCTTGTTATATTCGTATCATATTTTTAAGTCATATTCTAGACTGATTTTTAAAAAACTTGAAATACTGAACTCAGATCGTGGACAATTTGGACACTTTTGTGTAATTTTGGCTTTCACAAGACAGGTGATTTTGTTTGTTTGTTAAATACTACCTAATCCTTCTTTTATGAGGACGTAAAGCTTCTGTACTTTCTGCACTTCAAAATCTGAATTTAAATCTGTCACAATTCTCCTTTTGAACTGTTCAGTCTTATCAATTTCAGTTTATAATGTCCTGTGGTATTTTCACTATTCTGACAATTTCTGTTGCCTTTGTACCCACTCTTCTGTGTGTTTCTCATCATGTGTGTTTGTGTGCGTTTTGTGGTGCAGTAACTAGATGGGATCATGACAATGATTTATCTAATTGGATTCTAATACCCTCAATTCTATTCCTTGTGCATCCTAACTTCATTTTGCAGAAAGAATGGCAAGGTGAGATTCACATTAATGGCAAAAATCTCTGTGCTAAATCAATGCGAATGATTTTAAACCTTGTAAGTCTCATCATTAGTTCAAATTCTCAAATACAAATATTGTATTGTATTTATATATATGAAAAGAACACTTCCTTTTGTGCAACCCCACTAACCGATGGATAGTTTATGAATACAGCACAACTTTCACTGTACCTGATTCCATTTCTGCTGAAAGTGTGTTATTGACAAGTTTTATAGTTCAAGCTCATTCCTTTTTCAGATTTCTCCTGAATATATTAGGCAAAAGGGCATCAACTGCAGAAACCTGGGGCACTTTCCTTGTTAACTTACTGCCAAGGTGAAAATTGGTGCTGTATTTTACTTTTTTTGTTCTTCCTGTTTGTTGGCCACAACTCACTGCAGGCTTTTTGAGTAATGGACCCTACTCTGTCAGTAGTATCCAAAAGTTTTATTAATCTTTTGAACTACTTTTCAAACAACATATTCAACATAAGGTATAAGAGCTCCTGATTTTAATTCCTAGATTGTAAGAATATGAGAACAGCTATAGAGTTATAATAAAGATCCTTTTAACTGCATATCACGTAAGGAAAAAAGCAGGAAACGATACAGTGGTAATTCTTCAGAATGCTTTCCTACACTCTAACAGTTTGTGGCACAGAGACTTCCTAAATCCTGTCTATATATATTAAGTAACTCTTGAGATTTTTTCATCCCTGACTTTGTGTATTTTTCCTCTGAAACCCATGTACACTTTTAGTTTTCTGAATATTTTATGGCAAGGACGTTCCAATGAAGAAATATTTCCTTTTGTTGACTGTAGTTTTACTAGCTTTGTCTGATGCATTTTCATTCTTTCCATAGAAAATGCAATTATTTAATCTTCCATTTTACTGCTCATTCAGTTTTTCAGGACCTTTATTTATTTCTTCACACGTGATTGTCCTCGTTGCTGCTCTGTGTAAGCTAGTATCATCAGCAAGCGTTGCCATTTCATTGCTTACCTTCTGTTCCAGCACATCTGCAAATATATTGTCAAACGGGTTAGATACTGAAGAGTCCGCTAGTGACTTAGTTCCTCTGGAAGAACTGACCATTTACTTTTACCATCAGTTAACTATATTTTAAGCAAATTCACCAAAGCATTGCCTTTTTATGACAGAGATCTTAGTCTCTGTAAGAACCTTCCATTTTTGTTTCCTGAAATGCCCTTTGGAAGTGCAAATAGTCTATGTAGACTGGATTTCTCTCATCTCTGTGCCAGCTAATCTCTCTGGAAAGCATTGGTAGGCTTGTAATGCAGGATTTTCCTTTAGAAAAGCCATGCTGCTTTGTGGATGCAATTTTGTCCTTGTGTCAGCTGAATCTAATCTTGATTATAATTTCTACAGTCTTATTACATCTCAGGTTTACATCTCTCTACTTTTCAGATGCCCCTTGGAACACTTTCATAAAACACATTGTATTTGCCCCTCTGTCCTACCATACTAAGATAACCTTAAGGAAGAAGTGAGACATTCCTTAAGCTTTTCTACCCACACTTTGAGTCATGTGTCTAAGGAGGCCCCAACCCAAGCTCTTTTCCTGTGACCATAGGTCCAAAAAATTACTTAGGGTTTCTCCTATTGCTTTACAGCACTTGCAGGAACAGCTAGGCAAATAAGGAATTTCTGTTCTTCTTTCTGATGTAGTATCTTTTTTTTTTTTAATTGTTGTTAGGTTTTTTGTTTGTTGAGGGGGGTCCTTTACAAATGATCATGTGTTGTTGCTAGAAACTAAATTCTTTCAAAACTTTGATGCATACCATCAGGATAGATTTTGTGGGGGTTTGTGGTTTTTTTTTTTCTTTTTTTTTTTTCCTTTTAATTACTAATTTGTTCCAGTAGGTCTTTTGACATCTCAGTCTTTGACAGTTCATCTTTATTATTAGAAAAGTTTGTCCATTGTACTGCTAAGAATTTTCCTATCTGTCTCAGGATGTATGTTTTGCATTTGAGTTTGAATAAAAAGACTAATGCTGTTCTACCCACGTTGTCTACTCTTAGTCAAGACTGCATGCAGTAATTTGACTATGTACATGTGTATTTAAACACACACTTATAATCCAAGAAAAAGTCAAATGTTTGTACATATTTTTTAATTTATAAATGTTCAAAACAATATACTTGTCATATATTTTACAGAGAAAAATATAGATTAATGTTGAATCAGATATGATATTTCATAGCTCCTTAAATGGTATTTCTGAGTTTTTAGAAGGCTGTGCAGGTTACATTATAGTGAGGGTCTTAAAAATTTCATTAAGTAGGACATTAAAAAAATACAAAATTGTATGCAGCTACTGGAATTTAGTTTTCCAATAAATTATTACCAGTATTGCTTGTAACTCTGTAATCTTTCAGTACAAGTATACTGGTCTCAGGTCATATGAGAACTAATAGTAAACTGTGCCTCAAAAAGCTGCTGCATCAAAATGCATTTGGGTGTGGGATTTATTGTTGTCTTTTAAAATAATTTCTGGAAGGAATATATTTTTGGTATTGAGAAACTTTCATATTTCTGTTAACTTTACCAAATTTGTGAAAGTAGGTCTTCAGTCTAAAAGCATGTTCTTAGAAAATGAAATTGTGCATTTTATCTCTGTTTCTCCTCTTTATTTCCCAAAGATATTTATTTACTAGTGCTTGCTGCTTCTTTTTGATCATTGATTTTAATTCTGATTTCTCTGCATGTCAGTGTTGTTTAATATTATGTTCTCCAAGTTGATTTATAAAATGAGGTTATTTGTCTTCAACAAGACTTAATTTAATATTAATATTGCTACTTAATGGTTTTGTTTGGTTAAAAGGAAGCTAATTATTTCCATGCCACACAGTTTATGATCCTTTTTCTACAACTCCCCTAATGCCAGTGGAGAGCTGGTCAAATTGTTATTTGAAGGTGACTCCCACGACTTTTAAATTTTGTTCAATAAAACTGTAGGTCATCCTTTCCGCTTTACAATATTTAATTAAAAGCATTTAGCGATCAAACCTTGTGTGACAGTATTATCTATAAAGAAGAGCAGAAGGATTTTCTCTTCTCTGACACTAGTCTGCTGAGCAACGCGAATATATTACATGTGGAAAGGTCATCATTTGCTATGTCTTTAAGTATTAGCTACTGATTGAACCAGGACACTGGGCTAAATGGCTGTTAGACTGACTCACCTTCCTCAGCATTTCAGTGTGTATTTAACTGCACTTTGTTCTCTTGTCCTATGCATTAAGCATATAAGTTACAAGAGACTAACAACTTACCTCTGGTTTTGGGGTAAAAAATATACCCAAACCTGCTTGTTTTTTTGTGGAAGTTAAGTGAAAATTTTCTTATGAACATTTCTGAACTATATCTCTGTAACTGAAAGTAAGAACCCATATACCAATATTAAAACAATTCATGCTTTTGGAAAGATCTTCCTGGGAAAGGGTAGAATTTGAAACCCACCCATGATGGAATAGAAGTTAGCTTTTTCAGCTCAACATATTCTAAAAAGTGCCATGAATATAGAGTTGTGTGTCCATATTAAATATCTTATTTATATCTGAATGAACTTACCTCAGTATTTAAAATACATGGTTTGTGGTCTCCACCAACTAGCCATGATGTCTTAGTTCAAGCCTGGCTTTTTTCTCCACATATTTTACAACAGTGAGAATATGTTATGCCTGATTAGTCTCCTTTTACCAGACTTGAATTTGAGTTGGTGAAGGTCCCCCTCGTGACTGCGCTACACCAGTTTACCTGAAGTGGTGACGGACTGTGTGTTGCAGCCTCTGGCAATGTCTTCTTTCAAAACGTTAGGATGCATTTCCTGATACATCATCCTGTGAAAGAGTGACAGAAACAAGATTTCCACCTGTTTGTCCGCTGAAGTAACATCGTGGCGTAGTTGTTGCTAAATTTCTTTAGCTGCCAGTATTTCATGCAACAGAGAGCTAGAAATTTATTTGACTTGGTTGGATGAAGAGTTGAAGCTACTTGTTTGGTTATGTATACTTCAGTGTGTAGGATAGCTGCAATCACGTAGGCACTATATTTAAAATACAGTCAGGACGTAAGTTTAAAATGTGTGTATGTATGGAGGTTTTCAAAATGTTTCCAGCTAAAAAACTCAGAAGAATCAGCAAAACTGGTTGAGATTTTGGACTTCTCTTACTTGGACCTCTGATTTTTCCATATTGCCAAGCATTTTGCCATGAGAAAGTTCTTTTTTTTTTTTTTCTTTTCTTTTTCCTTTTTCCCCTTAGTCAATAATAAATTTCTGTAAGTGCTATTATGGTAGAAAACAACTGCATCAGCAGTGCCTTTTCATAATTTATTTTCATGTTATGGGAAACCTCTATTTATTAATTATATTATATTAGACTGTATCTTACATTTATTGATGTCTTTTTGTTTCAGTTTGCTGCAGGTTGGCATTTTCTGTAACAGATTTCCAGAGAAAATGCCTATGAACTATAAAGATTTAGATTTGCCCAGTTGTTGTGGGTTAACCCCAGCAGGTAGCTAAGCCCCACACAGCAGGATGGGGGATAGAATCAAAAGGGTTAAAGTGAGAAAGCTCATGGACTGTGACAAAGAGAGTATAATAGGTAAAGCAAAAGCTGCACGTGCAAGCAAAGCAAAATAAGGAATTATTCACTGCTTCCCATCAGCAGGCAGGTGTTTAGCTATTTCCAGGAAAGCAGGGCTTCGTCACACATAATGGTTACTTGGTAAGACAAACCCCGTAGCTCTGAAAGTCCACATGTCCCTCCTTCTTCCCCCAGCTTTTATTGCTGAGCAATAAAACGTCATATAGTCGTATAGTATGGGGTATCCCTTTAGTTGCTTGGGGTCAGCTGTCCCAGCTCTGTCCCCTCTCAATTTCTTGTGCACACTCAGCCTACTCACCGGTGGGGCAGTGTGAGAAATGGAAAAGGCCTTGACGCTGCATAAGCACTGTTCAGCAATAGGTAAAACACTGGTGTGTTATCAACATTTTTCATCACAAGTCCAAAACATAGCAACACATGAGCCTCTATGAAGAAAATTAACCCTATCCCAGCTCACTATATGATGATGCCTACTTCCAAAGATGCACAGGTAGCGCATTAAATATCAGATTCCCTTGCATTAAACTCATTAATTATTTTATGGACTGTTGAGTCTGTAATTCCGTTTTAATGGGTGTTATTGCCAACTTTTTGTTATGATTGAATCCTCATCACATTTTGCTTGTGCTGAAGCAACAGTTTATTAAAAGCTATGGTACAGAGGTCATTATGTGGATTTCTGCTTGATGTGCCTTTTTTTTTTGTTTTTATAGAAAATCTTTAGAGAGTTTTAATTTTTAACTTACAACATGTCTTTAGGCTTATATATGCTGATAATTCATGTTGGATATCTGAAATACATCTTGAAAATCCCTTTTCATCATTACATCTAAAATAAGGATTTTTGTTTGCCATGCTTTCATATTCTTATAGAAATTATACATATGAACTAAAGCACTGAGTACATAGGTTTTAGTACATCTATTAGGGATGCATGTGGAATACAAATAAAAATTGTATCCTCCAGTTAAAATCCATAATCCTATTATGTTTAATTAATGGCTTATACTTTTGATTTAACCGTTGTACTCTCTCTCAGAAAGACTACCAGAAAGTTGTGAGGTTTTTTCTTTCCCCTCTCTTTCATTCCTACATGGTGTATTTCTACGCATAAAATATTTCATGATATATGAAAGGTGCCAGAATGGCAAATTGAAGATGCCCATGATGCTACAAATTTATTATTAAAGTATTTGTGAGATGTGTAATTTGGGATTCCAAAATGATTAATTTACAGCTCTTGAACAGTTATTGTATGTACATGTCATCTGGTTAGTTGATGCTGATGGAAAGGGATGTTTCCCCTGAGGTATATACATAGTTTCCTTTTTCTGTTGTGTATGGATGGGGAGAGGGTGGCAGCTGCCTTTGGCTTTAGCTTTCAGGTTTTTGTTTATCTAGCTGCTTGCAGCATGTTATCTAAAGATTTATAGTTCATAGGCATTTTCTCTGGAAATATGTTACAGAAAATGCCAACCTGCAGCAAACTGAAACAAAAAGCCATCAAGCACTAAAAGATTTAATTTTATCAGAAAACAAAATACTGCATGGATTGGCCAGTGCTCCAAGGTGGTGCTAAGGTGTCCAACTACTGAATATTTTCTCTAAGGAACAGCTCAAAATACCTGCCAAGTCTATTTTATTTAATGTTCTGTGTTTTAATATCTGGTCATATCTGGTCATATCTTCTCTTATTTGCAATTAAGAGATTCTCCAGATGTTGTAGAAAAGTCCTTCCATTTACATGAAAAGATCTGTTTGCCAGGGGCACTCTCCTCCCCGCTTTCCTTCTCCCCCTTTCCTTCTCCCCTCTTTCCTCTTTTCTTTTCATTCCTCCTCCCTCCCTCTAGGCTGAAATATTTTGCATATCAAAACCCTTGCAGATCTTACAAAGAGTGAGCTTCTGGTCAGCTGAAGTAATACAAAATGAAAGTAGATGACCTAAAATTCCTTTTAGCTTCAGGATCATTTATGAAATCTGATTGAATGTCTGAGAAAGTGGGTGGCAAAGAAACGCTAGGAAGTTCCAAGTTGGTATGACTAGGTGGACTTAATGATTTTCCAGAAAATGTGCTGTGGAATTTAGTGCTTTTGTTGCAATCTTTGGTCCCGTTCACTCTAAAAAGACAATGACTATTCAGAATGATTTTTCTTGCTTGAATCTCTGAAGTTCAAGTGCAAGTTTCTACACTTGTGGATTTAGAAACTGACATTAATAGACTGAGACAATGATAAAGTCAGAATTTGACGTTACCTGACAAATAATTTTTAAAAGTATTTTCATGTTAATTATGACACATCCTTTAAATAGACAGGCAACTTATGAGACTTAGAGAAGAAATTAATGAATTATCACTTTCTCTAATAATAAAATAAGCAAAAAAATCATTATGGTATGATGAAAATAATTAATGAAGTATACCCATATAGATAATATATGTCTATCTACTTATGTATACAAAAACAGTTGAAGCTTTCTCTGCCTATACAAATCTTGTGGAATATTATATGATTTTTGAACTTTTACATCTGCTATAGGAAGGAATTCTGTAACTGTCTGTTACTCACATCTGGAATACTGTGTCCAGCTCTAGACTACCCAGGACAAGAAATGTATGGACTTACAGGAGCAAGTCACAGGGTCACAAAGATGATTAAAGGGCTGGAACAGCTTTTGTATGAGAAGAGGATGAGATCACTGGAGCTGTTCAGATAGGAGAGGAGAAGGCATAGGGAGATCTTATCCATGTGTATAAATACCTGTTGGGAATGAATGAAGAAGATGGAGCTAGGATCTTTTCAGTAGTACCCAGAAGAAGCAACTGCCACACAATAAAACATGAAAATCCATCTGGATATAGGAAAGCACTCTTTTTACTGATAGGATGTTCAAACTGAAACAGATTGCCCAGAGAGGCTGCAGAGTACCCATCCTTGGAGATCATTCAGAACTTGACCGGACGTGGTTCTGGGCAACCTGCTGTAGGTAATGCTGTTTAAGCAGGGAGGTTGGACTAGATGATCTCCAGAGGTCCCTTCCAACCTGAATGATTCTCTGAACATATGGTTCTATGGGGGAGGGCTGGGGAGAAAACACAACAACAACAAAATCTGAAAGAAGTTTAAATTATAAATTACCTTCATATATGGTGATAAAACCCATGGAGCGCTATGGGTATCTAAAGATACCATGTGGCAACTTGTTTATTAAAAATTACTCTGTTAATATTACTTTTGCTTCAAATTGCTTATTTTTCACCCACACTCCAAATTCCTGTATACTTAACCATGTAAACATATAGGAAGAAACAGAGGAATTAAATGGAAAATAATCCTGAAAATGTACATTGTGTTAATGTATCTATAAGCTGGGAAAAGGTCTTATACTTGGACAGTAGGAAGTTATGATGTATTCTGTTAACATGGCCATCTCTACTGTTAACTTTTTATATCAACTTAAAGGATACCTGAAATCTGACAGTCCAGCCGCCGGCTTCACAGAAGGAAAGCACAAACACGGTGTAATAAATAATAAATAACATTTGGCATGGCAGTATGGTGCATCGTTTTCTACTTTAGCACTGCATTTAAAAAGACTAAAAGCTGCCCATGGGAGAATTTAAGCCCTGGGCATAGTTTTTGTGAAAATAAAAAAAAAGGTCTCTAAAATACAACCATCAAGAAAAAAGAATAGTCCAAAACCTTCAAGGCACCTTTTCTACAACTTTGGAGAAACTAAATCACTTCATCTAGTGTGACATATGTACTGTAATATATAGTGTGCCAAGTCAATTAAATTGCTAATTGTCTGTTTTTGAGAAAAACAGATGGTAGGCCAAAATTTATTCACTTTCAACAATTTTAGGCCCCGCATCCATTGGTGATATGCTGCTCATAGTAGTTTAAAAAAGATTACCAATGCCTTTTACAAACTACTTTTTTCCCTCCCACTCCCATACCACTTGCTTTTAGGAATATTTAAAACTGTGGTGTTTTGATTTTGTTTTGTGTTTTTTTTTTTTTCTTCTAGAAGTATGTATTTTTTTTTCCTGTTTACTTATCCAAAATGCTGTTGTAGGTTAGAAATAATCATATAAAGATGTACAGTAGAGATTGGAAGTTTGCCAGTTTTTATCTCAACAAGTTATTAAGAATTAGAAAATTAATTGGCTTTTACATGGCCTTATTACTCAGCTGACTGGTGCCTGGATTTTTTTTTTCCCCATGATTTCTGCAGGTTTTTCAATTCTTTTAAGTGTCTTTTGCAATAATCTAACAATGGCTATATTTAGAACACCTGGCAGGACATCTGAACCGTAATTAAAATCAGCGAATTTGTGGCATGTTTTAAATTTCTGAGAGTTTTGTTCTCTCTGCTCTCTAAGTGGTGCCTAGTTATTACCTTCTATGCCAGGACAGCATGCTCTTCTTGCAGATGGCTTCTTGTTGGTTTTTATGATGTTTTTTGATAGGTATGTCTGTTAAAACAGAACACTTAGTTAGATAAGTTCTGGAGTAAATATTTTCATTTAAAATATTAATAAGATGAAAAAGCTGAAAAGGTGCGAATAATTACATTCCATTAGTGTGAAGGTAAGCTATGGAGAGCCAACACAAAACTAGCTAATTCCTTTTGGCTTTGTGTTTAGCAAGCCAGAGCTAACCTGAGCAAAAGAATCATCATTCTGTAGTCTTCCTCAGTGATTGTAAGCCTCCTATTTCCAGTAAGCCAAATACTGCTGAAGAAACTTAACATCAGACCACACTTTGTCACTTTTCTAAGTGAAAAAGCAGAAATATCATGAAAACATTTTGTCCTTCTTTTTTTCCTTCTGCCCCTCATAAATATTTTCCATTCTTTTCCCCATAAGGGGGTCAGATGTGTTCTAAAAATCCAGGAATTTCTCCATTTAGACATGTTATGAAAAATGTTTTAAATTGACATCTTTATTTTAAAATATATTGGTTTAGATAATTTTTTAATTCAGCAAGTGGGAAAAAAACCCAAACTTGGTCAGTGTCTAAAAAAAAAAAAAAACAAACAAAAAAAAAAGTTTGCAGAAATTGTGCTATTTATTCTCAAGACCTTTGGAAAGACACGACAATGTTATCTAGGAAAATACTTCTGTATTTTTTCATTTTTTCTACTTGCTTATTGTAAATATGGAAGGTTTCTTGTTGTTTGCTGATGCATTTCGTAGTTCTGTTTTGTTATTTTATTTTTCTGGAATATTTCAAGTAAGGATCATTGCCAGACTTAAATATTCCTTCTTTTTATAAAATTGTCATAGTTCTAGGGTATGGCAGAGTTGAACCCTAGCCTGATTCACTGTGGGGAGCTAAAGAACGTTACAAGGATTTTGCTACTGTGTTGTGACCCATACTGGAAGTGACGATGAATCATAGAACATAGGGTGATCTGGGCCCAGTGCAGCTGCAATCTCACTTTACTCCAATCCCTCTGCCACCATTACTGAACAACTAGTAATATACTTGGCATACTTAAGAAATTAATGTCTTTCGATAATGATAGGTCTTCTGGCCTCAGAAACCTCTTTTAATGAGCAGATTGCTTAGTGTGTTCCAAGCAGAATTTTGCTTTGTATCCAAGTTTCTTTTGTTCAGTGAAATATATGTATACGTACAGTTTCAGTATGGGATAAGTTCTTAGACCTTCAGCCAGTTGACTAAAGGAGAAAAAGGTAACTAGTTCATTGTTTTTTTTTAGCTTCTTTTCAGCTTTTTATGGCAACTTAGTTGTCTAAAGAATTTTTCTGTGAAAGGAAATGTCTAGTGGCAGATGTTAAGTTTTTTAGAAATCATTGGTAGCAAGTGAGGGGTAGCGTAAAGGAAAGTCAGGCTCTTTATAGAGTAATGGAGTTGGTGTGAAAAAACAGATTTCAGTATTGAGCAGTTTCATAGGACTGTCGTCTTCAGAAGCATGGGTGGCACCCCATGCTAAAGCCTCTCTAAATCCTATTGTGGATGCAGAATGGAAAATGTTAGAGACAAGGTGAATTATCAGTGAAAGGCAGATCACAAAGTTATACAGAGAAGTGCTTCATGTCCACCTATCTTGCAGAACTGAAATAATTTACTGGGTGTTTTTAGTGAAATAAATTAGGTGTGGGTAAAGTCCCATGGGATCTCATCTGAAATGTTCCAAGAATAAATGTCACTCTTTAGACTTTCATTTTTCATGCTTTCTACTATTATCTCATTTTTATTACTTTCCTACTTTTAAGCACCACTTAAACCACTGCTTTCAGTAGTGGTAGTGAGCTGATTATTGATGAAGTGAATCTTGATTTTTCTTGCTAAGTGGTTCCAAATCTTGTTGGAGATTCCATTGTCATTTGTATTAGTAGGATCTTTAAGGTGAAAGTTTAGCCTTTTCAACACTGCCATCGTGAGTTTGTATTCAACATTCTCATTTATAAGTTAAAATAAGTGTGTAGGAATATGCTTTTGTCAGCAAGATTTGTTGAATGTGCTCTTGTGTGACTAGCATCTGCTAGAATTTATCTGATTTTTACTTTTCCTCTAATACCTATCAATCCTCAAATAGGCAAAACTGTTTCCAACTGCAGAACTCCAAGACTCCAAACTTTGATTCCTCTCTATCTACAGAGGTTCCCATGAACAAAGGACATTTCTTTTGCTAACTTCATTATAATACAAGTCTTGTTAGGTGTGAGTTTTGTTTGGTTTTTGTTTTTTTTTTTTTTTTTGTCTTCACATAGGGAGTGAAATTATGTCTTGGCAAAATTTGTAAGTGACATTGAGGACCAACTTATGATAATATTATGTCTTTCCTTCCATCAGTCTTCCATTTTATATTTCTCTAGTTCATTTTCAGGCTTCCTTTAGATGATAGTGGACATATAGATGGTATCGTGTTAGTCTCTTAGCCCATAGCAAGCTCAATTTACATTCTGCCTCTTGAATCAGTGAACTCAATTCAACGAGAATTAGGAACCCCAGTTTAACATGTATACCTAGAAACTGTAGTGAGCTGTCATTAAATAAAACTCATTATAATAGAATATAATAAAGCATAACTTAAGTGCAATACTCATATTTAGCACTTTCACATTTTCTGGCTGTTTTTAAATCTGTTATTTTGGTTTAAGATGTTGCTGTACATGTGTTTGCATCCATTAGAAACTGTAAATGCATTTAAAAGAGTTCCAAGGAATACAGGGAGTCTAATAACTTTCTGGGTGGTCGTGAGGGGAATAGTTTTGTTTGGAAGGTGAAGAGGAAGACATCCTATTTGTTGGAATTCATTGTTTTATATGCTTTTCCCTACTTTGTCATTGAGGGAGGCAATTCTCTGCTTTTATTGTCTTTGCCATGACTGTGGTAAATGTTAATGGTCTGACCTTGAAATTGCAGAAATGATGTGGAGCTGATTATGGTTTTTTTTTGTTTTGTTTTGTTTATTTTTATGATCCCTACTATAGTTCCAACTGATTTTTCTGTTATATGGTATCTCCTCTTTCAAAAATTAGGCACATGATTTTGATTTATTTTTTGTTTTGAAAAATGCATAATCCATGATTATGCAGTTCTAGAAAGTGAAGAAGATTTGTAGGCTGCATAATTTCCAAAGTACCTCACGTATGCTTCTTAAAAAGTGATCAGTTAATCTATTTAGCTTCCATGGAAACAAGGAGAAATTAAAGAACGTGGTGGCTCTTTGATAGGTGTTAGGCATGGTAATAGTCTTGCCTGCCTACCTTTTTGGCAAAATTGATATGCTTTAAATAGAATAAATGACTGAATTCTGCTTATCATTGAAAAGCAACAGTTACTTTATTTTTAATCAGTCTACATTCAAAAGGTACTCCATGAAGGGAGATTCTGTGCTGTCGTAGTAAATTTTTTTATACATGATTGAAGAGACTGCATCTACCACATTATGCACATCAATAAATATCACATTCATTTAAAAAAAATCTCAACAGCACAAGTTAAAGTTGCAATAAATATTCTGGCAGTAGCTTTGATATCTACTTTCTCCCCATAAACTGTGAAAAAGAGTAATGTCTTAATTGCTAGTAGCCTGCCACATAACAAAGTTCTATGAAATCTATGTGACCCTTATCTGATAATTGCTTAGCTTTCTCTCAGATTTTTACAATCTTTAATACGTATTTTTGATAAAAATATCAGACAAAGTCTGGACCCAAAGATTGATTTTATCTGAATGTCATTCCTTTGCAGCTCTTATTAGATTACTGTCTAATACCTTTTATGTATAGTCATTTTATACCTTTTACGTATAGTCATTAAAATCTGGGTCTTCCCTAAGGTGTCTGTGGTTGAAGTTAAGAAGTTCACTTCTCCAGAGTAAGAAAGGCCCATATAGATTTCACCACTGCTGTTATACCATCTCAGGATTAATAAACCTTCTAGTTGGACCACAGCGAGCTGTTGAAGATTATTGTTTTTTGTTTATTTTTCCCCAAGCTCTTTCAGTTGCTTTTCCAAAATCTGCCTTGCATTTGGTCTTAGACCATCAAAATACAATGCCATTGCAATAAGATTGATTGAGTCCTTAAGTCTTCTGCTTTTTTCTTAATGGCCTTCCTATCTGTTAGGTTTAGCTGTGGTTGTGAACAACTGTATGTCAACTCCATTATTTCTCCCCTTATGCATCTAATGCTTTATTCATCATTGGTAAAAGGAATTCTCTTGCGCTGAGATTACTGACCACTATAGACTTGGAGTTTTGTGATACCTGCTCACTTTTTAAGAGCTATCTTTTAAGAACACAGGAGCAGGCAATTCCAAAGTGTCAGAAGTCAGGCAAGTGAGGCAGAGGCTGGCTTGGATGAGCAGGGATCTTCTTCTAGAACTTAGGCAGAAAAGGAAAGTGTATGGACATTGGAAGCAAGGGCAGGTGACACAGGATCATTACAGAGGTGCTGTTTGTCACTGCAGGGAGAAAATTTGTGTGGCCAAACCTCAATTAGACTTCAAGCTGGCCAGCACTGTGAGGGACAAAAAAAAGAGGGCTTTTAAAAATATGTTAACAGCAAAAGGAGGATCCAAGGTACTATTACTCCATTACTTTATGAATTTGGTCACCTTACAAACAGAGACATAGATAAAGCAGAGACATTTAATGCCTTCTTTGCCTCATTAAGACCAATGATGGGCCCTGGGACACTCAGAGTCCTGTGTTAGAAGACTGTGACTGGGGGGATGATAAACTCCCAGCTGACTCAGAACTTGTTTGAGACTTGCTGCTTCAGCTGGATGTGTGTAAGCCTATGGGACCCAATGGGATTCATCCCAGGGTCCTGAAAGAGTAGGCTCATGTTATCATGGGACCTCTCTCCATTAATTTTCAACAGTCTTGGGAGTCTGGAGAGGTCCCTGTTGACTGGAAGCTGGTAAATCTTGTCCTAATTTTTCATGAGAGTAAGGAGGAAGACCCTGGTAATTACAGGCCTGTCAATCTCACTTCAGTGCCTGGTAAAATTACAGAGAAGGTTGTTCTGGGACTTACTGAAAAACACTTGAGAGACAATGCAGTTATTAGGCATAGCCAACACACGTTCATGAGGGAAAAATCCTGCCTAACTAACTGAGTTTCCCTTTATGACAAGGTAACCCATCTAATTGATCAAGGGAAGCCAGTAGTTGTGGTGGTTTCTTATTTTAGCAAAGCTTTGGATACTGTCTCTCACAGTATCCTTCTGGACAAAATGTCCAGCATACAACTAGGTAAGTACATAATATGTTGGATTAACAATTGGCTGATGGGTTGGGCTCAAAGAGTTATACTAAATGGGGTTCCATTAGGCTGGTGGGCAGTCACCAGTTAAGAATATGGATTTTATCATGTAGTGATACATTACTGCAACACGCATTCTTAAGGAAATCTCATTATTAAGTGTTATTTTTAATCTTCATTTGCTTCGCTACACTTCATGGGGTAGCATAATCAATTTGCACCTCTTTCTACCTAAAAACTATTATTTATAAAGTAGTTTTCCTGGGCTGTTAGCTGCCTTACCCCTAAAAATTATCATTTTTTATAGATTAAAAGCCCTTCCTTGTAAATGCCTAACGTGGAAAATGTGCTTTAAATCCTGTTCTTCTCAGTACACTGTAAACACAAAACATCACGTCAGTTGGTTGAAATCCCTAACAACATTAATGACATCTAGATCTACAAAGTTTTGTCTTACTGTTTATTTTACAGAACCATACTCTTCTGCCAAACTTTTTGTTGGAGGTACAGTAATATCTATGATACAATAATACAGATCTCTGAGCAATTTTGTAGATCTCTGATTTGGATACCAGGAGATTTCTGGATAATGATGACTTTTTTAGTTATTTTACCTGGGAAAAAGAATAACAACTGGATTTTTTTTTTTTTTTGTTTTAAGAAATTAGTGAGTTTTAATTATATTTCAGTGAATTTTTAGGTGTATATTCTAAGCAAGTGTTGACCGTTTATTTCCCTTAGTAACTGGCGAAGTTGTTTTTCACTGTCTTTTACCATTCAAGTAGGGACAGGAACTATTTCACTGATGACTTTTTGTAGCTGAAGAGTTTTCAATAGGTGTGACAAAACTCAGGCAAAGTGATGGAAGAAATTATAAAAATAATATACAGTAACCAGGGAATGAACATTATTTCACAGTAGTTCTTTGTATGCTGGTGATTTTTTATTTTATACATTTTTTTAAACAGTGAAATATGACAACATTTTTTTTTTTTTTTGACATTAGTAAAAATTGCAGCAGAAAAGTGTAAAAAAATTGTGTGGTAGTTTGATTTTTTTGTGGTTATTATGTCATGATTAGAGCAGTAGGTGTGATACTCTAACATGATATAATAGTCTTTTGGAATAGCATAAGCTTCCCTGTGGCTATGGGAACATTTTTACATTGGTTATGAGGATGCATTGATAAGACATTTATGAGCTGGACTGTTCTGTCACTTGGCGTTTGATGCTACTATGATTTTGATAATACTGTTCAGGTAGATATGATGCACGTGTAAAAAAATATCGTTGGAATATCATTTAATGAAAAAATTTTGAAAAGTCTTATTTTGATAACATCAAAGGAAATAAACATTACATGAAACAATATAAAAAGGTTTTATTTTAAAAATGGTGTTAATATTTCACATGATGATGCCTTTGTCTTTTACTAGCTATGTTGTTTTATGAAGCCAATAAAGTTTTGAAAGCCAGAACAGCTGCTTTATAAAGTGCTCTTTTGATGCACTTTTATGTTTAATTTTGGGTCCTCTATTTGCCGTAGTAAAGCTGCGATTAAAAAAAAAAATCATAATCATCAAACCAAGTGTTAATAGAATCCGATTCGTGTGTTTTAGGATGCTCTCAGTATTTGGTTTTTGTTAGTTGTTTTGTTGTTTGTGTTTGGTGTAATGACATGTTAGTTTTCTTCTTAAATTCCTATATGCATGGAAATTCCTGCATTATTTTTACTTAAATAATAATAAGCCATACAATTTATTTCTTTTTCCCCTTTTTCTCCCCCCCCACCCCCCCAAAAAAAAAAAAAAACAAACTGATGTGCTGCTTCAGTTTTGGGGGAAATTAGCTTTAGCTTTAGCCTTCGAGAAAAGGAGGGAATGACAAGCTCTGATCAAATGAGGTTATGAGGAGATCAGGAGAGTTGAAAGTTGATGATATGTTCAATATCCACTTCCAAGAGAATCCATTATTTCTTTTGCACTGGACTGAGATTAGCTGGAATAATCTCATAGTTCCTTTGTCCATGGGATTAAAACCCATTTAATTTAGATTGCTCCAGATGAATACTAAAGAATTGTAGTACCACAGGACGTGCTACAGACTCTTTCAGACATTGACAGACTACCAGTGTGGGTTTTTTAGTAGTCCTAAAGTGTTTATTCTTCTCTGTTATTTTGCAGAGCTGAGAGGTGGGCAGGTGACAGTCAGAGAAAGGGATAGCTAGCAAAAGAAAAAAGTATGGTAAACCTTTTGTCTGCTACAAAGGGGTGAACGAGATAGACAAAGAGAAAAGCAAAAAAACAAACAGGTGAAAAAAAAGTAATAATTTCTTCATGGGGTCCATGTCCTTGTGGTGAGCACAGACACTTGAAGGAAAGGTGTGGGAAGAATTACGTGAATGCCTAGACATGTTTTTCGTCCAATTACACCCTTTTACATAACAGGAACAAAATATGCTCTTTCCCCATATCAAAGCATCAAGGAAGCAATCTGTTCAACACAGATATGGTGCTATATCAAGGAGAAATAACCTATAATATAACAGATGACATAAAGAGGATATGCTGATATATGAGACAGAGGAAAAGACAAATATCAAATATTTCTGTCTTGTTTCCATATATTCTTTTTACTAAGCACATGTGTTACCAATTTGATTATCACTTTACCTTTGTATATTTAAACCATTTGGCCTCTCAGGACCACTGACTCCTACTGTTCTTTGGATACTATGCCCTGAGGAACACTAAAAAGGACACTTTATCAAAGTGATTCATAAATGACTTTACAGTGTTATTTTCTCCCATCAAATTGATACACATGGACACAGTTTGGCAATGTTCATTGCAAAGACCTGCCCTCCCACCTCATTGCAGCAATTGTAAATAAGAATTACAAATAGGAAACAAAACCATGGCATAGTTACATGAATGATGCTTGTAGGTATTTGTTCTTTAGACCTGATCAGTTGCATCGTTTGCTTTTTTTAATTTTTCTTTTTTTTTTTTTTAAGGTCCTGATTTTGAATCAGAGGCTTGGTGTTTAAATAAGATTGGGTGTTGTATTTTGAATTGAAAAATAAGTTATTTTTTAAATACAGTGATAGGAATGCTGATTTCCTTAGTAATTTCTTTAGAAAAACAAATGTCATCTAAGAATATAAAATAACTAATTTGTTTAATAAAACTCTGATTCCAATGATTGGATGAAATTGAAAAACAATCTTATTGTATTTTTGAGTAAATTCTAAAAGGATGTTATCATTTAATTATTTCTGTTGTGTTAGACTGGTTTACAATGTTCACGTGTGATAAAGGGTGTATTCAAACTGAATATGATCTACCTTCTCCTGTTTCTCTCCAGGCATTTTTTTGCAACTTCTCAGCTAAAATCGGTGCTCTCTGTCCATAATAGGTGCTTACTTGTACCCTAACTCACATTAAAAAAAAAAACCAACAAAACAAACAAACAAACAAAAAAAAACAATGATGAGAAGTATCTCTGTCCTGAACCTTGCTGGAGCGAGGCTCTAGGGTAAAAATACAGCTCTAACATTGAAAGGAGATATCCTTTTTTATTAACCACTTAGTCTGCTTTCATGCACACTTATTTCTTGCTGCTTTACTATTTTCTGCAGCATATGCTTCTTTCTACTCTGTATTCACAAAACTTCATAATAAATTTATTAACAATACATGCTCCATCATACTTCAGTATACTAACCAGGGTGAAATACTGAATAAGGTTGGGAACACTGGCACTGAAATATGTTAATCACAGACAAATGTTTCACCGGTGGTTTTCAGATGAAGCCCTATAATAATTGTCTAGAATTACATTGAAGGCCAAAGATATTTTAAGTCCAAGAACCTTTATGTGAAAGTTTTAATTACTTAAGGACTATTAATAAACTTCTTTAAAATCAAATATCAATTTATTGCAAAATCATATTTTGTGTATCAAACAGAATTGCTCAAAATGTGCATAAAATGACAATCAAAATATTTCCCTCGCCTTTGAACTATTATGTCATTTATGATTTATGACATCATTTATGACTGACTATGCAGATAATCACTTATCAGGATTACCAATGATGTTTCTCCAGTATTACTGCATGAGGCAGCCACCTAGTTTACCCACTGGACAAATCATAATTTTCATTCAATATTTTTTTTTTGTTTGTTTTACTCTCTTCTTTACTCAGCTGTCTCTTCATTTTCTGCGATGTGGTGGTTTAACGTTGGCTGGATGCCAGGTGCCCACCCAGCCACTCTCTCCCCCGACTCCTCAGCAGGACAGGGAAAAAATAAGGTGGAAAACTTGTGGCTCAAGATAAAGGCAGTTTAATAAAGAAAAGAAAAGGCTGCACACGGAAGAGAAGGAAGCAAACAAAAAAAAATTATTCTCTACTTCCCATCAGCAGGCAGTGTCCAGCCACTTCCTGGGAAGTAGGGCCTTAGCACACGTAGTGGTTGCTTTGGAAGAGAAACACCTTAATAAGGAATGCTCCCCCCTCCTCCTCCTTTCTCTTAGCTTTTATGGTATGGAATATCCCTTTGGTCAGTTTGGGTCAGCTGCTCTGGCTATGTCCCCTCACAACCTCTGGTCCACCCCAAGCCTAGTGGCCTTTGTGGGGCAGGGGGGTCTGAGGGACAGCCTTGATGCTGTGCAAGCATCGCTCAGCAGTAGCCAAAGCATCGATGTGTTAACACCACCCTTCTAGCTACAAATAAAAAGCACAGCACTATGAGGGCTGCTATGGGGAAAGTCGACTCCACCCCAGCTGGACCCAATACACGTGACTACATCACTTATTATTTCTGTAGAATGCCTGTCTTGCATTGTTTTCTCCTAAGATTTTTCCAAGTCAAAACTGGGAGCAGTTATTCTGCTGCACTAGAAAACAGCAATTGTCCCCAAGTTACATTCTTAAACAATTCTCTTTGGAGTATGTACATCAAAGTGATAGCTAAGAGAGGATTTAATTTCTTCCTAGAAAAGAGATGTACAGGCACAATTTTCATTGCTCTGAAAAGTGCAGATTCATGGGGGAAGCAAGTAATTTTCTGATGCCTGTCTTACAGAAGAGAAAAATGAAGCATATCGCTGCTGGTTATTAATCACTGCAGGTGAAATCATTTAACTCTTTTTTGTAGGTTTTTTTTTTGTTTGTTTAAAAAGTAAAGAATTTTTAAATGCTCTTTACAGTCTTGTAGCACTTAGTGAACACCACAGAAGCCCATCCTAAAACTTGCTTGACAGCCTTTGTACTGCTTTAGGATAACATTCGATTATTTTTATTTTACGTTGTACGGCGGGTAGCTGCATAAAAATTTTACCCTGACATGCACACCTTTAATTTTAGCTTAGTGTTAACATTATTTTACTGCTTTACTAAGATAGCTATGCTGGCCTTTCAGCAATGTAACTCCATTATGACTAAATTTTAAGTCTGGAAAGAAGTATTATTCACCTTTATTAATCATTTAGTACATTTTTAAAATAATGTCTGCTAACTTAGAAATATTTCCTGACTTACTGATTTTTCCTAGTGGTAGAAGAAATTCCTAGGTGTAATTTAACAAGAAGCCTCTGACAATGTAGAACACCACAGAAAATTTGTAGCGAATATCTTTCAAGCTGTTCCCTCTGAGTTTGTTTTGTAAGCTTTCTTTCAAGTTCTTGTGACGTTTTCAGTTTCTGGATTAGCTTGAGAGTAGAGTAGTGACATTCTGCTGGAACAACTCTCTTTTTCAGAAAACTTTCCAGTTCTAAGGAGATGACCTTTGTTAGCTACCTAACAATGGGCCCTTTTGAAAACAATTCTTGGAAGAGTGGTACTGTATAGTAGCAGTTGAGGTAGTGACAGAAATACTACTTCTGGCCCTTTATGTCAAGGCAATAATTAAGCATTGTGTGCTGGCTTGAGACAAAACAGTAATTTTACTTTTTAGCTGGGCCACTTCTGACTAAACTCTGAAATTAACAGCATATTGTTCAGAAACTGTTCACTCTCAGAGTGATAAGACCTGATTATACCAAGGAATGGTGTACACAGAGGCTCTTGCTTATACTTATAACAACCAAGGTCAACTAACTTCGCTGTTTGCCCCATTAGAGGGTTGGAAGCAGAGAAGCGTAGAGGGGTCCCACCTATAGGGAGGAGCAGACAGGACAGGTGACCCAAAACTGACCAACAGGGTATTCCATCCCATCTGCATCACGCTGAGTATAAAAGCTAAGGGATCAAAGGGGCAAGTCTCCTTCTTCAATGGCTGATGTCCGAGGAGGATCCTGTCTGTTCATCTGCCTTTGATCCCGATTCGAGCATTCCTGACTCCAGATCTGGAATTCAGCTCCTGTCCATTGCTGACTCCAGTCTGGGACTTTCCCTGTGTCTGCTGGTGATGCGATCGTCATCCTGGGAGCTGAATATGGTTTTGTATATATTGTATACTTTTTTTTAATTTTTATTATTCTATTATTATTTACTATTTCCTTGTTTATTATTATTTTCATTAAAGTAGTTTAGTTCTTTTTCCAAACTCATAAATGTGCTTATGTCTTCCTCTCCTCTCTTTGGAGAGGAAGGGGGAGGGACATCTGTCTTTCTGATTGGCCAATCCAGCCAAAACCACGACACATTGCATAATGAAATTGTCCTACAAGGACAGTTAAAAGTTTTCCCTAAATACAGACAGGGTAAAAGAGCAGATTGTAAAGGCAGTGCACTCACTAAGTCTTGCATGAGACTGGAAAGTAAACAGTAATTTTTATCAGCTTCAGGTTGAATATCCAGCTCTGACAATGGAGGTAATTGCCACATAATTGCTGTTTTGTTCTAAGAATTTGTTGATTTGTTGTGGCCCAGGAGTATTATATTTGCTGGCATATCACTTGGAATAATAAAACTATAATTATCTCCAGCTACTTTGTTGGGAAAACTCATTCTGTGTTCTCAGTGTTCTAGCAGACATGGCAAAAGGTGTTTGAGATTGTTGGGCCATCTTGTCAGGAAGTCATGCCATTTCTCTTGAATTGGGAATAGTAAGCAAGCAGCTGTAGCTGCTCTCCTGAATCTACTTGTAATCTTTATCACTACTTCTACATCATCCGAGCTTCTGAGAAAGACAACAGATTTCCATATAGCATTCAGCTTCACTTTTTCACTTGATCATCTATATTTCATGTCATAGGTAAATGAAAATGGTAATAGTCAGATAAAAGTAATTTTTCTGGCCGCCAGGCTATTCACACTGTCATTTGCTTGAATTCTTCTAACTGGGCTGTCATGTGATGTATGTGCCATTTGAATAAAAGTTATCGCATCTTCAAGTGCTTTGATGCAGTTACTGTAGATGCAAGATTTTCTCAGTATTGTTCCTGTGGATTCAAGAACAAACTGGCCCGGGCACATAACAAGAGCTACCAGTATTCACATTCTAGTAATACCGGATGAAGCAATGTAAATGTTGGGCTATTTGTGATCAGTCCTTTACGCTGGTTCAAAAATAACAAGTGACCCATCTGATCAGGGCACGTTTGTAGTTCCATGACACAGGGCTTCTGCATGGTTAAACAATGGCTCTACAACTACAGCAGACCTGTGAATAACCTTTGCAATGTCTTTATTTACAGAATAATCTTATGCACAGTCAGTGATTTACCTGATTCCACACAAAGGTGAATATTCGTGTTCTTCAGCTTTGTCTGTATATTGATGAGATCAACTCCAAGAAGATTCAGGGGTTTTAGTAATGCATTCTCTAATGCTTTTTAAAGATACATGACAGCTGTAAAGTCAAATGATGTGGCAACAGTGTCATAAATATCCCAGCAGGTCGCATCTTGATTTTTGTGAACATGTTTTTTGTTAGTGAATTTTATAAGAACAAAACTGAAGTCTCTTGTAACACTTTTTGGTAATTTTAGAATTGTAGTCTTATTACCCACCTACATGCTTGAAGTGGAAAACACCTCTGCTTAATGTACAGGTGTCCAATATACATAGCACAGAACTCCTCAGGTATGGAATTACTCTCCTTGCATTGTTATTTTAATACACCTTCTGTTTCAGAATACAATATATTCAGGTAGTCTAAGCTCTGTTTCTGATATAGCAGAATGTATGATATAACGGGATGTGTGCAGCTGTGGTGAGACTCATTCTATCTATGTACAAGCAATAAAAGGTAGCAGTGCAAACTGAAAGGCTAATGAATGGTTATAAACAGCTCTTGAAGATGTTTTGAATCAGTCTGAAAGAGTGCTCTTGTTTTCTGTGATCTTAATTTATCTTATATTTCTATTTTAATAAATAATATAATTATAATTCATATTAGAAGTTGTATAAGCTGTAAGTAAGGTTCAGTACAGGGAAGGGGTGAGGCAGAACATGAGAGGAGGAAAAGGACAGGAAGAATAACTGATGTGCTTCTATACTTTGTTAGATGGTTATGTTCGGCAGCATGTAGTTATTCTAGAACATATAGTTTAAAAAGGCATTCAGTCATCAGTTAAATATCTTTATAATTTAGAAGTCACACGTTTTGTTCCAATCATTAGTTATTTATTTTATTATTTAAAACATTTGGTATTAAATTGAATGTATATACACTTTGGAATTTTATACCTTTGTTTCATGCATTTAGATACTTCAGCCTTTATCACGTTCAACTACGCACTAAAAGCAGATCACTTATGCATTTTATAGGCTGAGGTTTACTTCAATACATGGATTGGAAAATTTACCCTCATCATCACTTTGACATCTCTCCAATACTTAAATATTAGAGAAATAAATATTTAAATATTTCAGACATCTTGGACACATGATCATAGCAGTGATCTTGCTGGTATTTTACATGGTGGGGAAGTATCTTTCTTAATTTTACTTAATCTTCTCCCATCCATATGCAAATAATATTTTCTCTCTAATTTGTATATTTTAACCATAATAGAGAGTGAAATGATAAAACGTATTATTGGTGAAGCTGATGCATTACTTTGATGAGTCAACATTGTTTCCTAGGTAAGATAAGACCTAGTTTAAGTATTCTTTATTTTACCATTTAAAAACTCTGAGCTACAACTGTTTGGGCTGAAATTATCTGTACTCAGTGGCTGTCTCACTTAAAGTGCTTATGGGCATATTCAAGCAAAACACTTCAGTAGCTTTGAAGAACATGGCTTCAGGAAAATACATTATTTTGTATCCATTAAAAATAATATGGCAACCTTTTTGATAAGTTCTAGCATTCTTGCACATTGGATCAGTGACCTGAAATTTGGCAAGGGGATGAATATCTAACCAGATTCAGTTTGTCAAATTCCAATTTGCATAGGCTTACTCAGTTGTTTAAGAGGATTTAGGCTATAGAAACTAAAATCCCTGAGAGCTTAGTCCAAGCTGTAGTCTAATCAGAGCTTCTAGCAGTACTTCTCTCTCTTCATATTTTCTTTTTTGGGGGTAGGGGGTGAGAGCACTGCATTTCTAACTTGAAAAAAATCTATATTCAACAGATGAATTTAGGTGAAATTTAAATGCAGCTCTGTGGTGGATAAACTTAGCTGGCTACCACATGTCCACCAAGCTGCTCTCACTCCTCCTACTCAGCAGGACAAGGGAAGAAAATAAGATGAAAACACTTGTGGACTGAGATAAGGACAGGGAGACCACTCACCAGTTACGAGCACAGGCAAAACAGACTCAACAAGGGAAAGATTAATTTGATTTATTGCCAGTTAAAAATAAAGTAGGATGGTGAGAAACAAAACCAAAACTAAAACCACCCCTCCACTCCCTCTTATTCCCAGGCTCAATTTCACTCCTTCATTCCCAACCTGCTTCCCTGTGGTATTCTCCATAGGCTGCAGCGGAATCTCTGCTCTAGCGCCTGGAGCACCTCCTCCCCTTCCTTCCCTGACCTTCGTGTCTGCAGGGCTGTTTCTCTCACATTTTTATTGCCCCTCTCTCACAGCTGCTTTGCAGCATTTTTTTACCCTTTCTTAAATATGTTGTCACATAGGCATCACCAGGATTACTGATGGGCTCAGCTTTGGCCAGCAGCACGTCCTTTTTGGAGCTGGCTCTGTCCAACATGGGGCCCTCTTCTCACAGAGGTCACCACTGCAGAATCCTGGCTACCAAAACCTTGCCATCTAAACCCAATACAAACTCACTATATGATTTTTATAGGAGCAAACCCTGTTCTGTCTTTTTAGAGTGAATCTGGGAATTGTCTTTTTGTTTGTTTGGTGTCAGGCGGTATTTGTTCTGGGGTTTGGGGGTTGGAATTTTTTGTGGGTTTGGTTTTCTTTTTAGTCTGCCCTTGTTTCCTTTTGGAAAGATATAGTTACCTTGTGCCAGAAGGGAATAACTGACCAAACTAGAAAGGAGCAGGATGAGGGATCATGGGACCAGAAGCCTGGTCAAGAAAGCCAGCCATGTAGACAGTGTAAAACCATTTGAAGCCAAAGCTCTGTGTAGAAATAGAGAGGCCTCTGAAACAGCAGTGGAATAGAAAAGGTTTACCACTTAGATAGGTGAGATACATGAGTTAAACCCCATATAAAGAATATGTGATGAATAAATAATTTTGACATGGGTAGTAATAGTAATACACCATATTAAAGTATCTTTTGTCTTAACATAATGTAATAGTGGCTAGAGTGAGGAACGTAAGTCACAGACAGGAGGATTTTGGTGGTATAGGTGCCCCCAATAGACAGATACATTGCTGCCATGTGCTTAGCCTCTGAGAAAATGTCAAAAAACAGTAGACAGATGCAGCTAGTTGATATTGAGGAACAAATATCACTGTAAATTACAATTGTTAGTCTCTTGCCACGTAATTCATGTTGTCTAATTCTAGTTGAGAAGTTCAGGGTGTTCCACTGTTTCTCATAACTACTGTTTTTATCAGATCTGTGTAGGTGTTTATTTTTACCGTTCATATTATTACTCCTGTGTGAGTGAATCAACAGGTACAGAATGTTCTGGGTTTTTTTGTTTGGTTGGTTGGATTTGTTTTGTTTTGTTTTGTTTGTTTGTTTGTTTTAAATAGGAATTGGTAACTGTTTCTCTACAGACTTTCTTTTTTGCTCTGTTCTGTAACCTTCAGCAAAGGCAAAAGCAAGCTGGAACTAATAGTCTTACAACCTGACTAGATGTTTAGCTCAGCAAAATTGGAACGTTTTAATGGTGATGAAGTTACTACCAAATTAAAACCTTGATGGTGGTGTATAATCACACGTATATGCAGAATAAGATGGAGATAACAATCATGGAATCATTCAAAGCACTGGAGGACAAGAGTTATTGATTGCCATTAAAGAAAAGTTGCAGAGCTGGTGCACGTTCAAAACACTGTCTGCCTTGAAATTGTCAGTAAGAGTAACATCAACAGATTTGAAAGGTTCTACAGATGACTTACTAGCTCCAAATAAATTCACAGTTGTCAACACATAAACTCTGGATGTGTCAAGAGATAAATTCTGCATGATAGCTTCAATAGTCTTGATTTTGGACTTCTATCTGCACACATTTACCGTATAAGAAGAAAAAGGACAGCATTACTCAGAACAGAAGGGTCAACAGTGTATGTACAAGTCTGCCTGACTAACATAGTGCCAGAAAAAAAATCCCTTGTTATAGTTCATTTTCAATTATATGATCTTCAAAAGTGTATTGACAGATGCAGATGAAGCTATTGAATCTACTAAAACATTCTATTTTCCTGAATATTTTCTAAAGATGAGTGAAATGCCTTAGTCAAATCAGCAATGACACAAATGAGTTTCCTGCTGCTGCTCATATTTGTAAAATAGTATATTTTATGTTTTTATCATAACTTAGAATATTTTTTAAACATTAAAGGACCACGTTCTCTACAGCTTCAATCTCTTTATGGTGATTAACAACATACTTATATTTTTCTCATTGAAATGAAATTATTTAGTCTGTGGAAGAAAACCATTCTTATTTTAAAATGAGAGAAAGCCCACGCACTTAAATAAAGAGGATTCAGACAGAAATTATAGACTTTATGTAACTGCTAGTAAATGGATTTTAGGCTTAATGCTATCTTAAAAACAATTTCAGACATTTCGGCGTATGTTGACTATCCATTCAGATTATTTCCTTTTGACAGGACAAGCAGTAACTAGTGGTCTAAGGGATATTCTGTGTATTCTTATTGGAAATGTTCGTGTAAAGGATTGCAGACTTATATAGGATCCCTTGGTATTATTTTTCCATTTTTTCTTTCTTGCTCATGCCTAGTTTCTATAGTTCTGTAAAGAAAGCTAACAGTGTAGTTGTCTGCTATAAACAGTTATATTAAGGGAGAGCTGCTGAAATTGATAGATGTTTTCTCTCTTTAACAAAACTACCTTATTTTTTGAGGTGTAACTATGTGATATAGCACTCCAGAATGTGGAATTGTATTTCAACCTTTAAAGTAAAGCTGTTGATAGTTGATGAAACCTTTTTCAAATTATCCAGTGATCCATCTTTAGTCCAGCTAAGGTCAGGTACATTTAGGAAAAGCTGGCAGGAATTTGTTAACTATGCCCAAATACAGTTCCTCCAGAATGAAGTAGCTGTGGCATCGCGAGCAAATATAACATACCTGCTTCCTGCCCATTCCGTAGATTCTCGATAGAGGGAAATTATCTGAAGAGGAAAGGTGTGGTTGATTCAAAGCTGTAGTGGCTGAGGAGCAAAGAGGATTAAATAGGCAAAGAGGAATATAAAGGTGTATATACACACTGAACGTTCAAAAGAACACAGTGGCTGTATAAAGCATGCCTCCCCTGACATGCATCTTCTCTTCACATCAAAATTATACTAAAAAAACCCAAGTATTAGTGAGATAAGGCTGAAAGAGGAAGGCCATGCTGATAGGGTTTGGGGGAATAAAGTTATGCAGGAAGCAGGAAATCTTTTGAGCGTAACATAGATGGGAAACAAACATTGCTGATGACTCTCACAACTCATAGTACAATTTTATCAAATGATAAAATTCCAGCTGTTTTTTGCAAGCAAATCTGGAATTAACGAGATCCTTGGATTTAGCAATATTTGCACAGAAATTTAGCAAATTCTAGAAGCCAGAGGAATTTGGAAGAGGAAAAATAGGTCTACCCATTTCTCTGACTTCTTTGGTATGCACCAGTTCTCTAGTATTGGTACGTACTTTGTTCTCCTTCAGTCACTGTAATGCTCCCAGGGCAGAATAATCACTGGATTAAAAAATATGTACTTACACTTAGATTGTTGATATGTTTATTGTTTCATTTAAGTTTTTATGGAAGAAAAAATAGAAAACAAAAAATCCCAAAACAACCAAACCACCCAAAAGCTAAAATGTTGGTGACTGAGCATATACCAATAAAGGAGTGATTAATGTTTTATTTATTCAGTACAATTACTTGAAATGGATCCAAATACTATCAGCATCAAACCCAGAAATTTCAGATTTAATGTTAAATTAATCTGAAGTCAAAGTAAAGAATAAATATGAGGTTAAGTTTAACAGAAATTAAAGTACTAAATTAAAAGGTGAGGTATGGAAATTAGCTTTTAGATAATCCGGGGAATCTCTTTTATACCTCTAGTGTAGTATGATAAAGAAATGTAATAAGGCTTTTTCTGTCTGCTTTATACTATTGCTAGTGTTCATTTTAATACTTAAAACTGTACACATTGTAATAGCTACACTTCTTTCTTGTATTTTTCTCCTCAAATGGCTACTTTCTGTAATGTCCATGATGCTATTAGTTATATGTAACATAAAATCAAGAAGTGAAATTCAAAACTGATCTTGACAATGATGGCTTTGTCATTGGCTTCAGAGGACTGAAGTATGAAGTCTACAAAATGTTCTTTATGATCTTCTTTAGAATCTTTGTACATTGAAATGTCTGTATTTATATGTTCCAGCTGCCCTGTACTTTTTAAGAATTTCTTGCTGGATTTTATGGTCTGCTCATCTGTATGGCAATTGTGATATCATAAATCTTGTAGCTAGTCATATTCAAGCCTCTGATAAACTTTTTTAAAGTCTCTGGCCTTCAAGGCCATTAACAGTCCTTTTAATTACCTTTGAGTATTGTCTCTCTTGCATTATCTGAATGTTCCCTGTACAAAGTTGGAGAAGTGTCTTAAAGGAATTGCCTATATTTGGGGATTTGGATATGGAGTTGACATACAATTATAATTTTCTCTTCTCCCAGCCCCCCCCCCCCCCCCCCCCCCCCACCCCAATACTTTCCTTATATTTATTTATTACTGGATTATTAATTTTATTTTTAGAAGCCTACTAGAATGTAGGAATGAAGCAGATAGATAGACTTTTTTGTTCATGTTGTGCTACTCTAATTTCATGACTAGTTTCACCCAGATAACAATTGGACACATTTTTTGTTTTTTTTTCCCCGCTAATAGTGTATTGTCAATGGAGTTTGCTACTATCTGATCAAACACATGAGGAACAGCGAAAAAATGGCTAATGTAAGGAAAACAAACCACAAAAAAGGAGAAGGCAGTATTTTGTAGGAATCTGTGATCCCCTAAGATGAAGGAATAGGTTCATCCTCAAACAGAGGTAGCTTTGGACAGAAAGACAGGGTGAGGTATCTTGAGTATTTGTTGAATTGAATCCACATTCTTATTAATTTTGTTGAAAGTTGGAAAGCATCATCTGATCTAGTTAAAGATGTCCCTGCTTACTGCAGGGGGGTTGGACTAGATGACCTTTAAAGATCCCTTCCAACCCAACACATTCTATGATTCTATGATAATCCGTAAAATTCATAAACAAAATCAATTATCCAAATAAGGGATAAAAATTTACATTAACTGTATGTTTAAATAAATTACACAATGTTTTAAAAAACAACACAAAGTTGTTTTAATGCAACCAAATATTCTACTAAATGAATATATAAATATATATAATATATAGATATAAATATATATAAATATATCCTGAAGCTACTAGTGATTTCTTGATGCTTTGTTTTTGAGGCAGTGAAGAAGGTTGCATTTTATAGAAAGAGCTTGAAAATAGTAAGTGTTGATTAGCTAAAATATGTTTGACAGACTATGATGTGTAAGGTAACAAATAAAGTAGATATGAGTCATCTTGGGGTTTTTATGCATATTAAACTATATTTTCTTATTAGCTCAGGCGTCAAATCAGACAGACTTGAAATCCACGTCAGTCCCAAAGCATGTACTCAGAGATAAAAGCTTTCTTACATGCTCCTGTAAAATAGGACTCAAAATTGGTAATAGGGTAAACTATTTTTCTATGAGTCCTAAATACTGCTAAGCATGCTGATAAACCTGAGTAAATAGTCTATAATTTCTTATGTCTTTCTGTAAGAATTTAAATATTTCTGTTTATGCTTTTGGCTGAAATTAGACTTAATGCCCCAGCTGTTTAACTTGGTGGATTTTTAAACATTCTACATAGCTTTTAACCAAAGTCAATAATAGGAGATGCCAGCAAGATAGTACCTGGTAGAATGTTGTATAGAAGACATTTAAGACTTAGCAAATAGTATTGTGCTACCAGAATTTTTAATTATCCTAAAGACTTTTGTCTGTAAATTTTAATATGTTTTAAAGGTTTGTGGAAAAAATATCATCCTGAATTAAATTCTAAAGGCAATTCCATAAAGAGAAGAAAGATACAACTTATAGTAGAGTGTATTTGAGCATTTTAATTTATTTTTTGAACCACTGCTGTGTTATTGCAGTTTGTATGTATAACTACTTTCTTTTTTTTCCAAAATACATGTATGTGAACCCCAGTTTTTGGTGAACATTTATATGAATGAGAAGTCCCGTGGTGCTATTAAACTGTTTGTGTGGATGGAGTTCTACAGAACAGTTCATATTCTAAACCTAAATTAAGAGAGTAACTTATTTTATTGGAGGTGCCGTTATTATATAAAGCCCCACAGGGCTCATTCATTAGCTGGACGAGCTTATTGCTGGCTGACTAGCAAATAACTCAACTTTAAAAGATGGAACATGGCACTGAATAGGAAAAGAAGGAAGTATGTGTATCCATAAAGTCTGTAAGTACCTACAATATATAATAGAACATAATTATGAAATATTTTATGCTTATAGCAAAAAAAGAGATAAATTATACAATGAAAATCACGGAGATATAACTGTTATCCGTCTGAAAAATCTATTGTCATGGAGAATAGCTTTAACTAGTTTTTCCTTATACTAAAAATGTTGAGCACTTGTGATATACATAAAATGTTACTGTCAATGGTGGCTGCCATTGTTTTATCCCTGTATTCTCAGATGGACCTCATCTGACTTCTCCACAAGTGATTTTAACGCCATTACCCTCCCTTAATTAATGTTGCTTTTTTTCTTTGTGAAATGCTCACATTCTGGCTCGTAGCTTCATGTGATCAGGAAATGAGAAGTACCCTGACAATTGTCACAATTCATCAAGGATGGGAAGGGTATCACTGCCTACATAGCAGGGAAAGAACAGCTGTTTCTTTTATAGATTTTTCCCCCCCCCCATAGAATTTCACTGACTGATTCTATACCCTTGAACGGGTGTTCTGTATAACTGAAAATCACATGACACTGGGCTTTTTGTTCTTCTGGAAATGAACTTCCATCATTTGTTCATAAAAATACTCATGCTTTAACAGTAACAGTTAACAGATAAAACTATTTCCTTTATTTGAAGAAACATAGTAATATTTAGGAGAAGGTATCATCTGTTAGGTTATTCATGTTCTTTTCTGTTTTGTTTACTGATCATAGTAATACCTGAGTCTTATTACATGTAAATGTGACCAAACCTCCACTCTTTTGCCATGTAAGCTGCTAAGCGCAGTCTAAGATCTTGCTGAAGTTGGTCCATAACAGCTTGTCTGCTATGTATCTTTAAGATTCTTTTTCTTGATTATACATGTTGTGAAGACATATGGCATAGTTTACCAATTGCTTGTATTATTTATCATGCCAGTTGACACTAAGAAATTTCTGTTCTTGATTCATAAGTTATTAATTTTTATTTTCCTTCTTAGTGCTTTTTGTGGGCTTTTTCTCCTTATGATTTAGGTTCTAATGTTCAAGGTAAAATAGATGATTGTACTATGGCTGGTTCCTTGTGCGTTGCAAGGAAAAGTTGTACAAATACATAATGGTATTTTTTCCTAGCTCTTTAATAAGCAGGACCTGCAGTGGGAACAATGTCATGACAATTTCACAACCAAATTAGATATGTAATGTATACAATAATATGTATTTAAATTATACATACCCTCATGTTTCGTAGTGGGATTATGTAGATTTTTTCCCCATTATCCTGCAAAATGCCAGTGTGTCAATATATGTTGGTGAATGTTTGTAACTTCTGACATAGCAAATTCAAATATCAAACAGCCGGCTTCATTCTTTTTAAATTACATACTGAAAGCCCGTTTCTTTTCACATACTAGTATTTAGTTAATCCAGTACGCTTTGTTGCAAAGAAGAGCATGTGATGAATTCAAATGCAATTTTACTAACGACAAAAAAAAACAATCTAGTTGTCTGTCATCTTTCTATCGATATGGTCACTGAAACAAAAAATGGGCATTATGCTAAAATGCTGTTAAAGTAAAAAGTGATTGATCTTTGCCTGGTATTGCCGTGAATTACTATTGATTTTGAATCTCTGCTGAAGTGATGGCAAGTCTTTGGTATTGTACTTTTCCAATGTTCAGCACTGCACCCTTTCCTTTCAAAATTGTTTTCCCTTGTAAGAATCACATTCATGTCCTTCATTTTCCCTTGAGTTACAGGAGAAAAAAGATCAAGTTGCCTCTTCAAGCCCTAAGTCCAGTGCCACTGTGTCAAAATGCATTTGTGTAGTAAGTGACCATCTATTTTCCCCAAGGCCCATTTAGTCATCTGCAGAATGGGCCCGTCCTTCACAAAAATAGAGGATAAGAGAAAAAGAACATTCCGATCTTGGTATCCCTATGCTGGTAGCTACTGTAGCTTTGGGCTTTCCCTTCAGTGCATCACCTATTGGAAATCTACAGAAACCTTCAGTGAGATACGCAAAATAACAAAAGGATTGATGAGATACAAATGAGATACTTACCTTTCTTTTATTTTTCCCATAATTTGATGTGTTTGCTAGGTATTTCTTGTTAGAATATATGTTGGCAATTATAAGCTCCATTCAGTCCACTGTGACCACAAACATCACTTTCGTATGACCAAGTTTCCAAAATAATGAGTATACTAAATGGTCTCAAAAAGAGTCTTTAAAAAAAGTTAGATTTCTGACATCACCAGAAATCATTCCTCCTTTTATTGTTAATGTCCTTCTATGTGAAATTATTTATGAAAACAAAACCGGATTTACTGTTTTTTTCCTTTCTCAAAATGCTTAAACCTTAAAAGATCGTGCCTAATTCATTATTAACACATTTAACAAACTGTATTTATGCTTAGAGGTGCTTCTCTTTTTTTTTTTTTATAAGAATACAACGAAAGAAAGGACTATCTAATGGAAATAATATTAGCTTAAGTGCTTTTTTTTTCCTTAGGCACAAATAGCAATACTTGTCTTTTGATCACAGATTCATAAGTTGGTTGTAATGACCACAGGAAAAGAAAAATACATCCTCACCATCTCTTATTGTAGCCAACATGAACTGCAAATCTCGAAAAGTGGAATATATCATAGAACATAAATCAAAATGTAAAAATACAAAGTAACCAAAATATAAAATAAAATTAAAAAAATTGCACTAAGCAATAAGATTACTTTTGACTTTTGAGGTACTCATGTATAATAAACTTCTTCCTAATGCTTGTGCTTTGCAATATCCTGTAGAAATAGTTTCCACTAAAAATGTGCTAAGCAATAAGATCACTTTTGACTTTTGAGGTACTCATGTATAATAAACTTCTTCCTAATGCTTGTACTTTTCAATATCCTGTAGAAATAGTGTTTCCACTAAAATATACTCTATAACAACTTCTGCTGTGAATTGCAACTTTGTTATACATGTGCATTATATGAAAGAACGTATTATAGTTAGTGACATTTTTAGTCAAACTAAAACAAAGCGGTGGACTCTTAAGTGCAGCTTTGTTGGTAGGAATTCTAGCTATGTTCCAGGATGGTAGCCTGTAATACCTTTTATTTCTTCACTATTTGGTGACTCATACTGAAGTTTCCAATTCTGTATTATTTTTCAAAAATTTTACTAAAAATCACAATTTGACTATTATTTTACACTATTGACTATTTGACACTATTTTACAAAAATCACTATTTGAGCCGTTTGAAAACATACTGTTTCTTCTACTAATCTTAAACAACCATAAAATAATTTCTATTTGTCATAAATGAATTATTTACAGTGAGGGACTAGTGCAAGTTTATCAAGAAATGAGACTTTGTCAGGCTCTGAACCCAACTGCTTAGGCGTTGTTGAAACAAATATGCAATGCAGGGAAGCTGAAACAAGAGTGGTAGAGCTAGCAGTAAAAAATGAGAATATGAATATCATTTGCCCCCTTAGCAATTTCAAACAAAGATGAAATAGTGATCTTTCCTAAAACTGTATTATTTAAAATGTGATCATCTGAAAAAAGCCCAGTAAGCAGTTGGTTTTTTTTTTGTTTTTCTTGCACATCAGTAAAAAAAAAAAAAAAAACAACAAAAAAACCAAAACCAAAACAAAAAACCAGAAAACATTTCTGTGTCTAAGGAGAACTAAGTTATGACAAAAATATTCTGTTTCAAATTCAGAAATGAACTGATACTAACATGAAATTTACAGAGTATGAAAGCGGTGTAAGCAAGGCATGCAGGAAAGATTAAAGTAATAAAGGTAAGATTTGCTATAAATGCAAATGAACATGAATGGCGTTTAGGAATGGTTTATTTAATTTAAAACTGTCATTTAAATAACATCTTGTTCAATTTAATTCTGTTTATGAAAGCAAATGAAATATAAGACTATGGATGTAATCTCTCAAATACAGCAATCACATAGCATAAAAGAATTTTATTTATTTTTTTTCCAACTGACTCCTGTAAATAATTATACTCTGCCTAACAATTTTTTGAATTCAGAATCAGTTTCTTTAAGACTTTGTAATAGGGACGTTTGATAGAAGACAAGATGAGCAAGCTCATTCTATCAGCTTTGCTTAGCTATTTATCTTTTTAAAAGTGACAAAAAGCATGGAAACTCTTGCTATTTAGGATAAAATAATAATTAGAGAAAACCATTGTCCCACCAGCTACATCAGAATCATAGCCCTCCAAAAGAATAAATATAGGTAGCCTTGAAGACGTTTACTGTCTAGCATATATTCTATGAGAAAACTACAATAAGTTACTTTATGTAATGACTTTTTGGAGAACTAGTTTATAGAATACATTTGTTTTCCCAAATGAAATGTGAAGTGAATTAGGCACTTAGAATATTACTAATTTACCAGGACAGCCTAGGGAAATGTTTTATTTCTTGAGCAGTTAAAAACCGAGTAGTTCTGTAGATTTGACATTAACAGTCTCATCAACAATGAAGATAGGAGGAGTGAGTTTGTGTTCTCTTTGGGACATCTTATGTTGTTTCTTCAGGACAGCTTTAGCTTTTATTGGAGGTCTGTGTTCTGGGGGGTTGTTTGAACCTGGTTTTCATCTTTTTTAAAATTACAAATTATATTCTTTTCTTCCTAGAACTGTTTGAACAAATAAATACAAATAATACAAATAAAGCAGTAAGAAATGTCAGTGTTTGTTGTGCTTTTTGTTAGATGGTTTTGTTTTGTTAGTTTTGATTTTTCTTTAATCAAATGGAATAATAAAGCCTTTCAAATCTTTCTGAAGACTTTTTTTAAATAAGCTTCAACTCTTTTTCATTTCCTTGTTGAAACTGAGTGGTTTTTACCTGCTTTTTGTCACATTTCAGTTGTATGCAGAGCATTAATAGCTAAAAGCTTTGAGAAATTAGGTGTATGCTGTTGAAAATATGACCCTAGAAAAATTGAGTTAATACAAAACATTTGCTGTGTCTTTGTTTTTTTTTTTTTTCCTCATAGTCAAACTTCCAAATGTGGAAACATGAAAAAAGTGGCAGCAAGACCTTTAAAGAGAATTTTTCAAACTATCTTTTAGGGATATTTGTTGCTATTATTAATAGACGTGATAAATTAATTTTATTTTAAGATTTCTGTCCTTTTCATAGTTAGGATCTCCCATGAAAGAAGTTTGTGATAGCTGGGATAGACAAGGAAAAAAGTATTTTGTATTGAATTTCCATTACGTAGGTACCATATTTCCTTTTTTGTAGATGATGAATGCATTCCCGAGTTTCATATCTTAAGCACAACACTTTCTTCAGAAGTTTCTAAGACATAACAGACTGTATCCAAGGGTGCTAGGAGAGCTTGTGAATCTCCTTGCAAGGCCACTTTCTATCATCTTTGACAGTTTGTTGAGCTTAGAAGAGATACCCAAAGACTGGAAAAAAGTTGCATGATCTTTAACAAAAGCCAAAACCTTGACCTGTGCAACTGCAGGCTGACCTTTATTTCAGTTCCTGGGGAAATCACGGATCAAGTTTTCTTGAAAGCCATTTCCTGGCATGTGAAGAAACTGATTTAGAACAGCTAGCATGAATCTATCAAGGGTAAAGCACACCTGACCAAGCTGATTGCTCTTTTATAATAAATCACTGGATTGCTGGACAAGGGGAGAGCAGTGACCATTGCCTACCTCAGCCTTATCAAGGCTTCTCTCTCTGTCCATTCATCCAGAGTTGGACATATGAATATAATCTCCTGACTTGGATGCAAGAATATCGTAGGAGATAACCAGATGCGTGAAAAAAAGAAAAGAAAACAAAAAAATACCAAAAAACCAAACCAACCAAACCACAAAACCCACCCCCATAAGAGACAGGTTGGATGATAGTACAGAGGATAGTGGTTAATGGAGCATACTGTACCAGAAGCCAGAAGCAAGAAGAGTACCACAGGAGTCTACTCTGGGATATTCCATTTTGTCATTGACTGTGAAGAGGCTGTGAAGTGCACTCTTATCAGGTTTACAGATGACACTAAATTGGAAGAAAAAGTCAAATATGCTCAAGAACAGTGCTGCTATCCAGAGGGACACATACAGGCCAGAGGAATGGGCCTACAGGAGCTCTGTGAAGTACAACAAGGGCAAGTGCTAAATCCTATACCTGGGAATTTATAACTCCTGCACACAGTAAAGGCTGGGAAGTGGTTCTCCAGAAAAGGCATTGGTGCCCTGGAGGACAGCAAGCTGAGTGTAAACCAGCACCATGCCTTGGCAGCAGAGAAGGTTAAAAGAATCCTGGGCTGGATTAACAGGAGCACAGAATGATGGAAGTGATTATTCTCCTATACTTGGATCTTCTTAGACTCCATCTGCAATAGTCCATCCAGTTTTGAGGGACTGATTAATTGAAGTGAGTTCAGTGGAGGGCTGCCGAGGCAGTCAGGGGCTCAAGCACTTGCCCTTTAAGAAGAGCCTGAGGGATCTGGGCTTTTTCAGCCTGTAAAAATAGGGTCCAATATCAGCCTGCCAGTAGATTTGAGGAGGTTATTGAGAAGACAGGGGCACGGAGGATGAGGGAACAATGGGCATAAGTTAGAACAAGAGAAGTTCAGAATAGATATAAGAAAAAACTTTTTCCCATGCAGACAGCCAAGCAGTGGAACAGGTTGCCCAGACCAGTCTCCATCCTAGGAGGTTTTCAAGAGCCAGCTGGATAAAGCCCTGAGCAACCTGGTCTGACTTTATAGATGAACCTGCTTTGAGCAGGAGCCTGTCCTAGAGACCTCCAGAGGTCCCTTCCAGGGGAGCTCAGGGAGTGGATCAGGAAAGCCCAGACACAGCTGGAGCTGAACTTGACTAAGGACATGAAAAAAAACAAGAAGTGTTTCTTTAGGTACACAGGACAACAAAAGAAGATGAAAGAAACTGTACCCTCCCTGATGAGCGAAACAAAAGATCTGACTACATGTAGAAAGATTAGGTACTCAACAACGTTTTTGCCTCGGTTGTCACTAGCAAGTGCTCTAGCCACACCACCCAGCTCCCAGAACCCAAAGGCAGAGACTGGTAGAATGAAGCCGTATGAGCTTGTGAAATGCATATGGGTGAGAAATGCATTTTAGAAGATCCCTCCATGCTCATAACTACTAGTGAAAAGTTCACAAAAATATGTAATCTGAGAGAATATCATAGCTGTAACAATTGTAGAAATAAGAGAGAATCATTCAGATACCTTGCAGTTAAGCCTACTGAGGTAAAATGCTATTTGAGTATAGAGAAGTTATTTTTGCTTGTGTGTACATAATGTGTGTGCATATAAACATGTATATATGTGTGTATATAATTACGTATAGCCTCCTTTTGACTTTGGGCAATTCTTTTTGTCACTACTCCCTTTTCTTTGCATTGTCATTAGTTAATCAATTTAAACTGTAATGGAAAATGGACAGTGTTTACAGAGTGGGATTCTGGTCTCTGTTGCTAGTTTTAAGCACTCAATTACTACAAGTGAATTTTTACTTAATACCATTGTTGCCTACAATTTTACAAGATAAAGTAGGAATAATTTTCTTCATATTCTTTTAAATTTCACGTATTCTATTAATACAAAGAGCTCTGATTTTTCTAAGAACCTTGCTCAAAATTTCCTCCTTAAGAAACTGGAGTATGGAATCAGACTCACTGGTGCGTTTCAGCAACTGTTATGTAGATGATTTTCATTTGCTTATAACAATGCATAGTTATTTTCTAGATTTGAGCATATATGCTTGGGGAGTTTATTTTATTTTTTCTAGAAATAAATTCAGTATTTATTTCAACAGAAATTGAAAAGGAAAGCTGTGGGGATCCTGGAACACCGTTGTATGGTATCAGAGAAGGCGATGGATTTTCTAACCGTGATGTTTTAAGGTTTGAGTGTCAGTTTGGATTTGAATTAATTGGAGAGAAATCTATCATTTGCCAAGAAAACAACCAGTGGTCTGCAAACATACCAATCTGTATTTGTATGTACCAAATATTTTTTTCTTATTATTTTTAATGCATAACATTATGATAAATTTTTCCTTATATGTAGTAATTTGTGTGATTGATTACAGAGTTAGCACAACGCAGTTAATTCCGCTGACAGGATGAATGTACTTTTGTTCAGTGGTGGGTTTACCTAATGATTGTGCCCAAGACAGGTTCTAGAACTGCTAAAATATTTTTTTTTCTTTTATTAGCAACTATTAAAGCAGTTGTCTTTATGTGGTTATATAATGTTTTATTATTAGCTTTTTTGTAGGATTCTGTAGATTTTATATGTATGATACAGTTTTTATAGCTACTCTTATAAGTCAATATATTTCCTTAGATTAGAAGTTGCTGAATTGTAATCAAGGGTTTAAATTATTTACATTTTTTGCCCATGTATTGTATAGGAATATCTTTTAGCACTTAAATGATCATAGACATTTATAGCTCTCTTTCAGTTACATTGTACAGCATAAGTAAAACCAATGTTGTGATAAGCACTTGTAGCAACACCTTTCTTAACATTTCCACTGAAATAGTACGGATCAAATATATTCAAAGTGCAATCAGTTGCTTTCATCCCTGCAACTCAATTTAATAGGGCTTAACTGAAATGGTATAACATAAAATATTATTCTGATAACAACAAAACTACTCTGTTGTCTCTTTGAGGCTAGTTAATTTCTTGTGCTCCTTCTGTGGGAACAACAAATGATAAGGGCGCTATTGACTTTCTGCCTCTTTAATGTGCTCAGTGAGAGGTCTGCTCATCTAAACAGCTCCCTAAAGGAGAAAATAAGTGGTGCCAAGTGATTAAGGATTTTTGAACATGGGTAAATTGTAAGGACTGCTGTGGGCTTCCAATGCAACAGCGATGTTCTTTATTACCTGGGGGCTCTGCTTGGGAGGTAGTTTTATTGAGGGGAAGGGAACACAAAGATTAAAAAAAAAAAAATAGAACCTTCTTTATGGTTTCACAGTTCATAACAAATACTGAATTATTCACTTTAGGTAATCAGCAAGTTTAAGGATCTCTTACAAAAACTTGGCAATAAAATAGATCCTTATTGAAATGTTTTATTCGGTTATCTAATTTCTTTCTCTCTTTTTTGGCAGTTCCTTGCCTTTCCAATTTCACTGCACCAATGGGAACAGTTCTTTCACCTGATTATCCAGAGGGATATGGGAATAATTTAAACTGTATCTGGACAATAATTTCAGACCCTGGGAGCCGAATCCATCTCTCTTTTAACGACTTTGACTTGGAATCTCAGTTTGACTTCCTTGCAGTCAAAGACGGTGACTCTCCAGATTCCCCCATAATAGGAACATTTACTGGTGCTGAAGTTCCTTCCCATCTTACCAGTAATGGTCATATTTTGCGTCTGGAATTTCAAGCGGACCATTCAATGTCAGGACGTGGATTTAACATCACTTATAACAGTGAGTAATAATATTGTTTTATGTATGTGTATGTTTTGTTTTCAACATACAGTTTAGGACATGTGTATGTCAAAATACATATGATATGGTTATGGTAATACACCTTCAAACAAATCCTGTATAGCTACAGATACCTAATTTAGGTGTTCAGATCGTCTTTCAAATACAGTGTTAGGGCTGAAAATTTATTTTCAGCGTTAGAGTTCATTGTGATGGGAGTGTTTAGAAGACTGACAAATCAGGCCAGGTTCAAATTGTGAAACAGAAGTTTACTAAATTTGTTAACAGCACACTTTGTGCCACTGGTTAAATCCTACATAGTGTTAATCATTAAGCATCATTACATATACAAAACAGTTACTCTTGGACACTCGTATGCTAGTTTACTCATGAATGTGCGTGATATCCTAGAGCTCACGGCTGCAGTCTGTGCTAGCTCCTAGTCACCAGGGTTAACAGGGGCAGCTGTAGGATAACTTTGATAAGAGAAGTCAAACCGCAGTAGACTTTACTTCTTTTTCTCTGTTTTACCTTCCCTATGGCTGATGATTTTAAGCTATTTTTTCCCACTTCCAAAAAAAAGACTCCTGTTCTCCTGGTTCTACTTACCTTGTTCTTTCTAGTTTTGCCAGTCATCCTTGTGTATTCAGGAGGATGTCTGGCCTGTTTACAATCCCTTGTGCTTATCTTGTCTTTTGTTTAGCAATTTTTTTCTACTTGGATGCCTTCTGGGTGCAACAACACCTGTCTGTCTTTACCCTTTTCATTATCAAATTGCTCACACGTTTATGTAAAATGCTTCTATGTTGTACAACAATGTTAAAAATACTACTTACATACTGTTGTTAGTTACTCTGGTTTGGTGTGCTTGTATATAGGTAAGGCTTCTTTCTGTATATATGGGGCTTCTGTCTTGAGCGCTCTGAATTGTACCTACTTTGTAACTTTTGGAAGGGAAACCAGCATCTTCTGTCACCTTTTGTATTTAGTTTATCTATTACACAGAAACAGAGAGTTTCCCTTTAAAATGGAGTTCTATGTATTTCACTTGCTTCCTCTCTGAGGAAGGTGAAAAGGATGAAACTAACTAAAAACATAAATAACTCCACATTTACTGGAGCTAGTGGCAGTACATCACTAAATGGCACTACATTTACTGACAGCATAATAATTGAAGGTGACATTAAATATCTTTTCCAGTACTGAATACCATTAGCACTCATTCATCTTACTTTTTGCTGGCAAAATTGTTACATTTCTTCTGAAGGACGTATGAAGAACTACCGATGTTGTATTGCTGTTAAATTATTGATAGCAGCCTCGTCTAGTGGAAGGTTTCCCTGCCGATGGCAGGGGGGTTGGAACTAGATGATCTTTAAGGTGCCTTCCAACCCGAACCATTCTGTGATTCTATGATTCTATGATTTGGCATTTATCCCACACCAAAGTCCAGGCAGGATATACTCCCAGCTAGAGCAGACACGATGATGCAATATGGAAGACCACAGCATGAGTAACACTGCAAAATATTGCATGAGGCTTTCCTGGGAGCATATGCAAAATTAAAAATTAAATTTTGCCACCCAAGCAGTGAAGTAAGACGGACTGGGTTTAACCAAGTTGTTCCGTTTGGGGAGTTGGAACGAAATTGGAAGGAGAGGAAATGCCTGAATTATCAGGCTTGCTGTGTGTAGAGGAAGGTAGGGATAACAGAGTGGCTGTTGAGGGGATCATCATATCCTCCACCCAGAGCTGCCCCACCTCACACATTTGGATTTTTTTTTTTTTCTGACAGTGAAGCAGCAGAGTAATTTTTCATGCCAACAGGGGGACAAAATACGCAAAAGATGATAGACATTTTGATATTCCCAAAAGTCTAATGTCATGAGTAACGGGTCTCATTCCTGTCTTTTTCCCTAACACCTAAGAGTGTGTTAATTCCAAAGGTTTACCTGGAATATAAGTGAATCTTCACCTGCATGATTTGAAGGAGAGCTGTATATCCATATCTCCTCTTCCCAGAAGAATGTCTTACATGCTTGGCTGCATGAAAAAACCAGTCCTTATTATTGAAGGTGTTTTACACTGAATAAAGCAAAAAAGATCCATTAAACCAAAGAGGAAATGAGATTGAGTGAGCTTGGTAATTGAGAGACCCAGACTCCAAGGAATTTTTTTTTCCAAGGAATGTTAATAATTGATATTATTTTCATATTGCAAGGACTAAATTCCCCTGTGGCTCTCTACTTTTCTTACATCATAATTCAGCTCTCCATCTGTTTTGGTGGTTTCTTTTCTCTCTCTTTTGTTTTGTTTGGTTTTAGGTTGTCAGTCTTTCAGAGAAGTATTTCTTAAGACCTACCTTGAACATTGCTGTCTTAAAAGGAAAGAGATAAGCTGACACCAGATTACTGTGTAAACATTCTTTTTCTGATATTGGCATGTATTTCAGCTCCCAGCCCTCTATCGTAGCTGCTTCATGCCCAGGTCATTTCTGACAAAGGTAGAATGTAAGCATGCAAGCCTAAGTGGTGTCTTCTTATTGGTTTCTATAACTACCAGCCATCGTTGCAAACTAAACTTTGAGCTGTAGCTAGGTATCTTAGTACCCTAACTAAATATTGGAAAGTCTGGGGTTATTCAGTACTAGTGAAATATAGAATCAGTTATAATGAAAATGAGATATCGAATCTATGTTTCTTGACAGAAGTTGTAACATTTGCTCCATGTTTTCTTCTTTTTCATGTCCTTTTGACATTTGTAAGGGTTCTCCTTGCTTCTTTAAGTTTTCACTGTGGTGTGCTTGATGGTGTCAAGCCTAAATCTAGTGATGAGAAAAAATAAAATAATAAATTGGAGAGTCTAAGGCAGTCTTCTTGCATAAAAATTAGGCCTGTGTATAAATTGATATTTTCAAGTCATCTCATTTTGCGAACTAAATATAGATTAGTTAAAGTAGGATTTACAGTAAAAATTAAAGATGCAGATGATTAGCATAGAATAATCCTTATATTCAGTTTTTATTTGGAAATACAATTGACCGAACACTGTCATGACTTCAGGTTTAATATTTCAGTTCCATATAAATGCACTGATCAGAATAAATTCTTGTCCTTTAAAAAATTTGCAGACTTCCTTGGGCATGTGGTAGTCTGATTATAATATCTCTCCATTATCAGTCACTTCAAGTATGCACTTTTAGTACCAAATGGTCCAATTTTAATTTTTATAAAGAAGTAACAATGCAATATTGACTTTTACCAGTTGTATAATGAAACCCACTCACTCTGAAAATAATCGTTTCAAAGAAGTGTCTTCTATATTTGAGCAGTTTAACACATTTATATTTTTATTTTTTTTTATGGATGTGTTTATACTAGAATAGGAGTGTGCATGTGTTTGTTAAACTCTGTAGTTAAAATCTACTTAAAAAAGCAAAAATAACTCCAGAAAAATGTGTCTAATCTTTGTTCAATAGAGACAGCTGCAATCTGATAAAATACGGAAGTAATTTTTCCATAGTAAATAGTTTAAGGCCGAGAGAGGATGGCAAGGAATTAATAACATTTTTACTCTGCCTTGGCATTCATAAACCCAAAGTTAATTAAAAATATCCATTTTGTGCTTACATTCCTGGTTATACGGTTTGAAGCTATCAGTCTATTTTTGCCCCCTTCAAGAGTAGAAACAGAACATCACAGAAAAGGTACAACATGATAAATCTTTTCTAAAAAGAATGTAGGCTACTAATGTAAAGAACTTCATTAACGTTTTTAATATATAGGATGGAGAACAATAAAACTGAGTTACTAGTCCGTAAGCTGATTTTTAAATAGTATTCCTCAGAAAATACTTTTTCCATATTTATTTTTATTATGGCAACATATGTGGTCTCAGATAATTATTCTCATTCCAGTAAAAGTAACCATAAATTCAGCTTCTAATGAAAGTAAACAAAAATTAGATTCCAAATGTCTTATCTTTGAGTTACTTCAGTAAGTCTGACAAAGATTTCTAATGAGTAAAATTTTGGGAAAAGCCCACATAGAATCATAGAATCATAGAACCATAGGATGGTTTAGGTTGGAAGGGACCTTAAAGATCATCTAGCTCCAATAACCAAAGGAACGGGAACTCAAAAAGCTCTGATTTTCAGCTTGGTCAGATCCTTGTATTGGTTTACTTATATCTGGCTATGCACTACTGTTGATTCAAAAGGGGGAATGAGGCAGGAGAGTTCTATACTGGGTACAGCAGAACACAGGAACATAGCAACCTGAAATTACATTGATTTAAGTTGCCGTAGAACTGCATACTTACACCTGGCTCATTGCTTCCAGTTTATAAACCAAACCCACGCACCCTTAATAAAATTTCTGGTCTCTGTGAAGGTATTTATAAACTCAATCATCCATCAGTCTTCCCTCTAGTAAGTTATATGCATTGAACTCCTCAACTCAAGGGAAAGTCTGAGCCTTTTATCATCTTTGTTACTCCTTTATGAATGCTTCCCACTTTATCTACATCTTTGTTCAAATATGGAGATCAGACCTAGGCACCTACCTAGCAGGTATTCCAGAACTCAGAGTCATTCCAACCTCCCTTTGAGCTGAGGTGGATGAGTTTTTTGAGGTGGATAGCATCTTCCGGATTGTTTGATTTGTGCTAGTTGGTGGACTGCATTGAGCTGTTGCTCACTGATTGGGGTGTAGGAGGTATTTTTGTATAAGTTTAGATTTGCTGTTTCTGCAAGTTTTGCAAGTTTTCTTCTTGCTGTTTTCATTACAACTGTTTAATTGTGCTTCATCTAGCAAAAGTTACAACCCTTTGAACTACATAGCAACATGTCGAAGGTCAAACTGTGGACCTCTGACATCAGCCTAATTACTTGAGTGATTTCAGCTCAGTAGGCCAAGGCAGTGAAAATCCCAGATTCTGCTTTTATATCCAAAGACTGCTTTAGTCTATTTTATTGTTGTGATAGGGTATGTCCATCATGGCACTCCCTCCTGCTAGGCTTTTCCAATCTCAGTACTTCCCAAGACAGAATTCTTCAAACTGTTATGTCTTAGACAGAAGTTTATATGTGATGGTACTGAATAGCCTACTAGTTGTTTGCATAACTTCTAGTAACCTTTCACAATTGTTTTTTATGAACTACCTCTTTATTATTTGATATTCTCCTAAATTCTGATTCTTCTTTGATATTTTCCACTGAAATGGTAACATTTACTCCAAAGTCATTGCTAGGCTTATCAGCTAAAACTCTTTGAAGGGCAATCTACCAAAACAACTAATAGCGCCAGTGGACCACTCCTTTCTGTCCCTATTTCCAAGGACCTTTCAGAGCAGACCAGATGAGTTATGGTTAGGTTCATTCCTGCCTTCCTATCTCTTGAGATCTCTGCAGTTCCTCCCCTTCACATTTTTGGATGCAAAATGTAGGTTTTTACATCCTTCTGAGTTAATACCAGAACTGAAGGTACTTCACCATCACCTTGTGCTATGATCATGCTGCCTGTCTTTTTTCCGGATACTACTTAAAATACCAGTACAATGATGATAGTTGATGAGTATAAATGCCAGGAAAACTGGATCTCCTCTTTACATGTAGTATTTCATAAAGAACTTTTCCATGGTTTCTTGATTTATTGATGATGGGTATAATATTAATATTAAGGATATACCCCTGTGTTCTTTTTGTTTTCAGTTTAAGGCTTTGGCTATATATTATGTATATAATATTACAGCTCCACCGTGAAAATTTTCAAAAGTATAGGCAGTCTGAATTTTACTCATCAAGTGATGTAACTGCAGCCAGGCTAGGCTAGGAGTGACTGCTGTTGTTGGGAAGGGTTGTCTTGCACTCTCCATCAAGCCATCCTATACAGTAGAATCGCTTCCATAGGAGCAGCAGTAGCCACAACTCTCAGTTCCTGAGCTGAAATCATAGAATAGAATAGAATCATAGAATGTGTTAGGTTGGGAGGGACCGGTAAAGGTCATCTAGTCCAACCCCCCTGCATTAAGCAGGGCCATCTTTAACTAGATCACATTGCTCAGAGCCTCATCAAGCCTGGCCTTGAATGTCTCCAGGGACAGGGCCTCCACCACCTCTCTGGGCAACCTGTTCCATTGTCTCACCACCCTCATTGTGAAGAATTTCTTCCTAATGCTAATGTCTAATCTAAGCCTGCCCTGCTCTAGTTTAAAACCATTGCCCCTCGTCCTATCGCTACATGCCCTTGCAAACAGCCCCTCCCCAGCTTTCTTGTAGGCCCCCTTCAGGTATTGTGAGCAATGTAGAGCAATGAACTGATTTTGCAGCCTTAATAAACCAGTGTCAATTTTTACCTACATTTACAGATAACAATATTGAAAATCTATTTCTGTGTTATCTGAAGTTAGTAAGAAAAATAGACAATCAATGCCCTCACTAAAAGTGATGACTGTTCATAAAGTATTGAAAAAGTTTTTGTAACACCTATGAAATAGTATGGGATTGTGACATTTTTAAACACTATCCTCAAATGGTAGACAATTATTCAAAGCATGCACTATTTTCATTCCCAATATATGTAGTATTTCCTAATTCAAAATGTCAATAAATGAATGCTTTCTCTTGTCTGTTATTATGATTCTACATACTTCTGTAATGCAACATATGAGAAATCTTTCTGCTGAGTTAATGAAATATTACTTTTTTAAAGATGGGGGAGCTTGGATATGTTTTGTCTAGCAGACGCATTAGTAAAACTGCATAAAAAACCCTGTGAATATTATCTTTTTAGGTCATAGTCCTTTCTGATGTCTCCATATGTAGGCATATTTATGAAGAAATAATTTACAGTCATCACATGTGAGGATGGTGGATATTGTGCTTGTGATATTTGTTCTCACTGAAAAATCAACATTTTTTAAAATCGAAGATTTACGTGTGGTATTCTTAATAAATAAGACATTAAAACATATTAACTAATTAATGAATATCTTTTAATTATATTACAGTAGATATGACTGATCACTTCTGGTAGGAAGATGAGCTTGTTTGTTCTCCTAGTGTAAGGTGTATTCTGTAGTAAAAGGCATGGACTGTCTTTGTTATAGTATCTAGAAATAAGCAGGGAAATTACAATTTTTTAATTTGCCCATAGATAAATTTCAAATTTTGGAAGGATTTGTACATGCTGGGAATTTCTTTGACCTTAAATATAACAATAGGGTTAAACTTCCAGGTTTTCTTTCTTTCATCAACATCACCCCGTTTGTAGCTGTTCACTGGCTCTCAGTACAGGAAACAAAATAGACTACGGCAATATCAGGTACACTGAGGTCAGTATGGATGTAACGGTGAATTGAAAATGCAAAACATAACTAAAGTTATTATACCATAGATGCTTGCCCTTCCTGTCTGATGGATGTTTCTGGCCCATTGTAACATTGGATAGGATGGGCTGTTGGAAAGGAGAACTCAGCCATCACTGATATCTGCCAGTGCCTAGCTGTCCAAACTAAGATTCTTGCTGGTATAACTTTTTTTTAAGCCTTTTTTTGTACCAGTATACATTTTCTGCTGTTGGTCAAGCTTTTGTTTCTTTTTGTTTCCTAATATAAATAGTTTGTTCTTAGTAGCAGAATAAAATCCTCAAAATGTCATCTTACTTGCCAGAGTTATCACTTTTTTTCCCCCCGCTCTTTTTTTTTTTCTGTTGAAAAGCATTTGGACATAATGAGTGCCCTGATCCTGGAGTGCCAATCAATGCTCGGCGTTTTGGTGACAACTTTCAGCTGGGGAGCTCAATTTCTGTTATATGTGAGGAAGGATTTATTAAAACACAAGGAACCGAAACAATTACTTGCATGCTAATGGATGGAAAAGTAATGTGGAGTGGACCTATTCCGAAGTGTGGAGGTATGTATAATATTTATTTCTGATTCAGGAGAACCTGATGTAATGTCTTTTAAGTTGTCACCAAATGAGGTTCAGTTTTTTTGCAAATGGATAGCACTAAGCTCCTGTAAAACCTAGTCCTTAATAAAAAAGTCTAGTGAGGCATGAGCTTTTACTATAAACAAGTCTGCAGGAGTGAATTTTTCTCATAACTGTTATAAGGACAGAAGAAAAACATGAAATAAAATTGTCATAAACATCAGTGATGCAAGCACTGCTATATAACCTCTGTAACAATGAAGGCTCATCTAAGAAACTTATTAGGTCTGGAATGGGAATAGCTTATACTGTTCATACTTTCAGATAGCTGTCATTTGGCACTGGTGGAACTACAATTTCCCAAAGACATTTCATGCTTGAAAGGATCATTCCTGCCTTTTTTTTTTCCCCCCTTTTCTTTTTAAATCATGTATTTGTTCAATTTGAGAAACTGTTTAAAGCAATGAGCTTCAGTGCTAGCAATACACCGATTATATGCATCTCTGCGTTTTTGAATTCCAGTCCGATCAGTATCATGATTGATCTTGTTAGTACCTAGGAGAAAGAAATAGCAGGGAAGAAGAAAATAAGAATATCCTTCTGTTTTCACTGAACCTTATTTTAGTACAATGAAAATTTCTGTTCTTCAATATTTAAGTCTCATGATCAACTTTTCTCTCAATGTTCTTAAGCAGTCAAGAAAACTGAGTTTGTTGGTTTTTTGGGGGGTTTTGTTTGTTTGTTTTGTTTGTTATGTTTTGGTTTGGCTTGGTTTGGTCTGATTTTTTTGTTTGTGTTCGTTTTTTAAATTATTTTCACCCAGCTTCATATAGGTTTTCTTCAAAATACAGCTGTTGACTTCCTGCTTCAGACAGATGAACAAGTTAAAATCATTTGAGTGCTCAGTGACGTTTGCTTCTACAATATTAGATTAGAATAAAGATGTTGATCTCTTTTTAGGTTTACAGCTATGGTATTTAAAACAGTTTGAGAGGTTTTATTTCTTCTATCCACAGTGACACCTCAGCTGGGGAAGATTCTCTTAGCAATTGATCTTCCTATGCATAGAAATTTAATACCTCCATACACCACAACCTCTAAAACACGGTGTTACGCATACTTCCTTGCACTTGTTTATGCTAATAGATATAAAAATACAACCTTTACTTCACTAATTGTCTGTATTTTAAGATCTCTTAACCTAAAGGCAAAAAAAAACTGAATTCACTTGTTTGTAATTATTTTTTAAAAAAAACATATGATTTAATCAATAGTGATATAATCTGCAGTGATCACAATATTATGGAGTTCGGGATCCTGCTGAAGCATGCTGAAGGTTAGTACAAAGACAAAGGTTTTAGATTGTAGAAAAACAAACTTCAGCTCACTCAGAGCTCAGCTGGGAGAGATTCTGTGGAAAGCTTCCATGGAGGATAAATAAGATAGTGAGTGCTGGGAATTTTTCAAGAATGCTCTCCTGGAAGCACAGAAACAGTCCATCCCCTTTAAAGGTAAGGGAAGCAGGCAGAGCAAGAGACCCCCTTGACTTACTTGTGAGCTTCTGAGTCTTCTCAAAACTGAAAGAGAAGTGTACCAGAGATGGAAAAGCAGACGAATACTTGTTGAGAACTACAAGGGTGTGCAGGGATGCAGTTAGAAAAGCAAAAGCTCGTCTTGAATTGAAACTGGTCAGATGTGTCAAAAACTACAAGAAAGGGTTCTTCAAGTACATAAACAACAAGGAGAAACAGAAGGAAAATGTTTGCCTGCTGTTAAACAGGAGAGGTAAATTAGTCACTGACAGCGCTGAAAAGGCAGAGGTTCCCAATACTTTCTTCACCTCGTCTTTACCAGCACTGCTGGGCCCCGGACTGCGAACAACAGTCCAGGTTGATGCAAACACAAACCCACCATCAGTGAAGGAAGAGTTACTATGCAAACTATCACAGGAGCTTGACCCCTACAAATTGATGAGGCCTGACACTATCCACCCAAGGGATAGCCAGTTAAGAGAAATGGCTGATGTTGTTGTGAGGCCGCTCTCCATAATCTTTGAGAAGTGATCTGGATGATGGAATCAAGTGTACCCTGATAAAGTTTTCTGATGACACCAGAGTGGGGAAGGGGACACTTTGGAAGGAAGAACCACCCTACAGGAAGACCTGGATAGGGTCGAAGAGTGGGCTAACAAGAACCTTATGAACTTCAACAAGGACAAGGGTAAAGTCTTGCACCTGAGAAAACATAATCCAGGAGTGCAGCACAGGCTGGGATGCACCTGGCTGGGGAGCAGGTCCATGGAAACGGACGTGGGAGTCCTGGTGGACAACAAGCTCAATATGAATGAACAGTGTGCTGCAGTGGCAAAGAAAGCCAATAGGATGCTGGGTTGCATCAACAAAGGCATCACCAGCAGAAACAAAGAAGTCATCCCACTCTACTCAGTGCTGGTCAGGCCACACCTGGAAATGAAATGTTCAGTTTTGGTCCCCGCTATACAAAAAAGATGTGGACAGGCTGGAGAGGGTCCAGAGAAGGGCCACCAAGATGATCAAAGGACTGGGAAGCCTACCATCTAAGAAAAGACTGAGAGAATTGGGTTTGTTCAGCCTTGAGAAAAGAAGACTTAGGGGAGACCTTATCACCATGTTCCAGTATTTAAAGGGTGGCTACAAAGAAGATGGAGCCTCCCTGTTTACAAGGCATCACATGGAAAAGATGAGGGATAATGGGTAGAAGTTACTCCTGGGGAGATTCCAACTGGACTCCAGAGGAAAATTTTTCACAAGAACAATCAACCACTGGAAGAATCGCCTGAGGGAAGTGGTGGATTCCCCATCATTAGACACTTTCAAGATCAACTGGACAAGGTGCTGGGCCATCTTCTCTAGACTGTGCTTTTGCCAAGAAAGGTTGGACCAGATGATCCTTGAGGTCCCTTCTAACCTGGTATTCTATAACTCTATGATTCTGTAATGACATAATGCACATGCTTTATTATAAGGTTCATGGAGCTGAACAATGTTGCTAAGAAAATATAAGGTTGCATTTTCAATGTTACTTAAAAACTTAAATTAATGGGGATATTTTAAAATGTCTGTCCATGCACAGGATAATCTGATCCATAGGTGGTCTGAGACTCTAAATGGAACATATATTGGAATCCTAGATGTTGGGACACTAGTATATTTGAATTAGATGTATTTATCAACTGTAGAATTAGATAGACTTTTAAAATTTAAGATAAATTTTGAAGAGAAATGAACATATTTTTAAGCTAATAATACAATTTGGTCTGCTGGGACATTCAGAATTTCTATTGACTGTGTACACATTTGCCTGTAACACAAAGTTATTTCATATAAGGTGAAGTTTACTTGCCCTACGCAGGCCTCATAATTTCATTGTCATATACATCAAGTCAAAGGCAGGAACTCCACATACTGACTAGAAGACACTGAATGTGACTGCTGTGCAGTTTTCCTTCCACTGCAGAAATGTCGGCTATTGGAATATATAGGAGAGAACCACTTAATAATAGATGTTGTGCAGATGGATAGGGTCACCATACTAATTTTTCAGGACAGTCGTGATCAGCCTCTGCTGGGGCTTTCTCCCAGCCCTTCCCATGGCCCAGGATCCCATTTCAGCTGAGCCTGGGGCTGTTCTTCCCTGTCCCAGCAATGCCACAAGAGTACTGGTCTCCAGCCCTGTTTTCTGCTGATTCCAACTTGCTCATTGGACTTCCTGGTTTGACCTCAGACCTAACCCATCAAATTGCATCTATCTGATGGTCACTTGATTTTCATCAGACCCTTTTGCTGTCACCAATCCAGTCCTGTTCACCTTGCTCAGGTAGAGTTGGATGATGTTCTGTCTGTGAAGGCACTAACTCTGCATGTGTGTGTGTGATCATCCTTGGCTCCTGACTTCTCTTCTCTAGTGGAGCAGCCCTCCTTTTCCTGTTCCCTGATGCTTTTGAATTTGGGATTCCTGTCCTTGTGCCTTTCATCCTTCCTGTGTGAGGGCTATAAGGAGGATTTTCCATAATCTCTTGTAATATTATGCTGTTGTACCCGTGCTGCAGCTCTTGGTCTTCCTGCATAACTCCTGTAGTGCTTAATATCCTGCTGTCCTGTAGGATGGGTCATAAGCTCTTTAAAAAAGGGTAAAAAAATATGAATCTACAAGATGTTCAGTGATTGCTCTGTCATCCTCAAAGCTTTCTTCATATTCACATACGGAAATTTCCTGCTGCAACCCCTGCACCTTATTATACAAAGAAATAAATAGAAATGACTTTGTGAGAGTTCTTAGATCAGGCTAAGATTGGCTTTCTGTGTTTGGCGTAGACATGTGTTTGACAAAGAGACTCTGGTTGATGACAACATCTAGTTATGTTATATTTCTAGTGTTTTGTTTTTAACACACTGACAGTGGGTATGAATCTGCCAGGTAACCATCCAATAGAACTGGAAGAAAGAACAGGGGCTGAAAATCAATGTAAAAAAGACCAGGGAAACAATCCTTTGTCAAGATGACCGGAGAGTTTTATTTTCTAAAAAACAAGGCTTTTTAAGATAGGCCGAGTCACCCAGCTGTTCTGAAGGGAAGGACTTCTGGGTCTAGGAAATCAGCATGTGATGGTGAAAGTCAAATAAAAAACTCTATTGAATCTTGCACTGCAGGCATCAGGAAGAACCATAATCAGAGGAAGGGTAAGAAAGATTTTCTTTCACAAAAAAACCCCAACAAACCAACCAACCAACAAAACAAAACAAAAAAAAAACAAACAAACAAACAAACAAAAAAAAACAAACAAAAAAAACCAATTCAAAACACTCTATTATTGTTAGATCCCAAATACAAATTACTCTGAATTTAGGCAATGGGCATTATTTTTAATGTAATATTCATAGGAGTATTTTTTTAAGAGGGTTACTTTTTTTGTATTCCAAAGATAATATTTAACAGTTTCATGTAAATTTTGTGACAAAATGGAGCTTTATACAGGTTTGACAATACTGTATTCCAACTACGGTAGTATACTATGATCAGAATGAGGCCATCTCATATTTATATTCTTGTTAATATATTTTGTAGTTTATAGGCTCCATATGTATTTTGAATATGTATAAGTAGTTGTCTACAATAAATTGTAGGGATGATGAATGCTGGAGGGTTAACCTTCTGGTTGGTGAGGTGAATATGAGTTTAAATACCTTATTGTTTGACTGGTACTGTTTGCTGAAGTTAGTGTTAAAAAGGAACTTTAAGGTAAAAGGTGAGAAACAGTTCATCATTTTAATATAGGAGCTTGGTAATGTCCCGAGAAAAATGAAGATTGGACAAATGATCATGATAATTCATGATCTTCAATTTGAAGGTGTGTCAAAGAGAGCAAAATTAATCTATTTTTGTAATAGGGAGGTGCAGAATAGCATAGGCAGTGGTAGGTACTGTGCTGCTTTGTCAAAATGAGCAACCAAAATGCTTTGCAGACTGTATTAGGTGAAAAAAATACAGAAATTTAAGAAATAGACATGTCTTTGGGGGAAAATGCTGTATATTTCACACTATTTAGTAGAGACACATGCCTGTCAAAAGTACAGTAGCACCTTCCGAACTTTGTGATCTACAATTTAGCTCATTTATTTTCATTGTGTAACACAATATCCACTGGAACAGTGGTGTTATGAAACTTTGTGGCGCAGCTTTCTCTTCCTGTGAAGTAAGATGCTTTTGCTGTCTGTCTAAATGGATACTTACATGATACTAGCCATCAAAAAAATTGAGTGTTTTCTGATAATTAAATACATACGCAATTATATTGGTGGTGGGGCAGAGTTTGCCACTCACCAAGTTTGCCACAGGGAGGAGTGGCTGATATGCCAGAGGCTTGTGCTGCCATCCAGAGGGACCTCAACAGGCTAGAAAAATAGGCTAATAGGAATCTCATGAAGTATAACGAGGGGAAGTGCAAAGTCCCGCACCTGGGGAGGAACAAGGCTGTGCATCAATATATGCTGGGGGCCACCCAGCTGTAAAGCAGCTTTGCAGTTAAGGCCCTGGGGGTCCTGGTGGACACCAAGTTAAATATGTGTCCTTGCAGCAAAGAATGCTAATGGTGTCCTGGGATGCATAAAGCAAAGTATTGCCAGTAGGTTGAGGGAGGTGATCTTTCCCACCTACCCTGAGTACTGGTGAGGCCACACCTGGAGTTTCTGTCCAGTCTTGGGCTCCTCAGTACACAAGAAACATGGACATACAAGACAGAGTCCAATGAAGGGATGAAAAGGGATTAAAGGATTGGAGCATCTCTCCTACGAGGAAAGGCTGAGAGAGCTGGGGCTGTTTAGCCTGTAGAAGAGAAGGCTCAGGGGGAGATCTTACCAATGTATATTAATACCTGAAGGGAGGGTGCAAAGAGGACGAAGCCAGAGCCAGAGTCTTTTCGGTGGTGTCCAGTGACAGGACCAAAGACAATGGGAACTAAATGAAACAGGGGGTTCCATCTGAACATGAGGAAATGCTTTTTTACTGTGAGAGTGATCAAGCACTGGCATAGGTAGCTGAGGGAGGTTGTGGAGCCTCCTTCCTTGGAGGTATTCAAAAGCTGTATGATCATGGTCCAGATCACGTGCTCATTTAGATAAATACATAAATAAAACAATACTGGAGCAGAAGTAACTTCCTATCATTTTTTTCTTTTTCTTTTTCTTTTTTTTTTTTCCCCAGTAAACAAAGTCCCTGAGCAATTAATTATGAAATCAGTTTAAGGCTATCCCTTGTCTTCACTGGAAACTGGATCAAGTCTGTATTAAATCTACATGCAGTAGTAATTTACACAACTCCATCTTTGCAGCAGTAATGTTATGTCCTCATAGAATGGTTTGGGCTGGAAGGGACCTTTAAAGGTTATCTAGTCCAACCCCCCTGTCATGGGCAGGGACATCTTTCACTAAATCAGGTTCCTTGCAGCCCTGTCAAACATGACATTGAACACTTCCAGTGATGGGGTATCCACAGCTTCTCTAGGCAACCTGTTCCGGTGTCTCACCACCCTCATCGTAAAAAATGTCTTTCTTATATCTAATGTAAATCTATGCTCTTTCTGTTTAGAACTGTCATCCCTTGTTCTGTCACTACAGGCCCTGATGAAAAGTCTCCTCTGCCTTTCCTGTAAGCCCCCTTAAATATTGAAAGGCTGTAATAAGGCATCCCTGGAGCTTGCTTTTCTCCAGGCTGAACATCCTCAACTCTCTTAGCTTTCCTTCATAGGAAAGGTGTTCCACCCCTCTGATCATTTTTGTGTCCCTTCTAACCTGCTCTAACAGGTCCATGTCCTTCTTGTGCTGGGGACCCCATAGGTGGATGCAGTACTCCAGGTGGGCTCTCACAAGAGCAGAGCAGAGGGGAAAAATCACATTCCTTGACCTGCTGACCACGCTTCTTTTTTTGCAGCCCAGGATAAGATTGTTTTTCTGGGCTGCAGGCACACATTGCCGGCTCATGTCCAATTTTTCATCTGCCAATATCCCCAAGTCCTTCTCTGCAGGACTGCTTTCAATCCATTCATCTCTCGTCATCTTCAGAAGGTCTCCTGACAGATCTCATTTGCTTTGAAAGTGAATATTGAAATGCTTTGTTAATAGGCCAAAAGTTTTTGCTTGTGTTTAAAAATAAATGATAAGTAAGCGTTGCATTCAGGTAGTTACAAAATCCATACATACAGTATGTAATTCACTTTCAGTGCTTTATTAAGATGTTTTATTCAACAATAAAAGAAAACAAGCAAAAATAAAAATATTTGTATACATATAGATGTCTATGATGTAAATAAATATGTATATGTGTTTAGTGAGCCTGGTAAAGAAACAAAGCAAGCTCATCCTTCACTTTACAAGATGAAATTCAAGGGAAAATTTCCAGCTTGATTATGTATGAACTTTGAGGCTTGGTGAAATCCAGGATAATTTTGTGAATTTGTTTAGAAAAGTGTCATAAAAGTAAAATTAAGAGATACATTAAAAAAAAAAAAAACAACAACAAAACAAACAACAAACAAAAAACCAGACAAACCAACCCTGTAAGATTTTCCTTTAGAAAATGTGTTTAGTCCCTGAGGGTTCAGATCCTGAGAAGCACACCAAATCTAAAGTGGGCTGGATCAAATTCTTAATTAGCAATTAAGCAAAGAAGCTCATGATAACAATAACTCTGACATGCATTAATAGTTCTATAAGCTAATGTATTTACACCAATATTCATCAGAACCAACAAAGTATTTAAGCATACTTTGAACTGGAGAAATTGTACTTTTCTAGTGTCTATAAGTTACCATGTGGCCTACTTGATTACTGAAGTTCTTTTATATATATATATATGTGTGTGTGTGTGTATGTATGTATATATGTATATATATATGTATATGTATATGTATATATATATGTATATGTATATATGTGTATATATACACACACTCTGAAGTTCATGTTCTTCTCTAATTATTTGTACAGATAAATATCTCCCACTCTTGGCACATATCCATATCACCTGCAAGAGAGAAGATTAAGGTGACAAAGATCCTTATTTTAATCTTGGTATCTCTTCATTCAACCCCAAGGCACACAATCCTAACACGTTCTATTGCAGTTGGAAGCTTAGAATCTGCTCCTTGATACCTTTTACATCTCAGTAGTGTTAAAAAGTTCTGCTCTCCAGAATACAACGCCGTTACTCCCGAAGTGGAATCCGTATAGCCAGAACATTTTGTGGAAATATAGCTATAAAAGAGCAAATAATTTTTTGAGTCCCCTGAAAATCATCTCCTCCTCAATGAGAAGATATAAGACTAATGCTTGATAACATTCTTAAGCTGAACCTGGAGGATTTGCTTATCCAGTTAGTTCAATTCCTATTTACATAACACAGGAAAAATGGGTAGTTTTATTAGGAATTTGTCCAGAATAAAGGATATCCAGTATTTGATACTCTGTTGTTGAGAGGTCTTTGACAAATATATCTTTCTTCTCATCCAGGTTGCATCAGTGCACATCTGTACCACACAACAGATGGTAATGGAAAAGAGAGTGGTTCAGTTTTACTGTCTGCTTTGTATGATTTAACACTGTCCACAAAAGGTGCTACCTACTTCTTCATGGCTGATATTTTTGGGAAGCAATGAATTTTGCTTCTGCCTACTTGTGTAAGGCACTGAAATGTATGTTGTTTGTTTTCTTCTTAGCCTCACATAGAGGACATAAAAATAGGTCTGACTGAAAAGATTTCGTGACAGAAAAATTAGGTTTAATGTAAAGTTTAAACTGAATAGCTAATACGTTCTGTGGATTTCACTTTCCATAAACAAGTCAGCAATTCCTGAAAATAAAGAAGTTGTAGATTGCTCATCATTTGAGACTGTGGTCACCAGTTTAAGAACATACTGTGTGTAATGCTTTTGTCTTTTCAATGCTGATTTGTTGACCATCATGGAAAACATATTTGTTGCAGAAAATAAGTAACATACAGTTTACATTTCACAGGTTCTAAATTATAATCCGGTATGATAAATAAGGTGTGTTTATGTGGTTATGGTAGTCTAGTGAAAATCAACTCTTATATTTTTCTTAACTTTCTTTTTCCTTATGAGAGGCCTTAACATCTTATTAGGTCCATATCACCTTGTATTTTCATCAAAGAGAGCTTGATTAAGTCTCTTCATAAGTTCTCAATTAATGCTCACTGATGCAAGTCAGAGCAACTTTGAAAAAGCTTTTTTAATAATATTACTCCTAAATCTGTCTTCTATACTTAAGATTCTAGGTAATTCATTTTAGTTAAAACAATAAAAATAATAATAATAATTTAAAAAACCAACTTACTAAATGCCTCTACTTGCTACACTTTTTACTGAAGCAGCTGGATTGACTATAAAGGATAACAATTTGCAAGCACTTCAGTGAGTGAAATAGTTCAATTTAGAGTCAAGTATTTTAAAATTTATTTTCTCAGGAATAAGTAATTGAAATTAGTTATTTGATATGTAACATTGTAAGTCAAGGAAAATATATCTTATTCTTCTAGAGCAAAATATACCCAGGGATCAGTTGCTTTTCTGTCTTGTCTCCTGTGGACGAAGGAGACTTTTTTGTATATTTGTCTATATAGGTATGTTTACTATATTCAGTTATATGCATGATACACATATAGAAAAATACATAGATATGTTTTTTTGAGGATGTGTACACTTGTGCTGAACAATATATGTTCCATTTACCACACTGAATATGCATTAAATTCATAAGATGTCCTAGATATTTTAAATTGCTAGAAAAACATCATGATTTGTTGCCTATTTTAAAAATGTTAATACTTTTAGTGATGGAATTACTGCATTTCTTAGATGTCTAGAATTCAAGATAATTCTGTGCATTAATTCCTCTACTTAGGGAATATCAATCTCCTACTGAAAACAAATAAACAAAACCATGCCAAGCACTCCCCCAGTGTTTTCCTCATGCATTCATACCACTGAGGAAAAGATGATCTCACAGAAGTCTGATGGTGCATGCACTTAACTTTACGTACACGTGTAGATCCATCAGATGTGATGGGTTTGCATTCATGCATGAAATTAAATCTTGAACAGAGCTTTGGAGACTTAAACCTGAAAGATCTGTCCTTTATCAGTATTGGTCTTATGGTTCTTACTCTTCCCACCTGTGAGATTATACCATCTTTGGGATAGATTAGCACTCTCCGTAACCAAAATCAACATCAGTCAAACATGGTTATTACTTCTGAGAATCTCTCTTCTGTGCTATGACTAACTGTCTTGACACTGATCAGCTAATGGAAACTCATTCTGTACCAGATTCTACTCAACTATTTAAGAAGAATTGTTATAAGACTCTTCATCTTTGTAGTACCTACAGCTGTGGAAGTTATTATTGTAATTAATGTGTCATTGAGCCATTGAAAAACTTTAAATATGATTACCAGAGCCTTTGGTTTCAATTATGTTTTAATACAGTTTTCCTAGCTTATATTTACTCACTATCTCTGAGAGAAAAGCTACATGTTATTTCTAGTAATTCTGCTTGCAGATGTATATATTGCAGTGTTTAATATATGTTTGCCAAATACCAAATGTATCAACTAATCTTGTGAGAATGGTATGGTTTTTTCATGAATAAGGAATTTGAACTGCCAACATGACAAGCAAAACATATGTAGCATGACAGTGGATTCATGTCAAAGTTAAAATAACGATTCACTAGTTTCTAGCTTGATACTCAACTGAAACTTTTGCAAGTTTTTCAAACCTCTTTGCTCACAATTAAAACCAAAAGTAATGGCACTTTTGAAACATTACATTTTGTTCTTATGTACTTTATTACAGGAAAATAGATTGTACCTTTAAGAATGCAGTATAAAAAGCTTTATCGGAACTTATTGAACAGTTATTTTATCTTTTTAAGGTTTTGATTCAGTTGTCTCCATCTTATTCTGAACCCCACAGAATCTGTCAGCTCCAAAGCTTTGTTTTATCTTCCCACAAGTGAATTTTTTTAATTTGTTTGTTATAGATGTCTTATATCGAAAGTGATAATTTTGAATTACATATAATAACTCTGTGTTATACCTTTCTCTTTGTTTCATTTTTAGCTCCATGTGGTGGGCATTTTTCATCTCCCAGTGGAGTAATCCTCTCTCCAGGCTGGCCAGGGTATTATAAAGATTCCTTGAATTGTGAATGGGTGATAGAAGCTGAACCAGGACACTCTATCAAAATTACATTTGAAAGGTCTTGGCTAATGTTTTCCTTAATTAATATTTTCAATTTTTTACACAGAAGCAGAAGTTTATTAGCTTTGTCATAACATTAATTTGCACTATCTCTAAAATCAAGCAATTGTATTATCAGGCAGGATTTTCCAAAACACCTTAGTGCCTTCAGAGCATACATTTTATCTTCAGTGTGATTTCTACTTTGATGCACTGAAAAACACTCAAAATACCTACCCTCTTGCATATATTTAAGCCTGTCTGGCCTAGTTAAAAATATTATCTGTTTTTAAAGGTTAGAATGTTACATTTGCTCGTAACCGTGTTGCTATGATGACTTATACTTATGAATTTTTTTCATTTTTTTTTTTTCTCTCTAACCTGTGAAACCTTCAACTCTGGAAATCTGAATAAGCTGTGAAAACTGAATTAAATGCATTCATATTTTTATCCACGGTGAATATTTAGTCATCAAATCAGCTGATCTGTTGCTGTGAAAGGACTCTATGCTCTCAGGATGGAACTCCAGTTTCCCCAAATTACTGCAGCATTCCACTTTTCCTACATTACTACCTGTTACTTAGGTCCTTTCCTTATTCCAAGGACTTAAATACGCTGAGGACCTATAATTTCTTATTGTAGCAAGACATGGGCATTTCATTTAAGCTCTTTATGAGAAAGCAAAACACAAAATATAATTAAAAAAATGCTATGTTCTACATATTTTTGAGGATATTTTAGTTTCTTTTTAATTGTAAATATTAATAAAGTTAAATGATGATCCAGGAAAAAGGGTCCTTTGATGATCAAAGTTATAGCACACAAATATCATGCAAGTACTTTTCAGTTCCTATTTATGCAGCGTATTTTGACTACTTCTAGTCACACTCAAAAGAGAAGATACGGCTTCATTTTAATATAATTCGAAAGTTGTTTTCAGCAGGATATGAAAACCACCAGGTTCTCTTAGCAAAATTTCTTATTGTGATAAAATTGTTTAAAACTTTTTTCTAATACTATAGCTTACACTATAATAAAGTGTTCACATGGCATTATATACAATCAAAGGACAGGTATTATGGACACTTCAAAGGTATTTCCTATCCTTAACATCTAACGAAAGATAGTCCTCCAAAATAACTAGTGCTGTACAGCATCTTAAAATGAAGATTTACCAGATTTTTGATAATTAAAATAAAAAAGAGAAGTGAATAACTCCTTCTTGCAGAAATTAATCAAACTCATATTACTTCAAAATTAAAAGAAAATTATTGGTTTTCTTTACGGTAGTGTAAATCAAAAAAATAAAAATTTTGTAACTTTTGTTAACTCAAGTTTTTTAAAAGAAAAATACAATTTCAAATAATTTATTTTTAATTCAACATTTCATTTTCAATTACACATTTGCTGTGGATAGTCGTTTCAAAGTGCAAAGCATTTGCCTTTTTATTTGCAAAATTCTAAGCCAGCTGGATTTTCTTACTTTGCACCTGAGTTTCATTAAATCTGACAGTCTCTTGTGTATAGTTCTGGTTTGTAATGCATTAAGGCCTTGTCATAAAATTGCACAACCTCTATTACTCTTGTAGGTAAGAGCAATAAGAACAAGACGTGATCTCTTCAGATCACAGAGTGAGCTCCTATCCTCTTTATAAGCTAATCTCATTATGATGACACTTCTTTTTCCATTGCTGCTCATTTTTGACACTCTTGTTGCTTGCCATAGATTGGACTGATATGCATATTGCTCAGATACAGCAACCCGGAGAGGCTCTAGTTACATATAGGTGTGTGTATGCTTACGTGTTTCTGTGCAGGACTACATGTGAAAATACATCTATGTATGTTCACACAAATGCACTTAGATGCATAATTACATGTTGGGATGTAAAGAAAAAGTTATTACATAAACCAAATACTGAAATAAATCTTTATAGTGTACTGAAAGAAAACATTTTGTAAACTAACAGTGGTAAGGTTTTTTACTTAGACTTTATTTTTTTCACACAATTTAAATTTACATTCTGAGGCATTTATACTTTAGCTTCTTTTTAAGGACTCATTCTAGTCTGACTGTCCTTGTTCTGCTCCTGCTTACAAATCTTCAGCTGGACTTTCTCAAGACAGAAGGCTAATTCTGTTGAAATATACACTTTTAAAACTACAGCCAAATGGCTTTCCTATATGATAAGGAGTGGAAGGTGTCCCTTCCCGTGGCAGGGGATTGGAACTAGATGATCCTTAAGATCCCTTCCAACCCAAACCATTCTATGACTAAAAAAGATAAACTCATATTTTGCCCGATTCTTTACATTTCACCTTTGTCCCGAAAAACAGAAACATTTTTTCTAACCTTTCTTGGTGCAAATACTAAGACTTCCACAATGTGTGTAGTTATTTGAAAGGTTTTTAATTTCTCAGTCAGGCTAAAACATGTATAGTACATGTCTAGAATCTTTACATCCTTTCTTTTTGGTTTTTCGAAGGGGAAGGGAACAGTTTATTACTAATGCACATTTCCTGCAGAGTGACAAATTAACATTATATCAGTTTATCATTTGCACAGTGATTTATTTCCTTTTAGTCTGCCTTCTTCCTATGGCTTCTCTCTTATGACATTGCATATGTGCATTCTATGACTGTATGTTAAAGGGTTCCTGTGCCTTGGAGCCGGAGAAATGGGTGAAAAGAAAGAGATTTATAGGCAAAGTGAAAAATAATAACTATTAATTTTTGTGCTTTCAGAGGCTTCATAATAACTTTTCCATATTTTCTTTTATGGACATGCATGTATACTTTAAAGAGTTTATTCCTGTTGCATAGGCATAGCTTTGATAGATTATCTGATAGATTTTTGTTATAAATCAGTAGATTTTTAGGCTGAATTCAAATGATAGAAGTGAGAAATGCAAGTGTCATTCTTCATTGTAATGAAGTGTTTATCATGAAGCCTAATTATGAGTATTTAAATGCTAGGGATGTTAATCAGCAAACTACTGATTGGAGTACTAGTCACATTTGAGTAATGAGTATATACTGTGCAGCAGGGAGTTCTACTCATCCTGACACTGCATTGAGTTGATAGGGTGTCTCATAGAAACAAAGATGCACGTTGTAAATATTAAAGCAGCTTTATCAGTTCAAATTAGATAAAAAAGTGTTTGTCAGCTCCTGTGTTAAAGTTTCACTCCTATCCGCTTGAAGAATTGTTGCAAGTCCTCCATAAGAACAGACCTCACATAGCAATGAAGCCATCCAGTTTAATTTCAGAATAGTGACTAGTTAAGTACGAAAGAATGTTGGAGTGGTCTTACATGAGCACAAAGTATTTTTTTATTCAATTTCCTATAAATCCCTACTGTTTTGTCACACAAGGGAATAACCAGATGATACAGATCACATAAATTGGGCAACAAGAGGAAAGGTATTCAAGGAAAAAGAATGATATAAGCATCACCATTATAAATTAAATTTAAATTGATCGCTTTTCTGAGACAAATGACCAAGCAAAGGCATTGTACATAATCCCCCCCTTCAAATTTCTTTCAGTTTATCTGACTAAAAAGCTGACCTCACCTTTTTTTTTTCACTTGGGTACTTACTTTTTTCCTCTCCTTATTTCCTGCAATTTGTGGTGTTGTATGTAGTTTTTGAGCAACAAGTACTTATGAGAGGATTTCTGTCTTTGGAGACTCAATTTCATCATGTCTTGACTGGCCTGATAGTTGTTTTTCATTTATGAGGTCAATGCCTTTTTACACTTTATGTGTCAAGTATGTTTTTGATAAAGCAACTAAGGAAGCAGAGCAAGACTAAACAATCTGTTTCCAAGACTGTTTCTGGGGTTTTTGTTGGTGTTTTTTTTTTTTTTTTTTTTTTTTTTTTTAATGGATTAGTGGGAAAAACAAGTCCTGGAAAAAGCAAGTTATTGCCTAGTAGCTTTTGAGCAACCTATCATTGTGAATTCGTGTGGGATTGAGTGAAAAAAGAATTCTTCAGTTCTTCTACTTCTAGGCTTATCCTGCTTCATTTCTGTAACTCCCTATTACTTTATTTTTGTGCTCTTTTCTATATTATTTCATAGGAGTGGGACATGGATAAAAGAAAACACATATTTTGGAAGCTTAATTTGACTTCTCATCTTTCACCAGTCTCCCTTAGATTTTTAGGCTCAGACTCATGGGACATGAATGCTGAAATACGGAGTTTCTCAGTACATTGGCATTAGTCATGCAGTTCCTTGAATGGATTTTGCAAAGCCGAATTAGGCATCTAAGTGAATCAGAGAGAGAATTAGGAATATCTGAAGGATCCTTGTAGGATCCTGCTGTTAATTGTTTCTATTTAATTCTGAAAGGGTTTTTCAATAATCCATCAGGGAGTCCATTAAAGCAGTATGATTGATGTGAGTTCTGTCATAGCAAGAAAGAGAGAAACCACTGTCAAAATACCAAACAGGTGTTTGGGATTGCTCATACCATATAAAACAAGACAAACAAGGAGATACCTAGTAGCACTGTCACACTCAGCTTTTCCTTGACAGAACCAGCACACGTACTGTCTCTAAACAGGCATTTTGCTTTATAGGGCTTTCTAAATAGGATTTTTAATTTTTTTTTTTTTTTTTTTCCTTTGGTCATATCTTCTGCCACTAGTTTGGACTGAGCTTCAACTGGCAGAAAGCCACTAGAGTGTCAAAGCAGACTTAAGTAATTCTGTCCCTGCTTATAGATGATTTTAAGGGTAGGTGTTAAGAGTACGAGTATTTGATAATGTAAAGTACCTTGATGATATTTGTGACAAATTGTATAGATATAATAAAAGAATCCATCAACATATCCTCTACATTTACTTAATTTTTCCAGAAGGAAAAATAATTTTGTGCTATAAAATAGTATATGCAAATAATATTAATCTTTGCTAACAAACCATGTGTCTCTGGCTCTTGTTTCCTACAATACAAACCAGCTCAAGGAGTTTAAACTTATTTCTCATCTTACTAAGGCAGTAACCTGAAATTTGATTATTGCATTAATTATATAGGATAATTAATACTATTATATTGATATCATAAAATATATATGTGGAGAAATAATTAAAAGAATATGACCAGGAAATGAGCATAGTTTTAAAGTATGCTTTACTTTGTATAGGCTTATTGAATTTGTTTTAACTGCTGCTTATATTTGTGCCTCTGTGTGTTTCCTCAATTCCAGATTTCAGACAGAACTCAATTATGATGTTTTGGAAGTTCATGATGGACCAAATCTATTATCTCCACTCCTGGGATCTTACAATGGTACACAGGTCCCACAATTCCTCTTTAGCAGTAGCAATTTCATTTATCTTCTCTTTACAACTGACAACAGTCGTTCTAACAATGGATTCAAGATTCACTATGAAAGTAAGTAATTCTGCATTGTATTATTTGATTTCCCTATCAGTGCTTATCTTAGTCATAAAAAGGTGCACAGATGTTGTCCTTGTTAAATTCTCAAACTGAGAAAGATTTAGTGATGTTAAACTGCAAAAAGGATGACTAGTAATTTCACTTACAATTTAATGTCATTGCTGTACTGCTCCATGCTTTAAAAATCAGGAGGTGGGAATGGGAAGCAAATGCCTTTCTTCTGGATGTTGCTTTTGTGTCTTGTTATTCTTATCTTTTATGCAATACGTTTTTGTGTGTGTAAAACTGCATGAGATCAGGAAAATTATGAAAATCTAAGCAAATAACTGAATTACTGTCCTGATTGGTGTATCTGTAGCTCTAATTGAAGGTAATGGGAAATGCAGTTCACACTAATAAGCTGAAAAACAAGCTATGGAATTGCTTGACTGTGGATTTTTAGGGATCTAAAAACCTGCATATGTGATTTCTTCTGACATACAGAGTATTCTATTTCCCTAATTATAATCATATTAACTACACTGCAGAAAGTATCTGTAAGATTTCATACTTTATGAACTCTTAAAATTCATATAAGTTGATATATTATCATGTCATTTACTTTTAGTGTTTCTAAATATACCTTTTGTTGTAATAAGTGAAATAGTACTTTTCTGTATTCACTGTTTAATTTGCTTAGTAAAGGTGATGAGCACATTGCTATCTATCCATTTCTGTTTCATACTCCTACTTGTTGGAACTATCACCAAGCAATTTTCAGATGTTCTTAATGTTTTACATTAATTTTGACCATTTTCACTTTTCCTTACTACTAATGATAACAATATTAAACACAATATATGTAGAGGTGATTTTTTGCCAGATAAAATTTGGGCTAATTTTAACTCTAGTGAATGTCAAGTTCTGGATGCTTATTTGAAACAAATCTATCATTATTCCAAAATTATTTTACTTTCCTACCTTCAGCCACATCCTTCCATTTGTATGAACTTTTACATTGAAGAAGCGATGATTTTGTTAAGTTCTCATCCATTTTGAAGTTCAAATGATGGCTATCATTACAGATCAGGAAAATTAGATTAATATTGCCATCAGAGACCACTAAATTATTCAGTTGATTGGCTAAATTAATAAAGTTAAATAGAAATCGCACTTTGGGAATGTGAACAGCAAAAAGAGGAAAGCTGCACTTATTACAAATATCCTTATATCAAAATGTTTCAACTAAATAAATTTGGAAAAGAAATCTGAAATGTCATTATAAATTAATTCTTCAATTTAATTATAAAATCCCTTTCCTTCTAAAATTGATCCCAACCCCACAGTTCTCTTTACACTAGTGAACAATGAAAGTTACATTTATACTATCAAAGAACATTGAAAATACACCTTTACCATTTTTACACAAAATGAGCCATTTTCAGTACTTGTTTTTTGTGCTTAACATCTTCTGTTTATATACAGATATCTCGTATTAATATTATTTTTGTTTGATTCTTACCGGTTCATTGTCTTATATTATCCAGTACAACCCAATTAGGATTTTGCTTTTCTGGGTAGTAATAATGACTAATGGTCTTCTGTTCAGCATTTTTCTCTTCAAATAGCCTATTGAAAGCTGAAGTTTTTTATATGTTCTTATTTTCTATGCTAGTTATGTCTTTCCACACTGAATTTCTTTGTAAGGAAGGATATTTTATGGTTTTTGTGTAGGAATAAAAGGAATAACACCCATAAAAATTCTTACACTGACTACTTCTGATTTTCTAATTTCAGTAATATTCTTAGAGTTTTTTCTTTCTTTGTTTTTCCCTGATTCTTTTAAAATTAAGTTAAAATTTTCACTGGGAAATAATCTAAAAGCTTTAATTTTCCGACACCCATTAAAATCCTCTTTATCAGCTTCTCTTAACTCCTTTTTCTGCTATTCTTTATCTTCTCAATGTCTCACATATCAAATAAAATTAAGTATAATAATTGTTTATGTAAATAATTTATCTATGTAAAAAAATAAAGGATAACTATAAAAATAAATAAAAAGCATTTTAGCTAGGATAACAAAGTTTTTTGGGGAAAAAAAGGCTGGAAATCAGAATTGTGAGTGATCATCAAAGCTTTTCAACATCAATATCAGGGACAAAATAATTTAATATTACTGAGGTAGAATCACGCTAAATATCTTATAAATTATGTGATGTTTTTCTCTGCAACAGTGACAGGATGCAATTCATTATCCATAACATAACAGTAGCACAAAGAAACATAGTTCAAGGAGTATTCACTGAAAATGTGTGATAATGGATGCTTCGCCCCCACTCACAGCACAGTGATTTACTTAAATTAATTTAAAAAAAACCCTATAGGTTGTTAGGTTGTTTATTTAACTCTTTTTGTTGTTGTTTTTATTGTGGGGTTTTTTTTTGTTTTTTTTTTTTTTTTAATCTAGGTGTAACTGTTAATACTTACTCTTGCTTGGATCCTGGCATACCGGTGCATGGACGTCGTTATGGACATGACTTCTCTATAGGTTCCACTGTCTCATTTAGTTGTGATCCAGGTTACAGGCTGAGTCATGAGGAACCTTTGCTATGTGAAAAAAATCACTGGTGGAGTCACCCACTCCCAACTTGTGATGGTAAGGATGAATGGATAAAATACAGAGTACCTTAAAAACCACACCTTTTGCCAAACTATTGTTATCAAAATGAGTTAAATGTTGGAGCTTGTGAAACCTCCATTTTTAGGAAAAAGAGAATAGTTGAGGGAATATATGTTACATACCTCTGTGTGATTAGATATTTAGCTAAAAAAGTACAGAAGAATATATAATTCTTTAAATCAGCAGGTTATTGAAGATATGTCTATCTGAATATATGTTACTGTGAGCTAACTGATTGCCAGTTAGCTCAAGGCATGCGAGCTTAATCTATATCTGTTTGTAAAGCACTTATTATAAGCCACTAGATAGCTTGTACAAACTACTAGCTATTTGTATTTGGGTATCTTTCTATGGACAGAGGTGTTCTGACATACCAAACATGATATGCAGTTTATTTATACCTGACTCGAAAGCTGGATTTTCTCGTTTCATGTTGATCACTGTGTTCCTAGCTTGTTAACAGAACTTGACGCTCTTCAATTACTGTAGGAATCGATTAGGCCCACATTATACCTGACGATTAAGTGTATGATTGTTAAATCAGACAAAAATGGTATCGAGGAACATCATTCATTTTGGAGTCTCCACCATATCATTGAAGAAGTCTGCTTGAAAAATTATCTAGTAGTTCCAGTTATCTCTTGTTATCAGAATTGTTCATTTTAATCTGTTTTCACAGTTAGGGTGATACCAATTACATTTAATATTAAGAAAGTATATTGTAATATTTATTAAGATGTATATTTGAGGTGTTTTCCTCTCAAAATATTTTTTTTTTTTTCCTTTGAGCATGCTACACGCTTTTCTGGTGATGAAAATGTTATCAGGAATAATGTACCCACTTAATTCTAGAGTAGTATTTAACAAAAAAAAATCTGCTGAACTTCTATGAGCTACATAATGCTCATGATAGTATATTTTTCTAAAGCAGTTCTTAGTGTTTCAGGACACTCAGTTAGAATGAAAAAGCTGAAATTGAATGAAGACTACCGAGAAAGCTCACTAATCACGTATGATTTGACATATGAAAACATAGTAATATCCACTGTATTTCTGTCTTTAAATAATGGTAGGGGTTCTCTTGGGCTTCAGCTTATTTAATTAGCAAATGCTTTCATTTTTGAATTTCAATATGTTGAACATGTCAGTATATGATGATGCTCAAACTTTGCAGTGGTAGAAAGGGGTGTGAATAACGACTTTCCTGAAATGGCACTCTGTAGTTCAGCAAGCCTGTTTCCTAAAGGATTCTGCTTCTCAGCCAGGTTCTTGGGATGAAAAATTGTAGGGTTCCCACAGCTCACAGCCAAGGGAACTATATTTTTACTAAATAGGCCATAGACATAAGATGTGTTTTCTTATGGTGTTAGGCACTAGATGGTAACCATCTAAAGCAAAGAGTATTACACACTCCCTATGAATATGTGCTCTGCTGTGAAATAAACTTACATATTGTGATAAATTTCTTCCTCAAGATGCTGAACTAGCATGCAATTCATTAAGTAAATGAGATTTTTTTTTCTCCAGAGCACATTGCTAAATGGCAATTGTCCATTGAATAAATATGTTCTACACGCAGGATTGAGTACATTTATTCTAGTAAATTTAATCAATTCATGGTTGAACTCATTTTAATTTCATTGCTGAACTTCCTCTCTGGTAGAATGTTTTGAAATAGGATCCAGAGTCCTTGCACCCCAAGGGAAAAAAGGGCATTTGCTAAACGGGCAGTTCTTTGCATAAACAGCGAGTATGGGTTTGTATTAATTGTGACACTAATAAACACACTGGTCGCTGTTCCTGCTCATTCAATATATTACTCTGACTGTTTCTGAGGTGCAGAGTTTTTTATTGATTGTTCTTTTTGATAATTGCACCTCTTTTTGATAATTACATCATGTACTGCTATGCAGATAGACCATCATAATTGTACAGACAGATCATGGCAACTCATGACTGTAAGTGTTTTGGAGGAGGAGAAGGGTGTAGAAGATGAAAAAAATTTAGACTTCTTATAACCAGTTCTTCCTCAAAAGTAGAAGATGGTGTTGACTGCAATACACAGATAAGCATCATAAAAAGATTATCAGGGAAGTCACACTTGGCTGTCTACAGGAACATTTTGACAATTCTGAGAATGATGGTTTCAAAATGAACAAAGTTCTTCCTTACCCAAAGACTGGCCGGAGGCAGTATAATTCATTCATATTTGAATAATTGATATGCATGAAGGATTTCGTAGGTAATTTCCTTAGTTTTGATTTTTATGTGTATCTACATAGATAAGACGTGCACTCTTCCTCAGTGCACATACGTATTCTCTCTATGTGTGTATGTGTATACATATATATGCAAACATAGAAGTTTTTATAGAAATATATATATATATTTCTTCATGGAAATATATTTCTTCATAGAAGAAATTATATACAGAAGTATAGCAAAGCATTTCTGAAAAAAATAGACATTTAGAGTTCCCTGACCTTTGAGGATAGTAGAATCTAATTCTATTCTTTAAAGATAAATCTTTAAGGAAAATATTTTCATAGTCATAGAATAGTTACAGCTGAAAGGAATCTCAGAATGTCATGTAGTCCAAACCCATACCCCAACAAGTGGGTCCAATCTGAATGTTAGATCAGGTTGCTCAGGATCCTACACAACTGAGTTTTATCTCCATGGAGGGAGACTCCATTTCTTCTCTGATCAACCTGTGTCATTGTTTGGCCACATAATAAATATTCTTAACATCTACTGAGAGCTTCCTGTCTTCTGGTTACATCCATTAACTGTCATCCTTTCACTGTGGTGAAAACTACTTGAATTTACACAGTACTTGAATTGCTTTACAGTTTTCAAGACAGCCACTCCACTGTGTTAAAATAAGTTATACAACCATAACATTAAGGCTTCTTCAAAGAATGAAAAGTAACACCTATGATATTTATCAAACCATCAGTCTCTTTTCAGGAAATTAATTAGTCTGTAGACTGTTAGGAATATACTGCTAAAAGCACTTTAGTGTTGTTATGTATAACCAAGTCCTGGATAGCCATCTTGGCAAAATACTTTTTTTTTTTTTTTTTTCAAATGAGGTAGCACTGATCAAGGGTTAGACTTCTGATTTTTTTTTTTTTCCCTTCTTTGGTTCATGTGTAAACAGCTTTTTTATGCATGCAGACCAGAGAAGAAGATTGGTATTACTGCGTACGTTTATTTATTTTGAAAGTGTTCATCTGAAGATGTGGTTTGGTCTATATATCATAAATGTGGGACACATTACCTAGGAAAATAAACATACAAATAAATAACAAGCACCATTTTCAAATGGGAATATGTACAGGCCTTCAGAAAATATTCATACTTGAGAGATAAAATAGATGGTTTTGAGCTTTGCTTAGAAAATATTACTTGTATTACATTTACACCATTCATATCTAACATCTGCATATGATTCATTGCCTACCTATATATCTCTGCATTCCTTAATTTCTTGACTGTAATCTCCTCCAAGTGCTTAACAAATAAGACAAAATTTTGTCTTACCATGTCCTTTCTATATGTATGTTATAACAAAAATTTACTTTTAAACTTTGAATATGTGTGAGAAAACCTGTTCTACCCAATATATGAAGTATTGTATTAATCCCATTTAAAATGACAGGAAAATTAATGTGAAAGTTAGATACCTTATTAAGAGTGTAAAGTGCTTTTTATTCCCTTCATCATAATATGAAATTGAATGCTAATACATAATAATTCTTATTCATTATTTGAATTAAAAATAAATATTGTCATTCCACTTGATCTTTATTTACTTAAGAAAATTAATAAATAGCAAGAAAAATGTTCAAGGAAGATTGAAAACATCTAATGTTTATATTGAAAATGCCTAGATGTCCAAATGAATTAGCAAATATGACTTGTGCAGTACCATGAGGAACAAATCCACAAAGTATGACGGAGATGTTATGTCATTTCTGTTAAGGCATCTCTAAGCTAAAAACAATACTTTCATTAAAATACAACTGTTAAAAAACCTACTGCAAATATTCAATGGGGTAGATGCCAGAATAGGAAACGGATAGCATGTCTTGATCTGGTTTAAATTTAAATAAGAAGGTAAAAATGTTTATGTTGTGAGTAATCTAGGTTACGCTAGTTTCTATTAAGTTCATCTCTTATGTGATATAACTCAGTCCAAGTTTTCTTTCCGTGAGCTTATGATAATAATTTGATGTCCATATTGTTATTCACTTGTTATTACTTGACTGCATCCCGTTTTAAGACACATTACACCCTCTTTAATTAAGGAAGACAGATGCTGAAGTTTCTTAGTCCATGAAGAACAGTATATAAGATTCAAATTCTAATTCACTGTTTCAATATTTTTTAACTATATTTATATTTCCCTTTTATTATCAAATTACACAGCAAATGCAAATCACCTCAGATTTCTAGTTGGAAGTTAGAGTTAATTTAGCAAATTAATGTAGTGGGGCCTCTGTGTGTTTGTGCACAGATATATTTAGAGTTATATACACACATACACAAACACATCTATGTGTGAATAGTTTTATCTTCTTTTCACTCTGTGGTTCTTTCTGAACTAGCATATGAGTCTTTCTCGATGATTCTTGAAACCATTTGTAAAACTAATCATTGTTGCTAATCAATTATAAACGTGTTCCCATCATCTTTGAAAACAAATAGCTTTCAATTATTTGTACTTGCAGCAAGCTGCACTTACTGAAAAAAGTGATTTGTTTCCGAAGGCTTCTGTTCTTATATGTATTTTCTCTTTTTTTGAGAAAATTGAGTTCCATCATTGTATGTTAGTTTTCGAGTTTTGGTTGGTGACCTATGGCTAGTCACTTGAAAAAACTTTATATATCAAAATGGTAGGTGATATAATTTGAAAATGTGCAAAATGTTGTTAATTTCCCAGACATCACCGTCTTCAGTCAGGCTAAAAAGGGATGATATGGGTTTTTTTACTGCATTGCTAGTGAACACTATAAATAGAATTATACAGATACATGTATTTGTATAGATCTGCCTTATTTTCTCTTGCTTTACTGAAATAACAAATACATTCTCTTGATAGCTTTCCGTCCTTCTTGGATATGGTGGCCCCCTTCTTCTCACATCCAGTGAAAACTTGATAACTTCATATTATTGCTATACACTCAGTGCTATACACTTAGTGCTATACACTGAGACTGCGAAATAAATTAAATAGCTATAAACCTTGTTCAAAGACCTCACATGACAGAGAACATAATTAGTGGTATAAAAAAGTAAAATTTAAGAGGTAGGAAGCTTTTCTGTGAACAAGCGTTAAGCTAGCTATACAGGCTTACCTCTACAGGAAGACATTATACAGACTGACTTCTGCAGTAAAATATAAATATGTTAAACATAGAACAGAGGATGTGAAAAAAAATGGAAAAAAATATCTATGAACAAAATGTCACAATCTAATGTAAAGTGTCCAAGCAATACGTTTGTGTAGCGCAGCTGCTGTGACAAGAAAAACAGGTGAGTACTTGCCGTGTTCATGCCGTGGTCATAGTGGTTTTAATCTACAGAAGCAGATTAAGAAAATCTGTCTCTTTTAACTGATCAAAGTGAGAGATACCAATGTGCTTTACCAGCCTTCCAAAGTGAGTCCCCAAGAGGGAAAAGAACAAGACAATTTAGCAGAAGAACAAATGGGTAAAAAGGGAACATTAATAAATTTAAGATAGGAATTATGAGACTATTTCTAGTATTGGAAGATTGATTTTCTATAACGGTTTCATAGTAGCATGAAATATGGCCTGAAATGGAACTTGATAATTTTATGAATGACACAAGTCAAGTGCTTTCATTACAACTACTCATGAATTTCGGGGAAGAAGCACGGCCTGCATGTCTCCCACTGAGAAATTTATGAGTGGCCTGAATAAAGGTTCTAAAATTTTTTGGACAAAAAATTATTTTCAAACTGTATAGGGTCATTTTCCAAGCTAGGCGTGCTTGCTGTCACTCTTCCTTATGACTGATCATGTTACTGAGCAAAATAAATGCAGTTGTGATAATTTACAACAAAATAAAGTATAAGTAATAGCCCAACACTGTTAGAATTTATTTCACCTAAACAACTGGCTTAGCCACTGAACTCCACAATTAAATTTTAATCTTCATTCACAATTATCCAAAACTTGTTTCTTAAATTGTCACATAATTTCTGATCACCACAGTGCTGTAGAGGTATTTTATACTATACATGCAGGTATACATTCAGTCACTTCTATATATTGTTTTCTTTATTTTTTTTATTTTGTTTCTCACTATTCTGAAAACATAGTAATGGAGGGGAAAAAATCTGGCATGTCTTGATTCAGCTTCTCTGCTTGCATAGCAAAGAAATTATTGTTAGTGTGTTAGCAACACAACATTCCATTTTCCACACTGGAACACCAAAATAGCACTTCGTTTATTTGCTTATGTATTCATCCTTCTTTTAGTCTCTTCTAGCCTCCATCTCTGTATAATCATATAAAGTGAAAGAAAGGCTTCTTGTAGAATTTTGGAAAATGTGTGGAGTTTATCTTCTGCTGTTTTTATTTTCATGTGTTTCTGTTTTCCTTTGCACTCTGAAAGAGTCAGATACTAGTAGTGATATCACATGCTTGGGCTGTTTGCCATCTTATCAGGACCAGTGCACATTTTATATTTCAGATCTGTCAACTTGGCTTTGTTTTGTAAAATGCTTGTCCCTTGATGCCTTTTTTTGCCATCTGCTAGCCTTCATAGATTTACGCAGAGTGCCTAACAGCATGCCATACATGTTTTCTCACCATTTGCATTCCTGAAACGTTTTCCAAACACCCACTGTAAAATGCATTATTTGTTTGGGCTGTTTCCCATGATTATAAAAACCGATTGCTTATTTAATAGGGCTGACCTAAGGTATGGACAAAGTAGGTAATTACCATCAGAAGCTCCAATAACATGCTGTCATAGCCCTGTTCTGTTTCACTATTGTCTAAATAAAACAAGATCAGGTGATAATTGGACAGTGGTTATCATCGTCATTGTTTCTTCATCAGAGAAGTGAGGAGGAAAATTAGTATGCTGGGATGTTATTCCCCTGTGGCTACAATGATGATGTTGGGCAGTTGTGGTCCTAGAACATCCTATTTCAGCCTATGGTACTGGATCTCCCAGCTTACAACTAGGCCAAAAAGGCTAGAAAGTTGGCAGGATAAATAGCACACACATATTTTTGTTACGCACACAAATATACAAGTTTAAAACAGAAATGTGTTTAGTTAGAACAACCAGACAAATTTAGCTAGGCAAAATAGGGTGATCTTCATCCTAGGATATAAGATGAAGTTCAATTTCTGCTTTATAAGAAAGCTGTATTTAAATATATACTTCTTTTAATTCAGGGCCATAAAGATAGTGATGACATGTAATGCAGCAACCTCATTATGAAAAATTATTGACCTTTATGAAAACATTTGACAGTGCTACTAAAGTGTCTAAAAAAATGCATGTATTTCCTTGAGACAAATGTCTGCTTGGGTACAGGGTAAGACACAAGGTACATTCTGGATATTCTTTCAATTCGCTATATGGCTTGTCCTTAGATCAGTTTTGAACGTACTTCTACGAGCAGAAAAACATGACTGGTCAGCATATTCCTTCTCAAATAAATAGCATTAGTAGCAAAAGCAATGATAGGTACAACTTTCATGATTCATCCCATCAATGTGTAGCAGAAATTGTCCCAAGCAGAATAAATATTAACTTATAGTAGAATAAATGGCATGATGTAACAAATTACTCACAACACCTTTCTCCTGAAGAAGTATGAAGATGTTGTTTGAGGACCGTTCATATACTGAAAGGCCAAATTTCTCCCACCTTTACAATCCGTACTGTAGAGTACTGTGCCGGTAGCTGCTGCTGACTGGTGTTACAGGAGCAGTAGGAGCAGGTTAAACCAGCTAGTGCAGGTGGGCCAGCCTCTCTCAGAAACAGGTATTGCTCCTCCAGCCTGGGACAGCCTCCTTCCCTGGCCCTCGCTGGAGTGGCACAGGCTGGGAAGCACAGACACGAGAAGTAGGCGAGCAACAGCTTATACAAGAAGGGAAAGAGGGACTGATAGTTATATCGACTGGAATTGCAGGCAAGTAACTGCCATATGCCTGTCTCCCAAACTGCCTTTCAACAGCTTCGGTGCCTGCTGCGGAGGAAACCCTCTTATTAAAAATGGGAGTGCTGAATGCTGGCTTAGGTTAAGGTACAGGCTCAGAGAAGCTGTGGTGGCTACAAATAAAAATTCTGAAAGGACACTGGTTGAGAACTCGTCTACTAAAGGCTGAAAAGGGAGAGTTTGGGTTAATTACTTTGGAAGAGCTGCTCATTAAGAACTGCAATATCCTTTCCTAAAGCAGTCTATATTATTCTACTTAAATCTGATGGCAATAACATGGTTTACTATTTTTTTCGTATTCTGGAACATTTCTAATGCATATAATTAGGCTAAGAAAAATAAAAGGAATAGATGTTTTTAATCTTGAAGCGAAAAAACCCTGTAGACATATTCATTCGTTCTATAATGTATGCCCTTCTGAGATAATGTATATTCAGAGAACTATAATGTAATAACTTTTCTTGGTACTGAGTTTTAATCACTGTTATTGATAAAAGATAATTCTAAGCTCTAAGAGCCTCTTCACTACTAAAAGTTACTCTGTTTAGTAGTCCAAAAGCTCTGGAATGGAAAATTCACCATTAGAATGTAATGGTGAATTGTGAAGATATTTATGCCACTGTTGTAAGATTTTATTTGTGTATTTTGTATTAATTCAAGCTGCAGTTTAATTTTTATATTGCTCAATTACTGATTACTTTTACAAAGTCACTATTGATACTATAGAAAGACTTATTCTTATATTGGCAATTGTCATTATCATTATCACTTGCATTATAGATATAGATGCATATCCAATAATTAGATACAAGAAAGGATGTCATGCTTCCCTGCAGTAATATTTTCAGTGAGTAATTCTTCAATAGCGACATCCACTCTGTGCCATTTTAACTCTCCAGCCTTAGATTCTGGCTAAAGTGATATTGTTTGGCCCCATTTCTTCTTCTGCATTCATCTTGTAACTTTCACAGTATCTCAAGAAAATGTGAAAAAACAGCTAAGGAAACTCGCTTTTCATTTTCTTAGGACCTATAACAAAGCATGTTAATGATTCATTGACTGTATTTCTTTTCATATTCTGTAAAAATGGGCTGAGGTTATGTGTGGAATTACTGAATCATTTGACCAACAATTTTTAAGCAATTTTAAAGCCAGAAGTTTTTTTTAAAAATATTTTCTTATATTTTCTGTCATCTGTAAGTTTTATACTTATTATTTTGTTCGTTATTTCTAGCTTTATGTGGTGGAGATGTTAGAGGACCTAGTGGAACGATTTTATCCCCTGGTTATCCTGATCTGTATCCAAATTCACTGAATTGTACGTGGACTGTGGACGTTACCCATGGAAAAGGTAAATAACCTTTTTCAACCTTTTTTTTTTTTTTAAACGTAAATCCAGTGTTCTGTGCTACACTTGTAGATCTAAGTTAGCAGCAATGAATTAGGATTGCTGATTTTTGGTTTTGTTATTTTTATTATAGTAATTCTTAGAATTCCAGATGTGGACTAGGCCCTTTCTGCTTGCCACAGAACAGAAAGTCTCTAAAAGTTTATACTCCAAGTAACAGATAGTTGGATGTGTGCACATTAATTTGTACAGGTGAAAGAGGATGAATGCTTTTTCTGTGTTGAGGAGGAAATGCCTTATCTCTGAGAGAGATTAGCAGGAAGTAATCATTGGTATTTAGACTTGATATCAACAGAAGAATCTGAAGTGAAGACTTAAGTGAAGATGTTATTCATATTATGGCATAAAAAAGGAATGAAGTTAATGAGAGAGGAGTTGTTTAAAAGATTGCTCATTATCGTTAAATTTTACATTATGACTAGCTGTCGACAAGAAAATGTCAGAAAGAAAAGACCTATTATTTTGAAGAAAAGAAACCATTTCAGCTTACTAAGATACATTTTCAGGGTGACAGCATATATATGCAGCAGTTTTGTATGCATATAGAGATTGAATAAATAATATAGTTTAGGTATAAATGTAGAAAGAAAAAAAAATGGAACCCAATAAGAGGACATTTAGAGAGGTAAGAAAGAATTATAGAATGACTGATCACAGAAGCTGAGGGTCATGAGACTTTTAAGAAAAGGATGGTTATTTGTTGAAGGAGGATTTCAGGATAAAGGTGTAATACTGGTTTTAATTTTTATCTGAGAAAGGATCTTAGTAAGAGTTATTTCAAAGGAATAAGAAGAGGTTAGAAAATGCTTAGGACACAAATGGAAGCTGGGAATTCCAGCTAGCAAAATTCCCTTGAAATAGTGTGTCCTACCTGCTTTAAGGTGAAAGGTTTGGGGACTAGATGAGAAGAGATGGTCAAACTTTTAGATTTTTGTTAGTATTTTAAATATGGGAATGACTACATAGTACACTTGTACTATGAATGGAAAGAGCTAGAGAAGTGTAAGAATTTAATGTTAAGGGAAGGAGAGAAATAGAGATAGGTGTCATAAGAGAAATTGAATACAAATAGGGTGACGTGATATGAACGCTGTAACGCTGGAAAGAATACAAAAAAAGGAATGAAAGGGAGAAGAAGGAAGGCAAGTTCAAGTCTGAATTTCATCATATTTCTCTGTGAGGGCATGAAAAATGTGACAAAGTACAGCAATGATATATTCCTCTAAGAAAGAGTTGTCGATAACATAAAAATAAGACTTCCCTCACAGAGAATTATGCTGATCTGTGGATCCCCTTGTTCTATTTTGTACAAATAGTGCGACAGTTCCTCATCTAGATGTTAAGTCACTCTGACTGGATGTCCCATTTAAAACTCCTTAAAGTGTTAAAGTGACAAATTGCATGTCTCAAAATTATTAAATTATTGCTCCAGCTATTCCACAGTCTCTTTTTACTACCAGTTGAAGCCATTGCGTCAATATAATTTGCTTCTAAGTACGCACAGTGAAAAAGCACTCTGAAATTACTGAGCCTAGATCCGATACTACATTTGCCCTTGTTACCTCTAAGTATTGATACAAGGCTTTTAGAGTTGCAGGGAAGTAGGTGCTGTGGATCTTTTGCAAAGGAGAAGAATATAACTGTTCGTCTAGATAAGCAAGAAAGACTTGTATAAAGTGTAAGAAAACTGTTAGCCCTGTAGCCATTTGGTTTGCTCCCTGTCTGAAAAGCCATTGGATAACCAGCCCAAGCTTTATAATCTGGGCCTCGAAGAGAAGTAGCAGAGATGGAGTTTAACTTCATGGAGTAATGTTTGACTGAAAATTAAGTAAATTCTACGGTAAACATTAGCCCAGATTAAGCCATATTTTTCAGAATTCTTGAAAGACATTTTATTAACACTTTCATTGTTTTTTTTTTTTTTTAATTAAAAATAGGATTATGTAGGAAAGTACTTGATTTTTATTTTTTTTTTTTTAGAAAATTAAGTAGTTTTTTGTGATTTATCTTTTTTCTTGAACCCTCAGCTAAAGAAGTACGTAAAAGTTAGGATAAATAAAAACTAAAATTGTCAATATGATTACATTTTATGTGAGGCTATTGAAAAAAACATTATATATAAGGAGAATCCGGGGGGGGGGGGGGGGGGGGACGACACCAAACCAGAAATAATATTATACAGGGAAAGAGAGTAATAGTATAAATACACACATTTACAAGCACGTATATGCTGATACTTATATATATACACACACACACACACATTGATACAGACATGTTCTTGTTTGTGTCAATAAGGTTTATATTATTTTATGGAAATGTTATTAAGGAAAAACATTATTAAATATGAATACTATGTTGTAATTTGACTTGGGCATTTCGACTCATGCTGCTCAAAGATCTGCTGGAAAAAATTGAAGAGTGAGGATATGCTGTGAGTAGGAAATAGGAAATATTGTATGAACTTCTCATATTTTGTTCTTGTTGGCAAAACGATATTAATACTTTAAGCTCTTCCTGTAGTACTGCATGAGGAAGACAGCTCTCCTTTTATAACAATAAGTCACAGTCTTACTTAATTTAACTTTAAACTTCTAACACTAAAGTTCTATGTATGAGTAAGCTAGTTCATTAGGCCACTTCTGTATTTAATGGACAAACACATATATCTTCAGGATATGAGTCATCTCACCCTGAAAAGGTATCTAAAGCAGATGGAATGAACCATCGTCTGAAGGTGTCTATTTATCATCAAATGTCCAGGGGGTTTATATAGTCCCCAGATGAATTGTCCACTGGGAGACTGAGTGACTAAGTTTTAGATAGTTACTGTTTGGGAAAATTAATCCCATACACACAAATGGGTTAAAGTGAGGGAAAAAAAACTTTGTTCTGCAAATCTCATTTTCTGGTCTATTTCGTGTCGAATATAATTCCAACTTCAGAATCTCAAGGAGTACCTTCTACTGGCCATTAACTAGTGATAGGATTTTTGAAAAATAAAGTTCTCTTCAGTTTTTTGTTTTGTTTTTTTTTTTTTTGACAAAGTAAGATGGTTTAATGTCAGACTGACAAGAAAATGTATGTAACTTGCAGCTCCCGAATGCTGTGGGTTATTTTTTTTAAACACACATCTTTATGTTGCAACTTCATACTGCTATTACATAGCAGCAGGCAATTAAAAGCATATGTTTAGTTAAGATTTATATTTTACATCTCAATATGTTGCATTGCTAAGAAAAACAGTTTCTGTGTTTGTATATGCTGTCCTAAATAACAATCTGCAATATAAATATATATATATATATTAATTTTACTGTTCAAGTGTATCTAAACTTCTAGAATTCCACAATGAATTTTCATTTGTGTTCATGTGGGACAGCATTACAATTCTTCAATGGCATTAAAACTTTATATGATTTTTTTTTTTTTTTTTTTTAAATTTGTTAGCTAGGGAATGGAACATGCACTTTAAATATAGTTAATATTTCTAGTAATTGGTATTATTTATGAAGAGGAAAGGAAGCATCTATCATGACAATAATTATTGTATTTTGTCTGTGGTTAGCATGCAATTCAATATATAGTGGAGTATCAGTAGTATATTTTAAACCATTTACTAATAGAAGGGTTAATTTATCCATCCCCCAACAGCCTGGATTGTAATATTGAGAAATGACATTAGAACATTATATCTTCCTGTCTTCATTTCAGATTGTAAATATTCCCTTTATAAAGAAAGGGGCATGTGAGGCAGAATAAGAAGGAATCTACTTGAACATATCTTTTAAAATTCTTCTCTGGAGAAGACACAATCTGTCACACAGCATAGATTAATATGATTAGAATATTTTCTGAAGAAAACTAAATTGTACAGCTACTGCTGGGATATACCTTGGGGTTTTGCTTAGAAATGTCATTGCAATCTGGAAAATTGATTGAACCATTCCCTTGAGTTAAACCTTGAGTTTGTTGTTTGAACAATACTCAGTGAAGCTCAGCCATGATTCACTGGAATTCCATTATTTTGGGTTACTACCATAAAATTTTCTTTGGCATTTCTGATTTTGCTTTGCAGTATTTGCATGCATAAAAAGGGCCAAAATTAATTTGGAGTGCAGTAAGTGCAACAAATATGGCCTGAATTTCAGCCTCATTCTGTATATATCACAATTTTCTCTTAACAGCTCTCTTTTCATTTCAGATCAACACTGTCTCCTATGTAAAACTATGATGAAAAAATTAAACCATTTGCATTTGTCAATCCCAAAGCTAAATCTATATGCATTAGCTCAAAAGATATGTAACCTAAACTTGTTTCCAAAATTTAGTCTGTGATTTTTTGCCAATTTATTGTCATACAATCTAGGAGAATAAATAGGATGCTCAAAGCAGATGAATGGCTTTGCTCATATAATTATTAAATTAAGAATTTATAAAATCCAGAACAGATTCCTTGGATTGTCTAGATTTATCCTATGAATAAAACACGACCCCATCGTGTAATTTCTATATCAGTGCTACTAAGTATGGGTGTGTTTGTCTGGATCTGCAAGCTACAACAAGTCAGGGGAGGGGGGGGGGTTGGGGTATGTGGAGCTATACGAAGAGAAGGAGGTATCTACTTGAAAAGGCTGAATAGTTCTCCAATCGCTTTACAGGGAAGCACAATCTAGAGGTCTCTAAGATCCAAGGGATTTCTCTTGTTGTTCCCTTTTGTCTCTCCAGCTGACAGCAAGACTAAGCATGTATTCCAAAACGCCAATATGTGCATACACACATACAGGTTGTTACACAGACTAACGTGGGCAGAGACAAGTGTCTTTATTGGCACACACAGGAACACGAACTGCACTGATACAGACACGAACACCACAGTCAACCAATCCTATTTCTCCAGTTGAGCTGGGGGGAACAGGAGTTTGCTAGGAGTGACACAGACCTCCCCCCACACACATGCACGTGCTCCCACAGCCTTCCAGGTCTTGGCCCAGGAGTTGGCCCCCAGTCCCACTCCCTCCAGGTGCTGCTCCCCTGTGACCGATGGCCCTTTTTCCAGTTGTTGGTCCCTGACCTCGTCCTTCTCACCAGGCAGTCCATACTAATGTTCACTAGTCATCACACACGTGCTCACACTCTGGACAGAGGACACACTTAAACACTGAATAGACAGGAACAGAGTTTAAAAAGTATAGGGGACAGTCTGCGGTGGTTAGGTGCAGGGATTAGTAAAAGAGGCTTAAGCCTCTCCATTTTCCTATACTTTTTTCTCCTTTATCCACCATAATCCCTCCCTTTACATGCCTTTAGCCCTAAGCATCCCACAAAAAGTTTTGGAGTCTCCAAATACCATTTGAAAATCTCAATTTTTACATAATCTTACAAATTTCCTCAAATACTCCACAGTAAATTTCTAATTTCCGTGGGGCTCAAGATAATATTCTCTCCCCCATTCTAATGAATTATTAAGTTCTGGTTGAACTGTTACAAGATAACAGTTATATATTCAATGGCCCATCAGTCAGAAACTTAAGAGTTCTGGTCTTTTTAATGTCTCCACTAAATCCTGCTCATGAAAGCTTGTATATGTGTGTGTATACCTAATTTCTTCCCTCGTTTCTTGTCTGTGCTTTCTATACTGAAAGGTACTTGACTACATATCCTCATAAACAAGGTGTGCTTACATTCCAGATACCCTTAAATACCCTTACAAATTCTATTTACTATGTGCGATTGAGTTGCATTAACATAAAAGGTTAATGCCATTTGAGACAACCTCAGGGATCCAATGCAATATGAAAAAAATAATAATTCAGGAGAACTGTAAAGCTGCACGTGATGTCTAGAAAAGATGACATCTAGCACCTAAAGGGTCATGAGGTTCCTATGTTTAGACAGTCAAGCACAGTATATCTAGCTTCAGTCTTGGATTTGCTTACCCTGTTTGGGAAGTTCTTTTGCAGGGACAGGGAGGACGGGAAGCATAAAGGGGAAGTGTTTGTTTGTTTTTTGATTAAATTGTGTCTACTATTAAAAATCTGTTGTCCATGAGTGTACCCAAAGATCATTAATCTTCATTCACTTTGTTCGTCTTCAATCACGTGAATGGATCTTCTAAGTATTACATCATTAGATGCGTTTCACAGAGCCTGAATCATATATAACTTTTATGATAAAACTAAAAATGCTATTACACTAGAGGACTCAATAATCACTTAATCTAGCTAATGTCTTATCCTGTTTCTTTTTCTTGACTTGTCTGTGCATTCTACCCAAAGATCATGGTCTATCTCTTAGTTAGAGAAATGCAGAAAAAGTAATTTGTCTGTCTTGACCTTTAAGTCTTTTTTTTTTTTTTTTTTTGCTATTGGGTTCTAGGATATATCTTCCTTTCTAGATGTGTGATTTGTATCTGATGATTTGCAAAAAACGCTAGTCTTAACACATGCCACATCTCCCTTTTTTTGGGAGGAAGTGGTGCTGTTACTGTATGTGCATTGAGAATATAATATCATATATTTTATATCCTTTCCTTTCACTACTGCTATACAAGGATACTGGTGACACTAAGAAATAAGGTTTACCTTTCCCATTCTGCTGTAAACAGTTTGTAATTTTGAACTGTTTAGTGCATCCTTGGATTTTACATGAAAATGCAAGCATATGTCTTTGAATTCCGTAAATCAAGCATCCATATTTTGCAGCTACAGGCAAAAGTGAAAGGTAGTGTCAAAACCCAGAGACCTGCTGCAAAAAAAGGTTTTAATATTAAAATCAGGAAAGATAGTAATTTTTAGAAAAATTGGTTTATCTTCATTTTCTGAACCATGATTCATAATGAAATGCATGAATTTAATCTTTGGCTTAATTACATTGATGTTACCAGTGTGATATGTAATTCTACTTCTGCTTTTTCTAATAGGAGTGCAGTTCACCTTCTACACCTTTCATTTGGAGGATCATCATGACTACTTACTAATAACAGAGAATGGCAGTTTCACACAGCCATTAGCACGTCTGACTGGCTCAGAGCTTCCTTCACCAATCAACGCTGGTCTCTATGGAAATTTCAGGGCTCAGTTGCGCTTTATTTCAGATTTTTCGATATCGTATGAAGGATTTAATATTTCTTTCTCTGGTAAGGAAGTACCTGGAATAACTGTCTCCTGAAAAAGACTTTTTCAGTATTTTATGTAAAAAGAAAAAAAAAAGTTTAAATTGAAGTGATTTTGATGAATACATATACCGAATCATAAAACCATATAAGTTGTTTCCTAAGCACAACAATCAAAGCAAGCAAACCTCTGTGCCTGTGTAGAGGCTTTCTGCTACAGGATAAATAAAATGGCAGTAAACTGTAAGACACTATCAAATGAGGGCAGAAATCAGAACTAATCTAATTTCAGTTAATATAGTTCCAGGTGAGCCCAGAAGTCAATCATTTAGGCTTTTATGCTATGCCATTGTTTTAATTTGTTTTATGTACCTGGGACATTTATGACTCTTGTAAGAGGAATAAAGTATGTTGTGGTATGCATCTTAAAAACGTTGTGAATATATTCATTAGTCTTACTTTTAATGTAGTATAATTGCCAATTTAACATTCACACATTCATTTTGTTTTTAAATCTGAAATCTGTATTGATAATCACGTGGAAATGTACAGAAATTACTAGACTGCAAGATTACAAATATTTCTGATAGAAAACGTTCTCACTTGTACAAGCTGACTTGCTCTCTTGTTTTCAGAGTATAATCTTGAACCTTGTGAAGATCCCGGGATCCCACAATTTGGTAACAGAATAGGTTTTAATTTTGGAGTGGGAGATACTCTGACATTCTCATGTTCATCTGGATATCGTTTAGAAGGAGCTTCAGAGATTATTTGTCTTGGTGGTGGCCGACGAGTATGGAGTGCACCTCTGCCAAGGTGTGTGGGTACGTGGTCAGCTGCTTTCATTTGCTTGTATGTGTAGTCATTGTCCATGGATTTGCAGATTTACAGCATGGAAAAGCATGGTAATGCACCTCTTACTTTTTGATGTACTCTCATACACTCCATATCTCCTTAGTCAAATTTATTTAATCTTTTGTTAATATATTTAGTATTAGAACTGTCAGTGGACTTCATAGTCTATACTTGAAAGCATTTCAAATTGTGGGCACAATGCTTATTCTTCATACTTTGATTAATAGGTTAGGAAAACTGGGTATAAATTCAAATCGGCATTTACCAGTTCAGATGCCTGATAATTGACTCTTATTTGTCAATGTTAGCTTCTGAGTGATACCTGTATTACAAAATTGTGCGAATGTAGTTAGAGCACTTGGACCAGCGTTATTTCATAAAACTAGGTCCATGTATGGGAATGCAGTCAACCTGGGCTTCCTATGTAAGTTAAAGTAGAGAACCATATCCTCAGAATACCCTCAGAACAGTTTTTCTGGCTTTAAAATGATAGTTAAGATAAGTGAGAGGAAACACTCTGATGGCTCCTAACACTCTCCACTCACTGCAGATGTAGCCTACACATACAGCTTTGACTAGAGACTTAACTTTTCATGGCTACTGTTGTCTGAGCTGAATTCTTCTTAAATGTCTCGATTTTCAGTTCTGTTGAGAACTGTTAAAATAACAACAAAATTTCTAAAAAGTACAGTAGTTACTTAAGTGTCTTTTTTTAGAATTTTTTGTTTATTTAAGAGTATATGCTATATGGAAAGGTTTATATATGAAAATATCTATGTCTGCATTTCAAATCTTTTATTTTTTCATACTAAATTGTATGATAGTAAACCATAAGTTTCTTTCAAAATCTGACTGTATAATAACTATTGATTATGTTATTGTTCTTAGCCAATGTTAGTGACATATTTTTCACATCCAAACTATTCCTATGCTTACCTCAGTATAACAAAATTTCTGAATTTGATGTACGCATAAAGGAACATTCATGTATGCATCTACAGAGGAGATCCTTTAGAAGCTGGGTCAGTGTAGTGCATTAATAGAAGTTATTTTTGTGTTGGGGCTGATGAATTTTTAACCAGAATAATAATGAATGCATGCACAGTTTTGAAGACAGGTTAAATTTACGAATAAATTTCTGGAAGTGTTAGTATACTGAAAATGAATTGATAAATTATCAGTAAAGAAGAACTTGCCGCAGAAGCATGAATGGAAAAAAAAAAATATTTCGTTTTCATGACATAGAAAATAATGTTTATGTTTGTGTATTTGGGGGCGGGGAGAGAAAAGCTGGAACACAAGCAGTAATTTATTTTCCAGTGAATGTATTTTCCCCTTATCTTTGAAAATGAAAGATACTCTCCACTAGAATGACTCAATCAGCCAATCATTCCTTTTCAGTCTGAGGAAATAACAGATTGTGCTCTTTTGTATATTCATCTGTATGTTAGATGAAACATCTAATGTACGTAGCTGGGACGTTTTTTAACTGGCCAGAACTCTAGGTAAACTATCACTTTTCGCATCTCCCTCTTCTACCCTAGCCAGACATAGCAAAGGGTTAGCCCATCAGTTAAAACAGTGTTTTTATGGGTCAGAATTTCATGTTTGCATTCACTCAATGCTCTATGTCCTGTAAAAAAAAATAATAATTTAGATTTTCATGAAAATTACAGAGAATTCATGGATAAAGAACTCACTAACATTTTTTTCAGTAGAACTTAAGAAAGTTTCATGTGAGATTCTATGAATTTGTCATTAGTCAAAAATGTCTGTGAGAAGAAAAAGTTTCTTAGCAGTGAAGAACATGCATGCTAAATATTCATCAAATAATTAAATTAATGTTTCAAATTTTGTATTAGTTCTATCTTTCTTTACTATGGTAGCAGTTGATTAGAATAGTTACAACCAGAAGAAAACTTTGAAGAACCTGAAAGACATAAGCTAGATGAATGAACAGATAGATTGTATGATAAAATAAATATAAGATTGATAAATACTAGGTTGGGGGGGGGGGGGGGGGGGGGAAGAGGGGAGGAGGACTCATTGCAGTTATACTTCCCAGGAATACTAAATTAATAGGTTTAACCTAAGAAATTGATTTAAGAATCACTGAAAACAAAGTAAAAATCATATGGTAATTCATATAGAAGATTGGGGACTGCTTGCAGTAACTTGTAGTCTCACCTGAAATATTGCTAAATCTATCTCCATAAAAATATTGTAGAGCTGATCAGAGTTCAGAGAAGGAAGAAAGATAATGAACTTGTACAGATTTTAATATAAAAAGAGAGATGACTGAAGTGTTTTCCTATAATAAATGGCAAAAGTAAACTACCTCAAGAGATGCAGTTCTCTTTTCTATCAATGCAAGAAAAAAGGACATTCAGCTGAAAATAATACTTAAAAAAAAAAAAAGTAAAACTGCTAGAAAAAATATTTTTCCCTTCAACATTAATTAAATTGTGTCAATATTTCTGGTCAATGATAAAAAGAAATTAAAAAGCAATTGTAGATTTAGATGGATAACTAAATTATTCATAATTCTTGCCAGAACATTTATCAGGCATCCTTTTCTGGTTACATAGAAGGCCAATGTGCTGAATCCTGAGGCAGAGTAGACAATCATAATAAATGCTAGAGCACTTCTTGCTCAGAAGTCGGATGAATAAATGATACATATATTAATTACTATTACTCTTCTTCAGTTTATGAAGATATTCTTTTTTAAAACTGAATTTGAAGTTAAGACTTAGTAAATGAAACATTGAAATTAAGAATTAATAAATTAAATTTTAACGTTCAAATAACAAACAAATATTTGTTAATGAATTTTTAAAGCTGAACTGTTCCAATGATGCGTTATCTGGATTCCAGTGGGTTCGATGTTGTGCTGGAACAGTTTTTATAATAGCTATTTTCTCCAAATGCAGAAATATTTTCCATATTTCTATTTATTTAGCTGGTTCTGTTAAATGATGCATAGCTCCAAAGTTGACAAACTGTTACAGAATTTATGCTGCTATTTGTAAGTTTTGATGAACATGATAATTACAAATAACCATGTTGACTAATTACATGATTGGTAGGGGTTCACACAAATACATGTGTATTTCTTGTTTATATATCTGTACATCATTTCTAATATCCTAAAGTTACCTTCATAGTAAATCTGTGTATTTTCAATCTAGTTTAAAGAGATATGATTCAGCTCATCTTGGGGGGATGTCTGTAATCACTTGTGAATTGTGTCCATTGTGTTTCCAGCATATGTATGGTAGTTCTAGTTAACTAACAACTAAACAATGTTACCGTACTGTCATTGTTTTGTTTTGATTTGGTTTGGGTTTTGTTGTCTGTTTTTTTCATATCTAAATGTATGTTCCTTTTCAATACATCTAGAGACATGTAACAATATTGCAAAAAATCATAGCAATAATTTTGAAATCAATTACATCATAATTAAATTCTGAAAACTTTCATATTTGCTTAAATATATGCTCTCACAATTAGCAAGAAGTAATATCAAATACTTTATCCTGTGAAAGTTAGTGCTTTTTCAAGCAAATAACTAAAAATAATCTAGTCTCTTCATAGCTTCCCAATTGTGTAAGGTCTTTTCCTTTGGCTTTCTCAGGGCCATACAATTTCTTTCCAGTCTGCTAAACCTTAGCTGGAAGATAGTGACTTTAAAATCTTGTTTTCTTGTCCTCACATGCTACCTCCACTTATATTTGTCCTTATAACATTTTCTGTCCATGTTTATCAGTATGTCCTAAACAGCTAAGGTCAGAATCTCTGATATTCTGGTTGTACAGATTCCCAAGGAACTATACCCTTTACAGTTATGAAAAGCAGACATGCAAACTTAAAAAGTCTACAGGCAGATCCATTAATTTTTGTAATGTTTATTGCATACTTTCCAGCTAATATTGTATATGGATCTTTTCTGGTGAAGATTTTCGCTAAGGTGATAGTTTTTATCCAGTTTACTGATGTAGCTTCTTTGCCAAGCTTGAGTTAAGATGCTTTTCAGGGAATACCTGGGGAGTGAAAAATAGAAATGTCTGAAAGGTTATATTGTATGAGAGAAAATATTCATTCAGTGTTGAACTGAAGCACACTTATGTTATGAATGAGGTGAAGGTTGTACCACAAATACGTATGCAGTAATTGCAAAGTCCCTTAATTAGTGGGAGAGCCATTAGCTACCCTCTGCACATCTCTTTCCATATCGCCATTAGAGTCTGGCTGCATAGCTTTATCCATTTCTGTGCACACACAAAACTTCAGATGAAGATTGTTTTTATATTTCAGGTTTGAAAAGGTGTCCTTTTGCTAGTTTTAATCGAGTTTTCTTTTAGTATGTGGAGTGTTTTGGCAGTATGAATTCTCAGTTTAAGGCCAGTGACATTCACTTGTAAATATGTCATTGATTCCTCTCAGAACAAATTAATCCAAATCTTTCTTTTGCTTGTAAGAAGTAAATTTATTCCTTCAAATATTTCTCCTGTCATTTCTGAATATGCTGTATTTCTGTTATTTTCTTCAGGGATAGGATATCCTGAACAAAGCAAATTACAGCCTCTGAGGGCTCACTATGTGTTAGTATAATGGCATTATAATGTGATAAGCACTTTCTTAATATTTCTTATGCATTCTGATATTTTACATAAAGTTTTAACTTTTCCTGTTCACTGTGTGGAAATTTTCACTAAGTTCCAACAGTTGTCAAGATATTTTGTGGGGTTTTTTTGGTTTTGGGTTTTTGTGTTTTGGGGTTTTTTTGTTTGTTTGTTTGTTTGTTTGTGTTTTTATGAGATGATTATAGTTAGCTTAAAGGCAACTTTTGCACATTGGTTGATTCTCTTCTTCTAATATAGAATATTTTTTTGTTAATACATTTTACCATGTTAATACTAATGCAGAAGTTCATTTGTCATGCTGTTTCTCCATCCTGCTTTGGTTGGTTGTGGTGCAGGAGCATAGTGTCTAAAGTATACCGGACTCCTCCCCATTCTTGTCAGCTGGAGCTATTAATTATGAAAAAAATAGTAATAATGTAAATAATTGTTTCTAACAATGATTTCTTTTGTATATGGCCATTTTAACAGAAACAACTACTTGCTGTAAAGTTATGCGTGGGTCTTAAATGCAAGATGTTCCCAAACTTGACAACAGTGTCTTTCATTGTAACATAAATGATGCAGTCAGATAACAGCCAAAAAAATATGTGCAAAGCGTAAAGTGAAAGTAACTGTAATACACAGACAGCTATATGAATCTTTTGATGTTAAGATAACTCTGATGTAGAGGCAAGTATTGCAGATACATAATTAGAAATTGCCGTTGTTAATTTTTGGCTCTATGAAGGAAATCTGGTCTTTTGGAACAATATAAAATAAAAGGGAAAACACTGTTCTTACTGATTAAAGAAGACAATGTTCCTTGCATTTTCTTCATCAGCACAGGGTTCCCTGTATTTAACTCTGTCAGAATACCAAAAACACCTGAAAAACTTTCAATGACCTCATCACTCAGGTTACTCCAGGAAAGAATGCTCCAGTCACAATTTATCCTTTCAGGATTGTCTTGTTATCCTCTGTTTTGTTTTGACAAGAGTATATTTTGTTGCTGAAGATTAAAGGTTTTATAAGCAACAGTTTGTTGACCACTGAATTTTGGTACACTTTTTGAATTAGCTGTTGATTTGCAGTCTACCACCACTGTTGGTTAAAGATAAAAGCCTTTTTAGAACGTTTCCACTGATTCACCAAGTACATGTTGCAAGGTACTTAGTCTTCTAACCAAGAGACAACATCTTTTCAAAATGCAGAACCGCTATTTGTGGCTCTTATCTTTTGATTCGAAGGGATTGTCTTCAAGAAAGCAATGGCTGAATTTCAATCTGTAGCAGCACATCACATTTTTTTTTTGTTTGATAATTATTCGTGGTGAGCATTTCATCAGATGAATTGTGAGACACCTTGCAAAATCCTGGTAGAGTGTAATTTTTAAAAAAAGCCATTCATTGAAGAATTGTTTTCAAATGGTCAAATTACCCAAACAGATGCATTTGATTCCTTGGTTACAATAACAATGGCATTTTACATGATTACAGAATTTAAATACAATAAAAGCTGTAGTTTAAACTCATCTGTTTTGTTATGGAAATGTGCAATGAACACACATTCATAACCAAAAGCATAACAGTTATTTCTTATAAATAGCTCTTTATATCAATATTTCTCTTTCATTATTTTTGAGTTTTTGTTTATTTTCCTTTACTGAAATGATTCTATATTTCTGGTAAAGTCCAGAAACAGTGATTTACTTCAATCTTAGTGTTAAATCCTTGTACTCTATATAAGGTTGAATTAAAGTCTTTGTGCAAACGTAGCATGATGTTGAAATATTTTCCCTATATATATTTTTTTTTTCCTACAAGCAAAATGTTTACAGTAGGTTCTAAGTTTCAGCTGAAATAAGTGGATTTTTTTAAAAAAACAACTTTGTCACTAAAAAAACCTGAATTTCATCTCTATTGAATAGGGAATGTAAAATGAAACACTAAGGCAGTGCAGAAATGTTTGTAATTTCTGATAACAGCTCTAAGTATATTTTTAAAGGATGGTCACAGACTTTCTATTCCTCTGTGATTTTTCCTTTACTTCTGAAATAGTGTTTTGAACCTTCTTTTTTCTCTTCTATATTTCCCTCTTTAATTTTTTTCCCTTAGTTTTGTCCTGATTTGCCTCTTCAGTCTCTCTTTTTTTTTCACACACTGTAATGCCTGCTAAAATTCTTTTCCAAACACTTTAAACAAATTACATACGTTCAATATTTGTATTTATTTTAACTTATGAACTCACAACATTATTTTCCTCATTTTACTGAGCACTTAACTACAATAGAAGTATTTTTGATTTATGCTATAGTATTAATATCAAAGAATAGAAGGCAGCCATAGACTATCTGAAGTTTCATGTAATTTTAAGCAACATAGATGTCATATTTACAAATAGAAGTGGAGACTGGCAGATAGAACTATCTATAGTATAGTTTGGAAAGTCTTATAATACTAATCGCTTATCTTCCCTGTTTGATTCTGCACTTATTCAGAATTATACTGCTGGTTTGTGTGTGTGTGTTTGGTGTTTTGTGGTGGGCTTTTTTTATTATTTAAATCATAATTTGCACTGACAGGAAGCCAGTAGAAAAGCAAGGGACTGACTGTTGATTTTGTGGGAATCCCTCTGAGAAGCGTACAAAAGAAGCTACTCTTGTAGGCTGCAGTGCCTGCTTCTGTGGAACTGTAATGATATAACTGAATGCTATGGAAGAAATTCTTTTATACTGTTGTTTTCAAGACTACTGTTACCAAACTTGCTTTCTTGTCTGCTAACACGACGGTTCAGATTGTACAAAGAATCACAGCATGGTTTGGGTTGGAAGTGACCTTTAACATCAAGTCCACCCCCCCTGCCATGGGCAGGGACATCTGTCACTAGACCAGGTTGCTCAAAGCCCCATCCAACCTGGCCTTGAACACTTCCAATGATGGGGCATCCCCATTGTGGAACACAACATTCTGCCTCTGAGTTAAGAAAAGTACAATCAGATTGATGAATATTATGACATGAAAAATTTACTTATTTTTAACTGAAAACATAGCATGACTCTTAAGTTTTAGTTGAAAAGGTCCTACTAGTTGTCTCACTGCTGCATTCTTCAGATTTTAAAAATTGCTTTAAATTACAGTTCTGACAAAAACAGAGTTGTTGGATCAGCTTAATACCATAATTACCTAGTGCCTTTTGACTTGTCTATCTCTCTGTAATGGGAAAAGATATCCCACAAACTTGAAATTACAAACATCTTACTGCTATGTGCTGTAATTCAGACTGACCTATGCATCTTCAGAGTAGCAAGTACACATTTATTTGAGAATGAAATAAAAGGGCAGACATGATCATGTGGACTAGAAGGTTTTCCACTTCTGCCTAGATTATGTGTATCCAACCGTTCAAAGACAAAGTGATGACACCTGAATTATTTGGGTACTTGTTCTCTGTTGCTGTTGAATTTAGCACAATCATCAAGCATTTTTTCTGCTTTGGTCTATGCCTGATTTGGCTTTCTGCACAATGTTTCTTTTAGCTGTGCACAGAAAGTGTAGTTAATCAATGGATTTTTGTCATTTAATATAAAAATTTCATATACAAAATATATATTTCAATATCCCGTATTTTGCTCAAACAAGTCTGGTGAGGGAATTATAGCAATGTTAATAAACAATAATAGCTGTTAAAATAGATATTATAGATTGTTTAAACATCTTTTCAAACCATTAAAAGTACCACATAGTTTTGGACAATACAATTTTTTATTCTGTGAAATTATAAACCAATTAATTTCCCAGGTTGAAATAACTGGGGCTCATTCCCATGAGACTGGCTAAAAAAAAATTGCAAGAATGTTGAAGTAATCCTGAAAACAAACATAAACCCAGAAAATTTGGTGTTAGTTAAATTTAAAATTAATCTAAAGCTGTTAAAAAGAGAGGAAATGCTCTTGTCCTTGCACTGTAATGATCACATATCAAAACTGAAGAAAAAGGGAAGGAAAGAATTGTAACAATTTGTCAGTGTTAATTTAAAATACCTGGTACCTCAATGCTAAAAATGCCATAATTAAAATTATGTAAGCAGTCCAAAACATGATAGTAAATGAAAGTTTGTTATTAATGCCTAATGTGTCATTGCCACAAGTTTTTATGGTTTTGTTGGTTTTTTTTGTGATTAAACTTTTAACGTTTACGATTTTAACGATTACACCAAACTCTACAATTATAAGGTTTCTTTTTTGGAATAATAACAGTATTACTTGGAAACACTTTCTTATTTTTATTTTTAACTCTTCATCTTAAACCCATTTCATCCCTTTCTCCCCTGCCCCCGTAGTTACTATTTTTCTGTTTATTAATGAAATTATTTTTTCTATTGTTTAGCTGGTAGGTACAGCATAAGTCTTTTTCTACTGTAATTTATACCAATGACTATGTTGTTTATTTTAGTAAACTAGTATTAGAGAAAGACTCTCGTTTTTCATTAATCTGTATGAAAATATGTGTATGTGCATGTATGTATATTTATACACGTGCATGTATACACGCGTACATATAAATATGTACACATACACACTTCTAGAGTACTTTTATTTAATTTGCAAGTCTTTGAGTTTCTGTATTAGAGAAGTAAAAATAAGCATATTTCCTTCAAAAAAAAAAATTCAAGAAATATCCTTTAAAACATTATACTTATGCAATGTGCCACTAATATGATTATAACTCTCCATATTATTTAACATATTTTTTATTAAAGTATTGCAATTCAGAAATATTCTTGTAGCCTTCAATCACTGTCATGAACATATATTTAGAACTAGATTTTCAATATCAGTAAATGTTAATAATGTTGAACTATGTTGCATTAACCTTCCCATTATCACCATTACTAAAAATATTTGTTTTCTATTAAAATATACCTTAACATTTTCTTTTAATTGCAGCTGAATGTGGAGCCTCCACGACAAACAATGAAGGAATCTTATTGTCCCCCAATTATCCTCTTAACTATGAAAACAACCATGAATGTATTTATAGCATTCAGGTACAAGCAGGGAAAGGAATCAATATTTCTGCCAGAACATTTCACTTAGCCCAAGGAGATGTTCTTAAGGTATGTAATCATGTAACTTATTTGTTATTTCTAAACTGTAGTTCCTCATATTGTTGATGTTTATCTGTCTGTGATAGTATGGTATGAGGTAAGTTTATATTATCTCTTAGAAAATACATATCTAAACCCATTCTGTTTCTAGAACGTTAAATATTAGGCAACCTGAGGTGTTTCCATAGTCTGTTTCCTAAAGCATATATTTTTCTGACCACATATAATTAAAAAAGGGATTGAAACTGTAAACCAAATGTGAAACTGTAAACCAAACTTAATGTGTATTTGTATTCTATTCTCAGTGTTGAATATTAATCAATACATTTTTTAAAAATTCTGTTTGCTTCCTCAGTGTCTTCATAACTTGAGCTGTGATCTAAACATAATGAACATTACACCCAGAAGTTTAATTTAGTACACTGTCTACATACTATATTTTATACATGAGGTTTATGCTTTAAATTACTCTAATCTTGTGTGGTACGTAACATCTCCTGCAAAATAATCACAGCAATTACATGTGAAGAGAATTTTTGCAATAAACAAAGAAACAACAAAGGGAAAAACAGGATACTAGAACATTGGAGAGTTTTATAGAGACTTCACCCTATAAATTCAGTAGCATTTACTTTGATTTGTTCATATATTTTTATTACTGTATTCCCCAAAAATAAATTTCCAGATACATATATTGTTTAGCCAACTACATATTTAAAGCTGATGATGATCCAGGTGAGCGTCCTTTAGCACATACCATCTACATGCAATAAGATATCCATAGAAGGGATTAAATAATTGTCTAATTTTTTTTCAGAATACTCAATTTAATTTGCCTCTGAGAAACCAAAAAAACCAATGCGTACTGTGCCAATCATGTTTGATAAAAAAAAAAACAAACAAGTTCTTCTGCCATATTCTGATGTGTATTAAAATGAGAAGGATTATGGAAAGATATATTTCTAAGAAACAACTACAATGCAGACTGGGTTTATCTCATCTATCTTTAGCCATCTGAGTATTATGTTAGGATTTCTGTCATTAGTTGTCAAACACAGGCATTTCCAAAAAGGGCTTAATTATACCTAAGGCATAAGCAGACCTAAACAATCAATGGAAGATGAAAAGAAAAAAAAAGCCCTTGAACTTGAATCCTTATCGACCCAAATAACTATCCTAATATCTGTCCACACTTTTTATGCTCATCCAGTATAAATATACGGCTCCATTTTCCTTAACACTTTTTAGGTTGAAACTTTCTAACTCTATTATCTTAGTGTAAAAGTCGTAACACTGTAAGGAGGGAGCTACACTTACATACAGTTATATAAACTTGTATATAAATATAACTGAATAATAATATAAAGCAATTCAAACTTTTTTCCTCTCTTTTTCTTCCTTAATCATAGTGCACATACAGTTTTAAAAAGATCTATGCGCTTAAGATACCTCAAATGTCATTCCAAGCATGTGCACTACAGATGTTTAACTAAAAAATGTTAACTCAGAGGCTTATAAAATGAACTTCTACTTCAATATTGCTACTCAATTACTGTGAACTTAAAAGTAATGCCAAATTAATTATAAATGGAGGGAGGCCACCACTAAGGTGTAAATGTCAATGGTAGAAATATTTGCTGTGTTTTGCATGTGTGCCTATTGATGAAAGTAATATCTAGTAATTATAGTGTTTGTTTTTCAGGTCAGCAGTCTTGAATTATAATAATGAGCCAAAGTTCCTCCCAATCTATTAAAAATACTACAAGAAGTGTTCTTTATTATGATTATCACTTTTTTCAGCCTATCTGACATTTTAGGAAGACTGAGGCACTCAACCTTTAATATTGTGGGAAGGAATATCTGTGGAACTCATCATGTTTTTTCTTGCCTCATCTCTCAGATGTAGCTCTTACAAATTGTCTTAATCCCATCAGACTCTTTTTTCATATGTTCATTTGATACAGGATTCTTGTTTCAGGAAATACAAAGCAGCAGTCACACATTCCAAAATTTTTCTCATGGGACCAGTTCTAAGTTGTCTGTTGATCCCTATTGTTATTGATTACTTCTCATCTCCAGGAGCTGAAAAAGAATCAGTGGAAGATTTGGTGTGTGACTGACTTGTGAATATGCCTGGTATTTATCATTACAGTCTTCAAGATGAGAAAAGTAGTCTTGGTTATCCATATTTTTTTCCTGTATTGTCTTAGACTGATTTATGTTAATCCCAGTAAATCATCTTTGAAGACAAGTTTGCAGGGACTTCCTTTCATTTTTGTAGAAATGGTAACTAAAATGAAAAAAAGGGAAAATACTGCCTGATTTGCCTATTTTGATGACTATGGAGAATACACTTTTGGCTACAGGAGTAGGACATTAGGGTTATACTTTAGTTTTAAGTGAATCAATAATAGTCAACAAATGCTGTAGACCTATCTAATACATACCACTACTTTGTAAATGTGTATAAATATCAGTGCCTTAACCAAACTCTAAGAACTCTGAGGTAAGTAAAAAAAACCTAAGTTTGCCGAAATAATAAATGGCAATGGAAGGAAGTTAAGTTTAAAAAAAAATAAATTATCATCCAGTCTTACAGCAAACAGCTGAGTGAAGTATAGTGAATACACAGTTCCCTTTTAACTATGAACTAGGGAGCGCAAGGAATTCACCATTTGGAAACCAAGATATTTAAATACCAGCTTCCAGACAGGGCTTCCTTTCCCCAAGCACAAATGAAGCAACCCCATAATATTTCATAGTTAAAGCTCAGTTTTTAGCTACAAACTTTGGTTAAGAAATGGAAAATGCATCTCTGTTCTTCAGAACTGATAGATGAAACTGTTGACGAAGTTAATCATGTACTTAGTGTTAATTTTTATGTCAGCTAAAATTTTTGATTATTAAAACTATGGAGATAAAATTCCATTCAAAATATGAATAGGCTGAATATTTTGCTAAACTTCTGATAAATTTTTTAATCAAGTCATGGGGTCTGCTACTTACCACATGAATTCTCTGACCATGGATCAAATTTATACCTGACAAGCACTGTGACTGAAACAATGAAACAGCTGGACTGGGAATACAGCATCAGAGGGAAACAGCATATTTAACACAAATAAATCACCGCCCTTACTGTTACTCCCCAGGCAGAGAAGGAGTTCCCATTTATCAATTCTGAACTGCTATAGAACAGAGGTTTCAGAACATATAATTTGTTTTTCATTTACTTCATTTAGTGTGCAATTCTCTTTTCCTCTTTTTGATGTAACTGCTCTGGCTCCTTACATTGATGTTGGAGGTGGGTTTTTTTGTTTGGCTATTTGGTTTTTATTGGAAACTATAAGAAATATACATGTCTACTACTTTTTGTGTGTGTGTGTGTGTGTGTGCGTGCGTGCGTGCGTGTGTGTGTGTGTGTGTGTAGGGCTATAACCTGCTCTTAATAGTGCCACATCTTGTTTTAATATTCATGAAAGTTTCATGAAGACATATGAAGAATTTAAGATATGTGTAGTCACTACATGACAATCCATTTAATACTAATCTCAGAAGCTGTATAACAAGTGTTTCCTTCTTTGTAATTGTACTGATAAGTGAATTTGTGTGCTACATTTCCAGAAGTCAAAATTTTTAGAGTAAACTGCCTATGTGGGAGGCAGGGAAAAAGAATATATGGTTTTCAAAGTATGACAACATTTCTACCTGCTTTTTTCCCTGCTTTTACCTCCATACACCAGTTTTGCTTGTAAACTCTGTAGTCTCTGATAGCTGTAAGCAAAGCCTTTAGATTTGCACAGAAAGGATCAGAGTTGCCATTAGTCCATTGTTAGTGGTGAACATTTTATTTGTGTTGAAATCAGTTGAATGTAGAAAGTATTCTTTCATGTCAAAGACCTTTCAATATACTTTTCTAATTTACTGGGGGAAAGACATCTTTTATTAAAACTGAAGCTTGAACAAAGATAATATGATTTTTTTTTTATTTTTTTATTTTCAGTAGATTTCAACATAAATAAAAAGGTACCTATGGTACTAATTGATGAGTAATTTTCTGCTAATGTTAAAAAAAAAAAACAAAACCCCAGCCCCCAAAAAATATCTTCAGGCAGATTCCATTAGTGAACCTAAAACAAAAGAGAAAGGAACACCAAGTATGAAAAGGACTGAGATAGAAAGAGAACATGAGTTGTTTGTGTGGATTTTTTTTTTTTTTCCTTTTGTATTAGGTTGTGTGCTTGGCAGTGTGTAGAGTGAGAGCTGATGTGCCAGATGAGATTGCACTTAAGTGGAAAAAACTGACTTTAAGAATTCAGTTTTCCTGCATTTGTGTGCTGTCTCACCTGTGGGACAGCTTTGAAATGTTTGCACATGATTCAGTTTTGGAGGATTTTGTGCAAAGACATCGAAGGGAGGGAATGTTTGGGGCTTTTTGCTAATTTGTTTCTTAAGAACCTCCACGCTTGCTATCATAATCCTTTTAGCAATATCATCCTGAAAACATGAGTGAGAAATAGGTAGTAAATGTAGGGGACAAAAAAATCCCCATACATATGGGCCCTTTTCTGTCTTTATATTAGTGCTTCTATTTGCATGTGATATAAATGATACATTTGACAGGGTGTTGACAGCCTCCACTCTGAGCTGCTGATTTTATGCTATTTCTTCTCTTTATAAAGTCACAAATCTTCATATCCATATGCCTTTTATGTTTCAATGGCAAATCTTAAAAATAGTTCCATTAAAATGCACAAATTTTACATTCACTTTATACTATTCCCTTGCTAAAGTTTTGTGGAGTTAAATAAATTATCAGAAAAAAGACCGTTAATTTCCATTTAAAATTTGTTGATAATAGAGCCCCTCAAAAGCTTAGGAACTTTTATTTATTCTCTAACTGAAAATGCAAACATAACCCTCATCCCCAAATTAAACATTACATCTATCAGTTCAAACCATATTTATGTAAACAGTGTTCACCATTATCATCCTTCCCTATAACATTTCAAAATATCATTGTGATATGAAGAACATTAATGCAATTTTCTGTGCCTTTTCTCCACTTTATGAATTAAACATTTAACAGATCAGACCTTCAAATATCTGATAAAGATGGACTTCTGTTTTCCAAATAGCTTGTCACTGGCATATTCAGGCATTATACAGTCATGAATCAAATATCTTTGCATTAATGCTATAGGATGACTTTAAGGAAAATGCATCCAGATAAATAATATTTTCATAGTGATTATTCTTGGCCATACATTTAGCACCCAAATGACATAAATCCAGATGTGCTGGCAAGGCCTATAAGAAAGATTATTCCTGTTTTAAAAATAAGATAATGATGCTACCTTAATTCACATATAATCTTGTCTTCTCGATCAAATTGTGAAGCTGACTTATTAAAACATTCAAAATCTTTAGCAAAACTACGACTTGTTTTAGGAAGTTTAGAAAGAAAACGCTGGTTGTGCAAATCTTAGAAGAGAATGTAGGCTGTTACCAATTTGTTTGCAACTTAAACTGTATCATTTAAATTACATCTCAAAATTTCTATTTAGTATGCATTAGCTTGACTGAAGCACAAAAAAGACAAGGTGACTTAAATTGAAAATTGTATTCAAAATATACATCCATTTATTGTCCTAAGGGAGACCCAACTATCCCAAGAAGAGGGGTATACGTTAGTTTGAATATTTGGAAGTCAGCAACCAAAAGAAAAAGAAAAGAAATTCAATTTCATGTTCAAATGAATCACATCTCTCCCTCATCCAAATCAAAGACTCATAGAATTTCAGAAGTGTTAGGGTACTTTCAATTTTGTGCCTTCATAGAAATGATATAGGCTTAGAAGTATTATACAGTGGGACAACTAGTTAGCCCATAAAGTAGAACTAGTGTCAACTCTGTAGAGATGTGAGTGTGCCAATGTGAAAGGTTTAATATGGTAGGACAGTTAACAAAATTGGCAATGAAATATGTGTGGGAAATTCTAACATGAAGAAAATTTGTATCATGAAGTGGCTTGTGGGAAGTTCTGGCAAGACATTGAGAATAGTTGGTGTAGTTTATTAATAGCTTCCTTTGGTTAATTATTAGTGATACACACATAGTAGGAAATGGATTACTCTTAGGTAGTGTTTAAAAATAAAATTAATCCTGAATCTTTGAGTGTTAGTAGTTATAAGTACCTTGGAGAGATTGGGAGAGAGAGCATCAAACTCCAGCTGGGTTTTCTTTAAATCTGTCATGATGTAAATATCTCTGTAGGATAGCGGTAATTCTTTCAGTTACTGAAACAAAACTAAGTTCATTTCAGAACTATTTTTTTTTCCAACTTGATTACCAATCTCAGTATTGTTTTAAAGAAATCTTAAATAAAATTAAGAAACCAATCCTAATGCTATTATATATATATATATAAACTTTACTTTGATAAGCAATAATTGCACCTTTTTTGGCTTTAATATCTTATTTTTACTCTGTTTAAGGACATTGGCATTTGAATGCGTGGTTTGCTTGGAATTCATTTGCTTTTTTCAGTAAAAAACAAGGAATGATGCTAACTCATTTTGCTGGATTTCTTAAACTGCTGCACAGTTATTTATTCATTAGAGATGAATATAAATGGCTTATTTGGTTTTTTTTCAGCTGTTTTATTTCAGCATATCATTAAATGTAAGGTCGTTGATATTACTAGAGACATGAGGATTTCTGCAACCACGACTATAGGATTAACGTGTATAAGTCATTCTCACAGATGGGGAACAGACATCATAATATTTCAGATTCACTTTGTTGCCTTACTACTATTGCTGGGGTATTTGTTTTGATTTCATTGTGGTATAGATTCCTGTTTACAAATGCAAGCTTTGATTACATTTCAAATTAATATAATTAGATCTTACTTAGAACTGGAGACAATTCCCTATTTTTTTTTCTAAAGTTTTAGAATTTCCCTGTATTGCAATTTGAAAATTATTCAAAGATCAATTTACTGATTTGCAAATGATTTTTTTCTTAAAACCTGTTTATCAAAGTTTTAATTCTTTTAGAAGTCACTAAATAAATCCTTCAGGACTTAATGGTTGGGTTAGAACTTATAAAGTTATAGTTTAACTATTTTTAGGAATGATAGAAATGCGACAACCTGTGATGTTTTAAAGCAACCAAATTTGTAAGGAAATTTGCTGAGAATTATTGAAAGATTGTTTTATATACTTAGTAGTCTGACAGAAGTTTCTGTTTCAAATATGGAAAAGAAAACTCTTGAAGAAAAATAAAAAATAAAACTGCTGTACTCCAATTTACATATAGATTACATTACTCTTTCAACTTACAGAAGCAGTTGTTCGATTTATTTCCTAGTCTCCTTTTACTTTATGCTTATATTCTAACCTATCTTTACGTGGGAAAAAAAAATAATCAGAGCTATATTTAACAAGCCAAAGTTAGGGAGATGTGAGCTTTTCTATTATGCCACCTCAGTGACTTGAGGCAGACACAGCTACACAAAATAGGTGTTTGCTGATAGGTTGTGACCAGCATTACAATACTGGCAGGGAAAGAGAAAACACAGAGGTTTAAAAACACTGAGCTGATATGGCACCTCTGCCCACTTGTATTGCTATGCAAACAAAGGAACTGACATATTTTAAATTGTGCATTTGAAAAATCACCACAATTAGGTCAACCTAACTCAAGAGAGGCAAACAGCATATCCAAATAGTACTTCAGTTTGAATGGCAATAGATTTCCCTTGGCAAAGCTGTCCTCCCTCTTAATGGAGATGTACAGAATTATTTTGTAAATCAAATATAAGTTGTTTTTTTTCATAACTGTAAAACTTGTATCTGTTTCACAGATCTATGATGGCAAAGACAATACTGCTCACCTGCTGGGTGCGTATACTGGGGCATCGTTAAGAGGCCTGACACTGAGTAGTACTTCAAATCATTTGTGGTTGGAATTTAACTCAGACATGGAGGGCACTGATGAAGGCTTTCAGCTTGTGTATACCAGTAAGTATTTAAGAAAAAAATTGTAATAGATTTAGGATTTTAAAGGAATGAAAATTCTTTGCTCATAAGATGAAAATGCAGTCAAAAGACAAATAATGATCAAATCAACAGCAAAGCACTCATCACTTATCAAAATAATATAGTTTCATAATTGTACCTCAAAAAAGCCAAAACACGTAGTATACTAAAATCTTGCTGTGACAGTACTTTGTGTAGTTTGATACTTAAACCACTGTCTTTTTTTCTAGAGGCTTGTTTTGAAGTTTTTTTTCAGTCTTGGAAAGGATAAGGAAAATAGGATAATTTTCAGTTAATTGTATTAGCACATAAAAATACCTAAGCATGTGAGTAGTTTTAAATGTGTAACCAAAACTCATAGTTTCATAAAGGTAATTCATAAGTAAAAGGCATTCTCTATCTTAAAACTCATGTCTGATAATAACTTTGCATTAAATTAGCAATTTCTGAGTTTGGATTATTGTTTAGAATAATCCACTTTGGAACTGAAATGATAAAGAAAGATTCTTAATAAAAACTTTTTACCTAGATGCAGACTGACAAAATTAAACTATAAAGATTAGAAGAAGAAAAAATATTTTCACATCTCGGGCTTAAAGGGTACACAGGAAACAGAGATACACTCTATTTTGTTAAGTGGCAACTTCTGAAAATATATGTGATTGTTACACCTGTCTATTGACATGCAGTGTATATTACTTCTTTAGTGTATAATTATTTCATAATCTCTTAATTATTATATAAAACTGAATTTTTAGCAAGCAGAACAGTATTATAAGGTACTTTTGCAATGCAGCTGTGAACATCCTTTTTTCTCCCTATGCTTAAATTTTAAGTGCATTTTCACCTGTTCAAAAAATGTTCTTATGTTTCAAAAACTCTCCATCACGTTTTAAAAACTAATTCTAATTAAAAAAAAAAAAAAAAAAGATTAGCAGAATGAAAGGAAAATATTTCAAGATACTACAAAAGTATGTAATTATTTTTCAGGGGAAAGTTGCATAATTATACCATGTATAGCCTGTGTTAGCATAGGACTGTACCCTGTGATTAAAGATAGGCATTCCAATGCTGTGTTACTATGTAAATGTCAAAGTATTTCATTTTTCTTATTTATATTGGTACGTCCAAGCCCAGCACTTGAACCTAACCATTAAGACTTCCTGTCTTTTGAGACAGGCATTCTTGTAGAATGCACTTTCCCAGCCTGAAAAGTTATTAGCCTGAACAGTGTTGAATCTTCTTTTGTAGGTATTTGTAGAATTGGAAGAGAAAAAATGAGAAAAACTCATGGGCCAAGATAAATAGAGGGAGGAAAGAGAAAAATTAAAACCAAGTCATGCAAAGACAGTCACTCATCACCTCCCACAAACAAACCAGTGCCCAGTCAGCCTCTGCGCAATGGCCCCTTTGGAAAGGCTGTCTCCCAGTTTTATTGCTCAGTATGACATTATACGGCATGGAATATCTCTGGTCATCTGGGGTCAGCTGTCCCAGTTTTATTGCTCAGTATGACATTATACGGCATGGAATATTTCTGGTCATCTGGGGTCAGCTGTCCCAGCTGTGTGCCCAGCCTCTTGCCCACTTCTGGCCTACTTGCTGTGGAGGCAGAGTGAGAAACAGAGGTCTTAATGCTGTGCAAGTACTGTTCAACAACAGCAGAAACATTGGTGTGTTATCAACACTGGTTTAGTCAATCTAAAACACAGCACCATATGGGCTGCTATGAAGATAATTAATTCCATCCCAGCCAGACTCGGTATACTCCATCTCCTTTATGCTCTCTCTTCAGATTTATATGCATGGATAAGATTGCCTGTGAGCCTTCTCTTCTCCAGGCTGAACAGTCCCAGCTCTCTCAGCTTATACCAATAGGAGAGATGTTATCGTCCCTTAATCATCTTAGCGGCCCTTTGCTGGTCTTTATTCATTAACCCCACATCTCTCTTGTACTGGAGAGCCCAGAACTGGACACCATACTCCAGGTGTGGCCTCAGCAGTGCTTAGTGTAGAGGGGAAGGATCAACTCGGTCAGCCTGCTGGCAACATGCCTCCTAATGCAGGCCAGGATACCGTTAGCCTTCTTTGCTGAAAGGACAGATTGCTGCTTGTGTTTAGACTGCCATCCACCAGGACCCTCAGGTCCTTTTCTGCAAATCTGCTTTCAAGCTGTGTGGCCCCCAACATATTCTGGTGATGGGGTTGTTCCTTCCCCGGTACAAGACATTGCACTTCTTGTTGCACTTCCTGAGGTTCATGTTTGCCCATCTGTCCAGCCTGTTAAGGTCACTCTGGATGGTAGCATGACCCTCTAGTATACCAGCCATTCCTCCCAGTTTGGTTTTATCAGCAAACTTGGTGAGGGTACGCTCTGTTCCATCACCCAGATCATTAATGAATACATTGAACAAGGTTGGACCCAGTATTGACCCCTAGGGTGCACTGCTAGTTACTGGCCTCCAACTAGACTTCATGCTACTGATCATCACCTATTGGCCGTTTCCTATGTTGGGAAAGACAGCTAATATTTGTTTTGCATGAAACAATGAAACCTTCCGACAGTACCATGGGGTTACCCTGATGGTTTTAAGCAGTAAACAAAATCCCCACAAGCTGTGATGAAACATTCTGTGTCTTGAGGGATGCATTGTGAGCATTCGTGCTCTTTCAGTTGTCTAAAATAGCCAACATTGCCATTCTGGATCCCCTTCACTGTGCCCCTAGATACCAGGTGCTTCTCCAGAAGGATACCATTTTCCCTTCGATCCTGTTGCCAGAACTGCCAGCGCTGTGTGGATAGCTGAAATACATGTAGGGCAGCAAAAGCGCTGCTAGTACCTACACTTCGGCAAGGGAGTTACATGTTCACCCTCAAGAGGGAAGTGATCAGTTAAAAAGACTACTTTGGTTCTCTGTCTGTAAGCAGGCCATAAAGAGATGAGGACATCTCAGGGATCAACATACATTTTAACTTCTTTTCATACAGCGTGATCAACAATTTTCTTAGAGGACAGGAAATTCTAGCTTGTCAATAAATAACCAGAGTGATAATATCAAAATGTTCTTCATTTGGGACTTACCTTAGCCTCTTTTTGAGCTTCTGCTCTGCAATCTGTTCTGGGAAACAATGGCTTAGCTAGGAATGTGGTTCAGCTCAGAGGTTGCGGAGGCTCTTCAGTAGGTGAGCCATTTTCAGTGAGACATTAGAGCTGAAGGAAGAACTGAGAAGATACAGCATTTGACCATTTTTTTTTTTCCTTATGTGAGCAAACAGCCTTATCCAACCTGAAACATTTTGTCTGTAAAATAAAATAATTAACACTTTTTCAATCAATTAATAGCAATCATTCAGTGCCTGAGGAGAGATTGTGAAAGGCTACCAACTGTTGACCAGATGGACAAATACTGTGTAAAACACTTCACTGAACAATGCAGATACGAAAGACCCTTCATTTGCTCCCATATCACCTACATAGAGGAATATCAATCTAACACAATGTGCCTTTTTTACCTATAAACAGCTCGAGCTGCATGATATTGATAAAATACATTTGCTTTTGAACAAAGTGAAGTTTCTAGCTGCTTCTCAGTTAATAACAGAAAACCTTATTTGGAATAGAAAATCTTTCTCCCAAATCACAGTTTATGTTTCACCAAATGTCAATATGCTTCCCTGTTTCTGTATAATGCATGTCATTTTGTTTCCTTCTTGCTCCACATCTCTTAATTCTCCAAAATGTCCATATTTTTTAGCTTGAATTCCCTATATCTTCATTATCATTGCTTCCTGCATGTAGTTTTTTAAATTTACAGACTAATGAACACAGGATTAAGGTAAGGATTGATGAATATAGCAGTATTTCTTTGGTGCCATAGGTGCTATTATGCCACTGGTGTTACTATGCGCAATAACAGCAAATGGATCTGCTGTGCAGTTTTGTTTATGAACCTTTAAATGTCTATTCACAAACTAAGTTGTCATCAAAGTAAATTGACAGTCACTTTAACTGCCATTTCATAATTTATCTTATCATTTTAGAACTGATTGATAATGATAATGAATTTCCTTCTCAGTCTTTAATTGGACTCTTAGGAAAAAAGATGTTATGACACAGTTTGGTTTGCATGCTCTAAATGGGGGGTATAGACTGTTTTCCTCCTTAGCTGTTTAATAACAGAGAAGAAACCTTAAATATGTTGTTACATGAAGTTTGAAAATGTTTGATTTCCATTGGAAAACAGAAAATCTTGATTTCATTAATGTATTTATCTGTTTGATTTTTTTAACTACAGTGTTTTATTCCTGCTGCAGGTTTTGAGCTTTCACATTGTGAGGACCCTGGTGTGCCACAGTTTGGGTATAAAATCAGTGACCAGGGCCATTTTGCTGGAAGCACTATAATTTATGGATGCAACCCAGGTTACACGCTCCACGGAAGTAGCCTTCTAAAGTGTATGACTGGGGAAAGAAGGGCGTGGGACTATCCTCTGCCATCATGTATTGGTACTACACTCTTATTCTATTTTATTTTATTTTATTTTTAAGTTACTTAAACTATTATCTGAATGTAAGAAAAAAAATAGTAAGGATTGTTAGAGCTATGTGAAATTTGATCTGTATGTATATAGATCTGTTTACACTTATATGTACAGATCTGTCTGCATAAATAAATCTCACCCAGGTCTATGTGAGTGGTGTTGCCTTTTTTAAGTTTGAAAAATATAGTAATTACTAAACATTCATGCATACCAAAATTTCTAATGTGTGAAAATCTAGTTATAGTCAGCAAATAGTCTATATAAAAAGATAGCTTAATCAGAAAGACAGGACATGTTTTATGAGGGGTTCTAAAACTAGTTGGGTTAGGTTTTTTTTCTAATTGTATCTAAATAGCATTAAGCTAGAAAACTTTTCATATATTTACAGATGAATACTATAAAATAAATCAAAAGAAAAAATTAAAGATATGAAGAAATATAGAGTTATATTGTATTTTGGCTTCTGTTATGCATCTGTGATGAATAACACAATATTATACATGTTATGACAGTATTATAATAACTATAAGTTGTGCAGGTGCCTATAGGTGCCTTCCATAGGAGAGCAAAAAGAAGACAAGACTTAAATATTCTAGTAATTTTCTTCTTTTTTTCATCTCCTTTTAGAGGAAATTGGCATTTAGTGAGTAGGGGAAGCAAGGGGTAATGCATTTTATGCCTAGATTTAAATTTGACAGAACTGATAGAATCATAGAATCATAGAATTGCCTAGGTTGGAAGGGACCTTTCAGATCATCTTGTCCGACCATCAACCTAACACTGACAAAAACCATCATAGAAAACAACGTACTTTGGCATATCTTTATCAAGACATAAAGCCCATTTAGGAAAAGTATGCAACAATTAAGACCTGAACAGCTCTCTTAGAGTAATAATTATGCAATAAATGCTTAAATCCCAAATTGATTATAAGCCTTAACTAATTTCTACATAATTTAGGATATATGAAACCAAATAATTAGGGGGAAAACATGGCATTGGAACATGCAAGTAGCAAACAGGAGGTGTACAAAGAACATATGATGGAAGTTGAAACAAAAAAGATCAAATAAAATGTGAAGGTGCCAGAAAGTTGAAATTAAAAGTCTGAATGAAGATTACATTTTCAGTTCCATTATAATCATAGGATGTATCACCGTAGTAACACTCATATATATATATATATATAGCACTGAGTTCTTGCTTATTTTTAAAACAGACCAAGGTAAACATGTCTAAAATTATTCCTTCATTATTTTACTGATTATGTAGGTTACATACTGTACACTATTTACACTAACTGTGGGAGATTCAACATTCTCATATTCTAAGTAAATATTCAAAGCATCATATAGTTCAAATCTAGAAGGGCTACTGGAAGGGAGTCACTAGAATAGCTCACAGATGGGAGATAAACACTGTTATCGTGTGTGCCCTACATGACAGAGGCTGTTTGGAGGAAGGCCCCTGGATTTAATTATTCAGCAATCCCTCTCCAAATTACGTGTAAACAGCTCAAAATGTACAGGTTGACCACTTATGGATTAGGAACTGAGCCAGATTCAGAGCTGATATAAACTAGCAAAAAATGTCAATAGACTGAAATCCAGAGCTGAATCTGGACCTCTATTAAAAGTGATGATAGGCTGCATATACTCAAGGTTTTACATTCTGGTTTTTTTTTTTTTTTGGTTTTTTTTTTTTTTTGTTTGAGTACTGGTAAACCATCCAACTCAAATCACTATCTTTCAAAAAAAAAAAAAAAAATTACACAAATTAAGCACCTAGGTTTTGCACCCCCACTTTGTGAAAACTACATTATAATTTCTCCAAAAGGCACTGTATAGGTGAATCTATTTAGAATGTGAATCAATCTGTAGTATAAACTTCTTGTGTTTTAAATTAATCTCATTCAAAACATATCTATTAATCTGCTATTCACAGAGAGGTTACTTATCCATCTGGTTTAGAATAGCATGTATTTGTATGTATTGCTCTTCCTTAAGCAAACAACAGTACATAGATGATGTCATTTAAATGAATTTCAGAAAGATTTATATTGATTTTGTTTATTTCAGTCAGGTATTTCTCCAAAGTCAAGTAGTATAACATGTTACTTGCACCCAGAGAGAGTTAGACAGCTGTAAATCTGTTGGCTGTGTCAACAGTATTATCCATCCCAGCCTGAGGATTTTATAGGTTTGGATAAATAGATTTTAAAAGAATTTTAATTAACACAAATGAGATTTTGTTTAGACAAGCTTAAGAAAGCTTTTGAATGCCAATTGTAAATGATGCTTTCTAGTTTTTAATGATAATTAAGGATCACTGCAGGTTCTTGGAGGGATGCGGTATGAATCCTATAAAATGTCTTAGACATCAATTGGTGTCTTGAGCTGAAAAATATGTAGTAAAAGACTAATGATGTCTTAGTAATGATACAACATGAGGAAATAATTGGCTAGAAGAGAACTGGGAAGCAGAAGGGCAGTTAAGAAATGCACAAGGTCAGTAAGAGAAAGAATACTCAGATTACAAATGTTCCTCAAAGAAAACAGCAAAATTGCATCACAAAGGTTTTTATACAGGACTGAGACCTCTTTTAGATATCTCTTTAATATGTCCAAACAAAAGCCTGAGTCTGAACATCTCTTACTCATCCGTGATAAAAACAGTCAGTTTTTGAGACTTTAAATTCAGGAATGGCTTAAATAGCAGGAGGTGAAGGTGAATCAGCAGTAAAACTGTTCTAACATTTTTGGTCTATAGCAATCCTTCTTTCAACATCCACTTTTAGTTAGAATCAGATTGAAACTAAGCTTCTTTGCTATTAAAGGAAATTGAAAAAAAACCACAGAAGATTGTTTTTGCAATACTGGTGCCCTTTATTTCCAGAGTACTTGTTTATGAGTCAGGTAGCTCTGTGCACTCAAGTTTCATGCTTACAAGAACTTGGTCCCAGCCTACCACAAGATCTTTTAGGGTCTACAGATTGTTCAGACAAACCCCGAGAATCTGTGAAAACAGTGATGCTTTGCATGAAATAATGTACAAATAAAATTGTTTCCTGGATATCTATGAGCAACGTAAGTCAACAGATGCTTTAATTTCCTGCTACTATCAGAAGTTGGCTTAATAATGCTACTGTTCTTGTATGACATTTGACATGTAACATTGACAAGACAATAGCAAAACTTTTCAAGCCGTTGTAATCATAAATCTTAAACATGTAGTAAGTGTTCCAATACAACATACTATCCATAGAATTTGCAGGAAGAAATGTAGTATAATATATATTTCCTTTAACTTGATATCCTTAGAAGAATCTTCAACGTTGACACTTGGAGGCAAAATTAAGATTCTTAATTAGGATTGTTTTCATAGTAAGCAATCTGGAGATGTAAAATAAAAAGGTGTTTGCTCTGTTACTGCTGACTGCAACCTGAGAGGATATTGCTTTCCCAGAAGTCCCCACTTGCCCAGCTGATTCAGCAACCAGCAAAACTGGGGAGGTAGAACCTTGCTGCAGAAATAAGCCACTGGGGAGAGAGAGGGAACCTTCAAAAAATCATAATAAAAAAGCAAACTGGTTATCCTGTGTGATAATTAGAAATTATAAACTTGTAGCTGTTCGGTGGTCGTGGATGAAATGTAATTAATTTTTAATTTCATTCAGTTTGTCAGTGAGTAATTATTTCTTTATAGTGTACTTTATTTATATCCTTACTCTACTGGAAAAATAATGGACTATGCTATCCTCTGAGTTGAATAATTACAAAATATTTTTTTTAGAGTATTTAGAAATTAACAGATTGGCAAAGTGCTTTAAAAAGATATGAAAGGCCACCTGTCTCTGCAAATTTGCTTTTATTATGTCAGAAAATCCACCAAGAGTAGCATTTCAATTATATTTTATCATGGAACTCCCAGATGATAAGGTAATAAACCTCTCAACTAAATATTTTAGGTGATGTTAAATCAAAATAAAACTGTGTTTTAACTATAACAAGAGATCTAATCAAAGCATTATTTTTGCTTTGGACTTCACAAGAGAGAAAATATTAAGGGGGCTTTAAAAGGAAGGAAAGAGAAATAGGAAGTCTTTAAAGACCTCAGGGATCTACATTAAAAAAATCAGGTTTTCTCAAAGATTAGTTATTAAGATTATAAAATACTCAGTTTTACCTAATGACTGACTGAGGCCATCTAAGAGGGAACTACTCACCATCTGTTATCCTCTAAGAAATACTATATGACAAGTTTTATAACTTTTTGTTTTTCTAGGTTAAGAGGCTGACTTTCTCCCTGAATGTCCTGTTTTTATTTAGTATGTTTCCTGTCTTTTTAAGAAAAATAAAAAACTACTTTGTTTAGTTTTTTTAAATTTAATTTTACTGCTTCAGGGTGACATGTTGGTTTTAGTTGTTTTTTGGTGGGTTTTTTTGTTTGTTTTTTTTGTTTGTTTGTTTGTTTGTTTTTTTAAGTAACAATCCATGTTCCTTTCATTCTATAATGGTATGTTTTCTAATATTATAGTGTATTCAAAATTATTAGAAAAAAATACAAAAATATTCAAATAAACCCACATTTACAGGTTCCTTTCCCGAGGCACTTCAAGTCCTTGTACGTTGCCTAACAATTTTAGGGCATACAGCCAGTTTAGTTGTGTTACTTACTTAGCAAGGGAGTAGATGTATAAACTGATTGCTCAGATAATTAGCTGGAAGACCATCTGTAATGAATTAAAAGCAACACATTATGTAATGTTGTTTTTCTATTAGCTGAATGTGGAGGCCGTTTTAAAGGAGAATCATCAGGAAGAATCTTATCTCCTGGCTATCCTTTTCCCTATGACAACAATCTGCGTTGCCTGTGGGTGATTGAAGTAGACCCAGGAAATATTGTCAGGTACTGACAACAAATTTTAAAATTATAACAAATATTTTTGTTTATATAATAACCAAATCTTACCTGTACAGTTGGAAAAAAGTGGGATTTGGGATTTAAAATTTAAGATGCAGCCCCAGGCCAGTATTTTTAGCATTCTAAGTTTGAATATGTAGTTTTTTGTTGAAACTATCTGTTTTTCAATAAACATTGTCTGATGAAGATCAGGTTTTAAAATTGGCTATAATTTTGTGAAACGCCGATGAATTTTAAAAAAAACCATATATGTATATATATTTGCGTATATACAAACTAGAAATGTTAACTGGAAATCTGTTTTAAAATTATCTAATATGAATGCTATTTTAATATCAAAGTTACAAGATTGAATATGTACAAAGTAAAAAGTGCTGGAGTCAGCAGAACTGTTCAGTGGGAGAGTTTACATTTAAAAAAAAAACGTGTTTCAGTAGTTCTCTTTACTTAGACATATATTCACAATATATCACTAATTGCACGAGTTTACAGTTCTATTTAATTTATTTTGATGGGAATGTGTTACATAATATTGTCTTAAGAAAAACAAAACTATTTTCTGAAAAGATTGTGTGGGTATTTATAGATTATTTGAATGGCTAAAGAAATAAATATATTTCACAAACAAAAAAAAATATTAATTGCAAAAGGACTTTTATATTGTATTTTTATGCATCCAAAGGTAAAGGTGTGAAACCTTATGGAAAATCACCCTTGGAAATCAAAGTTTATTTGCTTTTTTGATTTATTTTTGTTCCTAAAGGTATGTTGTTGAGTAATATGAAAGCTGACAGTAAAATCATGGTATTCTTACAGCCTCCAGTTTCTTGCTTTTGATACTGAGGCATCCCATGACATTCTACGAGTTTGGGATGGTCCACCTGAGAATGAGATGTTACTCAAAGAAATTAGTGGATCCCTTGTTCCTGAAGGCATTCACAGTACACTCAACATAGTAACTATCCAGTTCGACACAGATTTTTATATCAGCAAATCTGGATTCGCCATACAGTTTTCAAGTAAGTCTATGAATTTAATTTTTTTTTTTTAATAAGGTCATTCACTCACAGATAATTGTAGTGCTGGGAACAACTGTAATCAGTGACAACGTTTCTAACTTTGTTAGGGAAAGATTTGGTCCAGGCTTGCAGATTTGTCGTAAAGCTATATTTTTATTTTTAAAAAATAAATTAAAAAATAATCATGTCCTTCGTTAATTTGGCTCTGTTTCAAGGGCAGCTGGGGCAGTGCCAGAATGCTTACAATTATGATTAGTGTTTTTCACAAAGGAGGTGATGTAGGCATGTTAAAGGCTCCATCCTTTTCTAATCAGTAAGAGTTTCTGCTTTCAGAGACATCTGTGCAGAGTTTTCATTCCTGCTGTGCTTGTACAGGATGAAATGGGAAATAGCACTACAGGAACAGCAGTGTCCTTCTCCATTTTGCCTTCTAGCACTATTTCATCTTATTACAGTCAGCATGGTGACAAATCTAAACAGTTACTTAACTGTTATTAAATCTCTTTGGACATTTTTAGTGTTGATACAGAAGAAATAATTGAGTGAGGTCCATTTTGACATTCTTTTCTTTGGGTCAGTGAAATTTATATATGTTTTTTTCAAGATTAGCAAGATCTGATCTAATATCATCACTTTGTCTATCAGTAGCAACGTTTCTAGCATGGGATGACACAGAGACTCTTAATGGTAACGTTATTTACCTTGTGCTTCCTGTGCTTGGTAGTTGTATTAGCCCTTGTTTTCCCCTACCCTCATTCTTTCTATGTGTATGACAAATATGTGTGCACACAGTAATTTGAAGGAAGAATGAAGTGTGTCAATGAGAGGACAAAGTAAAAGACATTTAATCTGTGATGAAAGAGTTCCTCTGCTCCATCTGCTGGTTTTTGAAGCCATTAATAGAGTTCTTAATTCCTTAGCTCCAAGATATTTTTGCCATTTTACCACCTCACATATCTGCTTTTCAGCTTCAGACATGCTCCTTTATTTAATGTTGAGGCCAAAAAGGGAATGGGGAGAGCTTTATGCACTGAACTTATTCAGGTAGTCATTTAGGGTGAGTGGAAAAAGAGATTGATGTAGAATAAGAATGGAGTTGCAAGGAAAAATAGATGGAACATGAGAGTAAAGCCATAAAGCAGCTACTGATGTTACTTCCAGTGCTTTACCTGAAAAGAGGTTTCAGAGTTTCATCTGAAAGGAGAGGTAATTTATTTGATTCTTCATGCTCTTGGCAGTCTGTTGAGATCTAATGATGACAGTTTAAAGGATCCATGAAGTGTTACTGCCTCAGCATTTCTCTTCAGTCCAGGTTCACAAAGTCACAGTGATCCTTCTCAAATACTTGATGTTGCACAGTTTGTGTAGATACTCCTTATTAGAATCACGGAGATTTTTTTTAAATTGTTTTTTTTTTTTTTTCATAAATTAAGATTTTAAAAATAATGTATAACTAACTACACAATTTAAATTACACTGTTGCTATATAGACATATTTTTTTACTCACCAGGAAAGAAATGTATTTGAGGACCTAAAGGAAAGAGAAAGATAATTGAGTGCAACTTTGTTTCAAGCTTTCATATACTTTCTTTGAGTATATAATGTTGTCTGAGTGAAACAGATGGTGTCTGCATACTTTAGCTACAGTGTAATTAACAAACAGAAAGCTCACACAGGGGAGGTATCTGCTTTTACTTTCCTCTTGCCATTTCGTGAAATTGGGTATGAGTATTTAACTGGATTATTGGCCCTTTTGCCTCAAGAGGGATGTTATTCAATGACAACAGATATTTTATGTTCACACCTTTTTAAGACCTTGAACACTTTATTTTTTTATATTATTTTCTTAATCCTTAAACTAAAAATCTGTTTCTTAAAAGTGGATTAAACCTCTTATCAGTTCCTTACAGGTTTTGATCTAATTTTATCAACTGTTCATACATAATTCTGCACCTGTCATTTATTTAATGAGTGAAAATGTTCACCATTGATAATGTGGTATAATTTGAATTTGGGTTCTTTACAAATCATCCAATATATACAGAAAATTAATTTGTATCTGGCAGTGTAAATTGCGGGTGAGAGGGTGAGATAGCATTCTTCACCAAAGTAAAGGAGAAGGCGGGGGGGGGGGGGAAGCAGGAGGGGGAGGGAAAGCCTAAAGAAGCTGAAATGCTATATAAATAGTAGAAGTAAAATTCTAAGTTACTACAGTTGTGCATTACTTGGAGAGGGAGAAGAGCAAGTGATGCATCTGGGATGAAATAAGGGAGATCAGCCTGCTCATGCTTCTGTACTTTCCACCACCATCGTGTATCTTGGACTACTGAAAGTACAGCTTGTTTTATACACCTAATGTAAACAAAGAAATAAATGCCACTACTCATGATTTCACATCCCATCACTAGGCAGAGCAGACCTTTGGTCTAGTATTGTCTTTGATGTGTAGTGTATCATTTTCTTGTTGGAAATATGCAAACCATGACTATGGAATCTTTAAAATTTCTTAGTTTCTGCAGTCTCCTTTGAGATGAGAGTGAAGGAACACAATAGAAAGCAGAGCCCACGGAGCCTGAAAAACGAAGTACAAAAAGATGTGTAAGAAAGCAGAATTTGCATATACATATAAAAGAAAAATAAGAACCTCTGGGAATTCACCAGTAAGATTGCAATAAGAGGATTTTGGAACACATCTAAATGGGATGAACAGGTTGAATAATGTAGCTATAGAGTGGATGCCAGCATTCTTCCCTTAAATTAGGAGAAGAATGAAAGTTGACAACAGGCCAAAAGGAATATGCAAACAGGAGTACCTGTTACAGCGTATTTTCTCTGAACTGTCAGAATCAAAGCACAAAGAGCCCAATACATACTGGAAAAACACCAATGAAATCAGCAGTAACTTCATTTGGTCAGTAAATTCTGCACAAAATAGGCAGTTAGACCTTCAAGAAAAGTGAAGGAGAAAGGGAACAAGTGTGTCCATGCCAGAGACATGAGCTGTATATCTCAGGGTCAGACAGAAGTATTAAGCATATTGAAACATTTTCTTCAGCTGACATTGCTCCATTTCACCAAGCTGAAAGTAGTAGCTGAAAGAGGCAAAGAGAGAGAAAGAGAACTGAAAAAAGTTGAGTGGGAACATGAAAGTACAAAAAATTGGCTGATAATAATTGTGTGTGCTTAAAACAATCTTTTAGTCCCTTTAATATGTGTGCAGTGTGTAATACCAGATCGGATCCTACTGAAGTTGAGATTATTTCCATAGATTTCAAGGGCCTTTGAATCTGGTATTAAAGGAAAGTTTTCTCTCTTCTAGCTTGAACAGTTCAGGTGCCATTTATCATTCATGCAGAAAAGAAGGATCTGTAATCATCTTTCATTAGCCATTATTTCACCGTTAATAGCTGCACTACTGAGTCACTCAGCATTACAGACTGCATCCTGCTCAGGCCTAAGTGTGCAGTCACATTTCTGACTAATTAAACAGCCCACAATATAGAGCATTTTTTTGAGCATTTTAAGGCAGCCAGCACAGAACTAACCTGTAAATATGTTTTGAGTATTTGCGAGGTTTTTTTGTAAATAGATGCTCTATCAGTATTTTATATCATGTGACAGAAATTTCTTATATAACAGGAGATGCCTTAAAATGCTTGAATTTACTCTATTGTCAAACTACAGCTGTCCCTCATTATTTTAAGACTGGGTGAATAGCTCTTTGGAGTTACTTGTCTCTGTAGACTACAGCAAAAGCCTAGAAAACTTGTCTTGGATACCTATCTGAATGGCTTAACTTTAGTAATATTAAATTCCAGTCTAGAATTATAATGCGTGATATTGCTTACTTTGATTACATTTAATGATTAAATGCTTACAAGTCAGCTTTCTATATTTATGTTTAGTGCTGATTTATAGACACACTGTATTCTAAATGTCTTGTGTTTGTTTTTTTTTTTTTTTTTGTTGGTTGGCTGTTCTTGTTGTTGTGATTTTTTTTTTTTTTAGGGGTGGTTGGTGTTTGGGTAATTTTGTGGGATTTTTTTTAGTTCAAAAAAACCCCCATATTCGCCACAGTATCATTTAGGAAGATTTTTTGACACTGAACACCCTCTCGTTTTTGGTTTGTTTTTTTTTTCTTTTCTCCAGTTTTCCATTAACACACATCTCTGCTTCTGACATGTTTAACATGAAAGTGATTTGAGAATGGATTTGGGGAATTTAACTGTTTTATTTCTCAGAGTGCTGTTTACTAGCACTTCTAACCCTAACATAACTTCTTCACTTTTCTGATGCAGCAAGATAGGATTTATTCTTCCTTACATCTATTCCATAGCAGAATCAGCTTTTCATCTTAGATGTTTTCATACTCTGATTTGTTTATTTCCCCCAACTTTGAGAAAAGTCCTTTGGATTTAGAAATTTCAGGATGACTATTTATCTATGAGAAATAATTGTGAGTGTTCACACTTCTAAATTTAGCCTGGTGTTTTTGTTTTGGTTTTGCTAGGGGTGGTGCTGGTGTGCATTTTCTTTTTTTTTTTTTTTTTTTTTCTTTTCGCTTGTGTATGTTTTTTGTGTATTTTTTTTTTTGGTTGGTTGGTTTTGGTTTTGGTTTAACACCAAGAAGCTTAAAAGAAAGAAGCCATTGAATAAATTTATTTCCTTCTATCAACCATTGCCTTTCTTCTAAGTAGCAGATATTAATAAGACATATTTCTGTGTCTTTCAATGGCAAAAATGTCATTCCTGTCATAGGTTTGTAAATGACATTAACTGCTTGGTAGCTATTACCTCTTAGTTCAGTAGTATTTAGAATTTGTGTATTTTATGCAGGCAAGTACTATGATTTAATGCTTCCATGTAAAATGCCCAGGTAATGGCTTGTAGCTAGAGAGACCTGTAGTTATGGTACTGAAAGCAGAAAGGAAGTATTGAAAGAAACAGGTTAATTTATAAGTACTTTTGAAATGATAAATAAATAAATAAATACTCCTCTTGGTCATATCACCATAAAAATAACTTATTTTAATTATACTGAAGATTGAACTTCCTTAATTTAAACCTCATACAACATAGTTGGCCAAACCCTTGTGACTTGTGCAAAGCCTACTCACTTGCATTAAATTTACAGATGTAAAGTTTAAAATAGACTTTGTCTGACTTGTGACAGAGCATTTCAGAGAGCCCAAGCTGATTGGATTCCAAATTGGGAATGTCATGTGTCTCAGATTAATGTTTTAAGTTCATATTTCAATTTCATATGTGTGAAATCTATTCTTTGAATCTGAAAAATTGTTTTCTGCTAAAGCAATACAAAATTGAACATTGTACTTTAAGTTTCTTGGATAAAAGTTGTAATTCTGGTGGGTCATTTTATTTGCAAACAGAATCCATTACAAAACTTTGTAATTGTTTATGAATCAAAATAAATTTGGAAGTGCAAAAATATCTTTATGTGGATTCATAATGTTATACATTAAACTACTTTTCTGTTTCAGAAAAAGGTTCTCTTTAACTTCATCATCAGTTAATACAATAATACAATTTGCCTCTTTAGACTCCTTGGGACCAAAATTATGTGCCTTGATTGACTGGATAAGGAGTATAATCTCAATGAAGAGATTCCCTTCCTTGCATATCTGTTACTACCAATAAGTAAGCAAAACTGCATGAGACCAGGGCTTGCTACTTTTTGTCTTCTATGTACAAAAAAGCACCTCCCAAGCCACTTGTCTTGTGGAGATTTCACCCTGAAAATTAGCCTCTGCATTCATACGCTCCATTGGTTTTTCTACAGTCCTTGTTTGCAATCTTTCATAGAACTACAGGCAAACCACAGTGGGACTGGCAAATGCATCAGCTGAGGTTTTGAGGTTTACTTGAATTATTTTGATGAAACCATGTAAAGGTGACATTTTGCATCTTTAAATGTGTATGAAGTTCATTCTGTCTCATTGAAATAACTTCTTACAATATGTTTTGCATGTAGAAGAGTAGTAGTTAGCTGGTTTTGCAGTATTCTCCAAAAAGGTACAAAATACAGAAGAGACCAGCATGGAATTGACATTCAGTCCTATGACTGGGAAAACCATTTTCCAATGGTAAATAAATGAGATACCATAGTTATTCTGTTCTCTGTTTTCACTGTTAAATTCTTGTATTGCATTAATGCCACTTTGGAGATGGTTTTGCTATTCTATTGCCATAGAAATATTTCTTTTTTTCTTAAAAGCATTCCAGTAAGCTGCCTAATCTCGTAAAGGATAGATCTAGCAAAGACATTTGACTGAAGGAATGCTCCTCTTTCAGTCTTATATATATGACTGTGGAAAAAAAAAAGATATTCATGGACGGGTAACTTCAGTTACTGTCTGGACATATTCAGACATGCAGTCTTGAGATATAATTCATTTACATAGAGGAATTTTAAAACCTTGCAAATGAAAATGAAAGTAAGAATCAGATCTTAATTCTTTGTGTTCCTGTTGTTGTTTTGGGAAGGTGTAATCTCTGTAATGAGATTAAAGAAAACAGAAGCTGTTTTCTGACAGTGTTCTGTAACTTTTTGCAAGTGACCACACTATAATGCTTTCCTAAATAAAAAATTTTAGTTATCTTAACAAAGATCAGAGTAATGACATTCAAGTGTGTGGACAGAAGGTTACCAAATAACGAGGCCAATTCTGTATCAATCCCAAACCGTTCAATTATAGTACAAAAAAAAAAAAAAAAAGAGCAACAAGTCAACAAAAGCTGAATACTTCAAACAGATTAAACACCTTCTTACTTTACGAGGTGTCAGAACCTCCAAATTTGGCCCTATCTTTATGAATTCCCAAAACAGGGTTTTGAAACTGTAAGGCTATAATGCATGTATACCATTTGTGATACTAAAAGGCAAAACAGAAAATTTAACTTTTAAGCTAAGAGCAATCTCCCCCTCTCTTCAGAAGATTTTAGTTCACCCAGAGAGCAAAATGAAGGACAAGGCAAACCAGCAGTGCTCTTCTCTGTTGCACAACTGTATCCTTAACAGTCACAAGAGAATAGGTTGCACGCCATTCTGTAAAGAATCAAACAAGTGTTTTCACTCAGATCATCTTAATGATCTTTTCAGTAGAAATGGTGTTAAAAAATGGGTGATCATTGCTAAGATTTTTCAGTGCATGAGTAGCCCTTGTGTGTGGTCTAAGATCCTGGTGATTGCTTCTTTCTGAGGAGCTGTTTCTATCTCCCTGTATTCATGTACACACATAAAGAAATATGCCATCTGAAATAGGGGTAGATCTGGTGTAAAAAGCTTAAAAGACCCTATAGTTCCAAAAAAAACCCAAACCCAAAACATGCAGTCTAAATGAAATGAAGATTTTCAAAACACTTCTCCCCAGCTGGAATGCATTGCCAGCATGATTACATATTGTCACAGTATCCATTTTCTGCTGAGTTCCAGCAATTATCTGAAACCATATGTCAATTAATTTATTTAGGGTTGGGTTTCATACTCAGTGCCAAAACTCTGAGCAAATGCTTAAGGGATAATAGATGTTCAGAACTGAAAAGTTCATATTTATGGAAAAAGAGATCTCCTTAAGAACTGGGAAAAAAATATCTTAAAGGTTGCCCAATAAACATGATAAGAGCAGTGTAGTACTTCAGATTGTTTTAACAAAATTAATTTTGGTAACTAATGTAAACTGACAACAAAAACAATAAGAAAAAAAGGAAATTAGGTTATCTCATTAAATCTGTGTCTGTTATGTCCCTAAGAACTGAAATGTATTTGATAGCAAAATCAAATAAAGTCCCTTAGGAAAGAACTTGATCTCAACTCTTTCCCCCACAAAAAAGATGTGAGACTATGACAGATTACAATCTGAACAAAACTTTTTAAAAAAGCTCAGTTAACAATTGCTACTAAATACTTTTGATTGATAATCAGTAGAATGCATAAAAATAGTCAGGATACAAATTCCAAATACAACAGCAATGAAATAATATTTAGGTATGCAGTTGGCCAAGTAGTCTGTGTTTTCCAGCTTGAGTTATCAGGTTCTAAAATTTATTATAAAACTTACCATTACTGGTCATACAAACCATTGCTGTTGGAAACAGAAGTATAAATCACCAGATTTCATAAAGAATCATATGCAATACAAAACAAAACCAACCTAATGAATATTTAATAATATGGAATTTGACTTGGCATCTATGGAAACCATGAATTTGTGATGTCTTTCAGAACTACCTCTATCGTTGAGCCTTCTTGGAAAATCTAATAAGTGAATCTATACCAATTGAACTATTCATGGAGTGAATTTCTCAGTGAGTTCAAATATACATTAAATATATATAACAGTTTAACTAAAAACCATGAATATGTGGCAGGATAAAGATGCAAACACAAACCAGACAGTTGTTTCTTTTTCTTTTTTTTTTTTTTTGCAAGGCCTTGGCAGCAGTCTCCAGTGTGCATCTTTTCATGCAACTTTACAAGTTGTAGCTTGGCTGTTTCTGTAAGCCTGGGGACAGCCAGCAGAATCCCCACTGAGGGACTGCACAGGTGCATAGATTCACAAGAAATCTGTAACTTGCTTAGTGAACTTGTTCTTCAAAACAGAACAATCTACTTGACTTATCACTTGTTTTGACAATAGCATATGCACACAGTCTATGTTTGAAAATTAAATGTTTGCAAAGACAAGCACATAAGCCAGTTGGTGTGTGAAGACCTTCAAACACACCCCTTTTTGTGTTCTGCCCAAGATGCGGTCCCAGAGGCAGCCAGGGAGATCCCCATGGAGGGCTACTGGGGAGGAATGTTATCCTTCCTGTTCCAATATGTAACCTTTCTTCAGTCACCTGTTTCCTATTCTGAATTGTGGTACCAGGCCTGGTGCTAGGATGCACTTGGTCAGTGTAAGAGGGAAATAAAACTCAGAAAGGTTCACTGAGAGTTATAGAGATATGGTGGAAGTGGGCCCTGCTATCTGCAGGATAAGTACCATTCGTATGGCTTTGGACAGCAAAATCACTCGTTGGCTTTGCTAGAGCCTTGGATTGTCAAGGTGGTTGCTGATGCTGCTCTGAGAAAGTTTGGAGCGTGTTACCTGGAAGCTACTGTTGACAATCCACAGCATCTACTGCTCCAGCATTTCTCTCAGCTCATACAGCAGCAAGAGAAGCAAGCCAATCTGCTGTCCTAGCTCTTGACATTCAACATGGACCTTCTCCCAGAAATCCCTTCAAAAATTTCATCTGTTGTCTGGTCTTTGTGGAATATCTGCAACAGAAACTTATACTGATGATTTAGCCATTTTCTTTCCAAGCTTTTATTTCATTTAGAATAGTGAAGGATTATTTGAAACAGAAACTGAAGGCAGGCCTATGTATTGCATTCTTTGAGCGATTGACTCTTGAACTAGTCAGGAAAGTCTATGTGAGAAGCCACATCAATATGTATTCTATCTTCTGCTTCATATCAGACAGGAGATATTTGAACCGTGGTCTACTCCAGTTTACTAATTTCTGGGGTTTTTGTTTGTTGGGGGTTTTTGTTTGTTTGGTTGTTTTTTTTTCCATGCAAAATAAACCTGACCTATCTTACACCTCCTAACTTATTTACCGTTGCAGAATCTGAGAGTAATGAAACCCAAAATTAAGTGTTGAAGTGGTGCATTGTCCCAGATAAAATTCTGATTCTGTGCTTTATTCTTAATGTTTTCCCATTTTAATCTTCAAACAATAACTGTCAAACTTAGATAGAATCTATGAAGTCATGCAAAGTCAACAAACTGAGTCTAGGGTTAGAATTTACTTAAGAATTATAATGGCTATGCTCCTAAATCTCTGTTAGATCTATGGGAGAATCAGAAGTTAAAAATAGATAAAAAAAAATATCTCAGCAGTGCTTCTGTTGGTAGAAGACTGAATAAAACGACTGTGGCTGTTTTATTCTTTCTTTTTCAGGAAAAGTTATATAGAAGGTTGGATTTAAGGTAGCAAATACCAGGCTGACCTGATTCTCAAACGGGCAGTATTAGAGGTGCAGGGAGACTGCCGTGGCCGTACGGGTAAAGGTATTACATGGAGTCTGGGACAGCTTGAATTTTGAAGGTGCAGTCTGTCAGGATTGGTTCATGCTGATGCTAATTTGAAAGACCCAACAATTACAGAAAGCCTTTATTTAAAGTGATAGGAGTTTAGAAGTACATGTTGGTTTAAATAGGTTAAGAAAAAAAAAAAAAATTACATGCTATGTGTTATGAAGAGCTTGAAATTTGAAAAGCTTAGAGCTTCTGCCCTGATTTTGTGCTCTGGGAAGAAAAAAATAAAGAAAAAAAGGAAAAAAAAGTTTGTTTTTTTTTCCCCATAATTCTCAAATAAACAAAAAAAATTCCCCTTTCTTTTCTCTCCAGAAGACATGCACAAATTAATCAAAATGAAGAAGTAATTTTGTCTCAGGGTTGGGATTCAGACTCTTTACTGATATTAGACTTGACATGCACTAGAAAACTAAATTTAGAAATCACTGTGAACAGCAAGAAATCCCAAGACATTTATTATATTGGTGCCGGCATCAGTGCAGTCTATTACTGCCTTGTCACACTTTTAATGCCATGTTTCAAAGTATCTTTCCTGCATGAAAATGGAGCTGTCATCTTAGGACATTACAGTCACATATCAAATTGCCTGGGCTTTTGAACGATCAGAAACCTTTGGACCCGGCAATAACTTTATATTTTTCAGGCAGGAATGATCAATTTACAATAATTTAATTATCTGATTTATTGTTCAAATGTTTTCAAGTGCCTTATTATTAAAGAGATGTATCGAAATGTTTTTCTACCTCATATCAAGGAAATTTGTAGACAGATCTGTGGTTAAAATTTCTGGGTATGACCGAATGCTAGTTTAATGGCTTCTGCAGCTCTGTAGCAGCTTTTCTGCAGGCATGTACAGCTAGTCAAGTGATGATTTAAGATACTACCTCATCTCATCTTAACTGCTCAGAACATATGAATTGGATCATGTGAGTGCTCTTAGGACAAATCCAAACTGGTTGGGGGTGGGGCGGGAGGGAATTTACATGGCTTGGCCACTATGAAACTCCAAAAGAAGATTCTGCCCCACTTCCTTCAAGTCACATAGCAGGAGTGGGGTAAGATAACTAACTTTACAGAGTAAGTATAACTTGTGCCTGTGCATTAGCACATGTTTTCTGGAGAATTGGTGGTCTCATATTCAAAGTCTACATTAGAGAATATTTTGTATGGATATCTGAGACACTAAGTCTCACTTGTGTGTTCTTCGGCTATTTCTGTATTAGCAAGTAACATAAACTAAAAGGAGCTGATATAAAGATTGAAACAGCTGGTAGTGAAACACTGCTAGCAACACTGTTCATATTTCAGCGATATTCTTAGTTCAGAGTTGTTGTAGTGTAGTTCAGAACTGTGCCTTCCAGTTTAGTTTCATCCAAAAGGAATCAATTCATGTGCTCCAAAACCATGCCCCAATGTAAAACAAAACACAATCTGGAGTTTTATTTCACAAACACACTCAGCTCCAAACACTTTCTGCCACCCTGACCACGTAGAAAGACATACACGTTCTGTGTGTCTAATCTGTCCAAAATTCCTCACCTATTGAGTCTCATTCATCTCCATCCTGAAGCTGGAGTGTTTGGTCCGGAACTGTCTGAGTTCTTAATCTAGCACAAATCTTTTGTCTGATTGTAGTGTAATTAGCAAACTAGCTAATGAAATCCAAGCTAACAGTACCCAGAGAAAGAATAAAATAGGTCTCTGCATCTCTCTACCTTCATTAGGGGAAAAAAACTCTCAGATGATCACACACAGGTTTATGCTACACAGACAGTCATTCTTGCACCTGTCATGCTGTGTGAACTAGATAATAGACATGTAGTTTATAGTAATTTAGTTGATTACATTTACAAATCATACCTCACTAGTTGTTCAAGACAATGTGACCATAACAGAAGTATTTTCTCCACTGTGCATTTACAATGATTGTAACAGAATAAAACCTGATGTATTCTTTTCTTACATTATCTATCTATTTTAATATGTCACAAAGAACTTCAGAGCCCATACATGAATTTATGGGGAATTGTGATAGCCTGCTGCATTTATTTTGCAGAAAGCTCTCAAGACTGCATTGCAGGTATGATAGTAAAGTTATAAGGGACTTTCTAATTCCTGAGCTTTTTGCTTACTCAACAAATTTTCATGGGGAATGATGAAGGTAGAGATTGAGGTCCCTGACTTTATAATAGGAAAAAAAAAATCCGTTCTTGTACTGGAATATACACTCAATAAGTAAAACAGTATAGATACTTCAAAAGAAGAAAAAAAATAGACTGAAGGTAGATAATGAAAAGAAATATTAAAAAGAACCACCAAACCCAAACTGAATAAAGAGGCAAAAAAAGAGTTGAGAATGAGGTGCAGAACACACCCTATAAAGACAATTATAATATAGATCGTCTCTGAAATCAAACAAACACATTTTTTTAACAGTAGTAATGATGGGCAAGAGTCAGGCACTTGAAACTAAATCTCAGTAGCAGAGCAGACGTTAGAGAAAGCTGTGATTAAGAAACGCCATTTGAATACATGGCTAGTATATTTTAGCTCTCAAGAGATGCATTAGTTCTATAATTATATATAGTACTGAGATTTTTCTTCTCTGGTTTCCTTCTCATATAATTATTTTTTAACCTTGCCCAAAAAAAAGATATTTCCATATTTAAGCATTCTTATTCTGAATTTTGATTTATCAAAAAATATATAATTTCCATCTACCTTATGAAGCAAATACATGACATCAAGTGAGTCAAAATAACACTTATTATAGCAAATTTATTCTTAAGATAGATGTTACATACATTTGTCTAACAAATAATGGAACAGGTAAAATAAATAAATAAATAAATAAATATAATATATAAACCTCTACCACCATTTACATTCATATAAGCCTCTACCACCATTTAAAATGAAAATCAAATTAAAATGACAGCTGTCCTTTTGTATCTTAATCTATTAGTTACATTTGTTGGAATGGTCTATAGAGGTAAGTGTATATTTTGAAATGTAGATGAGAGATACAAACTGATTGAAGTCCTTGCTCTCTACAACAGTAACAAAATATTGGAGATTTTTATATAGATATAAACTAAAAATTTAGAGTGAGACATGTGTCAAAAACTTACCTATGTTTGACATACCTTGTGTACCAAGGTACCAAGGTACACATACCTTTCCAAGGTTTTTACGTATTTTTACCCAATCACATTCCCAAAGACTGTGGCAACAATTATACTAACTATTCTAAGTTAGTAGCTTTATAGCATTACAGTGTATTTGCATTAAGAAATCATCACTGCTTTATTATCCTGATGATGATATTGAAGATAATGTCACACAAGTACATGAATAAAAAAAGCACGTATCATGTAGTAACAATATTATGGAATTTTTTTTCTGTCTTTCTTAAAATGTCTCCTTAAAGCAGCACTTTAATAGAGAACATGGAAACAAAATTTCCCACAGATTTTAGACAAATGAAAACAAAATGATTATTTATTTATGAGAAAGTAAAAATAAATATATCATTCCATGAATCCTAGTGCTTTTAATGGCATGCTGGGTTCTTTCCCTTTCATAAATTTTATTCATTGAGAATACATGAATGTATTTTTATAAACCTATTGAGAATTTCTGTATGACATTCATGGTTGGTTCTATAGTAGTAGCTCACCTTGTCTGTCAGACTGTTTCATAAATCCTTCAATTAAAATTGATACTATTAATAGAGCCTTGCAAATTGCTGAACAAACTCTGAAAATGAAGAATCAGACTTTTAGAGACTGAGTACTTAAAAGCCTAAAATTCAGACTTAATAGTGATTTATCTACATCCACTGTGGGAGCAGAGAACATGTCTTTTGCATTCTAGTGCTATAATGCAAAAATCAGTCTTAACACAGTCGTCTTTTTTTTTTTTTTTTTTTAATTAAGTCTGAGTGTATTTAATATGAAATTGCAAAGTTACAAAACAGTCATAGAATAGTTTAGGTTGGAAAGTACCTTTGGAGACCTTTAGTCCAACTCCCTGTTCACAAAAGAGTAAAACAGATCAAGCTGTTTAGAGTTTTGAATATCTTCAAGACTGGAGATAACACACCACCTCTGAAAAAATTGTTCTGGCGTTGACCACCCTTGAGTGAATCAGTTTTTTCTTTTATGCAGTTGGAGTTTTGATTGTTGCAACTTCTGAATGCTTCATTTGTGCTTTTGTTGCACACTTCCAGGAAGAGGTTTGTCTTCTCTATTCCTTTTCTGCAAAGCTGCTTTCCAGCAATTTTTTTCTTGGGATTGATTTGTCCCAGCTGCAGGATTTTGCGTTTCCATTTTTGAAATTCATGAAGTTTCTTTCAGGCCTTTTCTCCAGCCTATTGAGATCTCCCGAAATAGCATTGCTTCACTAAAGCATATCAACTGATCCTCCAGTCTTTGTAAACTTGCCAAGAGCTTACTTGGTCCTGTTGTCCCCATCTTTAATGAAGGTGACAATATTGAAGTCAACATCCACCCCTGAGGGACACTGCTAATAATCAGCTGCCACGTGGGTTTTGGATCATGGACACTCTTTGAGCCTGGCAGAACAGCCTGTTTTCCATCCATTTCATACTCCACTTACCCAATCCATGTTGCACCAATTTGACCACAAAGCTAAAAGAGCAAGAGGTAGATTGAACAAACAAGCAAGTATGCAAGAAGGCAAAGGAAAAATAAGAAAAAAAAAATATAAAAAAAAATAAGGAAAAGGTTGACCTATATATCTCATGTTATAAAGTTAATTTGCATAATTATTACTAAGTTATTAAAACATCCCAAACACTTTGTATCAGGATTTCCAAACAGATCTTCTTTTTCAGCCATACACAATTCTTTTGCAGAATGATACAATCGAGTAAGAACAGCATGATGTACAGCTAATAACAAACTTTATAGGAACAACTTTATCTCTTGAGCACTTCAAGACAGATTACAAATTCCGCTTAAGTATCTTTCTCCTAGAATTGATTTCAGCGTGTTTTAAATAAGGCACAGAGTGTTTCTCTTGTTTATGGCAAGTTTCGAGGCAGGTGGTATTTAAGTGGGCAGAACAGAGTTTCTATCCAATACGAACTGCTCTGACTGGCCAACACTAATCAAAAGATACGGTGTGTTCTGTGTTCTCAGCTGGGAGGAATGCAGATTAATATATGACTGGTTTTACTACTTGCTTTAGTCTAAGTTTACCTTAAGAATTTCTTTTTTACTTCTGACCTGTGTTAACATTATGAACCTTTTCACACTTGATGAAATTTCACTGCTATGTAATCTAGCTTCACTACCTTATTGTCTTGCATGAAAAATTTGCAAGATCTGTCAATATAGTGCAGTGAAATTTAGTAATGCTGTATTTTAGTAGTACTTTTTTCTAAATTAAAAGCCAGCAGCTTATTTAAAGATATAAACAGGAGTCCCAATCAGTCTAAAGCATAAATTTTAAAAACTTCCATGATTTTATGAAAAAAAAAAATCGTTATCTTTCATTTATTACGCAGTAGTTAATGTTTTAAAGAAATATTTATTTAATTTTTGAGGAATAAGGAGGAAAAGTATCCCTAATTTCTGGTAATTGATTTTTTTTGTATTTGGGTGGGGTTTTTTGGTGTTTTTTTTTTCTCCCCTTTACTCAGTCCATAAAAATCCTCATAGCTTTCTAGAGCTAATTGTCTTATTTTTATTAAGTATATCTTGAAAAGCAAGATACTTGTTTTTTTTAGGGAAATAACCAATTTAGACCAAGATTTCTTCTTCAAAAACATAGTAAATATATAAGCCACACACATTTCAGGTGAATACCTTGCTGTAGGCTGGTATTAGCTCCCCAGAAAGAGGACATCTGAATTAAATCTTAGTACTGCCACTTTGTGTTTATGTTACCCAGATCGCTGAGCTCAGTGGGACCAGTTCCACAGCCAACTCTGATATTTGTTATTTATTTGTAATACGTATAAATGTTGCAGTTCTATAATGTAAGCAGGAAATAATACTTATTTAAGTAAACATCGATGTGCTTACTTTTAACATAAGCTTACATATTTTGGTGCATAATATATTAAATAATATGTTGGTCATAATATGTTAAATTTGGGGAAAATGCCTATAAATCTCTCATATTTCTCTTGTAGTCATTGTCTTTGTGCAGTCTTAGTGATAATCTGTATTTTAATAATTAATGTACTTAGTAATAATCTGCATTATGTGTAACTCTGTATTCTCTCAGACTAAGTCCATGTGTAATTTTTTGTGTAGGTGACCTCTTTAATATTATTACAAAAGCCTAACATAGTAGATATGTCATGTGCAAGGGTATAGATATGAATGATCAATGAAACTCACTTCCAAATCTACTACTAAATGTTACACAATACACATGTTAAAGAACTATAGAATTGTGGAGAACTGGAGATGTGTGCAGGCATAATTTATTGGACAACCTGAGGTTCTTAATCCATTCTTTCCATTACTTGTATTAAAAATTCCTCTAAGTTAGAAGTGCTGAGTGTCCAGGGTACGAGGAAATCTCTCACTTTCTTTTTTACATATTGCAATGCTACACAAATTTTTTTCCAAAAAAAAATTAAATAAAAAATTAGACACTTTCAATAATTACAGCAGGTGGCAAAATAGTATAAAAGCAGCAAATTGTTGGATGATATCTTAAAATTTTAGAAGTAAATAGGAAAATTTTGGAATTACAGAGCCTCCTGATTAAAAAAAGTAATGGGGCAAAAATGAATTGAAAAGATGACTTTAAAAAAAAAAAAATTTTTTTTTCCCTCATTGCTAGGTTCTGTAGCTACTGCCTGCCGTGACCCTGGTGTCCCCATGAATGGAACTAGAAATGGGGATGGAAGAGAACCTGGAGATACTGTCATTTTTCAGTGTGACCCTGGATATGAACTGCAAGGAGATGAGAGAATAACCTGCATTCAGGTAGAAAACCGGTACTTCTGGCAGCCCAACCCACCAGTCTGTATAGGTATGCAGAAGAAATGAAATAGTGCTTTCCTAAATTTTGAATTTCTGGTGTAATGAATCACACTGCTCTAGGAACTTTCTTTGAAGAACAAATGCATACAAGTACTGCACATATGATAAATTATTCTGCATAAAGCTCCAATGGACATTACCAAAATCTTTCCTCTGTAGTTGTTAGTATAATAATTCTTATCCTTTCCCTCTCATTTATATCATTTATAATTTGATGGTCTGTGTCAGAGAAAGCAAGAAAGTCAATGTCAATGATTATATTAACTTTGCCTTAAAACTTGAAAAATGGTGATGAGTGTGGAGGATTTGGTTCATATGCCTGTATGTACAAAGTATCAGTCAGATGAGCTAGTAATTTTATAGATCAGGGCTAAAGTAGGATGCAATAGGAAAGAATTAGAAGATGGTAGCCTAATTTCTCTGGCAGTCTTCATTATTTTAGAAAGAACAAAATTTTCATTAGTAAAAATTATAACGTAAAATTTTTTTCTGGAAATATTGTCTGTCTCTAATGCTATTCTGATTAACATAGCTCATATTAAATGGGCTTTGAAAACATTTAACTTGGTTAACTGAATCGTGGTGAAAAGTAATAAGAAATTACGAAAGTCTCTAATAGATAGTAGCCTTACAATAGCCTTTTCTGAGGCAATTCTAATCATTATTATTATTGATCTAGGAAGTATCTAAACTATCACTTCTAAAAACTGATCTAGAGGTAGAGTGACAAATAGTCATGGGGTTATGTCCCATCTGGGTAGTCTGGTAAATAATTAAATGATACTTATTTGCCCAGTATGTTCTTCAGTGCAGTCAAACGTGATATCATGATGTAGAATCAGCAATCCCAAGCACAAATACAGGCTGGGCAGAGATTGAATTGACAACAGCCCTGCTGGGAAGGACTTGGGGATGTTGGTGGATGAGAAACTCAACATGAGCCAGCAATGTGCGCTGGCAGTCCAGAAAGTCAACCGCATCCTGGGTTGCATCAAAAGAAGCAAGGCCAGAAGGTCAATGCCCCTCTACTCTGCTTTCGTGAGACCCCACCCGCAGTACTGTGTCCAGCTTTGGAGTCCTCAGCACAAAAAGGACATGGACCTGTTGGAACGGGTCCAGAAGAGGGCCATGAATGTGATCAGAGGGCTGGAGCACCTGTGCTGTGAGGACAGGCTGAGAGCATTGGGGTTGTTCAGCCTGGAGAAAAGGCGGCTCCGGGGAGACCTTATTACAGCCTTCCAGTACCTGAGTGGGGCCTATAGGAAAGATGGGGAGGGACTCTTTATCAGGGAGTGTAGCGATAGCATGGGGGGTAACCATGTTAAACTAAAAGAGGGGACATTTAGATTCAATATTAGGAAGAAATTTTTTACTGTAAGGGTGGTGAGACACTGGAACTGGTTGCCCAGAGAAGTTGTGGATGCCTCATCCCTGGAAGTGTTCAAGGCCAGGCTGGATGGGGCTTTGAGCAACCTGGTCTAGTGGGAGGTGTCCCTGCCCATGGCAGAGGCTTGGAATTAGTTAATCTTTAAGGTCCCTTCCAACCTGAACCATTCTATGATTCTATAATTCTATGAATAATAGAAGATTTTGTCTCAGAGGACAGCAGCTGCTGACCTGAAATTCCCTAAGGGTTGTGATAGGTAACTTGTCGTGGTTTAACCCCAGCTGGCAACTAAGCACCATACAGCTGCTAGCTCACTTTCCCCCAGTGGGATGGGGGAGAGGACTGGAAGAGTGAGAAAACTCATGGGTTGAGATAAAGACAGTTTAGTAAGTAAAGCAAAAGCCCTGCATGCAAGCAAAGGAAAATAAGGAATTCTCACTACTTCCAATTGACAGGCTGGTGTTCAGCCATCTCGAGGAGTGCAGGGCTCCATCATGCATAATGGTTACTCAGGAAGACAAACACCATCACTCTGAATGTCCCCCTGCTTCCTTCTTCCCCACCTTTATATGCTGAGCATGATGTTATATGGTATGGAATATCCCTTTGGTCAGCTGAGGTCAGCTATCCCAGTTGTGCCTCCTCCCAACTTCTTGTGCACCCCCAGCTTACTCACTGGTAGGGTGATGTGAGAAGCAGAAAAAGCCTTGACTCTGTGTAAGCACTGCTCAGCAATAACTAAAACATGCCTGTATTGGCAAAAATCCAAAACATAGCCCATATTACAACTATGAAGAAAATTAACTCTTCCCAGCAAAAATTGGCACACCTGTTAAATGGGATCTGCAAGTTTGATGGATCAGAAACAAAGGGAAATGGGCCACTCCAAGGTAGTGCAAGTGGAAGAATATTGGATAGGCCAGTTGCACTGGTATTTCCCTGAGTCACATCGTTATGAGATACTGTCACGTTCAACGCAGGACTGCCTGAATGGAGTGTCTGAAAGGAGGGAGGTAAAACAAAGGCACCTAAAATAATCAGACAAGAGCCCTTGGATCCAGAGTGGTGTGGAGGTGGCACTGCAACTGTAAGAACATCAGCTCCACAGTGGCTTTGCTAGGAAGTGGCTGGAAAGTTGCTCAGTGGTTGTTGGCAGCTGTATGAATATGAGCCGGCAGTGTGCCCAGGTGGCCAAGAACGGTCAGAAATAGTGTGGCAAGCAGGACTAGGGAAGTAATCGTCCCCCTGTACTCGGTACTGGTGAGTCTGCACCTTGAATACTGTGTTCAGTTTTGGGCCCCTCACTACAAGACACTGAGGTGCTGGGGCATGTCCAAAGAAGGCCAATGAAGCTGGTGAAGGGTCTAGAGCCTAAGTCTTATGAGGGAACTGGGATTGTTTAGCCTGGAGAAAAGGAGGCTGAGGGGAGACCTTATCACTCTCTACAAATACCTGAAAGGAGGTTGAAGCGAGGTGGGCGTCAGTCTCTTTTCCCAAGTGACAAGTGATAGGACAAGAGGAAATGGCCTCAAGTTGCACCAGGAAAGGTTCAGATTCGATATTAAGCAGAAATTCTTCACTGAAAGGGTTGTCAAGCATTGGAACAGGCTGCCCAGGGAAGTGGTTGAGTCACCATCCCTGGAGGTATTTAAAAGACATGTAGATGTGGTGCTTGTGGACATGGTTTAGGGGTGGACTTGACAATATTAGGTTAACGGTTGGACTCGGTTATCTTAAGGGTCTTTTCCAACCTAAATAGTTCTATGATTCTATAAGTAATTTAAGTAACACAGCATCTCTGTTACACAAGGCCTGAATGATTAACTCCTTTCACTGGTACTGCAGATGGTCACTTTCTAGAATTCAGTTTTGCAAAACGATAAGTTTTTATAAATCTTATCTAGAATCTTTTGAATAAAATTTATGAAGTTCTTTCAAAAAAGATCTGTAGAAAAAGTGTGATTTCTCTTGTTCTTATATGAAGTCTCAGTTAAAGAATGCTGTAGTGCAAAACTTCATGAGGTTAGTGATGCTTTCCTTTTTTTATTAATTATTTACACTTCTGGACCACAAACACACAACATATATTCTATCAGTCTTGATCTGAATTACTAATCAGTCTGGTGAAAATGCAGGTAAGTTCATTATCAGTGTAAATAGATCATATTTCATAACATAATAAGCTTCTTTCCAAAAGCCTTTAACAAGAAGTAGAAAGTGAAAAGCTTATCCAAACAATTTTTTTTTATGTCTGCAGCCAGAGCAATTCTCAAGTTCACAGTATTTTCAGAAAAGCCTTGACATAATGTTATGCAAGCAAAATAAAAGGACACAGAATTCAAAACCAAGTACTTCACTTAGTAGCATTAGTATTTGTCTAAGGAGAAATATGAATATATTTTTTGTTTCTGTTAAAGCTTTGTAAATACTTCACTTGTTTAACTTTTGGAGGACATTAAATGTCAGTGAACAGATTGCTGGTACTTGCTTCTTTTTCTCTTACCTTCTTTCCTCAATTCCAATTTATTTTTATTCACAGCTCCCTGTGGAGGAAACTTGACTGGCTCATCAGGTTTTATACTTTCACCAAACTTCCCTCATCCTTATCCCCACAGCAGAGATTGTGACTGGACTATCACTGTTAATAATGATTATGTTATATCATTAGCATTTATCAGGTAAACTGCTACTTGCTCATGTATTTTAAAGTCATGTTTGTAGCTTTATTATTCGCAGTTGTTCAGAGCTCTGTAGGGTAACATATGTATACTTAATATAACTATCAAAGTGATTATTAATTGTTACCTTTGCTGCCAGTTGCAACAAATACATTAGAGTATTCGGTTCACATAGAGGTGGAGCTTGGGAGCTCATGGCTCCTGTGCAGTTAAAAGCACTCTCAGTTTACACCGACTAATGTGGAAGTGGATGGTGCTTAATTTACCAAGCCTTCCTGAGAAGGCACCATAGAGTAACTCACTGAATTCTCCCTAACCCAGGAGGATGGTCTTTAATGATGAAGCCTATTAATTCATCATATTTTGTATGAGACGCTCACCTGATATTTGAGCAAAATTTCAATTTTTTTTTTTTTTTTAATTCAGTTTTAGCAGTCCATATCATTTCAGGATATTTCAACAGGATACTTCCTGTTGTTCTGGTTATTAAATGGAATTGGTTTAGCATTTTCCTCAAGGTTAAATTGATTTTAATAGAACCCACAGAGGAACTTTTGCCATCTGCATTGTGTGTAACCCATAAAGTAAGTTAATATACATATTATGTGTGAAAAATACGCATGCCAACTGGGGCATATGAAGATGTCACAGGAAAGTTAAAAATTGTACTTGTAATGTCCCATCAAATTTAAGTCCTTCTTATGCTGGATATTCTATAATAATGGCTTTATTATTCTGATCAGTGATGACATGATGACTTGTTTCGTGATGTAGGTCATATAGTTGTCTATTCTCAGTGCTCAGTGATATAGTGTTTTCAAGAATTCCTTTCAACAAAATTAATTAATCAATTATATTTACATATTTAACAATTAGACTATTTTGTTAGTGATTTCAGAATTCTGTAAGTTGCTAATCAACTTTGTACTGTGCAGTAGCACTTTTTTTTTTAGTGAAATATCATGAGCTCAAAATATTTAAGAATATTCTGCTCTTTATATTGTATTTTTAGATATAAGAGATCCTCTATCTTAGAATAAAACCAGTATTTTACAGTGTGACTCAGTGCAGTAGTTCCCAAATATTGTCAAGTTGTTCTTAAAATTTGGATAATTGCAATGATTCTTGAGAGAAGCTGATAAGCTTAGTCTTGGTCAAAGTAGATTGCATACTTACTGTGACTTACCTCACTTACAATGCACAGACTGTTCCAGAGAAAAAAACCCTTCCTGTATAAACCAGACTCTGGATACTCCACTGAGTACTATTAAATATGCTTTTGTGTGGGACTTACTCCAGCTAACCATTTTAAACTGAAGTCAAACTACAGCACTTTAAAAATCAAAGCTGTTGACATTTTACTTTTGCATTTCTTTTGTAAGGAAATATTTTTTAAATGATCTAAAATTTTAAAATATTTTCCCTGAAGGAGCTGTACCAGGTCTTCAATGCCTACATTAATTTTAATTGGAAGCTAGTATCAAGTAGAGACAAAGTAATTCTAGTGGTTGGATTTTCATTCTTTTACTAACAATCTTTTTTTTAAACTTTTTTTGTACAGGAACAATCTTACAAGTAAATTTGGATAACTCGCTGCCTTTGACTAAAATTAAGTTCAAAATTAACTAAGCAAGTTAATTAACTATAGTTACATAATTAATGAAATCCATTAAATTTCAAAAATGAACTAAAGTTCAAAAGAAAAGATGAGGTTTCAGTATTACACCTTTTCATTTAAACCGATTATAGGCAAAATGCTTCTTGCTCTGGAAGATCATCCCCTGGCTGTGTGAAAGTGTCCAGTCTGGCTGGAAGCTGTGGACATTACTCTGCAGCTGACTGCGTTATAACATCAAGCATTTCTGCCAAGGGTTTCAGTTGATCTACGTCATTTATTTCTATAAAGCTTTAGAAATATTGTTGTTTGAGTGTTTTTGTTTTTTTTTTTTTTTTCTATTTAAGAAGTTTACATCTTTTTTCTGGCTAGGAGCAAGATATTGTTTCTAAGCAGAGAACCAAGAAATGTAGTATTTCTCTTGTATTCTAAGAAAACACTTCTACAAACCATTATTCTGACAGTGGAGTTATTTTTTTTCCTTTTATGAAAACAGTGATAGAAAAAAATTATTTAAGCTAATAAGAATGAAAATGGTAGGCAAAGCATATTCCATCTGATATTTCTCTTCTTTGTTCTACAGTTTCAGTATAGAACCAAATTATGATTTTCTTTACATCTATGATGGGCCAGACGGTAATAGCCCACTGATTGGGAGCTTTCAAGACAGCAAGCTGCCAGAGAGGATAGAAAGCAGTTCAAATACCATGCATCTGGCTTTTCGGAGTGATGGATCTGTTAGTTTTACCGGATTCCACCTAGAGTACAAAGGTAAAAAGAATGGTTTATCTTTTCTATTAAAAAAACATCAATGCATGAGTGTAAATTTTAATCTTTTTTATTTTCTCATAGTTTTCTGTCTGGCAATGTTTTGGTTTTGCCAATGTGTATAATAATGATAATATATATAATACAAATAATTTATAATACGTATTATCTATACATACAAAATGTAATGTTATCAAGGTACTGATTTAAGATAAGGCTTCTAATATGATTTCATTTAGTTGATACATGATACTGTTAAATGCGTGATTACAAAGGAAAAAAGTTCAGACAGCAGTTTACATGTTTCAAAAATAATGATGCAACTCAATAGCATATATACATGTTTTTTTTCCAGAATACAATTTTTTTAATTTTTTCCTTTACGTAGTAGGACATTTTGGCATATGTGCTTTTAGGATTCTGTAAGATCAAATGATGTGCTAGAATCTAGAAGACCAATACTGAAAATGAAAAAAAAAAATTGGCTAGACATTTGTATGATAGGCCATGGTGGAGCTGTCTGCCTGCCTCAGACAGGTCTGTCTGAGGTTATAACACAGTAAACATGAAAATAACAGCCTTCTAAAATTCATAACTTTCATAACTTTCAGCTTTCATAACTGCGTCTGCATGGCTCAAGAAAGAAACCGAAATGTTTTATATGAATATGAAAATATCCAATAATCTGTAAAGACAACCAGAAGGAAAATATGGATGTTGCTGGTATAGAGGCAATACATCCTAACCTCCTTGGGTTTATTTCCTTCTCCATTTATTCTGAAAGTAGTTAGTAAACACAAAGGCATACAAGGGAAAGGCTGATGCATTTGGTGCTTTGGCAAACCGACAATCTCCTTTTATTTTCATAAAGTCATTTGATTCTACAGATGTAAAGGAAGTTGTCTCCACAGTATCAGCTAGTCCTAAGAAGTTAAAAGTAGGTCTTAAACATGTTGATGGTGAGCCCAGATGAATGTACTGTTCCACTTGGCTTAAAAAATATTTCTTCTTCCTTCTCAATTAAATTGAAGACTGAAAAATGCAGATGGAAGTGCTATAGAAAGCAGTTCAGGGATGCAGAACTTCTAAAGAACTGGAAAGTATATTTGTTTTTCAAAGGGAACAATCTTTTTCTTCTGTGCTGTTGAATACAGACCTATCTCATGGAATTAAAAGGTTTCTCATATCTACCAATCCAAGTATGAAAGATATTTGTAAGTCTTGTGGTTTTGGCTGTATTGGCCAATCAGAACGACAGATGGCCCTCCCCACCCTCTCTACTCAGAGAGGAGAGGAAGAGATAAGGAGATTTATGAGTTTAGAAAAAGAACTAAACTACTTTAATGAAAATAATAATAAATAAGAAAATAGTAAATAATAATAGAATAAAATAAAAAAAAAGTATACAATATATACAAAACCGTATCCAGTTCCCAGGATGACGATCGCATCACCAGCAGACACAGGGAAAGTCCCAGACTGGAGTCAGTGACGGACAGGAGCTGAATTCCAGAACTAGCGTCAGGAATGCTCAGATCGGGATCAAAGGCAGACGAACAGACAGGGTCCTCCTCAGACGTCGGCCATTGAAGAAAAAGTGAGACAGAGCAGCCTTGCCCCTTTGATCCCTTAGCTTTTATACTGAGCGTGATGCAGACGGGATGGAATACCCCGTTGGTCAGTTTTGGGTCACCTGTCCCGTCTGCTCCTCCCTGCAGGTGGGACCCCTCTACATTTCTCTGCTTCTGACCCTCTAACGGGGCAAACAGCAAAGTTAGCTGACCTTGGTTGTTACAGCAATAAGTATAAGCAAGAGCCTCTGTGCACACCGTTCCTTGGTATAATCAGGTCTTGTCACTCTGAGAGTGAACAGTTTCTGAACAACATGCTGTTAATTTCAGAGTTTAGTCAGTTAGAAGAGGCCCAGCTAAAAAGTAAAATTACAAATCACAAAAGTGGTTCTGTTTTACCTCAAACCAGGACAGTAAGGGACACAGCCTCTTCTCATTCTTGTTCTAGGTTTAAACACAGTGAACCACTGTACTTTGGAATCAAGGCAGGATACCATTTCTAACATTACTGCTAGCCTGTGTGTGCCACTAAGATCTCTTATTTCTTTCTGTGCTTCCAGGAGTCATGATGACAAAAAAATTATGTAGATTTTTATTACATTTGTAAAGGGACTGGAAATCTAAGTAATGGGAGAATGTAGGCATTAGATTATGTGTTTGTGTGTGTGTATGTAAGTGAGGGGAAGTTTAAGAAAGGAATCAACCTAAGCCTAATTTTCCCTGTTCACCTGATATGGCTGTATCTCCTGCTTTTCTCAGAATACCCGGAGTATGCATTTCAACATCTACCTTAGAACAATGAGACATGAATAAAAGGAAGTATTTCTGATTAAAAAACTTCAAGGATTATTAAATTTGGACAGCTCAAAATCCCTTAAGCAGAGGACCAGCTTACTCAGGGATTTATTCTGTTTTTACTGGGACTATCTGCTAACTATGACACTGCACTGCTTAACTTATTTTAGTGTCATAAGAACGCTTACTGTCATGTCTTAAAATTTGAAAGTGATATAACTGTTATTAGGTGGCAAAAGAGCAATTTTAAAGGTTTTTAACAGATTTTTGTTAGTTTCTTGTATAGTGGATTGTGAGTATCAAAATAATGTAAGCATGATATCTGCAATATAAAACTGACATGCATTTAATTTAGCCAAATTGAGTAATTACATTATTGAGGAGAAAACTCTTAATAGGATGTTTTATGAACCACGTGGGGGGTTTCTTACTTCAAATGTGTGACTGGGCATGGAGCATACAGAGCAGCAGAGTTCAGGGAGGAGTTATTAGTGGTGTGATATCATAAATAGGAGGCAAAAGGCAGAGGAAGGTAAAGAATGGATTTAAGGTGTGGACCTAAGAAGTTCTAAACTACTTTGAATAACAGCTGCCATTTTGTGAAAGATTAACATTGTCAAGAGAAAAAAAGGGTTAGATTAGCTGAGGAAACCAACTACAGATGATGTAGTTGTAGGTGCCTGACACAGACCAGCTGGCTAAGAGAAAAGATGATACCTGGAAGAAGCATAGCCCTGATACTCACAGGGAATATTAACCACTTAATAGCTGCTGCAACGACAATGTGGCTTAGCACAAGCAGTCCAATGGTTCTCTTGAGTGTGTTCATGACAATTTTATGATGCAGGTGATCCCCTAGCTGACTAGGGCAAATGCTCTGCTGGAATGGTTATTCACCACTGGGGCTGAAGACCCAATGAAAAGAAAATGTTAAAGGTTATGGTACTTAACACCTTTTGACCTTGTTTTTTACTGGTATATTTTGTCCCCCAGTCCTCTCTGAACCTACTAGTAGGGTTTGTGCAGCATTATCCACAGTGGAGGAAGAAAGAGTCAGGAAGCAGTTAAGCCATCTGGTGGTACATATCTCCATCGGAACAGATGAGATGCACCCAAGAGTTTTGAGGAAGCTGGCTGATGCCACTGCAAAGCTGTTTTCTATCATCTCTGAAAGGTCATGGCAGTCAGGGTGGTTCCTGGTGAATGAAAAAGATTAATGTCGTGTGCACCTTGAAGAAGAGCAAGAAGAGGACCTGGGGAAGTACAGGGCTGGTCATTTTAAACTCAGTCCCCAGAAAGTTTATGGCAGAAATCTGCCAGGAAATATTTCCAAAACAAAGAAGGACAAGCAGCTCTTTGGGAACAGTCTGCATGGATTTTACCATGGGGAATCGTGCCCAACCAACTTGTCACTGTCTATGAGGAGATGAAAAGCTGTGCCGACAAGGGTGGAGTAGCGGATATTGAATACCCTGAGTTCAGAAAGACCTTGGACACTCTCTCCTCAGTATCCTGAGAGCCCAGGTTGATGAGATATGGGCTGCATAAGTGGATGGTAACATGGGTGGAAAATTGACTTGATTGCTGAGCTCAGACTCTTGGCTAGTATTACTTACAATTAATAATGTGGTCAGCATTCTCTTTATTGATGACCTTTATGATGGGACAGAGGAAGTTTGTGGACAACATCAGTTTGGGGGGAAATGTTAGTGCTCTGGGATTTTATGAGGGATTTTACAAGGCTGGAGAATCAGGCTGACAGGGACTTTTGACAAAGGCATATGCAAAGTCCTGCATCTTCGATGGAATAACCCAGTGCAACGGTAAAGGCTGGAGACTGACTGGATAGGGTAAAGTTCTGTGAAAAAGGATCAGGAGGGCCTTGTGTACAAATTGACCATGAGGCAGCAGTGTGTCCTTTAAGTAAAGAAAGGCTGAGAGTGGAAGACTGGAAGCAGAAGTGAAATCAGCAGATCCAGACAAGTGATTCTTCCCTCTGGATCTTCTGAGATCACACCTGGAGTACATTTAAGGGCTCACCATTCTGGGAAGATTCTGACACACAGAAATAAGTCCAGTCCAATAGAGAGTCATCAAGATGATTAGGAGGGTGGAGCATATAACATGCGAAGAGAACCTGAGGAAACTGTGTTTGCTTCAACTACCTAATGAGAGTGAAAAGACAGAGCCAGACTCTTCTCAGGAGCACATACTGATAAGATGGGAGATAATGGGCACAAGTTGCAACATGAAAAATTTCAATTAGATATTAAGGGAAAAATAAAAACCAAACCATCACTCTGAGGGTAGTCAAACATTGGGACTGGTTGCCCTGAGATCATGTCATCTGAATCCCTCGAAGTTATAACTGGACTGGACAAAGCCCTGAGCAACCTAATCAAATTAGCCCTGCTTTGAGTGGGGGTTGTGATACATTTCTTCCGACCTCAATGGTTCTGAGTTGAGGAATTTAACTTTTTCATACAAATTGTAGCAGCTGCAGTTGTGTCCTATATGTACACTAATCCTGTTTGAAGTGGCAGTATTACTCAAGCTGTACTTCATTGACAGACCGTATTCCTCAGATACAAGTATCAGACCTTAGCCATGTCTTGGGTCTCATCTGTAATCATGTTTGTGTTGGGTTTTGTTCTTCCCTTCCATCCTCCCTTCATTTCTATCTTATAATGGAGGAGCAGCTTATTAGTTCTAATAAGTGCTCTGGAGAATAATTATGGAATGTTTGCTGTAGTTAGGTATGTCTGTAATATTCTCTCTAAGCAGCTTATTACAGCTTTGTTTTCTTTGAGACTTAGGGATGCCATAGTAAATCATCAAGTTCTGGAAAAAGCACCTGTTCCTTTTGGCTTTCAATGTTGTTTTCCATGCACTAAGACACTAGTTTTCTAGAAGATTTTGGCATTGTTACCTTACGTTAGCCAGCAGAGACTTCCTTGTTGAACTTGAGATTGCAGCAGCAATCACTACCTGTTTTCAGCTTGCATTTCAGAAGCCTTAATTGGTCCAGCAGTATGCCAAAGTTATCAGAGAAGTAATTCCTGTTTTTCTTGAAGCTTGTTGCAAAATTTTATTATGGGCAAGAAGACTTTACACCTAGTATGCACAGCCAAGAATATAGTGTTATTGTAACTCAAATCTTAACTGCCTAATGAAACAATTATTGTTTGTCCATGCTTATTTATCACAGAAAATGATTTTAAAAGTACTACTACAGAAAAAAAGTCTTCATAATAATACAGCTAAAATTGTAGCACACGCACTCTCCAGCATTTCCTTTAATGTTCTGCTAAACCTGCCAGTACCCTTCTCTGTTGTCAGTATTCTTGGGAAAGAAAAGGGAGGGCTACAGGGGTCGTCAGTGTCTTGAGTTCTTTGGTTGGAGCAATATGACACTGATGGTGAAGCACTTTTGCTCTTGACTCCTGGGAGCACTTCTATTTTATTTTTGTAATTTTGCTAATACAGTCTTCTTATTTGCTCTTTTTTTTCACTGGTTCTCAGCTAGACCTGATGAATCCTTTCACCCCATTTGATTTCATTCTTTGTATATTGTAGTGTGGTATACTGACTTTTTCTTTACAAGTTCACTCAGCAGCTACTTCAGGTTGCCAAATGTAGTTTGAAGGTGCGAAGTATTTAATGCTTTATTTTTCAGAGTAGTTATTAAGAAACAGTATTTCTATAGTGACATTGTTACTGTTTAGTCAGCAGCTCCAGGAGTCTGTCACAACTGTAGCTTTGGGGAAAAGAAAATTACAGGGTTGTAATTTTTCCCTAGAGAAAATTTGTGCTGTGACAGATCATGTCTTTCCTCAGTTTTTGATTTATGCACCAGACACCACAGATTACTTCATCTTCTTAATTCCTCATATAATACTAATATCTACTTTATCCAAGGTTCTGCTAGACTTCTGAAACATGGATTTCTTATCACAAACTCAAGAATGGTGATCTCACAATATCAGTTGTATATGAATACAAATTTATCAATATCAGTTCAGTATGAAGAAAAAATAATGTTTCCTTGCTATTGTCAAAATGTTAGCTACAATCCTAAAAAACAATTGATCCTATTTTTTCTTTCTTTTTTTTTTTTTTTTTTTGAATTTGAGAATTTGGACTTGAAAAAATTTTCAGTTTGCTCTAAGATCTGACAGACTTCTCAAGTGACAGTGTGGTTGGCTTACATAATAATTATTAACATCTATGTGATATCTTAGAGATTTTCTAGTAAATTGTATCTTTTAACTTCTGATTGTCCACCCTGATTTTTTAATATGAGTGTTACAAAAGTTTTAGCTTTTTTTTTTTCTCTAATGTCACACTGTATTTTGAAGCGGAGAGGGATGTTACAGGCACCACACTACAACTACCTAACTGAAACAATGTGGATGTCAAATACCTGTTCTTAATAATTAAGTATGTGATGTAAATATTACTCATAATTTTACTGGTTTTCATATCAGAAGCATGCTTTGTAGATTGGATATGCAAATCCTAATAAATTATTAACCATGTTAAGAGATTTTCACATTCTTTTGGAAAATATGAAGTTCAAATTTCAAAGGAATCATTCTGTGTTTCCATCACAAATGTAAATATACTTTTACAGTTTTGTAGTGTAATTCTTCCTCTCCTCTCAGAAATATTACAACATAAAAATGGCCTCAGGGAGTCAAACCAACCACCTCCTTACTTCATGAGCTTGCCTCTAGTAATGAGCAATAGCTGATATATGGCTAAACTATATAAAAGTCAAATATATAATAGTTTCTCCCTATTTGTAAGTTTTCAGAAACTTCAGCTTAGGGACTGCCTAAGAATCAGATGAGGTGTCTTGGTATTCAATGCTTTTGAATAGCCTTCCAGGACTTTCAAAGCTCATATAGTCTTTTGGCAACCGTACCTACATGTAGCAGAAAGTTCCACAGTGCGAATAGGCCCGGTGAAACCCACCTCTTTTGATTTATTAGAAAGTTGGCACTGATCTGGCAGAAAGTGAATGCGTTCCCTATCAGTCTTCTCCATAACACCCTTAAATGGTAAAGAAGAAATTTCTATCTTCTACCTGATAAAATAAATTACTCCAAACTCCATCCTGCATAGCACAAAATCATCTGCTTCATTCCAGCTTCTACCATTTCCTAATATATTTACTGTTTTTTCATTAATGGAAAACATTGCAATTTTTTTACCTTTTCCCCCTTCTGCATAGTAATGTTGTTAATTAGAAGTGCTGAGTGGTTATTTTTATGCAGTTTGTTATGTCTTGGATATTAAACACACCAGTATTCACATTATAGAATGAAGAGGGAAGCAAAGATAAGAGCATATACATATGTTTGAATTTATTAAAATATTTTGAAACAAATAGCTATAAATAACAAAAAAAAGGAGATAAATTTAAGGAATATTTTCATGCTTTGTCCTCCAATAAGGAAAGAAAAGCTATATGAAAATATATCATACAGTGTGCATGGATATAGTTATTCATTTGGGGCTTATTACTTTTTGAAGAAATTCTTGCTTACATACTTTTTATTTTGTCACAAAGTACTTATATTGGTTTCCCCCACTTACCAATTTTCAGACCACAGATTTTAAAACTAGGATGTGCCTTGTGTACTTGGACAGTATCCATAGATCTAACTTCATCTACCTATATAACTACATCACTGGTCACAGTGAACTCTGGAAAAATAGTTCTTACAATGGAGCTCTATAGGAATTATCTAGGAAAAAATATAGGAGACATGGTTTTGGTCATTATATAGTAAATTGTATAGTTTTTAAAATGAAGCAGAGAGAACATTTGACGTAGAATGGAAGGATTCTTAAAAAAAAAAAGAAATGTATAACATTATGTGTCTACAAGGTGCTCAAAGAAGACATTGAGAGAAGTTCAGAAAATATTTGTAATGTTTTTGATAATATTCAGAATTATGTCTGCATTTGTTTCTTCTATAGCAAAGCTTCGTGAGTCTTGCTTTGATCCTGGAAATATAATGAATGGAACAAGACTTGGGATGGATTATAAACTGGGGTCAACCGTCACGTATTACTGCGATGCAGGTTATGTTCTTCAAGGATATTCCACATTAACATGTATCATGGGAGATGATGGAAGACCTGGATGGAACAGAGCCCTGCCCAGTTGTCACGGTAAGAGCAGTTTTTCATTTATTATAGTTGCTGTTGTTATTATTCTGGCTTTGTCATATGGAAGAAAGAGATACAAAAGCAATTTTAATAAATTTCTCTTTTCAGACAAAGCCCTTTTCAGTGATATATTTAATAAAAATAACATTTAATAACTGAAGATATTTTTTTTTTTTTTAATAACATTAGGTAAATGATGGTACAAGTGATTATTGCGGATAGAAGATAATAGTAATGTTGTCCTCTCTGCCTACCTGTTATCTTGAATTAGCAAATTTACAGCGGAGTATACAGATAAATACCACATATATGTATTTAAATAGAGCATTAAGTATACTCTGGATGTAACAATATATGTTTGGGGTTTTTTGTTATTATTGGTTTTTAAACCACATAGATGAAATATTTGTATATTACAACATTACACCATTTAACCTGTTGGAAATGTGGTCTCTAGAAAAATTCAACCTTGAAATGCATCAAAGATCCAATCATTTGAACTTTTATGGATATGAATTTCAGTTGAATTTCACTGACTTTAGTTATATTGCCACTGACTATCTCAAGTCAGTGAGAGATAGTCACTGACTATCTAAGAAAAGATTAAATTTTTGTTATACTAATTTGGTGTTAATTCTTACCAGCAATTGATAGCCAGTTCAGAAAAAAATAAAAAACCAAACAACAAAGCAACAAGCAACCCAATATTCTTTTCACATATTCTGTAAGATTAAACACAAAACCTCTCCCATGTATCCAGACACTGATAAGCGGAGCACTGGAACAGGCTGCCCAGAGAGGTGGTGGAATCTCCGTCTCTGGAGACATTCAAAACCCGCCTGGACACATTCCTGTGCAATCTGCTCTAGGTGACCCTGCTCTGGCAGGGGGGTTGGACTAGATGATCTCCAGAGGTCATTTCCATCCCCTGTCATTCTGTGGTTCTGAGCTTCTGTAATTAACACAAAAATGCCAAATTATAAAATTAACATTTGCTTTATAAGTTAAAACAAGATTTCCTCAAAATCATCAATTCCTTTTCACAATTTGAAGACAAAAAAAGCTCTTAAATCCACTTCAAATTTCAAATATTTATTTTAAAGAGAATATGGAGTTTCTTTGTTGTATACTTAGATTTCTATTGCAAATTGGATGGTGAAGTACCAGCAAAACAGAAAAAAAAACATAAATTGTCAACTATAAAGAATAATCAAAACACCGTATCACTGAACACCAAACTTTAGTGGCAGCAAATTGGAAAACTGGCCCTACAAAAGTTTTGGAAATATGTTCAAACTTTTAGACTGTGTGCAATGAAAGTCAAAAGTTTCTTCCTCATTTTAAAATGAGATATGAGTGTTGTTTTCAAGAGAGGAGTCAGTGAGGAAGGTTGTTGTGTATAAGAGGAGAAAGCTTTTCTTCTTTTGGGAGGTCTTTTTCATGGGTTATGAAAGATAAAGAATTTCTTTATCAAAGATGCAAGAATTGTGTCTATTCATGCCATTTATAATCTATTTAGCACTCTTCCAGTGCTGTCCATTTTCTAAAGGGAGAGCGTTTTGCTTGGAAGGACTGCCATTTTAATAAAAGGAAAAAAAAAAAAAATCTTATAACAGAAGGGGTAGTTCAATTGTTGCAATTAATATGGATATTTTAACTGAATAGTAGAATCTCAACAGAGGATAGAGTACCAACTCTATAACCATTCTGAATTACTTGACATAGCTTAAGACATACTCCTGAGAGATGGTAGATGAGTTTGAATAGACCACAAAGACAAAGGGGTTATGTGTCTTACATGTTCTAAGGTTTAGCCTTTTCAGATAAAATGAGGGAAAAAATACATTCTCCATTCAGAATTAAAAAGAAAATGGAGGTCATGGCTCTATTATATTGAAAGGGCAACTGTTTGGGATGGCTTTAAGCATTCTCTGAAATTTCTGGTACATCAAGCCCCATAAGAAATCTTTGTGGAGGAACACTGATGTTCTGGGTCTGGTCAGGCTTCAGCATGAACTGACTGATGAATTTCTCAGTCTGTCAAATCTTGCTTTCCTGTGAATGTGCAAAACTAGAAAATATGAGTGTCTACAGACCCAGAAAGTCAATAACTGATGATTTTGGAGTTAGATAAAAGCAAATGAGGCTTTCAGAATCATAGAGAACTAGTTTCCCAAAATCTATTCAGTGCTTAAAGCTGATGTTTTTTGCAATTTTACTTGAACGCACGAAATATTTTTTATGGCCTAGTCCTGTGTGCATCAGGCATGGCTTGCATTTGGTTGAAATCATTTAAAATGACCTTGAGCCTCTCTAATAAGTGTGGGAAGTGAACCAAATCGTTGACTTCATTCTTTTATGAACACATGCAAAGATTATCCAGGCTAATATGCTAAGCTATTTGGCATTTCATGGTGGATGTTAAGAACAAGATATAATTAACATATGCAGATGCAATATTCCTATGACAGAGATTATGATTAATGATTTCTCTTAGCTCTACCAACTGTAGTTAATTTTAAATTTTTGGTAGCAAACAATTGCTTACAGAATAACATAAAAGCTCCGTTGTGGAAAATTACATTTATGTCTGAGTGTAAAAATCTAGTTCCTACCAGAAGAAATCATTTATTGATCACTAAAAATATTGCTACATTTCATTATAGTCTGTTGTTTAATCATTGGAAATATTTGAATCCAGGCTTTAAAATATCTCCATCTGAAAGATATATCTAACAATCTCAAATATTTTCATGAAATGACCATGATTTATTATCTTTTTCTTTTGGTAGCGAAACATCAGTACTCAAAATATTCATATGTACTCTTTGCCCTTTTTTTAAAAGAAATGAAAAAAAGTCCTGGGATTGCTCACAGAGCAATTACATACCCTGATATTTAAAATAGAAACATTCTTAATTGCAACAAGAAATCTTAGTTCCCAGTCTTATGTATACAATTGCATACTATAGCAGTGGTAGTTTAGTGATTAAAGACCATGCTAAAAACCGTATGCATATGCATTATCAGAAGGAGAGAGGACCTTGAACATGTCCACTGTTATACAGCCTGGAGAATAATTCGCATTATTAGGAGCTGGGAAAAGCTCCTAATAACCTCCTTGTCCTGGGAAAAGGCCTGCATCCTCATCTTCTTCCAAAGAAATGTTTTCCTAAAATGCTGAAACATCAAAGGAAGAACCTGTTCTTTGCTTTGGCTATGACAGTAGCTCTTGGTTTAATTTGTGGTAATTCATAGTTTTCTGTATCATTTTTTACTTTTTTCTGTTTGTATTGACTTCATAGAATCATAGAATGGTTTGCATTGGAAAGGACCTTAAAGATTGTCTAGTTCCAACCCCTCTGCTATGGGCAGGGACGCCTTCTACTAAACCAGGTTGCTCAAAGCCCCATCCAGCCTGGCCTTGAACACTTCCAGGGATGTGTGATCCACAACTTTTCTGGGCAACCTGTGCCAGTGCCTCACCACCCTTACAGTAAAAAATTTCTTCCTAATATCTGATCGAAATCTCCTTTCTTTCAGTTTGAAACCATTACCCCTCATCCTATCATAACACATCTTTCCTGTAGGCCCCCTTTGAGGACTGAAAGACTTCTGTAAGGTCTCCCTGGAGCCTTCTCTTCTCCAGGCTGAACAACCCCAATTCTCTCAGCGTGTCTTCACAGGAGAGGTACCCTCTGATCATCTTTATGGCCTTCTTCTGGACTCGCTCCAACAGGTCCATGTACTTCTTACACTGGGGGCCCCAGAGCTGGACGCAGTACTCCAGGTGGGGTCTCACGAGAGCAGAGTAGAAAGGGAGAATCACCTTTCTCAACCTGCTGGCCATGCATCTTCTGATGCAGCTCAGGATGCGGTTGGCTTTCTGGGCTGCGGGCGTACATTTCCGGCTCATGTTGAGCTTCTCATCAACCAACACCTGAAGTCTTTCTCCTCAGAGCTGCTCTCAAGCCATTCTCCGCCCAGCTTTTATGTCTGCTTGAGATTGCCCCAACTCACATGGAAGACCTTGCATTTGCACTTGTTGAACTTCATGAGGTTTGCACGTGTCCGCCTCTCAAGCCTGTGAAGGTTCCTCTGGATGGCATCCCTTGCCTCCAGTGTATTGACCACAGCACATAGCTTGGTGGTGTTGGCAAACTTGCTGAGGGTGCAGTCAATCCCACTGTCAACATTACCGACAAAGATGTTAAACAGCACTGATCCCGAGACAAACCCCCGGGGAACTCCACTTGTCACTGGTCTCCACTTGGGCATCGAGCTGTTGAGCACAACTCTTTAAGTGCGACCATCCACCCAATTCCATATCCATATCCATCGAGTCGTCCATCCCTCAAATCCATGTCTCTCTAATTGAGAGACTAGGATGTTATGCGGGATAGTGTCAAATGCTTTGCACAAGTCCAGGTAGATGATGTCAGTTGCTCTTCCTTTATCCACCAATGCTGTAATGCCGTCATAGAAGGCCACCAAATTTGTGAGACATGATTTGCCCTTAGTGAAGCCATGTTGGTTGTCACCAATCCCTCAGGACCCTTGGATGCATCTCATCAGGTCCCATGGATTTGTGCACCTATTGTCGCAGCTATTTGAGGTAGCTCAGATCAGGTATATATCTGAAAACTTTTGGGATGCAAGATTCCACAGAAAAACTTAATCTTACAATTTATTATTTTGGAATACATTAAACATAGACAGCTTTTTCATCAATCATTCAATATTGATAACTTATTCAGAGGCTTTATAGGTCACATTTTTATGCACTTTTTACATACTGAAGCTATGATTCTAATGTGTTTATTACATGCTGGTGTGGTCTTATGAAACCATGGCTTTAGTCAGCCAATTGTTTCCATGATAAATCATAGTCAGCCTGAGTACTATTATAAATTACAAGAAAAATTAAAGAAAATTATCATTTTCACCATTATTGACAGTATTATAAAGAATTGAGAATGTTCTTGTCATAGGCAAACATAAAAGTCTAGAAGAAGACAGAAAACTAAGGCACATTAGGCTAAAGTACTTCCTTGGTTTAATTTTATTTAAGATAGGTAGGTAAAGACAAGGTTGAGTTTCTAGGTAATTAATTTACATTTCTTAAACATACTCAAGTATCTTAAAAGAACAATCAGATAGAACTGGCATGTGATGGTCTATTTTATACATGTAAGCATCAGGGCTTTTTTGTGTTTATAGCATTTTGGATGTAAAGATTTTGATCAAAGCAGTTAGAACTTTCATTAGCATTTTTTTCCCATTCTGTATTTTTGGAGTACAAGTATGGAATGCTTGTTTATATTCACAAATTGTCAACTGTTATAGATAAGCAATTAAAAAGAAGATTTAATAAATACAAAAGAGTTGTTAGAAGCCTAACATTCATTAACTTCCATGTCATCTGTGGTATTTAACATTTTCATTTTTATTACAAAAGCAACCAAACAAAATAAATTTCTAGACAAAACTGCTTGTTTTTAATAGGCAGAACAGATTGAATTAATATCTAAAATGTAACTGAGATCAGGATCAGACATTATTACAGGGATACTGTGGGTGGATAGTAGTAACTGTATTTTGGGTTGGCTACAGTTACTGCTCATTAATGGTTTTCATTAAAACCACTTATATTTAAGTCCTTTTTAATTATTTCATGAATTTAACATGCCAGGTTAATATTTGCTTTTGCAGTTCTCTGCAACAGGCTTGTTCCTCAATATGGTCAATTTGCTTTAAAATAATATATCAGTGGCAGAGAATTAACTGCAGTAGACACATTGTCTTCATGCTTCAGAGGTGACAGAGGATTGAATGAGATAGAAAAGAAGCAGAGATACAGTGAGGATACAAAGCCAGGATGGCGTATAATCACTAAAGAAGAATTCTTGTGGAATCTGAAATTAATTCTCAAAAGTCCAATGTCTGTATTTCTCATGTTAGGAAAGGGCCTTAGCCAGACACTCTGAGGATGTCATGAGTTTAAATGGTTGGTATTTATGGTACAAAGAGTGGAATGAAGGCAGAGCGAGTTACTGTGTATTGGAGTGCAAAGACCAACCTTAGTCAGCATTCCATTAAGGTAGTAAAAGTACTAAAGGCATTAAAATACATGGAAGAGGTGGCATAAGTGATGCTGCAATTGTAGTCATCCATTTAACCTCCTCTTGAAGCATGACCCTTTCATTTAAAACAAATTTATCCCTACTCATTTTACATTTGAATTATGACTAGCTACATGGTATTACAGACTGAGATTCATTAATTGCCATGGCCATGGGAACAAGCTGTGCCACCTGCTCTTGGATTTTCAGTATTAAAGGGTCATTTCGGCTAGATTTTTTCACTGTCTATTTCAGAAACCTTTCTTAAATGAGCATTCATACAATGTATAACTGTTACTTTTCTAATATTTTGCACTGTTATCATGCAGCATCATGCTTGCACAACATCTTTGAGTAGGTAATGAATTCAACTTCAGGACATTTACACCATAAAACAAGAAGACAAGATTGATGCTTTTCTTTAAAATTACTCAATAGTTCCCTTAAATCTTTATAAATAAAATCTGTAATACCAGTAGTGGGAAAAAGAAAAAAAAAAAAAAAAAAACAAAAACCCAACCAAAGAAAACCCAACGTAGCCCCCTGGAGTAGATGTGTTTATGATACTGTGCAATGTCACCAATTACTCTTTTAATTTTGCGTAACTTTGTGTTTAAAATGGTGAAGAATGAAATGACACATGAGCAGGGGCAAGATGAACTGTGTAAAGAGGGAAAATTTGTCCTTTAATGTAATAATAATTATACTTATTATTAGAAAGCGTAGTATAGTGTACATGTATATAAAACTATTAAACAATTATTAATAATTAATTTATGGGTGTAGAAGTATTATACCATTATAAGTAATAAACTGATGTGGTATTTATGTTAAAAAAAAAAAAAAAAGTAATTTAAGACTGAAAAATCTAACATTGAAAAGTTAGACAATGACAGAATTAAATCTGCCATGCAGGTGAGGGTGTGTTTGGAACACCTTCAGCTGTAGCCTTATGTACTCCTGTGGTTGGGAGAAGGCATCAGTTGTTTTCTTTTGATCCAGTGATGTTAAAGAGTTGCTTATGTTTGAAGTCACCATATGAAGGGCCACTATTGAATTTATTTCAAAATTTGAAAGTCTGTAAGCAATGAGTCAGGCAATTGCAGAAGGCACAGAGTATTCTTGCAGCTAATGAAGTTAAATGTTACTGTGAATGAGACTCTGTTGGTCTGTGTTTTATAGTTCCAAAGTAATGTTCAGTTTAACTACTTAAGCAGCATGCTTTACCTAAAGTTGTCATATGCTGGCTACTTACAAAGCATTTCTCATTTTCTTTTTGCCCAGAATAAGACATGTGATTTATAGAATCACACAAACCGTGACCTGAGTACTTATAATTAGAATTGAAATCAATTCCATTTTCAATATGTAAAATGGTACTAAAGTGCTACGTACTCTGAAAAGTGAGTTCTTAATAGACAGACTTGAAAAGGCAATTGAAGGACTTTTGAAGAAAATATAAAGGATTTTATTTTATTGTGACTGAAATATCTTCTGAATACTAAAGTTTTGTTTCCAATATTCTGCTGCCTGTTTTTGCAAATATATGCCCATTGCTTTACCATTCCAAGCTTTCCTCCCAATATAGTCAGTGGAGAGAGATGGGTATCTTAAAAGGTCACCAAAGGGGATTGAAAGAGCTTGTTAGAAAGGTAACAGGATTTACTGTGCTTGCACACTCAGTAGGGCATGACTTAGAGCAGCAATGTATGAAATAGTAGATATAGTGAAATATCTGAATAGACTGTGTGGAAGCAATACTGCCTGAGATTAAAGCATACAACAGACACTATTTTTGAGGGATCATAGGGTTACTTTTTGTGTGTGTGTGTAAAAATTTATCAGTTAGAAGATTCCTGAGAAAGTACAAGAGTAGGCATCTAGGTCTGTGTGTACCTTAACCTATAAACCTCACACTGCAGGCACTTCTCTGTATGAACACATTCATTACTCCAGCTCCATGGAAATTAGACTATAGTACACCAAGAGCTCTCAAATCAAAAAGAGAAAGCTAATTTGCACCTAATGGATTTGACAGTAGTTGAGTTGAGATTTGGTTATCAGTATATTCTTCTTGGAGATAGTGGTCTCATTTTTTTGTTTACTGTAAAGTACCCAAATGGTTTTGGAAATAAGGAACAAAAGTAAGATTTTTCTATATGCCCACCTGGAGTACTGTGTCCACCTCTGGAGTTCTCAGCACAGGAAAGACATGGACCTGTTGGATCGGGTCCAGAGGAGGGCCACAAAAATGATCGGAGGGATGGAGCACCTCTCATGTGAAGATAGGCTGAGAGAGTTGCGATTGTTCAGCCTGGAGGAGAGAAGGCTGGGAGTCCTTATTGTGGCCTTTCATTACTTAAAGGGGCCCTACAGGAAAGATCGAGACAAACTTTTTAGCAGGGCCTATTGCAATAGGACAAGGGGTAATGATTTTAAGCTAAAAGAGTGTAGATTTAGACTAGATATAAGGAAGAAATTCTTTACAATGAGGATGGTGAAACACTGGAACAGATTGCCCAGAGAGGTAGTAGATGTGCCATCCCTGGAAACACTCAAGGTCAGGTTGGACGGGGCTCTGAGCAACCTGATCTAGTTGAAAATGTCCCTGCTTATCGCAGGGCAGGTTGGACTAGATGACCTTTAAAGGTCCTTTCCAACCAAAACCATTCTATGGATATGCAGATAGCTGGTATTTTGCCAGAAACCCCACAGTTTTTGGAAAATGTGATTAAGTTAAAATCTCAGCTTTTCTTAAAGCTGTTCTTCTCTTCATGTCAGAAAGGCTGAAATTGTTGCTGGAATGAACTATGAAGGTTAATAATTCTAGAAACTTAGAAAAGAATTAAAAATAAATACAGACAGATACATATACCCACCAAGCATTACTTTGGATGTCTGACCTTTTCCATATACATTTGGAATTCGTAATATGGACTTACAATGTCCATTGAATAATAAATACTGCGTGTAATTATTCCAAGCTTTCATTTAAGAAGTACTAATGTAATATAATAGTAAATAAAGCATAAGAAATGAAGAATAGTAGTTAATTACAATGACCTCATTAAAATCAGCTGGCAGAGAATCCTAATTTCCAAGGTATTTAAGGGATTAGGTAAATGGAGTGCACCATAAAACCAGGTACTTCATCTTCTGTTGAACTAAATCTGCTGCCAATTTTTAGAAGCATAGTTTAATGAAGGAAATGTTAGAAAGAAGGAGAAATAGTTTCAGCTATGTAAACTTTGATATTTTTTAGCCTTAATTATTTATATTCTTTCCTACAAAAAATGTATCTGAAATTAAACTGTGTGTATCCAAACCACAGGTTTAAATATTGCTTAAATGCAACTGTTAGTTTGAATAAACATCATGAATAGGCAAGGAAAATGTAACAGGGAACTTCAGTATTATTAAGCATAGCACAGGAATCATAAAATATGTAAATTAACTGGCAAACAGTTTTTAATTTATTTGGAAATAAAAGCATAGAGAAAGCACATGAAAATGCAGAATAAAGCTCGTGATTTTTTTTTTTTATTTAGAATATTAAACACTGACATTTGTTTATTTGCTTTGGATATGTAAATTTTCCAGTAGAAGATTGAAAAATGTTATTATTCCTCAAAAAAAAGGTTATTCCATCATGTGTTTTGAGGTGGAGAGAAAAACAGCTTTTAGCACTAGTTCAAGTAAATACATACTCGTTTCTCTGCTAAGTGTTAACATGATAGGTATATATTTTTCTTTGAAGATTTTTTAGAACAGACAAGATGGCTGCAGGATGTTCTGCTCTTAGAAGAGAAAAAAAAAAAAAGATCCCTACCATTTATTCACACAGATGAGCAAATATTTATTTTCCAAAGACTGCAAGACACTGAAGTAGGATAGGATTATGTAGTATTACTTTGTGATCAGGGTAAGTCAATTAATTAATAACTGGAATTAAAGAAACTAATCCAGTCATCTGCACTGGCTATACCTGATAAATACGGATGTTTCTAACTTAACCTCAGACAGCAGTCTAAAGGTCCTCACTTTTGTCTAATAAGACTTCAATAACACACTCAACTGGAAGATTCATTACGTGGGATATGTTAGTGGTACATGTACAAGACTCATATTTCATTCTTTGCAGAAGTTTTGTCATCTTCACATTGACTGTCACAGTGGGAACTAGGGGAGGGTTCTGTGGAATAGAAAAACCTGCAATTAAGAGACTGCATTGTTTTAAAATGGAATTCAGTTTTCTTTTCATTCTTGACTGGGCCACATACAGAAGTTACTCAATCTACCATAGGCATGGTAAGCAAGATCATCATCCAGCCTAAAGAGGATAGCCGTCTCTTTTACAATCTCGTGCTTCTTGATGTTTCACTCAGAATCAGCATGCATAACAGCTCTTCGCTGATCTGACACTTTCTCGAAGGAACAGTATCTTCCTCAACAAATCTTTACTTCTAGTTTTTAGGTATTCACTAGAACCTTTTTACTATATATTTCTTTTTTATATCCTGAAGTTTAGCTGAGTGCTAACAGAAGTAAATATAATGAATTACAACTCTAACACACATTTATGTATTCCCAACTACTACAGAAGTTGATTTGTTGTTATGCATTTAAAAGGTTACATTTCCTTATCTGTTGTGCTGCACTTCATTTTATAATTTTATATTGTTTTGATACTTAGTTACTGACTAAGTTGGTAGTTTAAAGCTTTACTTATGTAGCGTGCCAGGAAATACACTGTTTTGGTTCACGGGTGAATTTTTAACAAAAGATATATTCAGGCATTAAACTATAATTAGAGTTACAGTTGAGCGCACATATAAGTAACTGAAGGTCAGAGAACATTACAGTGATATTTTAATTATCCCCAGTTCAAATATTAGTGATTCAGTTAACATGTTTTTATTTCAACATTGAGACGAAAGTATCAAAGGAATAGAGAAACAGCTGGCCTAAAGCAGAGCAGATTTTCTCAATGAGAGTAAATGCGACAATAATGTGCTCTGAATGTATCCAAAGTGTCAACAGTGCACCCAAATTGGACACCCTGGGAGGAAGGGAAGAGAAAAAAATAAAAGTAATTTTGACTTTGTACTGGGAGCTATATCAAACTGAGGAAGTTCATTGAAATAAATTTGAAGACAACAGCAAAAGGTAAGTATTTACCGGTGACCTGGAAATCGTATAGAAATACCATTTTAGGGTCTCATAAATCAGAAGTAAAATATAAAAGGATCACTAAAAGACGTGGTGAAACAACGGAGTCAGGAATCTAATAGAAATTAAAGAAATTCCAGGAAAAGGAAATAATGTTCAAAAAAGGGTAGTGGAAAATGTGGCCAACAGAGTTTTGAGAAACAACTTCAGAACATGTGAGCCTAATCTAACCACTAATACACTTTTTCAAAGATGAGAAAAGTAGCAAACTTATTAAAGTGTCAACAGAAGCTCAAGGCCAAAAAATGAATTCAAGGACAATGCCATTGCAGGAAAGCTAAGTAAATTATATTTTATGTTATGTTAATTTATGTTAATTTATGTTATGTTATGTTATGTTATGTTATGTTAATTATGTTATGCTATGCTATGATATGCTATGCTATGCTATGCTACGTTACTGAGATAACGAGAGAAGTCATGCATTAGAACCATTCCCTTGTCTCTAAGGAACTGTGTCAAAATGGAAGCAGCTATAGAAGAGATGTTAAAGAACATCAATAAACAGAACCATAGCAGGTTGCTGGGATGCGACTGTCATTTCTGTGGAGTTCTGAAACAGCCTACGTATGAAGTGCTTGAGTACAAATATTGACCTTAAGGTTACATTAGCCTTTCTATCAAAGTAGTGGAAGGTGATGAACATGTAAAAAATCTTCTATGATGAGCAATCAACCAAATTCCACACTTAGAAAACTGGTAGAGATTATAAAAAAAGAACAGAACTAGGAGATGCATGGTGAAACATGTTGAAGAAAAATCAATATAACTTTTGAAGAGGAATGTGGAGCTTCACGGAAAGTCTGAGAGCTCAACAAGCATATGAATGAACTTAACAACAATTGATACCGTATAATTGAATTTTTTAAAACCTTTGACAGATTTCCATGGAAAAAGGTTAATTTTTAAAGGACATGTAGTACAATACAATTCAAAGTTGCTGGTGTGATGGTGGGTTTTCTGTTATTTACAAAAAAAAAAAAAAAAAAAAAAAAGAAACTACAATAAAGGAAGGTTACCACAAAGATCACTTACATACTTGTGTTGGGAATTGTGTCATCCAATACAAACAACTTCACCTAAAATTGAGATGACAAAGCTCACAGATATCCCAAAATTATACTGCATAATCAAATCCATGGTCAAATGCACAAAGATTAATCCTCAATACTGTGTGACTAGTAAAATGTGCATCAATTTCACTTTTGTTAAGTGCAGGATAAATGCTTATAGAAGAAATAACCCTAAGGACAGGCATGTGATGATAGACAATTAGCTTTTCATAGTTAGGTAAATTACCTTGAAATCATTATGCCTAATGCTTTGCAGATTAGTAAAATTCTAGCAGGATTATATTTAAAGATTTTTTTTTTTCCTTCATAGAGCATCCTAGCCCATAAGATACATTCAGATGAGTCAGTATTAACATTAGAACAAATAAATATAACATGAGAAGTGGTGTTTGCCTCTTGTCTTCAGATACAGAAGAGTCTGTTTCTTGGAGATCAGGGTTCGGGAAAAATAAAATTGAAATTTTCAAATGTAATCTTTATTACAAGGAAACAAACCAGTCTTTGATTGCTGAGAAATGCAATTAAAAATACTTTTAAACAGCTGAATCAAAGTGCCTTAAATCTGTCTTTCTGATACTGAGAAATAAAACTGTACCTTATACCTTCTTCAACTCAGTGATTTGAAATGCAGCAAACAAGATTCTCTGTGTTGTTGACCACTACAGAATCCCAGTGATACAAGTGAACAACCTGTGAAGGTCTTCCAGACACACAAATTTTGGCAACCTTGCTTTGTTTTTGTCTTATAGCATCCCTAGGGATTAAGATCTTCCTCAAATAACATAATTCAAAGACTATTAAAAATCTTAGCAAAAAATAGCTGCAATGATTCCTTTTCTTCAGAGAGCGGATACTTGGGTTTTTTTGTGTATCAGTTCAATACTGGGTTTTAACAGAATTACCAAAGATAACTGTTTGAGTTAGAATGATGTTGCAGTTATCAAACTAAAATCTACAGTCACTATTCATGACAGAAATCTTGTTACTTTTAACAACTGTTTTTCTTAAACCTATCAAAAATACCAAATATTAGATTTAACAGGGCTCAAAAGGAAATAGTTTCTTTACAAATTTTTACAGCATTTCTAACCAGTACAGTTCATTGCATGTAACATATTGAATTAATTTTATATTTAAAATACAAGGAATCAAAAGGAAGGTTAAGGAAATCAAAAGGAAGGTTAAGTAAAAGAAGATTTTAGGTACCCCCAAAAATATTTGAAGATGGACTCAAAATTTTATTAAAAATATTTGTGGACATAGCAGACCTAGGCAGGATGTTCATCTGAATGTGTGTTCACACTTACAAGATCACATTACTGCTGTTGACAAAATCAGCTCTGAAAGAAAGGTGATCTTTGGAGTCAGATGAAAACTGTGAATCTGGGGTCTTTCCAAGTTTTGTTGTCACCTCTGTATAAACTTGGAACAGAAACTGTCAGGACTGTGTAATTTTAAACCACGGCCTCCATCTTTTTTGTGTATTTCTTTTTCTTCCTCTCCTTCCTACTCTATCTGCTCTCCTAGACATTTGCTTTCCTCACGCATGCCCAAAACTTGACTTGCAATAGATATGCATAGAAAATTAGAAATATAATTGTTGTAATCTTGCTTTAAATGTAAGCAAACACTGAGGAATGTATCCAGGTAGGTTTTAAATATCTCCAGAGAAGGAGACTCCACAACCTCACTGAGCAGCCTGTTCCAGTGCTCCATCACGCTCAAAGTAAAAACATTTTTCCTCATGTTGAGATGGAACTTCCTGTGTTCCTGTTTGTGCCCATTGCCCCTTGTCCTGTCACTGGGCACCACTGTAAAGAGTCTGGCCCTGTCCTTTCAACATCTGCCCTCTAGATACTTCTAAGTTACTTAACAATTTTCCCAAATTGAGTCTGTTTTGCCTGTGGTGGTAATTGGTGAGTGATCTCTTCCTGTCCTTCTCAACCCATCTCAACCCATGAATATATTTTTTTTTCCCCTGTCCAGCTGAGGAGGGGGAGTGATAGAGTGATTTGATGGGCACCTGGCATCTACCCAATGTCAAGCCACCACAATAAAATGGCCATTCTTACTCTTACATTATGTAAAACTGTAACCAGGGGTTGAAATGTCTTAGTATGTGTTGACATGCTACACTGTTATTCAATATCAAGCAGAGACATTACTGGTCATGTCAGAGTAATGTAACTGGCTTTTAGAGAAATGGTATTTCTTTTGTACGTAGAACCACTTCCAGCAGGTGTAGCAAAAGCAGTCTCGATTATATTAGTGAGTGTTGTGGGTAATTTTATTTTTTGTCTGTTTGCTTGTTTTAAAGGGCAATCTTGTATTATTATTTTATTTTGTATTTTAATTGGTACTCGTGCTCATAACTGTTCATTCTATAGACCAGTTATTTTGACTACTGTTTGTTTTACTATTAACAGTTGTTTCTTACCCTGATTTTCTTCCCTGTGTTTCAGAAGTTGGGTACTGGTTCCTTACTTTCTGGGATGAATTAATTATTTTTGTTTGCTTCTAATGTGAATGTGATTGTACTTATGGATTTATTTATTTGTTTGTTTGTTGTTTGTTTGTTGTTTCTTTTTTTCTCCCTCACTGATACTAACCTGATACTTCTTCATCTTCTTCAACATATTGGTTAGTAGCTGAAATCTGGAGTTCTCCAGAGTGGGATTAATAGTATGTGTTTTTCTCTCTACTGGTCATAGTGAGTGCATAGATGACTAGAAAGTTGTGTATTAGAAACCTAGAATTAAGAAACATGAATCTGTGGCCTCATCTACAATACTCTTAAAAGACATATCTCTTGTAATTTGAGAGAGACAGGCACATACACATGTCTATCCTGAATACTACATGATAAGATGAATCAGCCTCCGGGGAAATATATTTCTTTTTAAGTTTTTTGCTTTACACATACATGTCTAAAAGTAGCAATGTTTTGCTGCTGTTCTTTGCTTGGCTTATTTGGGTTTCAGTGTTTCTTTTTCTCTCAGTTGTATTATTGAATTGTCATATTTAATTTACTACAGCTTTGAGAATGACCCTATTTAAACCTCCAATTAAATCAGGTATTTAAGTAGTTGAACTGATATGGCTGTTCTTACTGTTTGTATTTTAATAGATTTTTCCCTTTTAACCACAGAACTGTGTTTGTTAGAGTTAATATTGTTTTGGGTATACATTGCCATTTTATTCTCTAGGAAACTTACTAGTTTGACTTTTTTCTCTTAAGAACAGTTTGGTATAGCAAATTGATATTTACTTTCTAGGTATGAATCCACTGGTAAATTTAACTACCTATAAGTCCAGTTGAAAACTGAAAGGGGGAATCATTTAAAGAAGAGAGTTTGAAAAGTGGGGAATTCTGTCTTCTCAAAATTAATTAAAAAGTCTGTGTTGCAAACATAAACAATAATGATGGCAAAGAAGCCCAAGACTGAGCAGATTACAGTGACTTTGGTTAATTTATCATTAGTTGTAAGATCTCAAATTTAAAATTATATTCATTAATTGTTACTGTAGTTTCCTTTCAAACTAACAATGTGTGCACACACTCAAAACATTAGAAATCACTTGGAAACCAAGCAATCATCAATCACTTGGAATCCAAGTGATCATCAATCACTTGGAATCCTGAGGAATTACAGAGTTTCCTTATGTATTGTAACAATATTCTTGTATAATTCAAGGAAAAGCTTATTCTTTGTAGCAGCTATGATTCCCTGCTACTGTGAGAAAACTAATTTGGGTAAAGGGACATTCTAGACATGTGCAGATGGGCAGCATACAATAACGTCAAGGGTTTTTGGATAGGTAATGCACTCATTACAGCCTCCTCACCGCTAAATTAACCTTGTTATCGAAACAAGATTCAGGAGATGATACCACTTACCAGCTTTCTAGTAATAAGTAGATTCTTGGTTTTGTGCAGTTCTAAATGAACTCATAATGTTAGCGAGTTCTAAGAAAGCTCATAATTTTTACTTTCATCTTCACATTTTATAGGTTTCTCCTTCTATGTAATGAAAAGATGTTTTAAGTATGTCCTTGCCCACTAAGGTTATGGAGCAAAAAACATTCTCAGTGAGACCTCAGCTGCATTGTCTATCAAATTACTTAGAAGCAGTCATCATGCTCTTCATCATATAATAGGAATGATTCTTTCTTAAAACAAATCAGTAAGAAAATATAATTTAGATATAAAGAGTGCACAGGTGAATAAACAAATAATATAGAAGTTACATGGCCCCTAAAAAAAGAAGAAAAAGGCTCTGATCGGAAGGGGTGATTATATCTTGTGAAGAGGTCTGTAAAGCCTTACCATTCTTTCATTCATACTTTCTCACGAGTCTATGTCTCAGTTCTGTTGCAGCTAAAAATGTGTTAAACTCTGTTAATCTCTGACTTGTTTTTACTTCTACAAATCTGTCATGTAATGGTCTTTTCCTCTTGCTATCTAAATAGACTTGAAAGACTCTGAACTGTTCTCCCCCAGCAGACTTTATTACTGCCAATTTTCTTTTCTGTTATTTTTTATTCTTTTATCATGTTGGTAGATAAATTGTTGTAAAGTGTTTGTTTGTTTTCTTCCATAAGTTCCATAAATATCATGTCAAAGCTTTGCTGCAGACGGTTGACTTAAAAAGCATTTTTAAATTTTTATTTAGTTCTTGTTTTTCAGCTGTGGAAGCCACATCTTAGTTGATATCAGAAAATTAATTTCAGACTTTCTATACACTTAGCTAAAACGAATAAATTTATAAACTAATTTTAAGCAACATGTGATTTCAGTACCTAAGAAAACTATATAGAACTTTTTAAAATTGTGTGCACCACAGTTCATAAGGAAAAAAAGAATATAATTGAAAGCTAATAATCTTTGATAATTAAATTGAGAGCAAACATAATTTCTAAAGTTAGGCTAAAACAATTCTTATTTGTATTTTTTTCCCTGTATGTCAAAGCGTATCTCATATTCAACTGTATAAAATCTGCTTCAGAAAGACATTTAGGTTTTTTTTACGGATTTCAAAGAATGAAACTGAAGACATAAATGTATTTGGATTTGATGTTGGTTTTGTTGGTTTTAGAAGTAAAATCTGATATTTATGTTAAATGAATCTACACAGAAATAATTTGTGTGATTAATTGCATGTTAGATATTTATATATACTTTATTTATAAAATTAGAACAAAAGTGTAAGTTGAAAGTTAGCTTCAGCTTCTGCTAAATTTTCTTTTGCTTCTGTTTATTGAAAATAAACAGGTACTATCCTCCTTATGTTCCTTAAAATGTGCCAAATTATCTTTCTCTGCTACACTACACAGATTTCGAGTTCCTTGGTTCTCTCTTTATAAGGCATATTTTCTTGTTTATACATCTTTCTGAACACTTAAAAAATTTTATAATTCAAGTTTATGATCGTTTTTTAATTTTGGAAGAATTACCTTTTGGGAGTTGTCCCCTTTTTGTGCTTCTTTATTCATAACGTGTTTTCCTTTATAATTTCTACCTTGTAACGTGAAATACTATCCTTCTTCTTCTAGAAAAAAATAAAAGAGCCCATCACACTATAACAGTTTAGTCTGTGGTTTTACTATTGCCAGGACCAAGAAAATGGAATGTACCCCTTTCTCATGTTACAATCCATTAATATGGAGTGATATAAATACATAACCAATTATAAAAAGGTGAAGGTCTCTTGTCTGCTTGGATATAATTAAGCCATTATGACAGATATTTATATGCCTCGTTCTTCCAGGAAACACCAAAAAAATCAATAACTTCCCCAAAGTAGTTATGAAAATATCTAAATTTAATTGATTTTACTAAAAGTGTTGGCAGTTATTTCATGTCCTATTATTTATGGATAAAGAGAAAAAGACATTTCTCTAATCTTTGTCTCAATCTACCACATCTTCAAAAAGTGACCAGTCAGCCCATGATCTTACTCTTCATTTTTGGAGACTAAACAAAATGAATTATTTCAAAATTTCCTGCTAGATCAAAATAACACCTTCTTTTATTTCTTCACCACTCTTGAATGGAGCAGAAATGTTACCTTCTAGGTCTAATACATGAAAGCCTGGTTTAGAGGTGTCTTTGTCTACAGTAATGTTGTATGGAAACTCACATCCGATATTGATTCTCTTAATTTTGTTTCTGTGATACCTAACCATTTTTTTTAGATTTTGCATTTCTACATTTGATTTTTTTTTAAGTTGCTACTCATAATTCCTGTGTTTTGGTTTTTTGTTTGTTTCTTTTTTTATAATTTCATCATTTCTCTGTTTTCTGTTAATGATTCATGTCCTACTTTGTTAAGTTTCTGAATTCCTGAGGGATTTCCCCAGCTCCCGCTGGTCTCTGTTTTAACTAATCATTTTCAAACACTATTAAGATATATTGTCCTGAGCTTCTCTTTCATTTTTTAAATCAATTTTCATTGCCATAATTAAACTGTGTTGTGAAGACTGAAGAGACGATGGCATGGAAAGCTTCCATATTCTTTATGTTATTGCTTTCTTTAGTAGTGCTTTCTTACCATATGATGGTGCTCTCACTCTCTCTGTTGGTGTCTTTTCATTTCTATTGGATTTCTGGATTTCCAAACAGCAACTAAAATATATATTTCTGTATCAGATTGTCTTTTCCATATTCACTGCATTGTCAAAACAATTTTTTATGCTTCATCACATTCACATTTGCAGACTGATGTCCACAATAAAAATACCTGTAATTTGGAAGTTCATAAGAAATTTGTCTAACATTTTTAACTGTTAAGAGTTCCTTTGCATGATTTTTTTAAATAATTATTTAATTTCCTGGTGGTGATATATCAGTCACTATATTTATTTTCTTGTTACCTGGTTCTTGTATATTAGTCTTGACTTAACCACTGTTAGAAATCATTACAACTGAAAAACTGTTATTTGGATTAAAAAGGATAAGTAGAATGACATTGTATTATAGGAAAAACAACAATCAATGATTTAATATATTAAATTCTAAAAACATACATCATGTCCCCAAATATATTTTTTTTTTAACCTACTCATTTAAACCCACTAAATATTATGTATCTGTAATGATTATTCTGTCCTAGTCTGGGGTTTGAAGCAGTAGTCCCTTAGATAAAAAGTCAGTATCCCATTAGCAGATCTTCAAGGCATATTTTTCCTCCTTCTGCAGAGTTTATACACTGTTATTCTTCATTTTTTATTATATTTGTAGCTGTGTAATCAAATTTATCTGCATGACATAAAGCCATATTGTGCCATTCATTTTTAAGCAGTATTCCCTATTGATTCCACTGAGGAACGCTGCTTAAAAATGGATGGTGCAATATGGCACTTAAATTTGCAATTACAATTAAATTATGTTAGATCTCAGCTGAAGGAACTAGAAAGAAGGTAATGTGAAAGCAGTAGTAGGAATTAAAAGCTTCAAGCTGCAGAAAAACCAGTTGGTAGCAAAACCAGTCATTTCTTCAAAAGATGAGATCTGAAATCGATTCTTACACTGTTTAGTCCATTCTTCGCAGTTATTTTACTGAAGTTTTTTCTTGTGGATTTTTTCTTTTGGTTAAACTGCAAAGGCATCATGGAAAACATATGAGCAATAAACACATGGCAGGGGCTTTTAACCCTGTAATGCTTTGCTGGAGCTACAGAAAATTTTACTTTATAGCAGTAGTTTGGTGTAGATTACAGGGAACTGTGGTTCTGCTGTGTGATTTTGCCGCGCTGGGTTGATCTTCTACATTTCTTTTACAACTGCTGTTGTGTTCAGCATATTTACAACAATATGCTGAAGTGTGAGAAAAGGTGTCACTGCTGATGGTAATGCATTTTATATTGTATTCTCTATTTACTAATGTGCTTCCATAAAAAGGTAGAATTTAGTTCTTTGACAAAAGTGCATGACTACTAATGATCAATATGGGTAATCTTCCAGATAAAAAAGCTTACCAATTTAAGATGCAGAGTGGTTGTTGTTGTGATAGGATTTTTCAAGGGCTGCAGGGAGTGCTATTTAACAAGACAAGATACCATTACAGAAAATTCAGCACATACAGAAAATGAGCTTTTTGCCATTAATACTTAAAAATGTTTCAAGGAAACTGTGAGCAATGCATCAATACGCTGATTCTTATCACATTCTTACCACAGTCAAGTGCCTTTCTCTCCTATTAGTGTTCCATTGCTGATCCTGGAAAGCAGGGCAAGGAAAGCATACTGAGTAGTGTTTTTATATGTCAGAGAATAAACTAAAGCTGAAATAAATACAGAAAGTGATACAATATTTCAGAGTCTAAGCAAACTGTTTAAAAATACTGGAATACTACTGGAGAATTACAGTAGGCAATACCACTTGCCTTTTGAACTTTTTTTTTTTTTTTGGTTGGTTGGCTTGTTTTGTTCTGCAGGATTTTTCATTTTTTTTTTTTTTTTTTTCTTTTCATTCCTAGGGCAATGATACTTAGCATTTGTTGCTTTTTTTTTTTTTTTTTTTCTTTTTGTGTTAAATACAGTTTACATGTCTAGGTGTGATGGGTCCGTTAGAATTTTTACTGTAGGTAGATCTTTCAACACACAACATAATAATTAGACAAGTTGATTTTCACAAACTTTCAGTTATTAACTTTGCTGTTATTGGTAAATTTAATACATCACAGCACTGTAAAACTGATTCAAAGGCAATGAGACCTACATAGCTGAAATAAGCATAAGTGAAAGTCAGTGGGTAGCACAGTGGTAGTGGAATTATTATACCTAACCAAACAACTTGATACTCGATATTTTCCAGAGGCAAAACCATGTTTTATTTTTGTATCAAATCATTTTTTTTAATTCACTGTGGCTATGGTTTCATGACCCCAGATCCATCTTTGATTTCTGAACAGTAATGTTTAGTGATGGTCAGGGTAGAATCTCCTCTTCCTGAACCTTCTTGAATTTTAAAGTAAGCATTTCCCAAAAGGTAAGGAAAGAAATATAGTCAGTGAGCTCTATGGGTTTACTAAAATACCAAATAAACCTCTTTGTCCTTCCTGATACATTCAGAAAGGTCTTGGAAGACAGTCTTGCTGCTATAAGAACTAAATGATTTACCATATAATGATTAAACATTTTCTCAGATTGCAAAGGTCAACTGTATGCTTACATCTTGATTCAACTTTCCTTTATACCATTTGTTTTTGAGACCCAGAAATGTGAATTATTGTGAGGATAAAGACTCATTATAGCAGCAGTTGGAAAACAATGAGAGGGACCATTAGGGAAAAGGTAAACTCAGAAAGGGCAGAATGAAAAAGTCCAGAATGAGGACACCAAGTGAAAGAAATTACTATGAAATATTCAATGCAAGTATTTTGTTGTTGCTGCAAATTAAACTTTACATATGTCAGAGTGACAGAGTTCATCTCTAAGTCCAGTGTGTACTGACCATGTTGTAGCACTGGCTGCGGGCAACTCAGTTGAAAGACTTTGCACCTAAAGGACCCCTGCTGGAAATCCCGCTTCCAGCCTTGTACTGTGCCTTCTGTCCTCTTATGCGACCAGACGTGTGCCCACTATATAATCAATGCAGATGTATGTGGCTTTCATGGAATTTGAAGAGTGGAACAAACATTTAGATGTTTCAGACAATGGGTCATATAAGCATTTTAATTAATAGCAATTATAGAAAGAAAATGGCATTGTCTTCACCTTTTAGAGACACTGAACTTGTTTTAATCAGACTTTAGTATTAATGAGACCGCTCAGTTTTTTGAAGGTGCTAAGTGGTATTTTCTATTATTAATTTGCAAAAATTGCTGGATTTAATCACTATTAGAAACCTATGTGCATTAGTCTATGAAATTATTTTGTGTGATTATTTTTATACCAGTTGTGATAATACTACCGTTCAAATATTGTGAAATATTTTGGCTAGACGTATATGTAGTTAATAATAACTTTACGTCAGAGAATCAAGAGCACTTTGAAAGTCTACTGGCTTTCTAAAAATCCTGTGTATGACACAAACATAATTGGCTTCTCTGTTTCCTTAGCGTTAAAAAAAAATCACAGCCACAGGACATTAACTCAAAGTCATTGTTGATTTTAGATACACAACTATTAATATCAATAATTTGTAGTGTAAGACATTGCACTAAAGTGAATAAAAACTCATAAAACTTGCAGTAAATTTTATTTTTATTTGTTTGAAAAATTATGCATATTAAGTTAAATAAATTTATGGGAAAAAATATTTATTTAAAATAAACTGTTGGTTTTTTTTTTTGTTTTGTTCTCTTTTAAGCATACTACTACTTTGTGAAGTCACAAATACCTTGCTTAAATGCAGAACTTGTAGGAATATAAAAGAATAGGGGTATAAAAAATCTGGACTTTATAAGTAATGTTCCACTGTATTCTGAGTACTAAATATATAGCTATTGATTTAATGTTAAGTATTGCTATTGTGTACTATTACTTCAAGTTTTATTAAAAATTAAGGGTGAAAATCTGTCCCTATTTGTGTCAATGGCATTGACTTCAGTGGAATCATAATTTTAGCCTGAATTTGCACATTATTTTACTTCCGCTGATAAGGGAAGTATAATAATGATATGAGTGCTGGAGTGGGACAGTATTGTTGGTCTGTGTTGCAGTAACTCATTTATTCAACTTGCAAACAATAGAGAGAAGGGAGAAGTAATAAGCTTTTTTGGCATTCTTATTTCTCTAGTTTTAGTGCTTTTGTTGCTTATATTCTTCCATATTGTCTTCTGTTTCACCCAAATCTGGAACAGAAAATCTTGAGTACTTACAAGCTGGTAAGCAGATCTGTTTTAATGACAAAAAAATTACCACATTCAGTTAGTGAAGAGTTTCTTGTTTGTGTTTTTCAAATAACTCAAGGCAAATAAGTCCCTGGATGTCAGGCTCAGCCAAGACTCTATTGCCTCTTGGCAAAAAGTACCAGTAATTCTCTTATCTAAATACATTTTCAAAAGAAAGCATGAATTTCTGATATTTCACATGATGGTGGATTGAGGGAAGACACTGAGATTATTCTTTTAGTCATATAGAACAATATTCCCTATATGTATGATAGTGCTTATTCCGTATCTCAGAGTGGGTGCCTATCAGCCAAGCTGTACCGAGCATTGCCAAGACCTGTTCTGTTCAATGTCCTGACTGATTTGCTAATCTCTATTATATGTGCCACATCTACCACGTGCACACACATATGCACAAGCAAAAGTCAAGATCCTTCTGTTGACCTGTTTGAAATACCATGACTTTCATGCTGGCCCATTAAATCATTTACAAATCGTATACGCAGACTGGAGCAATAGGTACCATCTGCTCCCGTTTCAGGTACACAGTTTGTCAAACTCCACCTACACCATACTGAAAGGATCCTGTGTTAATGCAAATTACAGAACTACATGCTGAAAGCAACAGGCCCTCAATTTGCTAGCATTAAAAGGTGCATTCTTTTCATGGTATACTCTACCATACGTTTTGTGTGAATTAACTAAAAGAAGTCTTAAAACACATGATTTGTAGATACAGTAATACATAGCTTGTATTTAGTATGACAAATAATGAGATAAAAACTGCTGAAATTATAGTAAGAAAACCATCTTTTTCTTATTTAATATAACTCAGAAGATACTAATGATTTGAGAGCATACCACAAAAAAAAAAAAAAAAAAAAAAAAAAGATTTTTTTGTGTTTAGCAAATGAAACATTGAGTAGTGCTTATTTTAGGAAGTCACATCTTAACAGAGGAAAAAGGTTGGACTAGATGATCTCCAGAGGTCCCTTCCAACCCTACCATTCTGTGTTTCTGTGATTCTGTGATATGTTAACATTAAACTCATTAAAAAATGTTTTATAGTTCAAAATGGTTAAATATTCTAAAGAGATGCCATAATCTCAATGAATGAGAAGCAAGTAATAGACATAAGAAAGCAGTAACACTTATGAGTGTTTCACATAAATGTACCTGAACATTTGTTGAAGAAAAAGAATAAAAAGCACTCTTTCTTGCTTGACAGTTTGAAATAAAGCCAAATTTGAAATTCTATTGTTAACCATAGAAAAATACAGTGTTGTAGTAAATAGCATTGTTATTTACCTGCCATTTATCAAGTATTATAGCTATTAATAGTAGAATAAACAAGATGTTTATGTGATAAAGTGTTTACTCACAACTTTATATATATAATGTTATAAATAATTGAGATATAAAAAGTGGTACATCATGTTCAGTCAAGGAATCCCGACTTCCTTATTTGAGTAGTTCTGGGCATTATTTTGAATTATGGGTCTATTGGCATGAGTAAGAATTTACTAGTGTGCAGAAGGGCTGCATAATATATGCCTTTATTAGAGTATAAAGCATCATACAAATGAATAATAGTTTTGTAGCCTGTGCATAATAGCATACCGTGTATGAAGCACATCATTATTTTATTAAGATGGTTGATAAATGGTAAAGAAAAACAGTCATTGATCTGGAAAACTGCAGGGTGCCATCAATTCTCTTTTGAGATATGGGAAAGTTGTGCATACTCAGTACTTTATAGGATATACAGATTTAAATCCAGTATAGAAGTGTAATAAAATTTACTGTAATAGCATACACCAACATACAACAAATCACTTTAAACTGGGGTTTTTTTCTGATACTATATTATTCAAAACTGATTATCTTCACTTTCTAGCACCCTGCGGAAGCCGGTCAACAGGCTCTGAAGGCACTGTATTATCACCAAACTACCCCAAGAATTATAGTGTTGGTCACAACTGTGTTTACTCTATCACTGTTCCTAAGGAATTTGGTAAGTAGATCTGGTCTCATTTGTATCTTTTTGTTGCTTGGATACTTTCAACAATTCTGGATGATTTTTACAATTGCTTTTATATTATTTTTATATTAATGTGAAAAAACTGTTTTAAACTGATATTTCGGTTTATATTTTTTATCAGTTTTATCATGCACTATTTTCTCAAAATACTTATATTTGCCAGTATCTTTCGAAATTACTGTTGTTCATCTATTTTTGTCTCACTGTGACATGTTGTGAATGTTGTGAATTCACTGTGACACTGTGAATATTACTGTGATGCTAGCTAAATACATTAGTGGTGCCAGTTAAAGTTTCTTTTCACCCAAGATCATATGCCAAGGCTATAGAAAGTGTAGCATGGCTTCAGTAAGTCCACATAAACAGGGGAAGCACCGTTTGTCTTAAATGTGTGGTAATATTGCTCTCATAATCCTTGGCTTCTCTGCATCATGAGGCAATGGCGTAGATTTTCCTGAGGAATGAATTTAGAGCAGCATATGACTGTCTGGTTTTTGTAGATTCCCAGATCTTCTACCAAAACTTCACTCCCATCCTACCATTTTTTCTGATCACTAGATGAATCTTTTAAAGATGTCTTCCATCCCACACAAAGATAGCTTTTACAGCACTATATTATCTCACCAGATTTATGAATTATTTTATCCCACTTAAACAATGCCTATGATGACAGCTGATAGTTTGTTGTTCGCTTTGTGAGATAGTAAGCAGTATGCCACGTACTGAATATCATTTATTGTTTAAAAATCTGTGCTTCAGATTTATGCTTGGATAAGTAGGACTTTATTATGACCCACTGCTCACATTTCAGTTCATCAAAATAACAGGTGCCTGGGGATGGGGATGAGTAATTATTAATCTTCCTTCGTGTTGATTCTGCAAACATTCTATCCAAATTAAAGACAACACTTGAACTGCTGTGTATCCATCTGCCATACTCATGATGACTGAACTCCCTTAATATCCAATTAATTTGTTCTTATGTATAGCATAGAGGTACAGAGACTACTACAAAATAAACAGTTTTTTAAAAGTATTGTCTCCTAAACCATGTGAATCTCTACTTAGTCCTCTAGAACATTCAGAAAAAAAATTAAAAACATTTGCACAGTTCTTGATTTATTTCTAGCTGTTACAAACATATGCTGTTGACCTCGCTAATTTGTTTTAGATAAACTGGAAAGAGGATGTCCTCCCATTTCCACCAACTCTGATACATCTTAGTTTATGACACGGATGTCAACATGTAAAGAGTGAAAATCACCATAATAAAGGATTTAAAATGTTAATGCTCTATAGTTCATATCTTTGACAATCTGGATGGAAGTGGAATTCTGTGATTTCTGGAAATAAAGACAGAATTCCCCAAACAAGACGTGGAAATGGGGAAAAATCCCACTGTTCTGCATAGTTATTTGGAATAATTTGAAAAATACTCATTTTCTTTACACACTAAGCATGTAAGAACAGTATTAAGAAATTCTGTTTTACCCTTTCATGTTGCTTATGCAAAAAAAAAAAAAAAATGCTGATATGAAGAAGGAAAATCATAGTTTTAGATATGATTAACTCTGCCATACAAGAATTCAGTCATGTATTGGAGATGTGGTTATGACAGAGCATCTGTCATTTCTCTAGAGCTCTTTGGCTGTCCTGCCTCAGGATAGACCTTTATTCCTTTTCTTGTCCTTAAACAGCATGTTTTAACAATTAAGCAAGGTACTTGTAGAATATATCATGGAAATATTTAATCCACTTTTATGAATAGAGAAAACATGAAAGTTTGTGTGTTGAAAGAGAAAGGTATAAAACACAACTGTCAGTATCCATTCAAAAATGAGGATGACATGACACATCAAATAGGCCAAAGAAGGTATTGCCATTGTAGATGGGGTTTTTTTCCCATGATACTCCTACAGTAATAGGGAGTGGAATTCCTTGCACCCCAAAACCCTAATTTTAAAATATGATTCTTTATTTGAATTATACAGTGGTGTATATTTATATTTTTTGTAAGTTATTGGTATGGGTATTTTTCTGACCCATGCTCTTTGTCTAATATATCATTACTGGAATTATTCCAGTAACAACCATTAACAAATTCAAAGTAGTTTTGACATGTGATTTAACCCAAGTTTTCTAGACTCAAGATGATTATTTGTCTCAGTCTGAATTTTTAAAGATTTGTGTAATTAATGTGTGTTTTCTAACAGCTTTCATCTCTATCTCATCACAATATATTCAACTACAGTTGCAGAGAAAGATAGCCATAAATTTTTAATGCTGAGCTCTTTATGATCAGTTTTAGGAAATTATTACCTGTAACTCCATTATTTTGGGTCCTGATAGAAGACATTGCATTAAGAAAAGAGTCTTCGCTTGCAGTGCTTGATATGGATTGTGTAGGGATCAATCAATGACAAGATGGTCCCCAAAAAATGCTGGTCTTTGAGGACGAAGACACCAGATTTCATCTTGAATTCACTTGCTAATGTGCATCATGACATGTACATTTGTCAGAGATTATTCGCAACAACAGTCAAACCAAGCTTTTTGTAAGATGAAGGGGTACTCCAGCAAAGCTGCTGACGTAAGATAATTTAAAATAATTTTCCTAAAGGAAACAGAAAAAAACTCTTCCATAATCTTCCCTAGGGTCCAACTTTCAATGTGAAATACAGCATTCAAATATTTGCTGAATGGAACCTCTTCAGGAACTATTTTGGCATCCAACACAGTATATGAGCTCTTATAATAGAGCACAGTTTAAAAAAAAAAGCTAAAACCAGGTCAATATACAAAAAACACACAAAATGGATTAGCGTGTTCAGTGCATAGAAGGGAACTCATTGGCCTGGAGTATTTTTTGATGGAGTGAAAAGCTATTTCATGTGCAGCTTTTCAGGTTCTCAAGTCCAAATTTTGTGGAAAAGTCATTGCAGTGTGGACTTTTTTTTCAATGTTTCATTATCCTGTCATACAGCATCACAATTGCAATATTTCATACCATGACAGGTTTAAGCTAGAAGATAAATTATTCACAAAAGCACACAGTATGCCACAGGCAAAATCTTTTGTAAACATGGAAGACTCATCTTCTGTGACACTCTCCTACTGATATATCAAAACAGTGTAATGATCGTTAATTGTTCAACGGTGAAATCCAGCACTGGTTACAATTAAAATGTGGATGTTGAAGATTTTATTTTGTTTTCCTGATGCATATGAATTACTTTTTATGCCCTGCTCTGCATAATGGTGTCATCTATATTTAGATTTAGATTAATATTATTAACAGTAAAATAAATTTTATATCAACTTGCCTCAGTAAATGTCTTTCCTTTCTGTTAGAGCAAAAAGAAAGACTGAATATACACAGTAAGGTACGTAAGTGTGGTTTATGAGCTACGCTATCAGAAAATTAAGTATTGATTCTTCGTGGCCATCAAAAAATATGAAATTTAAATCAGAGCTCTTTTTTCCTACAAAGAAGCTAAAAACATATATATAATTGTGAAAATATCTAGTTTCCATGGATACTGTACATTTGCTGTACATTTACAGCAAGGTGTAATATTTTAGAAATTACAGGCATTTTATTGATAAGCATGACATTTTGGGACATGGTTTCTTAGAGTTTTGACAATGAAGGTAGACCCAATTTGCTTATTCTAAACAGGGAAATTAAAATCCACTATTCTCTTCAATTCCTGAATAAATGGCTTGTATTCACAGACACCTTTCTACCATGCAGTTATAGCATTTTCAGCTTTTCCTACTGTCTTTTCTTGAATTTCTGTGTTATGAGATAGCCCTGAATTATTGTAAATAAGAAACAAAGAGAAGAAACAACACAAACAGGAGGGGTTTGGTGTTATTATTTTTTTAATTATTATTATTACATCATGAAAGAGTAATTTTTTGCAAATATTGGAAGGTACATACATGTACAACTTTTATTCTGCTAATGAAGACACACATTGAGCAAACAATGTTGTCAACATGTGTTTTCTGTTAGACAGCTCACTGCATCTAGAATTGTTAGACAGCTTAAAAGCCTTGTCATGCTAGAGTTATTTCAGTACTGTTTGATTTGATTTCAAACTCAGTTTACATTTGGAAAGAAAAAAAGATAGGCAAGGACAGATCATAAATAGCGGAATGTCCCAAATGACAGCCTCACATCAAGAGGGAATAAAATCCAAACGGTGTTTCTGATAATACTTAGCTGTGTTAAAGTAAAGCATTTGCTTTTAATAACCTGAGTCCATCATCACTGTTGTGTACATCTTACTTTCATTTAAGAAATGTGGCAGACATGTACGGACTGATGTTTTTAAAATGTGGAGGATTTAACTCTCCACCTTAAATTAAAATGGATGGAAACATCTGGCTGAATATCTAGCTTTAATATTTTCAACCACAAACTAAGCACTTACTGCATTAATCTTTCCTTTGCTGAATGGGAGGTAGAGATGATAGAGGATGATCTGAAATATCAAAAAATCTACCATAGGCAGGAATCTTATTCTGTTTCCTACCCTCTTTTCATACAACTAACCACTTCAAAGTCAGTGGGATTGCATTGTCCAAACAATGATTACTTGTCAGCAAAATGGAGTGAAATGACAAGACTGCTCCAAATACTTGTGTGCCCAACTGTATAAAGGCTTGAGACACTAATTTCAGGAGAAAGGGACAATGATCCAGCTTGTACCATGTATTTTATGAAAAGTAAGTCAGTCCCCCTTTCCTGCCCATAAAGAGAATGACTTCAAAAACACATGACTTCCAAGAAAAGTGACCATTATTTATTCGTATATTTTGAAAAATATTTATTTTTTTTCTGTGTAATCATAAACCTGCATTTTTTAAGACAAAATCTACTTTTTGCATATGCATTTACAAGAATTTGGCATAAAGACAGAAAAGCTGACTGTATCACAGGACACTTCATATGAAAACGAAAACCATTTGAAAAAGATGAATCACTTCATCCAGAAATTTAATGAAATTCAATTTCGTTGAGCATGACAACTAGTTAGATTAGAAGTACAGTACTTCAGTTTTCTGATTTATTTTCTGTTTTCTGAAGTATAGAGTGAACATTGTGCAGTATTGAGGATGTAAATACAAATATTTATTATTAACAATAGGAAGAAGTATTTGCTGTATGAGTAAAACTAATACCTAACAGAAAGTTCATGCCCTTTTTTCTTGGCATTCTTTCAACTTTGTTGCCCTGTTGTTATTTCTCTTTTTGACACCATTCTGTTAATGCAAGATTTTCAAAGCATCTTGTACTAGCATCTGAAAACATTGGAATGATGTTTAGTAGATCCTTAAAACTGAGCTTCAAGTGCTCAGTGTTAAAAAGTGTATGGAAGTCCTTTTCTGTAATTTTCTCCAGTCAGATAACTAATCTTCATTCAAAAGTATATAAACAACAGTATTATCTGTGATAGAATTTAGAAACTCCGGCCAGAACTGAGATGTGCAAAAAGTACTGGGCAGACACAGGAGTGGTTTTCATCCCAGAGATAATAAGGCTAATTAAGATAATATGCAATCAGACACACAATTTGTAAAGTATTCTTTGCTTTTTTTCCTTTATTTTTCTTTTTTTTTTATGATGTATTATTATCAGTGTGGAAAGTAGACATTTTGAACGTTGTTGTAAATGCTGCTTTATGTAAATTTGACTCATTGACAGAATATTATTTTGATTTGAAAATTCTCTGAGTGGACTTAACTGTGGCAGTTACATGTCTTTCCATTTGACTCTTTTGTCAAGTTAATTTTGAGAGTTAATGAAGAACACTGAAGGGGAATAAGAATGGAGTCAGGTTGCCTAGAGCCAGAAAGATATGTAAGTTGTGTACATTGTGCTAGAAACAAGTAATACACTCTCCCACCACAATGGAAATTGTATATTGATGTGCATTCAATGTGCACTGAGTGACTGAATGTAAATTTATTTTCCACTTTTATTTTGATTAAATATAAAAAATAAACTATTTGTTTGAAATGTACGATGCATTTATATGGCATGGTTCATTTCTTCCTTAAAATAAGAAGATTATATAGCTATATAATACAATAAAAATGGGTAGTATCTGGCTCACTATATTGGGTGCATTTTATCAAGAAAAGAATGTACAGATAGTGAGCCAGAAACATAAGAAAACGTAGAAGTCTATCTTCTGCACAATAAATGGACATAAAAAGCTTAATGGAAAAGAAAATCTTCATCCATAAGTGTAAGATCTGGAGCTTTGGAGTCAGATGCAATGACATGATTTGTGTTTTAATCTGTACAATCAAAGTGGGAATGCTTTAAATCTGTCAGTGTATCCTGTCTTGAAAAGCTGCCCTTAAACATTGCTGATTTATGTGCATATATGTTTTAGGCTTGCATATAAAGCATATAGGTGTGTATACATGTAATTTAACTGTTTGGTAGGATATGTTTCCTCTTGATTTAGTTATGTACCTAACTAGGGAAGTTAGATATCTAGTCTAAGCCATTCAGATGCTTGCTATAATCAACAAAGAGAGATACATATTCCCATGGCATGATTCATCCTATCTAAAACATCTATCTGCAGTTTTTGGAAGGTGATAAATTGTTTTTAATGTAAAAGAAATAGCACAGTCTCATTTTGCAATATTTGTTCTGGCAGCTACCGTGGGTTAAATGAATTAGAGAACATTTCTGCTAGTGTAATCTACATCCATCCAGTAGTCACATTGCACGTTGCTTCATGATTTTATCTTGTGAGTATATGGTAAGCCTGGCAATTTCAGATACGTTTCACTTAGCAGCCGTTTACCGGCTTGAGCTTGGATAATTCAAATTGAGGCTTTTACTTACTGATTCCTCATCCTCAAATCTTTTAAATCTAACACTGGAAGCGAACAAAATCTTTGTCTTATTATTAAGCGTGTATTAGAAATTAACATGCATGCTTGTTTAAATGTTGTTAGATCACATAGTCAAAAAGAATTTCAGGTGATGGACTACATTATGTTAGATATTCCACAGGAACAGGAAGCCATGGACTATAGCCTGTCTACACAGTGAATGCATAATGGGTTTATGTTGCCATCTGGAAAAAGAAAATGAAGGGAAGGATTAATTATATGCTGGAAATATGATTTTTATTTTTATTTTTTAGCAAATATTAAGTATTTTCTTCTGCAGAATATATAATAAATGTACCTTAAAGTGCTACTTAAAATATAAATATTTTCAGAGTTTTGTATAAAATGAATTATAATGCAAGAATTTAGGTTACATATGCAAACTCGGAAATTATTTTCCCATTGATGTAAAAGTTTCTTTCTTTGAAGAATATTTTGCAAGTCTTAACAAGCCTGTGTCAAAGTTGTTTATTTTTCATTATATTTCAAACACAGAACGATAGTATTAACTACTTAATTCAGATATGATTAGGCTAGTAGCAATATATTGTATATTGAAGATACCTGGTAGATAGTGAATATATTTTTTATCATACTGTTAAGTACACTTGAATTACTGTCCTACCTGCTCTCCATAAAATAGCTTCAGATTGCAGTCTAAGATGTTAGGAGAAAAAAGGTGAGCATTAGTTGTATAACTATTAACTTCTGGTTTGCTTTTCTAATTTAAGGCCAAGTTTGTGTCATTCAGATGCTGACTATATAATTTAAGGAAGTGCCAGAAGGTCATTTCACATCATTTCCCACTTATCTGTGAATATCCTAGGTTTATGAGAGGAAGGACTGGCAGGTTTTATATACACAAACTCACAGCTGGGGAGTATTTCATTCATTGGTTCAGTGCTTAACATGCTTGCCAAGTGAGCAGATGCCAATAAAAAAGTCACCATAGGGTGACTTTTAAAGGAGATAAAACTCTTCAATGTATTTTTGAAATAAAATTTGAAGAGATTTACTATTTTAGTTGCTTAATATGATTTGAAGTCACTTTTTAAATGTTGCTTTTTGATTTTTTCAATAAAAATGATTAGTTTTGGCTCAAATATTAATGATGTTTTTGAATATAATAATGGTCAATTTAATACAGACCAGTAAATAGCTTAAGCTATTGAGTTTGACTATAAAGACATGGCAACAGTATAGCTATCTTTTTAATAGCCTAATAACAAAGTGGAATAATGATAAGACCACATCTGTGGTCTTCGAAGAAATTCAAATCTTCACAATAAGTAAAATAATTTTACTATTATGTCAATGAATTGATGAAAGATTTCTAAAGATTTTTTTTTTCTTTTTTTTTCTGAGCAGTGTGACTCCAACTGCTCTAAATATTTAATTATCAAACCTTGTTCACAAAAAAGGCTGCTATTAAAATAGCTGAAATTAGTCTGGGTTCCTGATTCCAAATGACAGAGGCCAGACTGCATTACATTTGTCACTTACATGCTTTTCAATAGATGTTACTGTCCTGGGGAGCAGATTGAGTGGTGGCAGATTTTCTAAACAATTCTGCTTTTTTGTTAGGTTCACTTATTAGAACAGGATTGAAGTACTATAGCAGCACAGTACCAAAAGCTTACATTACCATTGATTAGGTCCTTTTAATGTAAAGTTATACTAATAATGAAGGTGCCATTTTTATTCTTAATCTCTGTATGAGTGAAAAAACTGCTTTCTCACTCTTCAAGCCTGACCAGTGTGGGGTTGATTAGGTGGTGCAAAATTGCTTACTTCTGACCAGCACACTTCTGAGATTCAGGAGCATCCTGCCTCCTGCTAACAAAAGTCTGCACTTACTTGAGCCTTTGTCATTCCTCTTGTTGGAACAAGGCCATAGTCGACCTCAGAATTCACCTAGCTGCAGGAAGAGAGCAGGTAAGCTCTCTCCAGAGAGCCTGACTCTTCAAAGATTAGGTAGGCTGTGGAAATTTATAGTTCTGCTCTTCATTCCTAAGAATTACAAACAACAAAATAATCAAGGGAAAGGGGTTACATCATTCTTTCCTCGTGCTAAAAAAAATAGCTCTTACAGCTTGTGATTCTTCTAGAAACATTAATTTTGTATATATGATGACATAAAATCCCAGACAACTGGAAAGACTAACAGTGCTCCTATTTAGGACAAGATATAGTTTGTCTGATAGGGTACACCTCTCAAATGATAGCAATGAGGTTTCAGTTTTCCTCAGGCTAAAGAAAGTCTAAAACTCTCTTCACCCATTCACCTATTTCTTTAACTAATGAGCTATGCAAAATTGTGAAAATTCAAATCATACCCGCCCCACAAGCTAGTCTAGACTTTCACCTAAGCAAATGGAGTTCTACTAGGGGGATTAGTAGATTTGTCCTTTTAACTCTGATACTAAGTTCCAGAAATAACTCTTCCTGGCTTGTTAAAAGGAACTAAGAGTTATCATTACTTATCTGTTCATAAATATCATTAGCTTTCATTTAAATCACCTGAAAATTTTTAAAGTTAAATGCATTTTCAGTAATCAGTAGATACAGGACATCGGACCAGGCCTTTCTCATTTCTTTTTCTTTTTTTCACCCCCTGCATTTTCCCACCTTTGTAGCTGAAAAAATCAATAGGAAAGTAATCCTAACAGAACAACTGAGGAACCTCCAAGTGCCTACTCCCTGAAACAGAAGTTTCACTGGTTGGCAATAAGAGACAGAGAAACCTGGCTAGGGAATCCGTGAGGAGTCATTGTGGCCATTGCCAAGTTTCCATCTTGAAGCAGTCTGCTATATTTCAGGGAAGGAGTTCATTAGGATCAGGCTAGGATCAAGGAACTGCAAAAAATCCTTTTACAAAAGCTTTCTACTTATAAAACTTTTCAGTATTAGGCCCTGCTCATGAAGTTATAATTCATACTTCTCGCCTTTCCTCTTCATTATATTCCTTTGGATATAAACCATTCCTCTTTCAAGTAAGCTTATCTGTATTGACTCAGATGTTTGTGTTCACTACTGTGTACACAGATAAAATCTTCAAAGATTTGGGATTTGTTTCAGCGATTTCCCTGTAATTCTCTTTGTTTAGAAAACAAATAAAAAAAGTGTTTGCAATCCTCACTAAACTTTGCTTTGTCTTTTTTCCACTTGCAGTACTGGCTGCAGAAATGGGTGATTATTCCACACTCGTAGAACAGAATCTCCGAGCACTCTATTTTACTGAAGAAAGCTTGTTTTTTTAGCTGTTTGGTGATTGTATCAAATTATTTATTTATATTAATTTAAAAAGAAATATTCTAGTTAAACTTGGGATAGAGCTGAATTGCTACTCTGTTAACATCAGTAAATTTCAGGAAAACTTGATTGAATCCTCCAAAGGAAAAAAAAAAAAAAACAAACAAAAAACAAAAAACTTGGAAGCCAGGCTCTTGCAACACATTTTGCCCCTCCTCCGCCCCTCTTTTTATTAGAGTTTGGAATTTAAAAAGTATTTTAAGAAGTCACAAAAAGACTGCCCAAATATGGCTATTTGGTGAGAGGAAGTTGCTTTGAGTTACTACCTAGAGAAGATGATAAATTTCTTTTTAGGGGGCAGGTGTGCAAAGCCAGTGAAGGATGATAGGCCTAGTGTTTCTGATGGGTCCCATCTTTGGTATGTCAATTAGGCAGGAGAATGGAAAAGGACCATATCATTCAATGATCACAAGGGATAAATAGCAGAAGAAGTGACAGGAAGAACAGGATAAGTAATGTATATACATATGTATGGATACATATACGTATGTGTGTATGTTGTCAAAGGGTGAAGCCTCCCTGAAAGCACCACTCAGCTAATGAGACTTGCCCAACTCTAATTGATTGCATGAGTGTTGCATGCACTGGGAAGAAGACAAACTTTGTTATTGTCATGGGGTGAGGTCTACCCAAGAACAATCTCAGATTGTGGGACACCTGTACCACATCTGTCCAGCTCTAACAGAAAAAAAAAAAAAAAAAAAAAAAAAAAATCCAGTCTATATGTGCAGAAAAGAAGAAAAAAACCCACAGATGAAAATTGTGAAAGAGTTACCCTAAGGTGGAAATGGTATATATAGGCATCAGGATGCCAGGCAAGACTCAGACATGTCAAGCATTTGGTGCAATTATTTTGTTTCCCTGAATGTATGGTACCGGTCACAGCTTGACTGGAGGAGTTGGTATCTTGGCCAGTGCGAGGGTGAAGTTATATGTATGTCATAGAACAAAAATCTTACACTGTCACTACCTACTTCTATCCACTACATTATCCACCCTGCTTTGTAAATATATTTGGGATTATGTGTCATTGAGTTTGTACTTCTCTTGTGACTATCACACCACAAATTCCGCTCTAACAGTGTAGGTTTTATATGTAATACTGGATGGACATCTCTGTTTTTTGCTTTAATACTAGAGGCCTGCATAGACCTGTCATTTTCAAATGTATCTGATGGTGAACATCCACTTCCACTGTTTAGAAGTGATCATAGTCAACCAGAAACAGGTTTCTACAAAAACTGTTTTTTCTTGAGGTTTCTTTTCATGATTGAATCACCAAGTCAAACTGTTATTTCTCCAAGCCACCTGTTCCTCCTCCCATCCTCCTCCTTTTCGCTTTTCCCTGTCTCTATAAAGACTGTGGATCCTTAAACAAGCTGGTTTGGCGATACGTTCTTGTCTATACTTTCAGGGGTGGTGTCAAGAGGATAGTAAAAATCCTCAAAATATCGCCATATACTATTAAGAATTATTAAAAATGTTGAGGCTTCATATTGTGTTGTACAGAGAGGGTAAATCTTGTAATATTATTACTTCGGTGGTTATTTGGTTTAAGTATTGTTGACCAATGTCTGATAATTTACAGGAAACAGTATTTTAAGTAGAAGTTCATGTCCAATTAAATATTTCATTTTAAATTCATTTTTAAGATCAAAGTACAGAGTAAAAACCTTAAAATAATTTAATATACCTCTAACATAAGCATGCTTATTTTTATTTACAATCTTATGCTGCTGATCCATCTTTCCCTTCTTTTTCATGGAATCATAGAATTATAGAATCGTAGAATCATTTAGGTTGGAAAAGACCCATAAGGTGATCGAGTTCAGCCATTAACCTTACACTTCCGACTCCACCACTAAACCATGTCCCTAAGTGCCACTTGTACATGTCTTTTAAATACTTTTCGGTATAGTGACTCAACCACTTCCCTGTGAAGCCTGTTCTAATGCTTGACATTCCTTTTGGTAGAGAAATTTTTCCCAATATCCAGTCCACAGCCTTTGCCTTGTCCACTAAGTGGGTCACCTTGTCATAGAATGAGATCAGGCTAGTCCAGCAGGACCTGCCTTTCATGCATCCATGCTGACTGGGTCTGATCACCTGCTTGTCCTGTATGTGCCGCATGATGGCACTCAAGATGATCTTCTCCATAACCTATCCTGTCACCAAGCTCAGACTGGCAGGCCTGTAGTTCTCTGGATCCTCCTTCCAGCCCTTCTTCTAGATGGGTGTCACGTTTGCTAACCTCCAGCCAACTGGAACTTCCCCGGTTAGCCAGGCCTGCTGTTAAACCAGCGTAAATTCCTCTTGGGTGAGTTCATATCACCTTGTTGAAATCAGATCAGTCAGAATTAGTATGTTAATGGTTAAAAGGAACACAAGTTTCTTGTGCTACTGTAGTATGGCTTTTCTTTTCTTTGTTTCTCTTTCCTGTTATTTTTTGGGGGGAATGTTCTTTCCTTTTGCTTGGCAAAGCTCTTTCTCAGAGATGGTCTTATAGTTATGAACTTTACAGGTACTTAATTTTTGGGTTTGGACTTATTTATTAAGTTAGTTATTGCTAAAATACAAATATTCTTAGCATTTCAAAAGAGTCCCAATCTGTACTTTAACACATACAATATCTCCATTTTCATGTAATTTTAATGGCTGTACTTAAAGTTTTCCATAGCCTCTGTCACTACTTCATGAATATCCTGCATGTATGCGTCACTAGGGTTATTAGATTGTTTGGATGCTTCCATTTGGGCTTTTGGAAGCTCAAAATGTTCTTTTTGTGAGCTTTTGAGTTTTGGTGGGATTTTTTTTTGGGGGGGGGGGTGGTTTTTTTTTGGGGGGGGGTGAAGCACAGGTGTAACTGAAAGCTTTTGGTTTAATTGCAGCCTGACGTTGTGTCATAATATTAATGAGACTTTCACTCTGATTTCTCCGGTGGTTTCATTTCCTGTCATACTGTTCAAAACCACATCGAAATGTCTTAACTCATTCTAAGATTTAGCATCTTCATATTGTATCCAAGGTGAATAAATTTTCTTTTCATCTCATGGGTGAAGGAGGTGTCTAAATTTTAGCATCTAATGATTTTGATGGCAGTTTAAAAGATTAGACTCTGAACTGAAATAGGAAGTGCACTAGAAAATACAGACCAAAGGGATGGTGTGGTGGTTAAACTGAACCTATTTACGTCACCTAGTTTTGATCACAGTTGAAGCTTTTAGTATTGTATTGTAGTATTTACTATTTAGTATTGCAACTTTTAAAAACTGGTATATCTACTGAAATGTGTGGTAAAATCCTCAGCTGAAAGGAAAGACAAGATATTCTAATAGGTTGACTATAGATGAAGACAATTTCCACTAGTGACTCAGGATTATAAAGCAATTTCACTCATATCACTTTGATAAATGCAGAGTGACTAATATGAATTAAAAAGAGAGTCATTAATTTCTACAGCTTTATAATACTAATAAAATTAATTATTATAACATTTATTAATTAAAATAATGAAAATATGGTAATTTAAATAAGAAAAAACATAATAATAACATTCTCATCACATCTAGGATGAGATCTGTATCACTTCTGTGCTGATGTTCTGCTAAAAATCAAATGACAAGCTTATAGTTATGCAAGATTCGCTTTCTCCACAAACAAAAATGTTTCTCATTTAGCTCTTGAAACATTTCACTTTGAAACAATCCCTAAGTTTTGAGTTCACATTTAAGTTATAGACTCAGGCAGACAGGCAACACATCTGTGCCAGACTTGAAACTGATAAATAGTTACATCTACTTTAGGGATCTTTTTATGAAGTTCTTTTCCTCCTGTTTACAGCTATCAAATGGATGAAATATTTTATTTATTTTTTTCTTTCACAGGTTTTCTTTATGTACCTTTTGATAATTGATATGAAGGAATTTTTCAATGTTTCCTAATTTTATTTTCTTATTTTCCACTGGGAGTTGTTTTGGCTTTGTCTACTAATGAAAAGAAAAATAATTATTCAAGTATTAATTTCATCCATACCATTCAGTAAGCTGAAGTGATAATTTGTTTCAGATGAATGAACTGATGAATCCTCTGATCTAAACAATAACATTTACTAGTAGGATAATAAAAGATAATTATTATACTCAGAAAGCTGTTGTACTTTTAATTAGTAGCTCTAAATTAGCTGAGAGGTGATTGAAGAACCAAACAGCTTTTTCAAAGTGACTCTTCCATTAAATCTAGAACCCTTATTACTTAATTAATAAAATGGATTAAATTTAACCTGCTAACTTAATAAAATTTTATTCTTAATTGTACCTCGAATAAAATAACATTGGATGATTATTATTATTAATTTTGTTGTTGTTGTTGCTGCTATTGTTGTTATTCCAGAGTTAAAATTGTTTATTCCTTCTATTATGTGTGTTACTTAAGAGGTTCATGCCCCTGTGGTCCCTACATGAGCATTACAGAGAGGCTTAACCACAAATTTATTAAGGGGAGACCGGCCTTCAAATTTAGGGACCTTGTTTAAATACCTCATTAGCCAATTTCATGTTCCCTTACTATATTTTTTTTTTGTTATAAATTTCTTACATTGAAAAATCAGTTCTTGCCAGAAGTATGGTGAAGAGGTTTGTAAAGTCCAACTAAGTTGAACTTCATGTTGTTTGTGCCTTCGGAGATAATAGTTTTATGAATGGTTTTGTGATTACAGTCCCAAGAACCACCAATAAAAATATTTTTTCTTTATCGGTCATCTCTAGCAATATTCCTTCTGTTATATATAGGCTACTATTAAAATCTACAGGAAAACAACTAAAAGTTGCAGGCATGTTTTATTTCTTCTTCAATCCAGAGACTGATATATAAAAATAAGCAATAAACAAAATTCATGTTTTATTTTTATCAGTATACTCCTCTTTCTTTCCATAAAAACTTGCTAAGACAGTCATATGCTCTAAAAGTGTGATTTAGATTTGTTTTCTAAAAGCAAATAAGCAATTGTATAAGAAGGCAATGAAGCAGGACTAGAAAATGCTGCCTGCGCTCAAGATTAGCAAGATCTCCACATTCGCAAGATGCAGACACAGTTCAGAACACTTCTGTAGTAGCAGCAGGGCAATTGCCTCCTGCACTGTGTGTCTTCTAACTTCTTCCACTCATATTTGTCCATAAAACGAGCAAAAGAAGTGACCACAGAGTATGCAATGTACACAACTGGTCTCAGAATATTGTCATCCTGAGTAGTAGGATGTCAATAGTCATGTCAATAGTTGTTAGCTGTAGGGTCTTGGATTTTTCTTCTTCCAGCCTGTTCACACACCCGCTGCAGGAGACTATGAAAGAAAATGTCAGCGCTAGGCTACAATTACTGGGCCTGAGAGAAGTGTGCCACCAAATTGTCTTTTCCTTTTCAGGATATCCTGCCTACTTGCATATCATAATGGCAAAGAATTGTCTTTTATTTAGATAAGATCCTGGAAAGAAGGAAATAAGTACATTTTAAATTTAGTATGTGAAGAAAAGCTTTTGCACAAAAGCAGGGAGGAGACTATTTTAAATAAATGTGAGTGTTGGACTATGCATATTATGCCTCAAAACCCAGGATCCTCAAGGTGATGAGATTATTAAGAAATAGAGCAATAAAGTAGAAGTGACAATTCAATGATAAGAACTTGTCGTTAATACCTGGATACCAAGAAATGAAACATTTTCCTTCCCTTCATTATCTTCAGTAATTGACTCACGTCTGCTTATTCTCATTGCCTTAATTCTCTTTGCTGATGTTCTTAATAATGACTTAGAAACATGAATACATATTTTATATTAAATCAAAGAAAAAAGTCAGAATGTGTCTCTAATACTTGAAATAAATTAAATTTACAAAGACTAATACCTAAATTAAATACTTAAATTAAATAAGCATACGCTGGCAGGGCTGTATAGGGCAAGAGTTTTCTGGTGATTTCTGTGGCTGAGTACTTATATTAAAATTCCTCCCATATATCTTTAATAACTTCACTGAGAAATTAAAAGCAAATTGGCATAAAGTGCTTCTAAAAGCCACTGCACAAAGATAGACAACTCCTTCAATTTACGGCTCTCGGTTACCTAATATTAAGCGTTCCCTAATTTAGAGATATTGATTGAGAATCTAAAAATAAATGTAATGAATAACAGTTTCAGTGAGCCTTAAAACACATTTGATGACTGCATTTCTTGTTAGCACTACTTTTTTTACCAATTATAAATTGAAAAACATATTTTCCTATTAAGAATACTTTAAAAAAAGCTATTTTAAATTATTCTATCTGTTTTTTTTTTTTGTTTGTTTTCTATTGACTAGGAATGTATTTAGACTGTTAGGAATTAGAGTTGGATGATCACAATATGGGTTTAAATCATATAAATGATCGTATAAATGCTTCAAGTTTTAGACAACAAATTTATGTGGGAGAATGAACTTGGGAAAAAAGGATATATTCAAGTTCTGTACCTTGGTTTTCTATCTGTCTAATTCTGAAAGAAGATACTGTAGTTTTATTATATAACTTATTTCTAATAATAAGTATTTTTCTTGGTTTCTGCAGTTGTGAATAATATTTATAGTTTCATCCATCTAACTAGAAATTAACCTGAATAAGAGAGAGATAATTAAAAAAATTCTCATGCTTAAATATGGCTTTTAATATAAAAAACTAGATAGAAGTCTATGGTTTTGATTTTTAAATTTAACAACTCATGCTCATAATTTATTTTCTAATTATTTTGTGGTGGCTATTCCTCCAAAGATTATTGTATTGAAAAAAACCCAACAAAAACCCCAAAACAGACTTAATAATCAAAATAAGAGGTCTTGTTTTAAACTAATCTCATTAAATCAAATTCTCTATTTACTTTTCAAAATTAGGCTCCCTAAGAGTCAGACTAATGTTTCCTGGACCCTATTCAAAGTGGTAAATTTTACACTGAGTGCATCTGTAATCCAAATTTATTTTGTTCTTCCAGAATGTAACTCACTGGAAACAAACAAGAAATCTTCTTGATAAAGGAGGCAAAGAAACTGAGTCTACCACACTTTTCCTCAACCATGTTAATATGACTTCTCTGTAGCTCTTTAAAAATAAATATCAGAAACAAATACAACAATATTAAAAGAAACCCCTTTACAGCATTAGTGTTAGCAAGCATAATCTTTATGAAATAATATTTTTGTTAAAAGTCATCTGATGCACTCATTACTGTTTACGGGGATGGTTGAAGACTCTTCAGCAGCATTGGTAAATCCATTCTATTATTTTTGTTTATGTGTTTTCCCCATCTCCATCAGTAATTCTGAGAGTAATTCTTTGTATATGTAAATAATAATGTAATTTCTTATTTATTGTAGAATCACAGGGAATAATTTGTGTTGGAAGGGACCTTTAAAGTTGATTCAGTCTACTCCCCCTGCAAAGGGCAGGGACATCTTTCACTAGACCAGGTTGCTCAAAGCCCTGTCCAACCTGACCCTGAACACTTCTGGAGGTGGAGCATCCACAGCTTCTCTGGGCAACCTCTTCCAGTGTCTCACCACCATCATCATAAAAATAATTTCTTCCTTACATCTGATCTAAATCTACCCTCTTCTAGTTTAAAACTGTTGCCCAGGTATATGGAGTATACAAAGAAAAAATAATGAAAATGGAAGAAAAGTCTTTTGAAAAATTGATTTTGCTTTATATGTCAGCAACAGAATGTCTGATGTACAGTGAAAAGCAGATCCAGAGTTAACAAGTATTAGAAATATTTTCTTTACTCCAGGGGAGCTATATAACTATAACTGGGACTCTTGTCCAAGATTCAGTTTTAAAACCCAAGGAAGTCAAAAGAAGTATCCCAGAGAGGAGTCTGCCTCTGGGATATACTAATCCATTTTGTTCCATGAATGGGATGTCAAATAAGAAACAATAGAATTTGCTGATAAAAGCATACAGCTTCAGCTGCAGAAATCATATCGTTTGAGTTCGTCTCTTCAATAGGGTACATCATGCAACACAGTACAAGATAAGAGGATATGCCAGCAACTAGCTTCTGCAACAGAAGTTCCAAAGAATGTAGCTGTAAATAGATTAATGTCAAATAACTGCAATGTGGATATGTATTCACACTGTACAATGTGAATACATGCCCAAGGACTGAAGTAATTAACAAAATACCCTTTTGTAGGTAGAGAGGTCAAACATAGATAGTTACACAGATAATAAGTTAGGGGCAATCCAGACTATTGCTTTGAAAACTGTTTTTTAAAAGTGAATAGCAGAGTATTCCTGCCTCCTTTAAGACAAAAAAGTTCCTTAGCAATAAGGAAACACCTCTGTTGTGAGATACGTGACAGTGTGCCTTTTTAGCTGGGATTGTGTTCATTATGGCTAATGAGAGGATGTAAGAATTTAAATTAAATCATTTTCTTTTTCTTGTTTTACCTTTTTTTTTTTTTTAAATGTATACTTCTTGTCACATAGGAGGAGCAATGGAGAGAAGGAACCAGAAACCATTCTGTAAAAATGTTTAAAAAATAGCAAGGGAGAATAAGTATTTGTGTGTATATATAAATTGGGCAAAGCACTTAATCTCTCTGTATCTCTGTTTATCCATCTGTAAAACAGAATAATAACATTAACCTCGAAGAAATCCGATGGAAATTAATCAGAGTAACACTTAAACAATTAAGTACAAAAAGGTACTGTGTAAACCTGAAGTGAAATACAAGTCTTATGTTTTATGTTACACCAAGAAAATGCATAAACCCTGGCAGTAAGCAATGAACTGTTTTTTTACAGTCTCACATATTCCCTTTGAAGTCCTACTACTTTCTTGTAGCTGATGTACCCTTGAGTACCTGTGATGTATCACAATGTGATACAGGGTTTGCAGGCTAAAAAACCTGAACATTTCAATAACAAAAAATATATGGAGATGAACAGTAGGTACACTTTTCTATTATTTGGTAAAATCTAATGGAATTTATTAAGGTAGAAAAATTGTTTTGGTCTTTAAAATCTTATCGGTAGTTTGAATAATGATAATAAAAAAAAAAGTATTAATGATGCTTTTCAAAAATTTATTTTCTTACCTACTACATTCAGTTTACTCCCTGATGGACGTTCAGAGAAGTGAACACATACTTCTTTCAACCTTGTTGTTCCCTTCAAGGTAGATTTGAAGCTAGAAGTTCAATCGAAAGCTGTAAGAATTGAGGGACAAAAGCTGAAAACTGGCTTCTTAAAAATGGTGATATTTTCTTTGGGATACAGAAAGAAAAGAGTTAATTTAAAATGAGCAGCTAGGAACAGTTTTTATTTCTTTATAAAGTTTCACAGTTCAAATAAAATGTCAACTAACAGTTCTGAAAGTTTCATAATCGTCTGATCTCTCAGCAGTGGAGGTTAATTTCTTTCTGAGAGAAAAATGGTTGAAGGAGATTCAACCTTTTGGTTGAGAAAACAGTTCAAAGTGTAATTATATGTATTCTATGTAATATATTTTAATGTATTCAATCAGCTCTCCATTTTTAATGTTTGTAAATTGCCAGTTACTGAGATCAAAGTCTTCTGGATTTTTTAATACCATTTTATAAAATTAAGGCTGTCAATAGTGTAGTCAAATGTGGAATGATGTTATGCTACCTACAACATATGTGATTGTAATGTGCATATAGAAGTAGTTAATATAAAGTGGAGTATAAACATCTCTGTTGCTGTCCTTTTGTTGAGTGCATACTCCTTTTTGCTTAAAGAAGATAATATCCTATGCTATAAATAATGAAATTGAAATAATTTCAGAATTTGAAACTTGGTACCTTTATAAAATAAAATTTCTTAAAAAAATGCTTATACTAACCTACATTAGAAGTTACTATTTGTATTATCACAGCTGAAGTCTGAGTATATCAGTATTCATATTAAAATCATGAAGACTGTAGACTCAGTCAAGGTCATACTGATTAAAATTTAGACCTAAATAAATTAGGAATATACAGAGGGGAAAGTTTTTAAATGATAAAAGCACTGGACAATGAAATAATTTGCTTAAATACATGCTGTAGTTTCATTACTTGAAGTATTTAAATCAAGACTTTATGGTCTTAATAGCTCTAAATTCTGAAGCCGTAGACCTGGAGCATAATAATCATCATAATACCAGGTCAGAAAGCAAGGGTCTGCCTAACATAGTGTCCTTTTAGCAGCAATAAACATGGAAATCCAGGAAAAATAGAATTTTAAGACAATGCTTACTGATGGTTTGCAGAAGTACTTTTTCAGTCTCCATTAATCTGTGACTGAAGGAGCTGAGCTGTTGATCTATATGTAGTACCTTTGTTTTTAGTAGCTCCTCATGAGTTCTTCTTCTGTTAATTTACATAACTGCTTTTTTTAGCCCATTTAGGTTTAGCATTTATGACATCCTGTAGCAAGCACTTCCACTCCTTAAGCATGTATTGTGTAAAGAAATATGTCCCCAGTTTTAAGCACGCTATTGTGTTTTTTCACTTGATGCTCTCCAATTCTTATACTTGAAAGGACTGTAAAAAATCATTCCCTGTTCAGTTTCTCCATACATCTCATGGCTTTATAGATTTCTACCATATTTAGCCCGTAATAATCTCCTTTTCAGAGTGAAGAATTCAAATCTATTCATGATGCAAAAGAGACCATTACATAATTGCTGTTATCCTGCTCATCCTTCTCTGTATGTTTTCTAATTTCACTCTTGGATTTTCCAGAGGGCAGAGGAAAATGTCTATCCCTTGCACACGGGATTTTCACATTTGTATTATAATTACTTGTTGTTCTCTGTTCTTTTCTTGATAACTGCTAATATTTTATTCCCATTCTGTCACTACTGAGCACTAGATGTTTCACAGGAATTCTCAGTCATAACCTTAAGATCTCAGTCCAGGGTGGTTAATAACTAGTTCAAAGCCCATAACTGTGAATATAAAGTAGGTGTATTTTTTCCTCATGTGCAGTACTTTACACTAAATTTCATCTAATATTTTAGCACTAGTCATTCGTTACTGTCATCATTAATGTCTTTCTGTAACTTTTCAGTTGGTTCTTGCTTTTACTTCTTGGAAAACTCAATGCCATCAAGATATTTCGTAACTGTTACTTGCATCTTTTTAAAATAATTTAAGAATATATTGAAAATCATAGTCTCTGACACACGTCCCTGCACAGCTCTGTGCATGAAAGAAACTATTTATGTCTACTGTTGTTTTCCTAAATTTCCTAAACCATGTAATTTTTTTTCTTTTAAACAGCATTTGCTGAAATACCTTGTTGACCTCATTAGTCACCTTTCAGGATCACATAGAATCATAGAATTACCTAGGTTGGAAGGGACCTTTCAGATCATCTAGTCCAACTATCAACATAACTGACAAAAACCATCACTAAACCATATCTCTAAGCACTACGTCTACCTGTCTTTTAAATACCTTCAGGGATGGTGACTCAGCCACTTCTGGGGGCAGCCTGTTCCAATGCTTAATAACCCTTTCAGTGTAAAAATTTTTCCTAATATCTAATCTCAAGCTGCCCTGGTGCAACTTGAGGCCATTTCTTCTTGTCCTGTTGCCTGCTACTTGGGAGAAGAGACAGACCCCCATCTCTCTACACCCTCCTTTCAGGTAGTTGTAGAGATCGATAAGGTCTCCCCTCAGCCTCCTTTTCTCCAGGCTGAACAATCCCAGTTCCCTCAGCCATTCCTCAGAAGACTTGTTCTCCAGACCCCTCACCAGCTTCATTGCCCTTCTCAGGGCCTGCTTCAGCACCTCAATATCTTTTTTGTAGTGAGGGGCCCAAAACTGAACACAGTATTCAAGGTGGGGCCTCACCAGTGCCAAGTACAGGGGGACGATCACTTCCCTAGTCCTACTCACCACAATATTCCTGATAGAGGCCAGGATGCTGTTGGCCTTCTTGGACACCTGGGCACACTCCTGGCTTGTATTCATCTGGCAATTGACCACCCCCCCCTGGTCTTTTTCTGCCAGGCAGCTCTCCAGCCACTCTTCCCCAAGCTTGTAGTGCTGCATGGGTTTGTTGTGATCCAAGTACAGAACCCAGCACTTGGCCTCGTTGAATCTCATGCAGTTCGCCTTGGCCCATTGATCCAGCCTGTCCAGATCCCTCTGCAAAGCCTTTCTACCCTCAAGCAGGTCGACACTCCCACCTAACTTGCTGTCATCTGCAAACTCACTGAGGGTGCACTCAGTCGCCTCGTGCAGATTGTTGATAAAGATACTAAACAGAACTGGCCCAAATTTTGAGCTCTATGGAACACCACTTGTGACCAGGCACCAACTGGATTTGACTCCATTCACCACTGCTCTCTGGGCCCAGCCCTCCAGCCAGTTTTTTACCCCGCAAAGAGTACACCCATCCAAGCCATGGGCATCCAGCTTCTCCAGGAGGATGCTGTAGGAAATGGTGTCAAAGGCTTTACTAAAGTGCAGGTAAAGAACATCCACGGCCTTTCCCTCATCCACCAAGCAGGTCACTTTGTCATAGGAGGATGTCAGGCCTTTCATGAACCCATGCTGACTGGGCCTGATTGCCTGGTTGTCCTTCATGCGCCACATAATGGCACTCAGGATGATCTGTTCCATAACCTTCCCAAGCACCAAGGTCAGCCTGACAGGCCTGTAGTTCCCCAGATCCTCCTTCCGGCCCTTCTTGTGGATGGGTGTCATATTGGCTAGACGCCGGTCAACTGGGACCTCTGCAGTTTACCAGGACTGCTGGTAAATGACAGAAAGTGGCTCAGTAAGCACTTCCACCACCTCCTTCAGTACCCTCGAGTGGATCCCATCTGGACCCATAGACTTCTGTATGTCTGGGTGCTGTAGTAGGTCCCTCACCATTGGATTATGGGGGCTTCTCTCTACTAGTTCAGGGGGCTGGGTACTCAGGGAACAACTGATTCTACTACTAAAGACTGAGGCAAAGAAGGTATTAAGTACCTCAGCCTTCTCCTCATCCTTTGTCACCATGTTACTGCCCTCCTCTAATAAAGGACGGAGATTCTCCTTAGTCCTCTTTTTAGTACTAGTGTATTTACAGGAACTCTTTATTGTTCTTAACATCCAAAGCCAGGTTAAGCTCTACTTGGGCTTTGGCCCTTTTAATTTTCTCCCTACATAGCCTTACAACATCTTTGTAATCTTCCTGAGTGGCCTGTCCCTTCTTCCAAAGGCCATAAACTCTCCTTTTTTCCCTGAGTTGTAACTGTATCTCTCTGTTCAGCCAGGCTGGTCTTTTTCCCCCATAGCTTGTTTTTCAGCACATGGGTGTGGCCTTCTCCTGTGACTTTAAGAGTTCCTTCTTGAAAAACATCCAGCCTTCCTGGACACCTTTGCCCTTCAGAACTGCCTCCCAAGGAACTCTATCAAGCAAGCTCCTGAAAAGACCAAAGTCTGGCCTCTGGCAGTCCATGGTGGCAATTCTGCTGACCCCCCTCCTTGCTTCTCTAAGAATTGAAAACTCAATCATTTTGTGATCATGAGTATGAGTAGCAATAATTTATCCATTGTCATAGACATTTATGCTCTCAAGCTTTGCTTATTGGTTTCGTAAAACAACCTCAGAAAACACAGCATATACAAGGTAGATATGAAACACAATTCTCTCTTTATTCTGGTTTTAGTTAATCACTAATGGATCTGGCAAGCATTATAATAGATTTAAGATGTATTGTATTAGATACCAGAAAAATACCTAATTAAAAACTATTACTAGTGACCAAAGACCTACCTTAGTTGTTAAGAAAGACTACATGTAGCACTGAAATAATATAGAAAAATGTCTGCATATCTGATGATGTGTTTCAATAGGATATTTTGAAACCATGGTGTACTTTTATGTCAAACAATACAGTACCTAACTTATTAGGAGGCTTTTCCATGCAACTGTTCCTCACATTAAATCAATGCTAAATTTCTTATTGTCACTCCAATCAGTGCTCTGGGTCTGTTCACTCACTCTCAGCCTATTAAATAAAGTATGGTTATTGCTTATAGCTGCCTATCTCTATTTTTGACAAACTGTTCTACTTGGGCTGTATTATAATTTCAAACTCCTTTCCCTGATTTAGAAATACGATTGGCAATATTTGAGAGGAAAAGGTATATTTTTCACTCAAAGCTTTCAGACTGGCATTCTTCCAAAAAATAAAGTAAGAAAAGAATAGTAAGTCTCAAGCAAATGTCATAGGAATAGAGGCCTTTTTCTATTTAAATGTAGTGTTATGATTTAAATGGAACTAAGATATGCCATAAAGAATTCAAAAGTTTGACAGCATGCTACAGTTATTAGAAAAAAAAGTCATCTTAATCATGTATGTAGCAGTGTTACTTTTGTTTCTGTTCAGTGGATATGCTTGTATCTTGGTTTGTATCTTTTATTTTTCTTCTGTACATCTATTTGTCTCTTGTACTTTTCACTAGCTTTCACAAGTGCTTTATTTTCCCTCTTTTGCCCATATTATTCTCTCTGTTTTTCTAAGCGTTCTTCTTATTTTATAGGGACTAAATGTAACTAAATGAAAGAACATGCATGTTGGGGTTGAACAGTCCAATCTGTGATGTTTGATTATTTTTGACATTGAGCATTACCATTTCTCATTCAGCATAAATACAGTCAGTTTTCTGACTGGAAGTATAGTAAAGGTTCTCCATATTAAACAGAATACCAAAATAAATAATATTTGTGAAGTTTGGGTTTTTTTTTTTTTTCATTAACTCTTACTGTTTTACACATTATATGCTATGAGATTGGACAAAACATACCCAACAACTTTTACTGAAGTGGCAGCTGAATGTGAGCTGTATGTGATAAGTACATACATCAGCAGAATAAGACACAACTAAGCAAGCATTAGTAAACCATTTGTGAAGTTCTTTCCTGGCTAGAAGCACCCCTGCTTCATGCCAGTTGCACTAGAAACTTGTAGAACCAGGAGCTTGTCATAGTTTAGTGCTTCTTGTCTTACTGATATATCAACTTCTTTTGTATTGAATGCTTACTGTTCATTATAATTGGTGAATCTCACTAATTGAGGGAAAACCCAGCGTAAATTGTTAGTATTTGCATGGGTCATTGATATATTTTAAATTAAATTTTGGGGAAGTCTTACTCTTCTACTTTCAAAAGTAATTACATATAAATGCACAAGAGTAAATAGGGAATAATGAGTGTCATTGGAGGCAAATTGTCTGTCAGTATACAATTGAATACTTTGATATTCATGTGAGATGCAAAAGGAACATATCCTGTTCTTGTCCTTTTCACATCGTATGTCCTTATTTCCTTCTTTAAAAAAAAAAAAAAGGCAAACAGTCTGCTCCAGAGGAAAATAATGTTTTCTGTTGCTGGACACATGACATGTTATAAGATGTCAGCTTGTGCATGGGTAAAAACACATTTGTTTATTTAACACACATTTAGTTATTTTTTATTTAATTGGATATAATTTCAGGTCTTCAATTTATAGTCAAGCTTTTAAAAGACTGCTCTATAAAACAAGAAAAATAAATTGTGTCTGTAAGGTCAAAACATTATGGATGAGGTTCAACTCAGCTTTCTTCAGCCATGTGAAAATTAAGTATCTAGTTTACACTACTTGTCTAGGTTCCCGCTCTGGGTAATGGAGAAAGATGGGCCCCTCCAGAGCATGATTCATTCTGCTTCAGGAAAAATTTTGAGAAAAAAGCCACAAAAAACTATCTAACTTTTAGGTAGCTTAAGCAAAATGGGATGCATTCAACATTTTAAATAAACAATTGATCTTAAGAACTTTAAAGGTAGTTGAAATGGTAAGGCACAGTTTTTGTCTGCAAGGGTAAATAAACCAATGTCATCTGTTTAAAGAAATAATAATAACAGATGCTTGAATTTCAGTTTAGTCAAATTGAAACAAACCAATATAGAGAAAAGAAGGTGGTATGGAGTTCTGTTTCTTTCAGGGTTCTGTATTACATCACAGATTCAACATATTAATATTATTTATTATCATTGCTACTAGAATAGAATAGAATAAAATAGAATAGAATAGAATATATACATTGTATTTAAAATAAAATGTACTGGTTTGACTTTCTTTACTCTACTATTGTGCTGTTGCAGATCCAGAAAGGGTTTCACATGTATGCATAATGAGTCAGGCGAGGAGAGAGGGATGTGAGCTGCAGAAAGGGAGACTGAGGTTTGAAGCCTGAAGGAGAATCATAATTTGTGTAATGTAGTCAACTTCACTGATTTTAGGAGCAAGCAAGAAATGTGTTAATTAGGAGAGTTCATCCCTGTTCCATCTCCAGGAAAAGGCCTGAGTCTCACTTTTCTCCCATTTTATATGGAATTATGCCTATTTCTGGGGAAATACGCATGTAGCTATTTCTGTGCAATTTCATTTGAATTCCTTATTCTGAGCATCTAGTGTTTCTAACTGCCCCATCTCCTGTCCCCAAACAGATTCTTATTGTCTTTTCATGCATTCAGATAAACAGTTTATTTTCTCAAACGTGAGAAGATGTAGCATTTCCCATCTCCTCCTTCCCTTCCTCTCTGGGAATGCAGGAATACAGTAACAAGAAAGAGGACAGGCCAGCATGTTTTCACTCAACACTTTCTTTACAGGAGAAGAACAAAGGAAGAACAACAGAGTATGGCTTACAGCTCAAACCTAGATCTTTGCACTCCGGCTTTTTGTGTCTCTGAGATAGGTATTTTCTTTGCCTTCATGAGGGGGAGGAAAACAGCTACTGAAGCTTTAAGAACCAGAGCTCTTTTTGCCCTTCCTAATCTGTCCCTTGTTTGCAGGGGACCTTTATTCTTTCTTATTCTCCCTAATCTTCTGGATGTCCTGCTAGGAAATGGAGGACTCCACCTGAGAGAACAATAGCTGAGATTACCCGTGGAACACCAATAGATCACGATGAAAGGCATATAGTTCAGTAAAGGCTTTTTCCACAGACTGAGAGATTAAGAACTAGACAGTGGTGCATGTCAGATACATTGTGAAGTAGTATAAATTCACATTAATTTGCCCTATGCAAGTACAGTTAGCTGGCACACCTGTGTGTGGTTTGGAAAATCTCCATGACTTTTACATTGACTATTGTTATTAAATGTAACTTTATTCGGGTATATTTAATTTGCTAATAACAGTAAATTAATGATATACATATGATGATACAGAAATACAACTCCATTATATTCCAGGGCTTCTGTAGCTTTGTATTGTATTGTCATACCTTTATACATTGGGAAAATTGTTTAAGGGCTATCTATAGCTTCAATAGCTATAGAAAAAATATTTAATTATGTATTTATGTGTATTATGGGTCTATATATGTGTTCCTTTTACCTTTTGACATCTTTAGCATATTTTAATTTTCAGTTATTTCATGTTTTCTCTTTCTTTTTATAACAGATTATTTTTTGTAACATCATTTTTTTTTTATCTATTCCATTCAGTTTCAGTTGCTCAGTTGCTCTTGCTAATAATTATCTGTTGAGCATAAGCAGTTCTCTACCTTTAGTCCTGTCAGTAAAAATACCTCTTCTAGTGGTTTACACATAAACCCATCACTAGCCTTATTTTGACATCTAGTCTGCAGCGCACCCAAGAGGCTTATACAGTTAGAATTAGTTTTTTACTGCTTCCAAGTTCAGGAACAATAGACAGCTGTTTTATTCTGATATTTACTTTGAAATGGATTGAGATTTACCCAACAGGTTAATACTAGCAGGGACTTTATGTTATGGCATATGCTAAAAAGTGTTAACCATTACAGAGAAATCTAACAGGTATCACTAAAGATTACTGCTACAGACACAGAGTAGGCTGAAGGTATTAACGGTGACTGGCAGACAACCGAATGTTTGGAAACGTAAGAGGAGAAACATTCAAAAAAATGACACCTCTGGTACTAATTTCATTTAAAAACTAAATAATGGTAGTAACACTGCTAACTCAGAGATACTCACCTGTTGTTATGTCAAATGGAAGTATTCCACTGAACAGTACAAGATCAGATCTTCCAATTTGTTTATGTGAGCTGGTCAAAATTTGTTTCCTTACTGAAAGCAATATCCCTATATGCATTAATTCTGTAAGGCCATCTCTTTAGGCTGTCATCTTTCAGTCTTTCCTTCAAAAACCTTCTCAGTGATTACTGAACGATTTCTTTTCAAAGTGCCCAGCATACATTTAAGTTATCTTGCAGTTTTGCTGGACATTTTTCTCAGGCAGAAGGGGGTGAATATCAGTTTATTTAATGTCTATATGAGTATAATTTAATTTAAAAATATTGAGTCAGTCCATCCTTACAGTCTATTGCTTGTTCATCCTAATTACAAAAGAAAACTTTATACATTTTTTCTTACCTGTTGCTTGTTATGAAGCTAAATACTTAAATCAAATGGATTACGCACAGAGAAAGTCTATGGGCCAGCAGGAGGAGACAGATGTATGCTGTAAGTGTGGGTAGCCTCTGACTTTTTTAACAATATAGTGAAAGTCATTTTTCTCCTTTCACCGTAAGTTAAGACAGCAATAGGTCATAGTAAACCTTTCTGCCTTCAGCATCTGTGAGTTTATTACCCTTACTTTCTATGTTAAACTATTTTACGTAAAACTCTTGGCTTACAGTACATGAATGTTAAGCTACTTCATATGAATAAATAACGGATCTTAAATTTAAAATCCTCCTAGATGCGGATACTCTCTGTTCATTCATGCATTTTACTTTTTTCAAGCCTACTCTGGGGCTAGTTCTAAGTGTCTTGAAGGTGACATCCAAAGGAAATTGTAGAAGAACTGAAAAATTTAAATTATGTCCTGTTTCTCACAAAAGAAATGAAATCTCTTTCCTCCCCTCCTCTTCCTTAAAAAAAGTTTTTCTGAAACTCCTGCAATGAAATCTAGAGTGATTGTCGTCATGCTAATGTGGTCAGATCTCAATGCAGTTTTCTGATCTTGTGGAGAATTCCTGTCTTTCTTATGAGAACGGGCACAAGAGTTTCTCCTATCCAATGATCATTTGATTGATGACCATTATTGGATCAGCCGTAAAGCCTTGCTGAGTCTTTCTCATTGTGAGAGTATCTCACACAATAGTTACCTGCTTTCTGCTTCCTATACTTATGCATGAACCCTGCTTATTTAAAGCATGCTTTTCTTCACTGTCATTTATCATTTAGCTGACTGGCCATGATCCACCGCTTAGCACAGTGACTGGGGTCTCCAGATGTGAGAGTTAAGATGCATGAGAAGTATGCATTTCTTGCTTCTTAGTGCATACTTGCTGTCTTTAGTCACCATAAAGACCATTTCTCGAGTGAGAGATTTCTCTTTCCCTGTCTTTTAAAAAGATTGTAGCTCCTGAACAATGTTGCTTTCTTTTCTTTTCTTTTCTTTTCTCAAAAAAAAATTACATATGGTATTATAATTCCTTTATAAAACCTGATATGAAAAGCATCACAGCTAAATCATAAGTAAAGAGAGGATCTCATCAGTGGAGCTGATGAAGAATTGGATTTTTTTTTTTTTCACTGTGAAATAAAATCTCCATGCTGTTGTGAGCGAAACTCTCTTTTGGAAAGATTATTTAGTCTGATGACAGAAATTCTGTTTGAATGTATGAGAGGCTAGTTTTTGCAGAGTAACTTCAAATTCTGAGAAAGTCCTTTAGGTCTGTAATAAGACCTGTGTGTATACTACAGCTGTTAGACAACTGAACACCTTAATTTTTCATTCACGTTCAGAAGAAACCTATTTTAAACACAATGGAAAAAAAAATATCTAAAACACCACGCTCAAGCACAATTTAAAATTATCATTCATAACAAGCAAATTGCTTTATCTGGATGTTGATCTGTGGGGCTTTTTTTTTTTTTTTTCAGTTCTTCAAAACTAATTTGGCACACAAGAAATGGTGTTGTTACAGTAGAAAATAGCAACCATGATACAGGCCATGTGTATCTTTCCCAGAGTGAAACAGTTTTTCTTAACTTCTGTTTTGAAACAGTTCCTGATTGGAGACATATATGTATGTTAAGAATTGCAGAGGTAATATCTTAATAAATTACCTACATAATGGGACCGAGCTGCAAACTCAGCAAGTTTGCAGATGACACAAAACTGGATGAGTGTCTGATACAACATATGGTTGTGCTGCCATTCAGAAGGACCTCAAAGTCTGAGAGAAATGGGGAGACAGGAAGCTCATGAAGTTCAACAAAGGGAAATAAGGACTCTGCAGCTAAGGAATGCTGTGCACCAGTACAGACTGGCCAGCTAGCTGAAAAGCAGGTTTGCAGAAAAGGTCCTGAGGGTCCTGATGCATGCCAAGTTGAACAGGAGCTAGCAATGTGCCTTTGTGGCAAAGAATGCCACCAGCCTTGTGGGATGCATTCAGCAAAGTGTTGCCACCAGCTCAAGGGATGTGATCCTCCTCTCTTCAGCACTGGTGAGATGCTTTTGGGGTGCTGTATCCAGTGGTAGTCTCCCCATTACAAGAGAGACACGGGCATACTGGAGTAAGTTCAGTGAAGGACGACACAGATGATTAAGGGCCTGGAGTGAGTGAAAAGTGAGCTTGCTTTTGCTGATGTATTTTGAATTAATGGATTCCCTCAGTTTCCTAAATTAATGACAGTATTAATACTGAAGCTCACTTGGAATTTTGACAGAAAAAAAATCACATAAATAGAAAAGTATAAAAAGCATAGAAATGTATTTTGTTTGGTTTTGAGGAAATACATAAATTGGTGTCATATCTATGAAAATTCCAAGAGAAAATCTTCTTTGGACATTCTAGCATTGTTCATCTTGTAAAATAAAAGACACCTAAATATCTGAGCAATAGGTTAAGCCACAAAATACAGAGAAAAATATACTGTCTTTTTAAATAGCATTGCTACAAAGCAGTGAAGGCCAAGATGAACATAAATGCAGGAATAATTTACAGCCCAACTTTAGACGTCAAATTTGGACAGGTGACTTCCAGTCTCTCATGATACTTGACACGGAATAGGAAGTGACTGAGAGTGAGTCACTCTATAGAGAATACTTATTCATCCTTTTTAAAAAGAAATACATCACCCCCCAAATTCTTCAGTTAAAATGATTTGATCTCTATTTGGACTTGGTAATTATTTTTTAATGAGTTTCCCAAGGGCATATTATACTGGATACTCACATTTATATTTTATTAGTTTTTCTTAGTTTTGAAGCAGATATTTTTGATATTGTCTTGGTTTGGTTTTGGTTTTGTTCTTTTTTTAAAGAAAATTCTTTTCAAATACTAGAAAATAAACACAATAAGCACATGTCAAATGGGGTAGACAACAATGACATACTAGTCACCTTAAATCTCTTCATAATATATTTGATTTCAAGCCAATGATAAATGTTGGTTACCTTCTCAGATTTTCCCTGTATTTTTTTTAGAAATACACAACCGACAGTGAAAAAACAGTTACCAGAAATGATATATGGACCTTTCTCTTTCCAAAATGACCAATTTTAAGTTACGTATTTGTTCACTTCCTTCAGGGTTATACCTTTAGACAGGGAAGCGCTTAAGACAAAGCTGGAGGCAACAACAATCTTGAAATACTTATGAAATGTAGAAACGACCGTTAAATTTGGCTCACTATATGGTATAATTGCTGTGTAAATATTTTATAATGGCCCATTACAACAGAAATATAACCTACCAGTTCTATTCTTACAGTTTTCCCAAGATACAGCTCTTGGTAATAGTTATGTGTTCTTCTTAAGTTATGTCTCAGCACTTGCCTGAAATTTCAATACATAGTATGCAACTTAATTCAAAATGGGAAATAGCACTGGAAGTCACAAGGAACTTTACTTGGCTCAATGGCAAAATGAAATTCACTGAGTATGAAAACAAGATTTGATAAAAGTACAAATGTGATAGAAACAATTAGCCACATTAAGTTTGTTGGTTATCTTTAGCAACAACAAAGAGAAGACTCGGATGCAGATGAATACTATTTTAAAAATAAGATAAGCTAGTAAAAACATAAATGTTTAATTTTCTGGTGATTGGAGTAAAAATGATGGAGGTAGTTTGGCATCTAACTTTTGGTTTCTCCTCAAAACGGACAAAAGTCTTCGGAAGTGTCTTAGACAGTTTTAAAATCACTTTTGTTTGTAGATTTTATAAATATAAAATCCAGGCTTTCCATTCGAAAGAGGTTTTCTTTTAAAAAATTAACTTCTCTTCTTGAAAAGAGAGTATGATAAGATCTTGAGTTGGCAAGGTGGAACTGCCTTTTTTTTAAATCACTAAAAAAAAAACCAAAAAAAGAAAAAAGAAAAAAGTCAACAACTTGAAGACTTCACATTTTTAGTATACTGTTTTTAAAGCTTTAAAGGTGTATAAATTGGAAGAATTGTAGCTGCCTAGCTTCATCCACATAATATTCCACATAAAGATGTTATAGAACATATGGCAAACCAAATCTAATCTAGTAGCAACACACTGGAATATTTATCCCAAAATGTCTAACCTGGACAATGACCCAGTACTGTTTCTGTTTCTCTTTATAGGTGTTCCAATATTTTCAAATATCCAACTGCTTCCACCTTTTTACCTTTGTACTCCTTGAGTCATTTTCCCCTCCATTGCTAGTAATGGTGGTAAAATTAGGATGTAAATGTTTTGTAGGTACTAGGGCCAGAATTAATCCAAACAATTCTTTTTTTTTTTTTCACTGTTTACTTGTATTGAAAGTGCAAACACCTGTGATGTGAGTGTGCTGCACAGATCTTTGAACTTAAGTGCAAAAATAACATCTTGAATTGAGTTGTTCTACTAGCATGCCTTTAAAAAAATAATAATTTTTGTGATTCAGTATATGTATTCTGAAAAGTGTTTGTTGCTTTGAATCAGTTGCTCATTTATTTCACAAAGGTAAAGATGCACTGAATGTTAATGTTCTTAAGAAAAAGTAAACATTCCAAAGTAAAACTTAGAGGCTTATCAACAAAATTAATTAATAAACCACAATATATAGAAATATGCCCAGAATTACAGAGGAGGGTATTGCACTGAGAATTTAGATGTGTGTTAGGTGGAAGAGAGCGGAGAATTTGAAAACATATTCAACATCAGCAAAATGGCTTTGTTCCCTCATTACTAAAATCTTTCAACGAGTATATGTATGGTTTGTGTACCTTCATTGCCTCTTTTATATATATAGAATTACATTTTTATTCATTTACTGCTGTAATGGTATGAAAAAACACTTTAAACATCAGGACAGCTGATTAAGTGATCAGAGAAATCAATCAATAAATATTTTTTTTATTTAAATATTTTAAAAAATATATTAATGTATATTTTGTTCTCTTCTTTCTTTTTTTTTTTTTTTTTTTTCCTTTTCTTATTCTGTCCCCACATTTTTTGGCCATTGGTACCTCTTGCTTTTTCTCCTTTCTGCTTGGTCAGTGGTTTTTGGCCAGTTTGTATTTTTCCAGACATCACTCCATGATGTAGTTGAAGTATATGATGGCCCAACTCTGCAGTCATCTTTGTTATCCTCTCTCTCAGGATCTCATTCAGGTATCTCTTAATAGAACTGTCATTAAACTGTTATTTATTTTTTATGAACCTAGAAAGATACTGTAGGGAGGAAAAAAAAAGGAAAAAATATTGTCATAGTTTCTTGCATGCAATTCAGGCAAATATATGAAACTAGGAGTTTGAACTAAGAGCCTAATCATTCAAAACTCTTCATATTAATGAATAAAAGGAAGTAAAATCGAATCTATTGTTTTAAATTTTTTGCTTCTGATATTTAGCTATTATAGTGAGTGTTTTGGGCTTCTTACTCGGTGCCTTTATGATTTTTATCTAGTGAGCAATATGAAACAGGTGTTATATATTCAAAAGGGAAAGCAGTCCATATTTTTTAGCAAATTAAGATTATATAGATTATGTGCACATTGACTCAGTTAAAAAAGGCATTGGGGTTTCTTTTGGTAAAGGAAGAGAACAACAAATATTCCTAATAACTGAGATGAGCTTTAGTCCCCTTTTTCTAGAACAACATAATACTGCCAACGTAAAATATAGACATCACATGTATTGTGCAAAGTTTACTGAAGCAGAACAGGGTTTTGAGAGGGCTATTTCTAGCTGCAAAGATGTTGACAGGTATTTTGAATGCTTCTTTAGTAAAAAGTGGTTATGATAGCTTTGTATTTGCTTTGTTTGAGTAGGTGAATCCCTTCCATTGAGCTCAGGTAACCAGATCACGGTTAGATTTACTTCAGTTGGACCAATAACAGCTAAAGGATTTCATTTTGTTTATCAAGGTGAGACAACCTGGAAAAATGTGTACATTTATTCTTTTCATGACAAATTGTACATCGAACAGACTGAGAATGTAGAGGGAAGTAATAGCCTGTTAACAATATAACAAGTTTTGTGAAGTCTGCACATTTTGAAAAATGTTTGGGACCATTCTTTTATCTGTATTTAAAGCTTAAATCAAATATTTAAGAAGCATGAGAGGTTCCAAATTTAAGAAGACAGTTATACAAAGCAGCTGTTTCTGTTTGCTAATCTGGTTAACTAATGTTAGATACATCTGGCTGCTCAAAATGGTTTATCTCTCAATTTAAATATGAATAAGTCTAAGTGTTATTACCTGTGGCTGAATCAGTGATCGTGCTGTTATTAAGATCCTTCTTCTTGGTTTACATTGTTTGGCTTTTTATGGGTCAAATACAGAAATGATTATACATCAATACTTGTAAATGCAATTCATTCTTTCATTAAATGTAAATCCTGGTCTGACAGTCAGAATACACATTTAGAAATCCACAGGAATAAATGTAAATATCTGATACAGAAATGTTATTTGAAACCATGTATTAGCTGAATGTTTTATTGTAGTATTTCTTGCCTGTGAAAACCTTTAGGAAGGTTTCGGTGTGGATTTTATGCATTGCTTTTAATCTTGGCAAGGATGTCAGTGCTATGCTCTTATAAATAGTAACTCAGACATCAATAGTATGCAATCCATATTGTGAAGATTCATTTGGGGATTATGAAAATGTTCTTAAGTGGCAAATAACCGAATGTTACTTCCAGTCATTTGGATATTTGTGGTTCAAAATCTGCATTCCTCCACAAAATCTACAATTAAGAATCCACAATTGTTTATATGTTTGCAGCTGTTCCAAGAACAAGTGCAACACAGTGTAGCTCTGTGCCTGAACCAAGATTTGGAAAAAGGATTGGAAATGAATTTGCAGTTGGGTCATTGGTTCTTTTTGAGTGCAATCCAGGCTATATCCTCCATGGGTCAACAGCAATTAGATGTGATACGGTACCAAACGCATTGGCACAGTGGAATGATTCACTCCCTACATGTGTTGGTGAGTTCTTAAGGCTTTTTAATAGAATGAATTACTGCCTAAAAGTGTAGACCATTCTCTCTAAAAGAATGTGTTCCTTCTTTGTCATCTCTACAGTATTTTATTCTTGTTTACTTTTATTCACTTTTTTCTTCATTCAGGGTTAAGATTTTATTACCCTTTCTATTCTAACCTTGCTGTGACATTTCACGAGTTTCATGAACATACTCTGCTACTATAAATTATATGTTAGCTTCTTTTACGTTAACATCAGTGACAGTCCCTGGCTGTCCCTTAATCAAGACTCAGAAATATCATTTTGTGCCCTGAGTGCTTGCAAGACTAAGATCCTCTCACCTTGCAGATGTCTAGCAAGATACTGCAAGCTATTAGAAAGAACATTACCATATTAAAGATTTAGAAATAGTTACACTAATATTTCATTGCTTGTCAGAAAAAAAAAACCCAAACAGTAATTTTTCAGATCAGAAAATATGCTTTGTATGGTTCTAGTCATACAAGATTAAATTCTCAAAATTAAATTCTTAAATTAATGTGCATCCATTGACATTTATAAAGCTGATTTGCACCAACTGGAAATCTGGTGATTGTGCTGAAAAGCCCTACAGTAAAGAGATAAAATTCTAATCGTACATTTTTCCATAGGTTTACGTCAAGGGCAAATATAGTACATTTACATACTATGTTTTATTAGAGTTTGGCTTGGTTTTTTATATTGAAAAAAATAATTTGTTTATAAAGGAATTAAAAATGGTTATCATTTGCACAGATGTTTTTGCAATGCTATCAAACTTTTCCACCTGTAACATCTGTTGCAGCACTGACTGCATTATACATTAATTTTGTGCAAATTGAATACATTGAAAACTATTCATTTTGAGGATGAAGACATCTGAAGAACTCCATTCCCAACTAAAACAGTAAATATATGTATGAGTTAAAGTTACTTAACTTTTCTCAACAGGGAACAGGTTTCTTATAAAAACGATCCTAACCCATGCCAAAACCACATTATGATATTGACTCTAGCATTAAGAAGTACATAAGCAGAGTTTTAGATGAACGGTGGAAAAGAAAATAGAGAACATTTTTTCATTAGGTTGATTTTGAGTCTTCTGTGCTAATCAGCTGATGGTGCATCACAGAGTCTGAATGGTTTTCAGTAAAATAAAAGATTTTCTCAAAAATACTGAAATCCTGATAGAGATCAAGACTAAGTACCACTGGGGTAATATTAATAAAATATGATTAACCTGCTATTATACACAATTAATGTCTATTTAGGCTGTTTCAGGCAATAGGAATAGAACCACAATTTATATATCAATCAGACGCTGAAGTATATAGCTATACTTCATTTACTCTCAGTGATTATGGTTTAATCAGTAGAATTGTACTATTTACTCCCTTAAAATGTATTCCCTTTGTTTTTCAGATATAACAACTCACCAAAGTGTTGAAATAATTATTTTGGCCATCAAGCACAGTATATTATTGATATTTTAATACATGATTTAGTATGAGAAAGAAAAAGCTATCTGTCTTGAGGCAAGTTGAACTGAGAAAGGGTTACAGGCCACCTTGTGTGTGAAAATCAGTGTGCCAATAAAGGTGATAAAATATATATGAGGTGAAAATTACATTGAACTAAATCAGTTTAATAATTGAAGTGGTAGACATGACCATATTAAATTGCCTTAACTGTAGTGAATGCTTGAATATTTCCTTACAGATAGCAGACATCAATCATTCTGTCTGTTCGTCTTTCTATGAGTAATTATTTAAACACTTTAAGTGGCACTGACCTTAAGTTTATCCATGTAGCTCCCAACAGATTCTATCAATTATATGCCACATAAAATGTAGCTACAGTATTCATTATTAAGATGTTACATTCTCCTACATATTTTCTAACTCCTCATATTTGTATCTAATGAAATCAGTTCAGAATTTAGTGGTGTTGCACAGAAATGATACATTAACTTCTAATGGTTTTGATAAACCATCTCATTAATCTTTTCCTTCAACTTCTTAAATACCAACAGAATATCAGTGTCCAGATTAAGCTCTTTGTCCCTGTTAGAGCATCTAATGATTTAGACAGGATACATTCAAGTTCACAAGAGAAACCTGATGGTACCAAATGCCTCTGTCCAATTTCATGCATAACACTTTTATTAATCCATGGGCATGGAGATGATGAGTGCAGTCTTGCAGGGATTTAGCAATTTCTTTACTAATGTGATAGATCCATAGTCTGTAATTGGATAACTCACACAAGCAAAGAGAACAGTCAAGGAGTTGAAACTGGTGCTATTAATTATTTAGACACCAACAAAGTAGCAATATTTCGCTTTTTTAGTTTTTGTCTTTTATACTAACACAATACATAACTGTTCAAACTTTATTCTTGACCTCTAAAAATAATGCTTTATTTTTTTAACCAATGGAATGGATTTCACTTTGTTAAAGGTCAAATAAATAAGGGGAATACAAGCATGATTCTGTCAGGTAGAAAACTGACGTAACTCTAATTTTTTCCCTATTCTTTTTTGGTCATTTAAAATAAGGTTTTTAAGATACAAGATTTTATTTTCCTGAGGCAAATATAAATTTTTAAATGTAGCATAAATTTACAAAAGTTTTCAGATGTGGTATGCTGAACAGTGTGTAAGCTTTTATAAAACATTTTCTCACTTCTGAAGCTTCATACTTCTTTTCTTGCCTTGTGCATTTCCTTTCAGTGCCCTGTGGTGGAGTTTTAACAAAGCGCAAAGGGACCATTTTGTCTCCTGGTTACCCTGAGCCTTATGACAACAATCTGAATTGTGTGTGGAAGATCACAGTACCAGAGGGAGCTGGGATTCAAGTAAGTATACTTGCTATTTTCTTGTTTAAAACTGTTCAAAAATCATGTTTAAAACTCTTTTCCTGATGCAAAAACATGGAAAATCATTTATTAATACACTTTTCTATCTCACTAATGATTCTTACAATGGTATTTATTACACACTTTTTATTTGTGCAGTTTGTAAGAGTTATAAGATTTAGAAAAATCTTAAAAGACACACTTGCAACCTTTCACTTAGAAGAAAATCACCAATAACATAAAATGTGCTATTTCAATAGGTCAGTGACTCCCTGTAAGCCAGAGGAAATAGAGAGGCTTTCCTGTGATACTTTTTTCCTCTCTCAAAAATGGATAAATCTCCTCTAAGAGAGTGAAGTTAAGTGGGTTGCTTGCATGGACCAGTTATATACGTTTTCCTAGAAACTGTTATTTATTCTATAGTTATGGAAGTTCATTGTGATATAAAGACACTTCAGTATGTTTCAAGACGAGCTGGGAATGGATTCTTTAAAATATTGTCAGAATTTTCATTTACTAACATTTACATAAAGAACTTAACGGAACACACAGCAAAAAAGTATCCATTAAGCTAAAAGTCACGTATATCTCACTTTTTATAATTCACTAAAGAAGGTGACAGAAATCTGGTCATTGGAAAGGCAGTTGTGTTTAATAAATTAGGGCTTTTTAGCACCATCTGACCAAAATCCTAGCAAAACTTGTATCAAGAAACCAGGATAGCAAGTTTTCTATGTCTGCCCATGGTTCAAAATATAGCCACTGTAGAAAAGGAATAAAGAGCTCAGTTTCTGTATGTAAAGACTTAACAATGAAAACCATTTATTAAATGTTCATTAAAGCTGTTTTTTTAATAAATTACATCACATAGGTTTTAAGATATTTTACTGTGTCAAAGAAAATTTTAAAAATACTATGAGTTTATACTTTGCTACTTTACAAGCATTCAGAAAAATCTATTTTTTGTTTTAAATATTTAAAAATACTTAAGAAAAATGTAAAAACTTTATGGAAGAACACAGAAATCCTCACAGATACAACCTAAGTCCGTACATGATAACATTTATGCGATCAGTTTTCAAAGACACCAATGTTCACTAACAATAGTATTTAATAACCTATATCAGTTTTGAGATTGATTTTGAGGAACACGATTTAAACAGTTGACTAAGTTAGGATGCTTTGTTCTGTGTATTTCTTATACAATCAGTAATGTAAGTTAAACACTAGGAGAATAGTTCAGAGGATTTAAATTAGGCATTAACTGATGTTCTGACTTAAGCAGTTACTGTTGCTTTTTGGAAGTATTTATCTCTTATCGCAGACTGCATTAGGTGGCAAAATTACTAACATTGATTTCAAGTTAGGTGTCTAATCTGCATGATATTGTTTTGCTCCAGAGTCATAAGAAGAAAAAATATATTTACTGTTTGCTTTTTTTCTAGTTCTCCCGAGGCTTTTTGCTGAGCTTGCGAATACCATCTTTCCTTTCTATTATCGGTTACTGAATAAGTTAATAATTTATATTTATATAAATGTAATGACAACAAGGCAGTTTCATGGGCATATCTGTGTGATTTTAATTAGATCTGTAGAATGTTTAATATTGTCACTGCAGCAGGACAGTCATGAAGTGTGATATTCATGCCTGATACTTTGAATCCTGTCTGATTTTCAGGGCTAGGTCTGAGGAAGATAAGTTCCCGGTATAGTAAACTGAGTACAGCTGATACAAGATCAGAAAGACAGAGTATACATCAGAAATCATCATACCATTTTTACTGAGTTATTTTTCAGAACTGAGCTTAGCTTTATATCTGCTAATGACATAAAAAATGGCATCAGAATTGTATTGGTTTTGGTGTTTTTCACTTCATAGAGAAGAAAAAAACTGAATATACATACATAAAAATGTAATTATTACTATGAAAATCGGCTACTTGAGGCAACATTTGAAAACTTGCATGTTTTTGACCAACCTGAGAATGCATGCAAATGCAGATATTCAAGATAATGTGATAGCTAATGCTTTTGTGTTTATATAGATGCATAAAATATCTGGATATTTTTCCTGACGAACATTTATTCCCTCAAAGTAACAAAGACACTTTCCCAGCTTTAAAGGAAATTAAAAGAATATATCACCAGTGCATATTCCTCTGTGAAATGTGTAGATGGAATTTTAAACTATCTAGATATAACAACTATTGACATGTATGATTTCGTTGTTGGATTTGTTGAAACACTGTGATCAGATGTAAATGTTATGCTGTCTCATATAAAATTGAAAAGCAGACATTTAAAAGTAGATTTAGGTAAATATGAAGAGTATGCACTAAAAACCTGCCTTCAGGTACCTAGCTTAAATACCTTATATCAGGAAATTAATCTACCATGGTTCTTTATAAGCTTAGGGCAGAAAGGCATCTCGAGTAGGTAATTCAGAACATCTAATATAGACTCTGGCTCTGAATCACTGCCTGAAGGTATGTCTGTCTATTTATTGACTACATGAGGAGGTTAGGGCAACTAGCATCAGTTGCACTAAAATAGATGTTTTAAATTAGGTGTTTTATGATGAATATAAAAACTGTAGTCAGCAGCAATCTGGCCCTGAAAACACATGAAAAACATTCAATAATTTGAAATTCGGTTTGAAGGTTTCCTAGGTGCTTGCACTTCCAATTCTGTATGTCTTCAGAAATATTCCTGACTGAGACAACACCAGTAAGTTTCACCTAAATCCCTTGTGAACCAAAAAAATAAACAGACAAGTCTTAAAGTTTTCTGAGAGACCAGGTCTCATGGGCTTCCTCCAAGTATCTAAAACATGCTAACAGTCAGGGCCTCTCTATTGCTTCATTTTTTTTTTTTTTTTAAATATCGTCCTTTGGCTGATTAATTCCTACAAAAAGTGCAGTGTTTAAGGCCACCGTCCAAGAAACAGGTAACCAACCTGAACATTCCTTTTACCTAGAAGAAGGTACAAGTCATATACTTCACAAAAAAAAACCCCAAACTTCATTACCTAGTTGCACTGGAACTGGCACTTATTTCTTCTGTTGAAGCTATTGCTTTTTGGAGAAAATAAAAGGAAGAATAAGCGAGGGAGAAGAACAGTAAAAGAAGCATAATTGTCTAACTTAGTGGTTAAGGTACCCTTATTTTGAGAGTGGTTAGGTTTCATTTTTGCTTCTTTAAAAGCTTTTCATTAAACACTTATTTCACTAAAACAAAAAAATGCAATACTCTCTCTGCTCCAAAACAGGAACAGGAACCTGGCATTTCTTTAATTTGTGGGGAGTGTTTTCACTATATGAGAGCAGATATATCCTCCCTCTTGCAGTCTATCTGATTACTGCTTTGCACCTCCTTATGAGTGGAACGATGTTGTCACTTCTGGAAAGAATGAAGTGAATATTCTACCTTTTTTCTTGTAGCATGTTAGTGAGTGCTTCTCCTCAGGAGATGAGAGAATGATGAAGGTAAATTGAACATGGCAACATAGATGAAGTGGCGTGCATCACTGTGTGACTGCTTTTAGCCCTGGATAAAGTAGAGAGAATCACAAAGAAACTGCAGTAATTGATGATACCATGTCTTGCCTTCCCTTCAATGTCCTCCAAACAAGGGAATCATATTCTATACCCAGATGTTTTTCACAGTTGTGTGATGCTTGTCAGGGGTAATATGTAGTTGTCACTTAGGGTCACAGAATTTAGAAGTCCGAATTGGCAATTAAATAAAAAAAAAAAAAAAAAAATTGTTGCAAGGCAATGTTATTCCCTTAATGATGATTTTCCGGTCTCTTTGACAATGAGAGCAAGACACAACTTTTCATGATTGAAAGCAACGGAGGCTACAATTTATAGTTGTCTATGTTCTTGAATACAGAGGGAAAGAAGTTTACATTCTTTACCTCACATTTTTCTTCATAGGTGCAAGTGGTGAGTTTTGCCACAGAACACAACTGGGATTCCTTAGACTTTTATGATGGTGCTGACAACAATGCTCCAAGGCTTGGAAGTTATTCAGGTGACTAGGAAGTGTTTCATAGATTCAACTCTTTATTGTAAACACACAGCTTTTCTAGATCTTTTGTGTGTTTGTGCACGTGTGAGTGTGCATGTTTGTTTCTCCTATAATTAACAACAGGTAGTATTTTTCTGTTTTAATCCATCACCTCTTAGCAGACTTTCATAAAGATGAATATTTGAAAATGTTAGAAATTAAATAACTCCCAAACGAGATATCTACTAATCTCATTTTTTGCCCACTTTCATAGCAGGGTCCAGAAATACAGACCTCTGAAAGAGATGTGTCTTGAAATTGTTCATGATGAAAGGATGCATTCTTTATCCTTATTTTAGATAAACAAGACAGTTATGTTTGCCTTACTTTTTCTTGTTTGGTTTTGTTTTGTTTTCCTTTATTCTACTTCGTTCGTGTGTATGGAATGAGATCACAGACAATAAGATTGTTGTCTTGTGCTGAAACACAAATAAATAATCAGTCACATTTCTTACAATAGCTCTACAAAATATGTTCAGAGCTGCTTGATATATATGACCGTAACATTTAAAATTATTCCAGTTACAGGATTTGCTCTTGCTTCTAGGAAAACCCTAGTGACTATTTTTCCTGTTGTGGATAAAAGCACGCAATATAAATTTATATTAGACCCTGCTTCCCTGAGTGCCTACAGTTCATGTCTCTGATATTGTGGTGCACTGAAAATGTAATAAAACTTTTATAGGGACAGATATTTGATAACATCCATGACGACAAAATATAGTGGAATTGGTTATGTGACCTCTCTCTCTCCCCCATCCTCTCTCCATCCTTCCACTTTCTCTCTTTTTATACATACACACACTTTTATGTATGTATTTAGCTCAGTTTCTGTGCATTTCAATAATATTTTGATTTCTCTTTTCAGGAACAACCATACCTCCACTTCTCAACAGCACATCAAATAATCTGTACCTAAATTTTCAGTCTGATATCAGTGTTTCCGCTGCTGGATTTCATCTTGAGTATACAGGTAATGCAGAAATGTTCAATTAATTAAAAGCACTTTCTGGTTCCAGACATCAGGTGTATCTAAACTATATGAAAGAGGAATATTCAGTGCTATTGCACATAATGAGCTACATACTGTTACTTCAAACTCATTGGTAAAATACTCGTTTAATTCCAAGGGAGCAAGATCAAGCCTGAAACCTGCACTGTAAGGACTAGGAAGTTTAGTTTGGTTTGCTTTCACCTTTAATTTGGTTTTGCTCTCTGAAAAGTTTTTTCTGAACATATGGCAGCAAGGAGTAAATGCAAACATGCTGATTTGACAATCCTAATAACAAGATATAACATGTTTATATAATTATTGCAGGCAAAGCCAGCATATTGATTTGGGTGATTTCAATTTAACTTCTTTGCCAATTAACAATGAATTACTGATACTGGTATTGAAGAAAAATAATAACAAACAAACCCTTAGGAAGAGCTAAGGCCAGGCCAGCACAGCAGATTAGGTCAGTGGCCTGTGTTCCCTTTAGGGTCCCACCTCTCAGCCCCTGCTCAGCCAGCTGCTTTGGCTGCAGCCTCTGCTCAGTCCTGTTCTTCTCTCTGTCCTCCTTCGGTGAGGCCTCCTCTTGCTCTGGCCTTGTTTTTCCTGTTCTTGGTGCTTACCGCATTTCCTTAAGTATGTTTTCACAGAGGCACACCTGAGCGGTTCAGAGGCACCACAAACTCCTCTGGTGGGTGCAGCTGTGTCCTGCAGTGGGTCAGTTGAAGCCGGCTGGAACCAGCTGGAACCGGCCATGTCCGGCACAGGCCCTGGTCTCTTCCCACAGAGGCCACCCCTGCAGCCCCACACGCCACCACCCCCTGCCAAAATCTGCAAACTATGCCCAATACAATAATATATAGTATGTATTTCATATGTACGAGTAGGACATGAAAATTAATCACTCTTGGCAAAAATGAGAGAATGAATAAACTGAAAATAGCAGCTGTGCTTCTTAACTAACTGGCAAACGCTTACAGGCTGCTGAGAGCACAGCAGAGTTACTGCAAATGTTTTTATTATTGCTGAGTACCTCACCAGCGGAAAAAGCTATAATTATAAACATACTTTCTGTCTGAATGAGATTGCCGTAGCTGACTGACAGGATTTCTGGCAATCACTAATATTTTGTTGCAGATTTTTATTTTTATTTTTTTCTTCCCAGCTGTGCAGTTCCCTCGGCTCGTATTGGTTCTGGTGTCTGATCTGCATAATTGTGTCACGGTTACTTCTTGTCAGTTTTACAGTATGCAAATCCCATGCTCTGGTTGTCTGATTAGCCAGTCGGAGAACATGGCCTTGCAAAATTGCTGCCTGATCGCTTGTCTATAACTAAACATTAATTACAGGTTAGAATTATCCTGCCATTTCCTTGAAATGCAGATACTCTTTCAGCTGCTTACAACTTCAGAGGGGAAAAAACTGCAGGAAATTATGAAAGCAAAGTAAAATGAGACTGAATCCAGTGAGAGTGAAAATGCATCTGTGTATTCGTACTTGGCCAAATAACTGAAATGTGTTGTGTACTGCCGGCCTACAACCTTCACCCCTAAATAAAGAAAGAATTCACAGTATATAATTTAAAGTATTGGCCCATGTCAAGAATGATAGCTATATATGTGTGTGTGGATTTATACAAGGATTTATGTGTGAATCTGTACATATGTGTTTTCTGTGTGAGTGTATAAACCCAAAGTATATGCTGAAAATTTGTGATTCATGAAAGAATATTGATGTCCCTCAGTAGATAGCCAATTAACCAGTAGTTCATTGAAATAAATTATTTTACAAGATTAATGATTAATTAACTTTTCATGTGCAGATGATAGAGATATGCGATTAAAAAATCATTTAGATTTTGGGATGGAGTGAGGAAATTGCAAAACAATGTCTAAACCTGTAATCTTTACTGGAAACAAATGTAAACTTTAAGGACAAAAAATTTGTATCAAGTAAAGAATTATGGTTGGAGAGTAAACTATGATGACTTCTTTGATATGCTCTAAAATAAACATAAATTATTGCGCATGTGTGGGAATTACTGAAGTAGCAGCTCTGGTATTCAAAGTACAGAATAGGATTAGGTGACCGTAACTCCATAATATTTATGGAATACACAATCTATATATTGTTAATAACAAAAATAAAATAGAAAATATTGTCAAGATTATTTTGAAGTTTAAAATAGAGGTACATTGTAACTAAATTCCTGTACTTCAAATTGCAAAGTAATGAAATGATTTTGTAGAATAAATGTGGAAAATGCAAAGCATTAGGCATTCCTGTTTATTTACTACCCTCTGACTCACATCACAGAACTAAAGCATGGTGTCAGAGCATGCAATCTGGATTTCTATTGCACAAAAAAAAAAAATAGGAGTGTGTACTTCAACATCTCAGCCTTCAACCACTAATGGACAATCAGCCTATATGACCAGACTAACTAAAGCTAATAATAATAAAACCCTTTAGTTCAGCACTTGGATCTAGAGTCGTAGGTACCAGCTGTTTGAGTCCATAGATCCATGACTATTATTCTCTACTACTCCCTATGACATAGTCTCTATTATCTGTGGATTGGAGGAAAGTTTTATGATTTTCTTTTTTTTCATCTGTAGCTTAATTTTTTTTTTTTCAAGAAGAGACTATGGAAAATTCTGCATTGTGCTGAATCATGAATTTGATACAGGAGATTAAGCTAAGGGTCAGTACTTTCTCATCATTGCTGGAAGGAAGACAACAGAAACTGTATGTTGTGTATCTTCTGGACTTTCGTCTCCTGCAGCTTTCTGCCACAGAAACAGGAATTTTTGTCAGGATTCCAGAACTCAGAATACTGCTGTATTTCTACTGAAATTTCTCCAGAAATGCAATAATCAGAACAGAGATCACTCTCCTCAGTTATGCTGGTCATCTTTGACACTTAGACAACACTTCCTGCTTTATATATTGTAATCACATTTTTAGAGAGTTAGTAAATAGAAAGTAATGCTCACATTTTAATGCCAGTGTTTCATAAATTCATTGCATTTCATTGGAGCCTATACTGACAGAGGTCACCATGAGTAGTCAGCTAAATTAAAGTCTTAGTTTTCGAGGTATCAGTGCACAGGTCTCACTGAAAATTGCATCAGAGTTAAATATCTGTATTAAGTAATTTTCAAGTGAGTTGTTCAATATGTAGTGCGTCTTCTAAGTCTATTTCATGTATTCTAGGAGACTCAAGTCTGAGGGGAAGTGCACCTCTCTTGCCAAAATGATTACTTTTTCATCTCAACAACACGTTTCTGTAAGAAGGTTTCATTCTGTTTCATTTCCAATATCTCTTTTCATCCTTTATTAATAGATTTTTCACGCTGTCCAGTCTGGCTCATCTTTTGAACTGCTACAAAATCCAAATGCACTCTTTTATATAAAAATAAAACAACAAAAAAGGCACTTTATTTGTTGAAGAAATATTTTAAGACCAAGTAAATGATACTTTGATAGAAGGAATCAAGTACTCATATTCCAAAACTGAACCATGGTCTTATCAATAATCTTTTTTTCTAGCATATTTTTACTTCTTTGTTGAATCCTTAAATGAAGTTTATGTATTCTAATGGATACATTAAATATGAAAATATATTCCATCAACAGAAGTATGTCAACAAAGAGCACCACAGAACGGTTTGTTAAACACATAAGTGATATTTATATGTATTATGTCACTGTAGATACTAATTTAGTTTTCATTTTCTCTAACTAAAGTTTTCCTAATTAGGTCATTGATTATGCTGTATAAATAGTAGTAATATTCTTTGAGATTAGCTGAGTTTTCAGATTGCCTCATACATAATTTCTATAATACTCAGTATCTATTTAGAATTAGTAAAAAATATGACACACTAATTTTCATTCTAAAATATAATCCCTAGAAATCTATGTATTTAAACTGTATAATATATAATTCTAACATCATAAATATGAAAAAAAATACCTAAAATTATAGTAATAACTTTAAAAAATAAAAAGTGTTCTTACTTTAAGACTTGTGTAGCCCCAGAGTGCATTATCTATTATTTCATTGGCAGCTTTTTATATTTAGAGCCATAGGAGTTACTGGAGAAGGGCAAGACAGCATCAAATAGCTTATTTTTCTTTATATATCTTCTTATCTAAAAATTAGAAGATACTGAAAGTATGTTTTCAATGAACGCCTATGATAAAATCGCTTTTCTCTCTAATGCCATTGCTCATGAAAGTTAATTTATACATGCACTGGATCACCGTCTGGATCTCTGAAATATAAGAAGTAGATCTAGGCCCATCAGCTATTTTCAAAATGGATTACTTGATGTTCCTTTTGCTTGTAGTTTGAGAAGAGAAAATAAGAATTTGAAAGATAAAAATCATCTGCTCTGCAGAAGTAGGTTGCAAAATACATCATTTTGAACGTGGCAAATATGGGATCATTATGGGATCATAAGTGTGTGATCAACATACACAAAAGCATTATTGCCATAGAGAAAGGACCGTTACCTCCTTGTCTGTGAACCTGCAGAGTAGACTCTTGAAATAAAAGCTAACTTTTTCAAAGTAGCAGCATTCCTTTCCACACAAAATGATGCAAGTCAGTATTGAATATTTTGAAGAATACCCTGTTGCTAAATTGTGTACATTCCTTAATACCAAAATATAAAACTAAAAAAAAAAACAAACCCAAAACCTCATATAGTTAACAGGGACCAAACGTAATTAATACAACTTTTCAGTTTGTGGATCCATATCAGTTATTTCTGATTCCCACTAACAGATATCTGCAGTAAAAAATATGTTTTTACCTCTCATCGCTGTTCTCAGCAGAGAAAATAAGGACTGAAAAATCATTAAGGATTTTTTTCTATTTTAGGATTGAATTATATTTTACAGCAGGAAGTTTATATTATCATGGTCCTGAGTTTTACTTGTATGAACAGACTATAGATGCCAATGATTTTAGTTCAAACAGATTTTTCTTTTAATATAATTTTATACAAAATTTCATGTGCCCAATACATTTTTAAGACTAGAAATTACAAACTAGATTATCAGTTTAATATCTACTTTCTAAATGTCAGACATTCAATTTTTTTTTCATTTTTACAGTACAATGTTATTGTAAACTATTATTGATGCACAAGACATGCGTTATAGGGAAAGAAATGCTTTATAAATTCCTTAAAATTTGTGTTAGCTTTCAGCTTTCATATAGTATAAAAATGCATCATTGTAAGAGTCATAAAAGAGTAATTTTAACTTAATGAGGTTCTTACAGGAAGTAATCAGTTATATTAGAAAGTTTTTAAACTTGAAGAGGTTGATAGTATATTGAAGTAGTGCCATTGTTGAATCCTACATTTCCCTAGGTACTGATGTTTAGCTGTTTAGCAGTCCTGCCTTCACAACTAGTTAGGGTGTAATTCTTACAGCAGGCAGAGAGAGTAACTGAGAGGCTTATACTTAATGTTACGCATATTTGTATGTTCCTGGACCTTCCTGTGTAGATGCAATGAAGAAGAATTTATTTATTTCTCTTTTTGATGACCATAAAAAAACATACAGTCTCTTGGCAAACTCAGTTCTATTCCAATAGAAGAGATACTTAGATACATCATTAAAAATAGCAGATTAGGTGAAATTTGATGTAAATATTTAATCCGCATGTGTGTGCGCATGAATGGTAGAGTCAGACCTGTGAAGGTTTGAATGCAGGTGTGCACTTGTGCTTTGCACTGGTTTTCCTGTGTTTTGCACTTGGTGTGGTATTGGCCAGCATCCTCTGGAACAGATTCTGGGAAAGGAAAGTGGAGGTGCTCCAATTCCAATTAGGTAGGCTGTAATTAGGAGTGAGACTGGAGGTGGAAATGAATGCGACTGAGGCAAGACATAGTGGAAATATAGAGGAGACTTTGAGTTGAGACTACAGATTGTTGGGAAGTGCCTTTTCCTTTACTCAGGAAAGAAGGTTTTTCTCCTTATATAACAGTTGTTCCAAAATAGTGTGCCACTTGCCTGTCCACAGATGAACTGCTGATACCCAAGGGCTTCCTAAAACATTCCTAAAACAATACAGTGTGCCTGTGTACAGTGTACACGGAAGTTATATGTGAATCTAAAAACAGATCTGGTGCTCCTTAGAATGTCTAAACTTCTCAATTTTTCACAGCTATAGGTTTGGACTCTTGTCCTGAACCACAGACCCCAAGCAATGGGATCAAAATTGGAGACAGATACATGGTTGGAGATGTGGTGTCTTTCCAGTGTGATCAGGGTTATTCTCTTCAGGTGAGCCAAGTTTCCAATTTCAGACGGTGCCTTTTAGTTCTTTAACATGGTTATGTTTGAGTCTGTCAATACGAAATGGACACTTCAGGAGTTGTGGACACGTGATAAGGTTGCAGGACTGGTAGGCTTTTCTGCCAAATATTAAATTAGCAACTATCCAAATATTCCATCAGAAGTATATGGCTCTGTGCTTCCTCTGCATTAGTGATTATAAGTTGTCATCTATTATTGATGTCATCTTTGGCATTCATAGTTGAGCTATGCAGTGTTGGCAAATTAAGCTAAATCACTTGATAAGCAATTATCAGTAGTTGTACAGAAGGATAAAGGAAGTAAGTGAAGAGGGGAAATAAGAACAAAGAAAGGGAAAGAAAATAATTGTTTTTTCTCAGTAAATCACATAGTGTCAATTTCTTTCTTTCAGAAATTTCTTGGGTTTTTTTATCCAGAAAGGTTTTCAAATATGGGTGTATTTTTGCCAGTCAAATTTGCTATGGTCTTCCATTTGCAAAAGGTATAACTAGGGGCAACGCAGTGGTGGTAATCTGTGACTAATTTGCCTCTTTGAGTTACTTAGCATATATAACCAGTAGGAATCTGACTGCCTCCAGGAAAGTTCTTGAAAATATTTTCAAAAATTTGTACAGTCACAGTGTAGAACTAAATCCAAAACAATATTGTTTCCACTTGAGATGCTCCCAGAAAGGACTGAAGCTCCAACTGATAGGTTACTATTTTCAACAAAGTTTCTTCGTGACTCTGCAGACTTTACAGTCTCCACTTTATCTAGCTCTTTGAGACTGTAAAAAGAGAGAAAACAATCACATTACCTATGCATAGTAAAAAGGACAGTCTTAAAGGGAGAAAATGGTTTGTATCTAACAGCACATGATTAACCACTTGTGGGGTTATTGATACCTTTGGAGTAAAATAGCAAAAGGATAACTTACCTGCCTTTCTTTCTTCATTAACATCAGTCTGGCCTGTAACACATGTTGATGAGTGTCAGACTAACTGACTGAAGTTTTAAAAACACTAATAATTTCAAACATTTATTTTGCATAATTCTGTGAAGACCTAAATACTGGGGTTGTATGTACTGCATCAAAAATAGAAACTGAATTACTTTTTTCGACTAAAAATATTTTTTTAGAAGCTGCGGTTTATATATTGTGATAGAAATTAAATAAACTTGTCTGCTTCCAGATATCAACTGTTCTTTGAATGTGGGACTTGTATCCCAGTTTCCCCTTCAAGACAGAGTTTCTAGTAATGACTGCAGCAGACTTCTAGCATTTCAAGAATAGCTAAAATGTTCTGTGATTTCATCTGTGACAATGACTATTAAAGTTTACTTCTTATATTGCCTGATTTTAGCTGGCAATTCTTTGGAACAACCTGCCAATTATTTTTTTCTTCTTTGTTTTAATTTCATACTTAAATATAAATGTGTGAGCAGACAAGACACAGTAAATGACTGAAATAAAGAAAATATAAAGAACATTGGAGCATAGAGTGTGCAAACACACATGTAAAACCTCTTCCCTCTATACTGTTTTTCCTAGATTATACAGTATGACTTTGCCACTTTTTTTTTTTTTTTTTTTTTCCTTCTAGCAATGAGCAGATATGCGTAATTGCACTATGGAGAAAGTGTCTTTATTTTTATTCTAGGAGAGAAAAAGAATGGGTTGCAGATTGATGAATAAAATATTCAGAGTTACCCTGGATGCTTTAGAGATACTTGGTTCCCACAAATACTACAGGCTCTGAATTGACAAGGAGATTTAAAAACAAACCAAACAAAAACCAAAACAACAAAAACCCTAACTTTTCATATGAAGGTTGAACAAACAGGCTAAAAGCTACTGATTTTTTTCTACTAGATCATTTTAAAGTGTATACTATATGGTTTTGCAGGGTATCCCAAATACAGTTTTCTCTTAAGATTTTTCATTTTCGTTTGCGGTCTCTGGAAGACAATTGCTATTACATGAGGATGATGAGCAACAGAGGTCCACTCTGGTGGGTCTTGGAGCTTGTCTGTAACAGATTACCTTGAAATTATGACACCTCATCTACTGAAAAGGGACACGTTGTAAAGAAATTCCTTAAATAACTCAGCTTTTGGCAACTTAAGCCAACTGTTTAAGGGGTGAGGTTAAGGACTGCATTTATAATAGGTATTATGAATTTAAGATGTAAAGTCAGTACTGTATAATGTATGTAGTTCACAACTTTTTATCATGTTCCACAAATGATGCAAATCAATACTATGTAAACATTTCTCCAACTAGACCTTTAGTTTCTAGACCCATGGTCTATACTAAAGCTGGTATTATAGAATTCAGCTGGACACTGTTTTACTGTATAGACACAATTCTTTAGTGAGCTAACAGTCACATAGTTAAGACTACAGTCTTTGTTATATTGAAGGTATGATACAATTCACAGTGTACAATATAAATGTTATACCTTATTGTTTTCATATATTTTGATGATGTTTAAAATTATAAATTATTTTTGTTGAAATACTAATGATGTGCCATGTATTGTATATTTTTTTATTATATGAATAAGCAAATATTGTGTCATTTTAGGGACATTCACATATCACCTGTATGCCTGGACCAGTAAGAAGATGGAATTATCCAATTCCAATATGTTTAGGTACGATCAGCATACATAAACTTTCTTAATATGCCAGAATGAGAAAGTCAGAGAACTCAAAAATAACAGATACATATAGGAGAAAGAACAGGGAGAACCGGAAGGACTTAATTAGAAGTGAAAATGGTCAAATTAAGCTGAAGATTTTCAAAATATACTTCACATTTATTTTCACAAAGCTTTTCTGAAATGTCCAATCAGAAGAAGAAAGAATGAAATACTTTCTAGTCAGAATCTATCACAAATTGACTATCAGTGATGAAACCTCCAGAGACTCTTGCAAACATAGTTCATTTATTTATTAATCATTTCCACAGCAGTGATGAATATTATAGAAAATACTAAAACAGAAATAGTGTTACATTTTCATCTCTAATAAGTTCAATGCAAGGTGTGTCTGCCCAATTTAAGAAGATACATTATTTTTCAAATTAAACTGTATACATGACCATATTAATATTATTGGAAGAAGCACTGGAATCCTGCCAGAAGCTCAAATTAAACATCTGAAATGCATTTAAAAATATTCTCCTTATATGATGAATAAATGTGAGGGATGTAAAACTCTGTTTGCACTCCCTTTCACTATACAGAAATGCCTTTTTGCTTGGGTTCCCTAAAAGCAGGAGTCATCTGTATTTGTAATCTTGAATGTATGGAAAGTAGGATACTGCAGATCTCATTAAAGATTTTGTACTTTGCTTTTCTTCAAGACAGATTATATATCCTCTTGAGCTGCCTCTCGTAATCCTATGAGGTGTTAAAAACCTCCTATGAGGTACTGAGCTCTGTCAGCTTAGAATTTATAAATATTCAACAAGATTCAGATATTCGTAAGAATATTTTCAGGAGTTAGTCTTCAGTTTCTATCATGCATTAACATATGTCTAGCAAGTCTGATACAATAATTGCACTGCTTTATGGTAAATTCTGAAGAGAAAGATACTGTGCTAAAATTTTCAGAGGGTTTACTTTCCTCTTTTTCCTCTTCTTTTTTGCAAGTAATGATTTTTAATTGTGTTTCAAAAGATGTAGCAGTTGTTAATTGGACAAAACTGATAAACAAATTTGTATTTACCATAATTAACATTTCAAATCTAATACCAAAGTGTTAAGTTACTCTATTTACTGGTGTCATGCCTGAAAAAAAAAAAAAAAATTAAGTTCAAATATGTATTTAGTTTGATTTCTAGAAATATGTGTGTATGTACATTTTCTAAGCCTGTTTTTAGAACAGCAGGATACAAATGTTTTTAAAAGGCCTCTTGAAATGCTTTGAATACAGAAGGGTACAGAATCTTTGAGTACAGAATCTTTTGAAAATACATTATTACCTTATATTATTCAGATACCCCTTTACAAACTGACGTGGAATTGTGTCAATGTTGCTTTGCTATGAGCTAACTTGTGCCTCTTGCCTGTTCACAAGCGTGGTTCACACAGAGTGCAGAGTAAACATCTATTCTCTTTTCAGGTGCATGTGTCCCCCAAATTAAAACCTAATCAATTCAGAGTAGTTACATATGTTTAAAGCTCCTACCTGTAAATTACTTTGTTACAGATATCTAGTGGTAGAAGAATGTTTGTGTATTTTTTGAAATATAGACCTAGTTATCGTTATATTAATATTGGAAGGATCTTCAATGTTGTGGATTAATTTTTAGCTTATTCTCCTCCTCTGAAAAATGTCTTTGCTTTTTCTTACAGCACAATGTGGTGGTGGCATGTCAGACTTCAGCGGAGTAATCCTCAGTCCTGGTTTTCCTGGTAACTATCCTAGCAGTTTGGATTGCACATGGACAATAAAGCTGCCTATTGGTTTTGGTATGTATTCTTTCAGAGATTAAATTTGTTGGGGTTTTTATAGATTCAAAACACTGAACATAAGTTTTAAAATATTGTGAATATCCTGGCAAAAAAAAAAAAAAAAAAAAAAAAGAATTATAATTCATTTAAAGAAGTTATCAAGCCTTAAAAGAAAGATATAGAATAGAAAAGCTACAAGGTCCTTGGTTTTTCATTTAACATATACTACAATTTTCTGATAAAATTGTTTCATTAGAATTTCCTAACTTGATGGGCTTGATTTCTCTTTGTGAGGTCATAAACCTAAGTAAATAGCTATCATGATTATTTTAAAACAAGTCAGTATCAGTTCAGAAGAAGTTAAAGCTACATTTGAGTTCATTATTGTATTATTAAGCTTCTTTGCATATCCTAGGTGAATATTGCAGCAGCGTAGAAATGTAGTCTCCTAGAAGGGACTTCTAGAAGCCTCCCACTCAAAGTTGTCAAGCTTCCCACTTGAAGTGAAGTTGTCAGTAACACTAGATCAAGTCCCCTATGACTGGCAGATCCTTCTCAGCAGGGCTGCTACTTACCTAATTAATTTCCAGCCTGTTCCAACACAGATGTTGTGCAGCGGATGCAGAACTTTGCACTTCTTGTGCAAACCTTTAAGGGTTTGTTTATTCAACACTCCATTTTTTCAGTATTTCTCTGGACAGAAGTTGTACCATTTGGTATATCATCTACGTCCCGTGGTTTAGTATCCTCCACAAATTTGTTGAGGATGCATTCTCATTATTCAGGTCCCTCATGAAGACATTGAATAGTGTAAGTTCTCATATCAGCCCATAGTATACTGTAATTGTTACTGGTTATCAACTGTACGTTTATTACGTTGATTATCGCTCTGTGAGCCTTGAAGTGCCATTCATTTTTAACCTACTTCCTCTCCATTCATCAAATTCATATATGTTCAGCTTCCAGATGAGAATGCTATAGAAGACTGAGTCCAAAGTCATCGCGGAGTGAGAGTATATTATATCCACTGTTCTCCCTTTGTCAGTTTAATCATAGAAGGAAATAATGGTTGATTTTCTGTTAGTAAATCCTTGTTGACTGCTTCTGAGTCCCTTTTTGTCTTTTATGTGTTTGGAAATTGCCTTCAATTAGACAAGTTCCATAATCTCTCTGTGGACTGCAGTGAACCTGCAGTTGCCATTACCCAGGTTCTCTTTTTTGTCTTAAAGGTAGCTATATCTTCAGACTTTTTATGGTCACCAGAACTTCTCTCTATCACCATGATTTTGCATAGGTAATATCAGCATTTGAATTACATTAGCTAACCCCTTGAGCAACTTTGGGTGGATCCTATATATCTATCATTGCAGAATCTACATTCAAATCTAGCCTATACAGTTGTCCCATCTAATTTTTTATACTTGTGGCACTTTTGTATGAGCACATGCACTTTGTTTTTTTTTTCTTTATATGCTAGTTGAATGGCATGTTGTGTTTTCAGACATGCCTCACTGTTTTTTATTTTATACTTGCCATCTTCTGTCATCTTATTTACTAGATAATACAAAATTTCTGGGTCTTCCACAGTAACTGAATGTGACATCCCAAATATTTTTCCCTTCTGCATCTGTTCAGATTCTTTCTCTCCTCTTTATAAAATAACTTCTGTTGTCTTTTTGATTGTAAATCCTGTGAGCCTGGTTCACTTACCATTTAAATGAAACCAAATTGTTGTGCATGGTTTATTTAAACTGAATAATATTAAACATTCAGTAACACTGACTCAGCAGAATCTGTGGTAAATACATTATGTCAGGATAGGGATTTCCATATAGAACCTAACGTTTATGTTTGCATTTTGTTCAGAAGTCACAATATTGAAGTCAATCATTGATTTTTTTTTTTTTTTTGTATCAGCATTTTATAGAATTAGCATTGATACTTTCATTCTGCCATTACCTGAATTTTAGGCACCTTGATGTGACAGTTTCATCATGAGTCGTAATACTGTCTGGAATCTTCAGATCCCATCAGATTCCTGCTAGTTTTCCAGTTCATGTATAGGAAAAATTAATGCTCCTATTTCTAGAAGAAAATTAAGACTGCACAGATTGAAATGTGCTTGACATTTTTGACTATTCCTACACAGGATATGATTAAAACTGAATTGAAAATTAAAGTAAAAATTCCTTTTAAAAATTAAAAAAATAACATTTGAAAAAGTGATTACTAAAACTGCTTTTAGTGATGCTGTGGTTCTAATCTAATAGAGACATATACATCTAACTCTTCTGAGTAGTAAATACAAAAACTTGTAAACACTATCATGGGAACTTTCTATAGGCTTTCACTTGTTTAAGTGTTTCTAGAAATATTTTTTCCCAGTTAGAAGTTACGGATCATAAGGTTTTCCACTTTATGTTAGCTAGTGGTGTAATCTAAACCCATGACACTATGTTGATTTCAACTTCCAAGGTTACTTTATATGATTTGTTGCTATTCTTTCTGAGATTTATGGTTAGATCTTATATATAAATATATGAGATTCTCATTCAAGAGGGGTGTCCAAACTGCAAAAAACCATAGAAAAAAAACAGTCTAACAAGCAGAAGTGTGAGGCAAACAAGAGGCAGGTGCTACAGGCTGAGCAAAGGATCAATACTTTGTAAGATTGATATGGTTTAGGAACTTGTAGTGAAAGACAGTAGAGTACAGAGAGCAGAATGATGGAAAAAAATATGTTAGAGCTGGTTTGGTATCAAACAAAGTGGATGAAAGAGAAAAAAATTGACAGCGAGATAGCACGGGTTGGCAGTTATTAATGACAGCTTAAACTTTGGACAAGTGTTTCGTTCACAGGATCAAATAAAAGGCCAAGCCTACAAATATCATGGATAGAGAAAGAGCAAAGTTTGGGTATAACTGGATTCTCTGTGTAGGAAAGTCTGGCAAAGTCAAAGAATGGCACTTATAAGCCAGTTTCTTATCACATATAGACTCTCTTTAGATACAGAGAGAAATGATCAAGGCATCAGTAATTTAATTACGTGCCAACCTTTTCTTCTGTAGCACATAAAATGTTACACGTTTCAGAAAACCATTCATAAACTTTACAGCTATCTGGGGAGAAAGCTCTAAAAGAAAGTGACAAGCACTATTTAGCTATTACAGTTTAGGAGTTACAAAATTATTCATGATGTTTCAATAATTAATCTGACATTATATCTTTTCCTTTCAGTTTTATATAAAATCATGTTGATTGTCTTTGCCAGAAACACCTGTAGGACTCAATCATGTTCTTAATGAAAGTTCTGTTTTATCATTCCATAGTTGCACTAACTCCAGACAAAATATAAATTCTACTTTGTTGTAACTTATATAGAAATATGTATGGACAGGAAAATGTTTCAAGAGTCCTATAACTACTCAGCTGCTGAGCATTTTCTTCAGTTTTCTTCCAGTGGCTGGAAGTTAAAGACCCTCATACTCACTTCAGGCCAGGGGCACCAGCACCACTTCTCTGACGCCAGTAGCTGGCACCCAGTCCACTCACACTGGTCCCCCCATTAGTTGGCAATCTGGACACAAGGTCTGTAGAATGATAGAATCATAGAATAGTTTGGAAGGGACCTTTAAAGGTCCTCTAGTCCAACCCTCCCTGCCATGGGCAAGGACATCTTCAACTAGGTTGCTCAGAGCCCCTGTAAGATCGTCTGTAGATGCAGAGAGCTGTGGCCTTTCACGCGCTCCAGTAGCTGACACCACAGGCTGCAGGGCGCTCACACCTCAGGTCTGATACCAGCAGCTGGCACCAAATTCCACTCAGATATGGGCCTCACCAGCATCTGGCACTTAGTCCTTGCAGCACATATACACATGGGATAGATAGTGAGATTACTCAGAGAGATAGTTAAGGAAAGATTTAATAAGAAGATATGATATGATATGATATGATATGATATGATATGATATGATATGATATGATATGATATGATATGATATGATATGATATGACAGACTGGTGATCAGGTACAGGAGTCAGCCAGACAAATGTACTGACTCGCCCCATTCTACAGGTAATCAGCGCCTTTTATGTCTTTTTCTGCCTACCCCAATTTTTGTGTCTCTCTGCTCCCCTTTGCCCTGTGCATCCCCTCAGGGTTTTCTATAGGTCTGTCCATTCCTGCAGCCCTCCCTCTATGGGGTCTCCTGGTTTATAGCCTTATCAGTTGCAAAGTCCAGGTTGATCTTCCTGGAAGTTGTGCCTGTACTTTCTTGACAGCCCATCAGTTAGTGTGACTGGCAAGGTTTGTTTCTTGTCATTGGTTCAATGTTTGCTTTGTCAGGTCTGTGTCAGGTCACATATTAGTTTATGGTTTCCCCCTTTTCTGCTGGCTTCCCGATTGATAAAATCCCTGATCAGATAACCTCACTGGAATAAACATTCTCACACCCTCACTGGACCTCATCAATTAATGTCATTGACCAGGTTTGGTTCTCATTACTGCCTCCCTCAGGTCTGTGTCCCTGTGTGTACTTATTTATGGCTTCCTCCTTTTCTAATCTTCCTTTGCTTCATTGAAAAATGTCCTTGACCAGATACCCTTAAGGGACCAGACACTCTCCTTCCACATACCTTTACAATGCATGTGTAATCCATATTACATGCATAATATTTACTGTGCCTTATTATTTTTTATATAGAGATATATTTTAATACATACAGGATGAGAGAGATCAGTTTATGTACAACTAAAATGCAGCTGTCTCTGGAGTAGAATTTTGTCACTGTTTTATTCCAGGTGTGGCACACAAAGCATTTTTTCTTTTAATAGAACTGGCGTCTCTTTTGTGCAATTGAAAACAGGAAAGATTTAACTAAACTGAATGTATTCAATGTTCAGAACTGAAATTTTCCCTAAATGCACAAACAACAAACTTTGCCAAAAGGTGGCATATAAATAACGCACAGTTCAATGCCTTAGATCATATTAATCTTTGAGCGTTATCATTTCTTACCTTGCCAGCCTCAGCATTAGTAATGCATGAGGAGGAAGAATGCTTCAGACTGAATTCCATGGACTGCATCTGGGAGGGTAACACATGCATTTCTACTGGTTACATTATTTTCTGATATTATCAGCGTAAAATGTACATGCTTTATTTTCCCTCCTGGTATTGATACTGCTGGCTTTTATTTACTGATGGTGTCTTTCAGGTGTCCATTTGCAATTCGTGAATTTCTCAACGGAGACCATACATGATTACTTAGAAGTTAGGAGTGGATCTACAGAAACTAGCACTGTTATTGGCAGACTAAGTGGCCCTCAGCTACCAGCCTCTCTGTTCAGCACGACTCATGAAACCAGCTTATACTTCCACAGTGATTACTCACAGAACAAACAAGGATTTCATATTGTGTATCAAGGTGAGATTTTAACATTCTTATGTGAGAATAAGGTGGCTGATAAAGGTTATTTCTTACTTTGGCTTCCTAAAAGATAAACATGAAATAAAAGATGTTGTAGCTTCAAACCAAAACATTATGCATCAAGGTCAAACAAAAGAATGCAGAAAATTAAGATGAAAAAGGAAAAATAATTGCATATTCTCTTTAAAAAGCAGTTCAAATGTAGGCAAACATATTTTCCCATATCTGAATTTAGTTGGCATATTAATTTACATTGCATGGCTTTACAAAGTAAGCAAGTCTATTGTTTGATCTTTATAAGCATACGGGAATCTCAGTTTTGTGTCTGGAAGGGGAAGATCTAAATATCGTTTTAGAGTCCATGTAGGCTAGTACAGAATAATGCCAACTCAGAAATCTCCAAATCCATTTTATTTCCTAATAGGCAATATCACTGGAAGGTTCTTGTTCTGTTGTACTCAAATAGGTCATGCTGAGCTGGTGAAGACTGCAAGATCATAATTTTATTTATATAATTGCGGATCATTTAAAAGGGATTATATCATCACTGTTCACAAAAAAGGTCAAATGTATATTTTAAACTATACCTGTTTTCATGATATGAATAATGTCAAAGGATGATTTAAAGGGTTTTTACTTTAGAGCAGTCTCCGACTACTCTTTCAGTAGTAATAAGTCCAAATTGACTTTAACTCTATGTAGCATCCTGGAAGTGAGCCACTGTAAAAAGTGTTAGCTTTTAAAGAAAAAGTCAGTTTATGACTTAAATTGCCTGGTAAGATTTTATTCACTTCTTCTTTGGAATAAGATATAATTTGTAACAGAAAGGGAACTTTAAAGTCTACTGCTAAGAGGGTAGTAAAAGATATAAGAGCGCATACTATTACTGCTATTAATAGTAACAGTAATGATTTTGCAGATGCTGTTATTTGTCAAAGAATTTTAAAAAAAGGAAAAAAGTTCCTGTCTGTTTTTAACCTCACAAAAGAGAACTGTTTCTTTCAAACATATACAATCTGTGATCTGATTTTGTATATTTTGCATAGCGTATTTGTTCTCACTTCTGTGATAAGAAGTTAATGTTTCAAATCTTCTTGGAGAAGATAACCAAGACGTGTGAGAGAGGCTTATTTTCAAATCTTACTTGTTTGCTATGAAATATTTGATATTCAAAGTTCATTATATAGCCTTTCAGTTCTTCTGAGAAAAACAAATAAAGTTATAGACAGGTTTATTTCTCCTCCTCCTTAAACGTAAGAATGTAAAAACAGAAAACTCCTATTGGATCAGAAAAAAAAAGCTCCACTAGCACAGTATGGTATTTCCAAATGGCAAAAAGAAATGCTACTTAGCAGCACAGAAGCCTAGGTAGTTTCTTTTGTACTCTCCCAGCATCCACAGTTGTTGTCAGACTCTTAATTCTATTACTGTGGGATTTGATGGCATTTTTACATTCAGCCTTTCCACTGTCTTCATGATTTTTGTGAACTTCAATTATATCACCCCCAATCTCTTTCCCAAGAAACCTTGTTTAGCCATGTGGTTAATAATTTTATTCATTATTATAGGCTGTATCATATTACTAGGTATAGAAGTCAGGCTCACTGTTCTGTAAGTTCAAGGATCCTCTCTAAACATAGATGGGATTTACACTGGGAAATCACCACTCCTCTAGATCAGATCTTCAAATGATACAATCTGTATCTTGGTTCAGCAGGTCTTCTGGGTGAAAGCCATCTGCTCCTGGTCCTTTGCCTTACATGTTTGGCTAGTGCTTTTGTATTTACATTGATTTAGTGCCTTAGACGTGTGTAATACAAGCACTGTATCTTGTTTGGTGATCTCTACACCATCTTCAGCAGTAAAGATGGATACAAAGAAGTTATAGAGTTATTTGCTCTATGGCATCCTAAACCATAAAAGTCCCTTTTTTTCTAATTTGTCATTAATTGTCCCATCAGTTCCCTAGCTGACTTCTTACTTCTGATGTTGTCAAATAATTTTTTTATGATCAGCCAAGACATTTTCTGCAAGGCATTCCTCCAATTATTTTTGCTCTCTTTATTTTCTATTTAATTTTGATCTGCTATGTTTTATGATGTTTTGGAAAGGCAGACTTTCATTATTTAAATGCCAACCTTTTCCCTATTGTAGCTTCTTTAACTTTCCTACTCAGTCACACGGGCATTTTTGTGAACCACTTCAGTGGGTTTTTAATTCTGAATTGTAGAACGTGTTTTACCTGGTCTTTTGAAGTAGTGTCAATTAGCAGATTCCAATCTGCATTACTTCATTTTTGTATAATTTTCTTTCTAGGAAACTGAATATCCCTGTGCTGCGTTTATTTGACTTGCTCCTTCCCAGTACAATCAAACCACATTTTGACTGCTATTATGGAGCAGCTCTCCCATGAATACTTCTCTAACTAAAGCTTGAGTACCAAGCTGGTTCAAATCTGAAAGACCATATTTTCTTGGGGGCTCTCAAACTGCTTGTTCTAGGGAACAATTATTTCCTGCATTCAAAATTTTATTTCTTCAAGTCGTCTTGGTGAGGTGAATATTTGGGTATACTCCATTACTACTACCTGTCGTATTTTTGCAGGTTCTCTAATTTTACTTAACATTTCTTGTTCACTATAATTTTCCTGTTTAGACGTTTGTAGAAGGAGCTCAATACTACACTTACATTTCCGGAGTCTTAATTTCCACCTATGAGCATTCTATAGTGCTCCCTTTTTTTTTTTTTTTTTTTTTTTTTTTTTTTTTTTTTTTTTTTTTTTTCCCCCTGGTAGTATTTTCTTCTGTGGTAATTAGTATAATTTCTAAACAACAGTGCTGCTCTCCCACCTGGAAGCCTCTGCCTTCTCAGTCTTGGAAAGGTGGTTACCTGGCAACACTGCATCCTTCTGCTCTATGCCATGCCTTTCCCTTCAGAGCTCTTGGTTGGTTCAAGCATTCTAGATCCAACCTCCTGTGTTTTAGGCTCCTGTACTGGTGTGAAAGGACTTCTTAGTTTGGCCCTTGTTCTCTTCTTTAACACTGTACACATCACTCAACATGCAGTGTAGGCTACCTGATTTGCTTTTTCTGTTTACTGTAATTCTGCTCTTTGTCATTCTTCTACACATTTTTTTAAAGGTGCATTGGCTGTTAGCCTCCTCCCTGTCGTGGCATCACATCAGACTCCTGTACCTGTTAGTTTTTTCCCCATGCTTCTAGTTTAGATACTATTCTACAATCTTTTTAATTTTCATTGTCAGCAGTTTGGATCCATTTTGATTAGGGTGTACTTAAGGGTGCACTTGGAAGCAATTTGTAGTCTTAAAGAGCCAATCACCTTTTTGAAGACCTAAGTGGAGAAAACACTCTTCTTCTCTAGTTCAGTACTCCTGTACTTACTAAAATTAAAAGATAAAATTAAGAGGCTTTTCTCATTTTTGCTTTCATGGACTCTGTTCCAAAGACCTGTAGGGTAGGGTGTTAGGTATTTGTTTGTTTCTTTGTTTGTTTATACACACACACACACACACACACACATATTACACATTATCAAAGTATAAAGAACGTAAGACCATTTAAACTCTGGTTATAGTACTATGTTTTCCTTATGAGATTTGGAATGAGAAATTAATTTTTATGTATATTTACAGAATTGCTGTGGGAATGTTTCACTGTGCTTCTCCTGGTGTAGGACCAATGACCAGCTTTTATTTTTGAAGTAAAGAGAATTTGTATTTTACCTTTCCCCCCCATTGTTATTATTTATTTCAGCATATCAGCTACAAAGCTGTCCTGACCCTCGACCATTTCGTAATGGTTTTGTTATTGGGAATGACTTTACTGTGGGACAAACTATTTCATTTGAGTGTTTTCCTGGCTACACACTAATTGGAAATTCAGCTCTAACTTGTCTTCATGGCATCAGTCGTAACTGGAATCATCCTCTCCCCAGATGTGAAGGTATGTTCTGGGTGACCTATGAACCCTTCCTTATTTGTAAGTCTTCCTAAGGACTGTTAACTGAAATAATTTCAGCTTTTCAATTTATAGAGACCTGTATTTTTGTATTGTGGTCTTTACAGAGGAGGTATTCAATTTTGCATGCGAAAATTTTTGCAGAGAAGCTGAGATGTTTCATGGAAATATGAAATCGCTGAAAACTTATCTGAGATAATAAGTTTATTTTTGGAGGGTTAGGATTAAGGTCTGGAGGGTGGAGACTTGTGCTGTTTTTTAATCTAGGTGGTGCTACAAAGTAAAAGCTGTGCACTGAATCAAGAAAAAAGGATTGAAGGACTGAAAAATTGAATTTCCCAACTCTGGTCTTATCAGTTAGAAAGAAATGTCAAAGGTGGCATAAAGTGCAGTCATCCTCCCATCAATGCTGTCTGAAGTCCTTTCTACATATATTTTTTTGTTAATGGAAATTTCTTTAGACTATGTTTTTTAACCTTTCACATTTTTTTGCGCTGATATGCTTCCAGCAGGTAAGCAGATTCAAGGATCTGTGGCTGGCACATAGCTGAAATTTTAAAGAGAGAGAATGAATGTGTATGATGATTCTGTAGAGGTGTTTGTCTTATCCCTAGCTATGCTGAAAGGAACCTGTACCTAAGCAGCAGGCAAAGGTCAGTCATCCAGTGTCACCCAAGTCTTGAGACAGACAAAAATGGATGTTTTGGTAACACAGAAATATCTTTGAGAACTATCCGTGCACCACAAAATCTATTTGTGTAACTGAGGACTGAATTTTCTTCCATATGAAATAATTACTTTCTTCTGGAACCTCCAGGTTTGTCACAATTGTGGCAACATTCAGACGGCAATATTAGGTTCCAGGAAAAACACAGACACAGTGAAGATAGTTCATATCCAAAACTGTCATCCCAAAATCCTACACTCCTGGGACCACAAGGTCCAAATGCATTTAGCAAATAAGTTATTGACTGTAAAGTGCTCTATGTCCCTAAACATAGGTGTTTATGACGAGTTCTGAGTCCAGATGTTGAGTGCCCACTTTCATACACCATAAAGACCCTCCACAATTTCAGGAGGGGTACTCAGGACCTCGGTTAAAGGTCTAACTTCCCTCTGTACTGAATGGTAAAAGTTCAGCATTAAGAATAGAATCCTCAATACCAAGCAAGTTGAAGAGGAATGCCTGGAGAAAAAAAAAAAAAAAAAAAAAAAAAAAGCTGCCTTCTTTTCTGGATTTTTTTGTGTTGTTCTGAATTCTGAATCATCTATGTAAATTTGGGTACTTAAATTAAAAACTTCACTACTCAAAATTCCTTCTGGAGTCAGTGAGCCACAGGCATTTCTGGGGGATGTGGTAGCTAAATTAAGACATATCTGATACTGAATTCAGAATGAGAAGCCTTGTCATATAAAGGAGAGATGACACCTACACTGTCTGTCTTTTGAAAAGGGAAGAAGTTAATTCATCACAATTAAGTTTTAACCCCTGTTTTCTGTATCCTGAGGGAATAGCAATGGTTCATGTCTTAACTTAAAAAAGCTTAGCTTTTCCCTATTACTTAGTTCTAGCTGTATTTTCTGTGCCTCAGAATCCAGACAAATAATTTACTGAATGGAGTGATTATGTTTCTTTGAATTACCTTACTGTAACCCAGAATTTAATTAGTAAATTCTAAGATGCCCCAAGTATGTTGCTGTTCTGAGTATCACTTTTGATGAAGTTCCTGAACGGTGGCTGGAAGTTCTTTGTTTCTGCTTAATATGATATGAAAAGATGCAGATAAAAAAATCAACCTAATTGATAATGGTGATCTAACATGTGTGCTGTGCTGCATGGTTACAGACTGCCAACATTACACATCTCCCAGAGAAATTTCTTAAATTACATGGGGCTTTGTGCAAATACTTACTGTGATATTTTTAGGAAAGAGTGTCTGACATTTTTATATGCTACTAATGTTTTTGAGTTTTGGGTTTGGTTTTTTTTTTTCTTTATGGCTGAAGGGAAAAGATAATTAGGTATGTTCTGGTTGTACTTAGTCTAATTTTACATAAAGGCCTTGTGTTCAAAAGCATTAAAATGAAGTGGGCTTTTTCGTATATGCCTAGTTCCAGAAAAGTACAGTACATTTTAAATTTGTATTTGCTTTAATATCTTTATTGTAAGGCAACATATATGAAGACTTTTTTAATGCCTCAGAATTCTGTATGTGGCTCCTGTTTAAACAGTTTTGTTCTCTTCTCCTTGTATCCTCATGCAGCTAAAATCCCTCTAAACTGTGCTCAGTGCAATCTAACACTCTTTGATCCTTCTTAACCCACCTCTCTCACTTTCATCCTTTTGGAATCCATTCCCTCTTTTTTCAAAGAAGTCTCATTGCCTGACAGTCATCAGCCCATGTCTTCACTCCCCTAAGAACATGTTGTAAAATCAATTCTATCTGCACTGCTCAAAACCCCTTGAGACTTTGAAGCTAAAAGCTGAAGAAAAGCAGTATACCAACTGTTGAGTCTGAATGGATGAGGTGTGACTATGAGAGTCTCCTTACCCTACAGTTCAGCACCAAAGTACATATATAAACCATAACACATGCTTTACTAAATACAAACAATGCATTATTCCTATATATCAAACCTATGTTTCCAACAACCCGTTCCCTGGTTAGGGGTTCTTAAGCATATTTTATGGCATCTATGTTGCCATTCCATGACTGTTTGGGGTGGAGTGGGGACGAATGTATGCAAAATAAAGCAAATTATACCATTTTAAGCTTTTCTCATTTTTCCAGAACTAGACTTCTATAACATAATTTCTCTTCTGTAACAGAGTAGTGTCATATTCAACATGCATCTGAAACATCAGTGGAGAAAATCATATAGTTTGGACTAATAGTTTTCCTGAAATGCATAGTTATGAAAGTCCAAAAGCTGTATGGTCAGTTTTGCACTGTAAGACATCTAAAATTACTGCACTTCAACAAGAATTACAGAAAGGACTCTTACTTTGTCTAACAGAATTTGTCTCAGGAAATGCAAAATTGCTGTTCAGACTGTTGCACACATTATTTTCATTTTCAAATTCCCCTCTAATTTTCCCCCATCCATCCTCCACCAACTTAGCATATCTCTTCTCTCACCTGATAATTTTGCTTGACTATCTTTTTGGAACAGTAAATGAAAGCAATTAATGTGTTTCATTGGTAATTTGTAGCCGGTGTTTACACAAAGCCATAACAAAGCAGTTTTCAATTGTGCAGGGAATAATTTAACCCAATGTCTAAATATTACTTTAGTTCCAGTTCTGATAGTATTTATGACATAAGAATTATCTTTTTTTCCTTTTAGATTTGACCAGTAATGTCAAAATAAACTTCTGACCCTTTGCAAAAAACTCAGTAAATTTGTTTTGTATACACAGCAATGGTTTTACATAATCTAGTTATAGTGTACCAAATGTGTTTAATTGCTTTGACATGGTCTAAGAAGAATGAAAGAAGCGTCTAATATTTTAAAAACAAATGTCTTTTTTATAGCCCTCTGTGGAGGAAATATAACTGCAATGAATGGCACCATATACTCTCCAGGATACCCGGACGAGTACCCAAACTTTCAAGACTGCTTCTGGCTTGTAAGGGTACCACCTGGGAATGGAATCTACATCAATTTCACAGTTCTCCAAACAGAACCAATATATGATTTCATAACTGTCTGGTAAGAAAACACTTTTAACATTTATTTTATCGGTCTGTGACACTATGCAACGAAGTATGAATTAAAAAGAATATATTTGTGATCTTTCCCTTGACGCTGGTGTTCTGTCTAGGGGAAATGAATGATTTGTACTAATCCATGTTTTCCAATGTACCATTCTCTCTAGATAGCACTGGACATGAAGTTTCATAGTCTTGGTCTTAAGAATTAAAAACCAATAATTGTGTGCCTCAGTTTCTTGATGAAGAAAACATTCAGAAGTATGCTATGATGGCTTATCACCAACCAAGAGAAGTAATAAAGAAAAGAGTGATATTAAGCAGTTGCAGCTGTGTATTACATTTTAGCATGTTAATACAAGAAACTACAGCGACACTTTCTTCACTTCTTCCAAATTGACTTCTAAATTGTTAAGAGTACATAACAACATTTCAACAGTGGCTAAGACCTTTTGGAAGCTTGCCTAAAACAACAATCCACTGCAGTGCAGTGCACTGCAACTTGGAATATTAATTATTCATTTTATGTATCTGTGGCACAGAAATCTAATTTAGATTCATGTAAATACATATAACTCAGGATTTCTTTCCTAAATATTAAACAGTTCTCTACACACTTCTGTGATCATTTCTGTAGGTCCTGGGTTTTTTTCATACTGGTTTCTACAAACTGTCTTGTCCTGCATCCCAGATACTTGATTGCTTTGCCTTAAAGTCTAAATAAAATTTGATCAGAATATGTACCCAGACTGTTGCCCTGATAGAACTCAGATAATTTTGAATCCCTTTAACTCTTCACCTCTTGTTTTGTGTATCTAATTCAGGCTGATCTTCAGAACCTTTCCTGAATTAAATTATACTTTTGTATGCATAGAGACATCTTTTCTCTATTTCATCTCACACATACTGGAACACTATTGTCCACTTTACTTCTTCTGTTTAGCTCTTTCTTTCTACCAAGTGATTTCATGTGCTTTCAGTTGTACTCCTGGCTGTGTTACAAACTTAGTTCTTACAGTAAAGTAATTGTATATATCATGACAAAGGTAAAATCTTAGATTTATGTCATGTGTTCTTTGCTGATTTTTCATAGATGTTTTGTATCCTATTTAGATTAACAACACTTTTAGGAGAATGTTCTGAAATTAAAACATCTGTTATGTTATTCATGTATATATCGTGTGCTGTTACTTATATATGATATATATACTTGTATAAGCCATATTATATACACAATGACTATATAATTAAATAGCTTATGCCACTTCTGGGATATTATTTATTTACAGAATTGATCATAAATTTTGGTAGCCATTTCCAATGGAAAAAATACATATTATTCACAATTCAAATGATTCTTCCAATCATATAATTTCCCTAATAAAACAGAAGGGGAAGGAGCAATGTGCAAGGATTTGGACAAATTTATTACTGCAAAATTTTCAAAACAAAGAATATCCATCTTTTTGTTTTGAAATTATTTTCACTTAAAATATCTTGTGCCAACAACAATTAGAAAATTTAAATCTTTAATTTTCAGAAATTCTGATCTGGAAGGAAGCGAGTACAAAAATTGTTTTTGTCTCCTGAGTAATTCCACTATTATTTAATGCTAACTTTGATTAAATTTTTCTGTTGAAATGAGTATTTCATTCTTCGATAAGGTAGCAATGATCTTACCAGCAATACATGTATTTTCTAAATCATAACAAATAGTACAAAATAATATAAATCAGTGTATGCAAACAAGGATTTAAGAAATTCGTCAACTGCATGTCATACTTAATTTGTTTAAAACTACCAACATTTATATGAATGTTTACCTGAGTGAGAGACACAATCATTTATATAAAATGCATGGCACATCTCTCTCGGAAAGAAATTGATTCATAAATCTCTGAACTAGTAGTAGAAACAAACTTTAAATTAATTATTATGTGTCCATATGTACTATAAATTGTAAATAATAGCATAATAACATTTAATTGTGGGGGGTGGGATGCTAGGTTAAAAAATTCTGACATTAGGGAGTTTCTAAAAGTAGCATCCTTAAAATAATCATCATAAATAAAATCTGCATTTATAAAAGCCCACATGCAGATTTCAAGTGGAATCTTTTATTCAGTAGAGTATAGGGATTTTGTTTTTAAGTGAAGCCAATATTCACTCATTGTCTTTTAAAAAATAAATAGCATTCATCTCTTAATTTTCCTGGAAGTGACCAAATTCAAAAAGGACTGGGGGAGATAGGCAGTATTAGGTTTATTTATTTTCTGGTAGCCATATTCGAATGCACCAATAAGTAAATACGAGCAGAATTTGTGGCAGGAAGATGAAGTACAATGACAAATTCAATCATTTTGAGCTTGCTGCAATATTTGTTTTAAAAATAAGAATATTACTTCCAAAAGGTGGTTGAATGGAGCATCTTGCTTTCTAATAAAGTATGATGGTCCTCTAAGCTGCTACCTGCTATACTCCAATCCACATACGGAATTTCAAAAGACTTTCAGCCCTCAGTGTCTGTTTTATCTCATTTTAGATAACTCATGTCTTTTAGAGAAATTTTACTACATTATATTAAAATTTGAAGAAATTAAATTATTTGTTTGGGAAAAAAATGTCTTTTTGTATCTGTTTTTCTTAGGGATGGACCAGATCAAACTTCTCCTCAAATTGGACAATTTAGTGGCAACACTGCATTAGAATCAGTCTACAGCACTTCCAATCAGATTCTGATCAAGTTCCACAGCGACTTTACTACCAGTGGCTACTTTGTACTTAGTTACCATGGTAAGTGTGACAAATTGCACTTTTTCACTGTCTATACCAATTACTGCAGGAAGAAATCTCATGAAAAAATACTTGAATTACTTTTTCTAAGATGATTTGCTATTATTAATATGACTGACCACCACTAAGGTAATGCAAACATATGAAAGACTAATATGAATGATGAAAACAAGATTTTTCTTGACCAGATACTAAATTTATTAGTAGTGAAGCAAAAAAAAGAATGAACGGTGAAGAGATATGAGCCAAGAAGGTAGCATCAAGGCCCTGCAGTTCAAGGTGCTCATCTTCTCACTGCTTACAATGCTTCTAAAATTCCTTTGTAATCTTAAAGTTTGGGGGGGGGGGGTTCATTAAATTTATTGGAGATATTTGAATATTTTGAAGAAAATACATTGTTCTAGAGATTTCAATGATAGTGAACTATACTGTGTATAGTTAACAATAAACTGCCCTTGAATTAAATACTGACTGAATGAAAATGCATAAGTATTAATGCATCAAGTTCTACGTCTGTTCGTAGTCTTTCAAACCTTCTGTGGCCAAGTGTTCTCTTGCATTCCTATCATTACAAGGAAACAGATTCAGAAGCAAAGGTGATTTTAGGTGCTCTGTGAATGCCCGTTGGATTGACTGTTCCAGGAAACATGGACAGACTACAATTTGTTTTCTGGATCCTGAACAGATTTTGGGATTAGAAAGCTTTCTTTTTGACTTAGTAAAGACCAAGGTGAATGCAAATACACAGAACTGGGGGTATTAAAGGAACTGTAGTTAAAACAAAGCAAAGCAAAAAAACCCAACAAACTTCAATCCCACAACAGAAAACACAGCAGCAATAGCACTTGAATTGATTACGGAGTATAGACTCCAGTACAATTAGGCAGAGGGGTGTCAGAATTTTCATTCCAAATCTGGGCATCTAAACTGCATGTAGCAGTTTGTGAAGGACAAACTGACCCTTAATGTGGTCATCAATATATGGATTGATATGAATATATCACTATGTGACCAAAGACATGTGAAAATGATCATACCTAGTAATAAAGTGTCTCTAAAGAACTTGATCTGTTTGTACTTGTTTCTTTCATTATCGTGGAAATTGTCATTCCACAAGTGTGGGCTCTAATGCATAACAAAGACACAAACTGAGCGGCACAAAGAAACTTAAAATACTTTTTGGAATGATGTTGTCAAGATAAATAAATCTCTCAGTATCCTTGAGTCTGTGATCCTTCATATCAGCTACATAAAATTTATAGCAAAAAAGGCAAGGCAGTGAGAGGAGTCAAATTTATTTAAAATAGATAATTTGTGGGTTAAATTGAATGATACCCCTAAACGAGAGACATTTGAGATAAATGTTATTGTTTATTGAACCTATTTTTAATTATGTTGGTGATTTTTTTATTATTTTTAATGGTTTTTTTAAATTATTTTTCTTAGCACAGATGTTTTATGCTTCCTTGATGTGTTTTATTTTAAATTACTTTATCGTAAGGCAGTATGTTAGCTATCTGACTCACTGACTTAATTGGCTCTTCATTATACAGTCGACAAAAAGGAGTGGAATAAGAAGACTAGGGTGACTAGGGAACAGGGTGACTCAGTAACAACAAAAGATCTTACCTGGATAAAATATAAATTTTATGATTGACAAAAGTTTGACTAATTTGATTGCTAAAGGATCCAAGCACAGGAAGTAACAAAGATGTGTATAAATGAAGCTGAATCATCATCTGCCATAAGTAGATGATGTTTCCTTGCTAATGAGAGATGCTATAAAACAATGCCATATGAAAATGTAGTATCACTGAAAACTAGGCATACTTGACACATTGATCAGCCTGAGTGTGAAGACTACACTGTCAGTATAAATACTTCAGTGTGATTTCTTTGGCTGGATTTCTGCCCTAATTGCATTTAGATTGAAAGGAATTTCATCTGTGTCCAAACACAGGCCCATCCTCATAGGTTCTCTGTAAGAAAATAAAGCCATATAGCTTCTGCATACTGTTCCTACTTGTCTTTTTTATCATTTGTTTCAACTAATTGTTTTGCCTGGATGTTGCCTACATGTGTTAAAACTCAGAATATTATTTCATGTGAGACTTCAAATGAGAAGTTTGAAAGCAGAATTATTCTCTGACCCTATCTGCAGGTGAGATGTGTTCCACAACTTCATTTACTGGGAATTTTCACATTCAAAATGCTTCTGTCCATCAGTTATGCTGCCTCTGGGTAGAATCTTTTGGATTCTAAAATTTGTCTTTATTACAAAGTTTCAGAAGTGGAAGAGTTCAGCAGTAAAAATGTATTGTAAAAAAAACCCCAAACAAAATAAAAAAAAACCCCAACAATTGCATATTACAAAAAATATTTGCTTTTCAGATGAGATCACTTACGTGAGAAAATTAGCAATCACTTCTAAGCTTAAGTTATTTATGAAGAGGGTTTTGCCACTGAAATTAAATAACTAGTTAAGAACACAGATGCAACTTCCAATTCTTTATTAATTCTGAAATTCATATGTTTTCTTTCTTTTGATTCTCTTGAAAGTTTCAAAGTAAATGAATAGATATTTTTTTCTGTCCTGTTAATGTGGGTATTAACTCATGTTTGCATGGCTATGCTAACTATCTAAGTACGGGAATGTCAACTGTGCTTTTTTCCTGTTTATAGCCTACCAGCTCCGCGTCTGCCAGCCTCCAACAAATATACCAAATGCTGAAATTCTAACTGAGGATGATGAATTCGAAATAGGTAATATAAGAGAAAATAAGAGCAACATTTTTTTAAAAAAAAGGATTGCTATGCACAGAAACGTCTTGCTTTTCAGGATGCAAATCATGCCTGTAATGTTAGATTCCCTATACTTCCTGAATCCGATCAAATTTTCAGAGATCACATATAAGTAAGACAGTAACTTCTTGCTAATTAATTTCATTTTAAAATACATTTTTCATTGTCATATACTGAAAAAAAACCCACACACACACAAAAAAAAAACCACAAAAGAACTTGTAGACAATGGTATATTATGTACCAGAATTAAGGTTCTGCGACCTGAAGGGTAAAATCAAATTTATAAAAATTAGGTGGACCTGAGAGGATGATATTCTCACCTTCTAGGACATGTTAATAATATTACTTAGCCACCTGTCATTCAGAGAAATATGACCTATATGATCAGACATCAAATGTCTGATCAGCTAGTTTTGCTCACATTATAGGAAAGAAAAATAAATTTATTTTTAATATATATCAGTATTTGAGTAATTATATTGGTAACAAAGCAAAAAGACTTTTTTTTTTTTTTCCTGTAAACTGGACCAAAGAGAACTGTTGGGATGTACAAATTTTTATTTTTGTTGGTACATAAATCTATATGAATTCTAATTTCTTAATTAAAAAAATGACAGTTTCTTATTCTCACCATGCCAATTTTTAGATATCATCAACTAAGTCCAGTTCCTATTTATTTTTTTTCCCCTCAGGATTGTGTGGGTTACTGACTTGATCTTATCTCTTTATTTACTTCCATAATGGTTATCCAATAAATTATATTGCTTAAAGCTTTGTGGACACATGGTTCACATAGCATCAGTCAAACCCAGACAAATTAGCAAACTATACGACTAATAATGTGGTGGAAATCAGTGATAGATAGCACAGTGTGCAACACAATGTTCATTTACCACATTTCTTAGACTAATCAAAGTTGTTTATGCCAGAGGTCATTTAGCCCATTATATATGGCAGCAAGAAACTTCATTAATCAAGAATGTTTTCAAAGCTAAAAGTCTCAGTTAATTGCTGTTTAATGTTTCTTTTGTTTGTTTTTTTTTTTTGTGTGTGTTTTGTCTTGTTTTATTTTTCCAAACAGGAGACATAATAAGATACCAGTGTCAACCAGGCTTTACATTGGTTGGTAATGAGATTCTAACATGCCGACTAGGTGAAAGGCTTCAGATGGATGGAGCACCACCTACTTGTCAAGGTTTTTTCTCCTTTTTCTTTTCCTCCTTCCAGACCAGCTGAATGGTGATTCCTTAAATACTCTCCACTACCTCTTTACATAAGATGGCACACTGCAAATATTTCAGACTTTTTGATGCTACTCCCAATATTATCAGTTTGTTGTGGTGAATGTGTCAAATATCAATGCAAAATAATTAGTAATGTTTTGATTAATTTTATGAGTTTAGGGGACTGCTGCTCTACTTTGTGAAAATAATTCTCAATTTGTTTTTCGGAGGGAATCTAAATTTAATAAATAATGACATTACTTCATTTTATCTAGAACAAAACAGTATGAAAATTTATACAGAAATTTTAAAAAATGTTAAATTAACAGCATGGATTTGGGTGAACAAGATCATGACATCATTTTTTAGTGCAACTTTACTGCTTCCATTTTTATTCACTGTATTCTAAAGAATAGGTTTTCTGTATGTGTGTGTGTGGATGCCTGTGTGTGTTCATGTTTTCCTCCTTTTATTGAAGACTACGAATAGAGATATAACACTACCTTATTTTTAAGGTCAAAACAAGATTACAATCCTGCCAACAACAATCATCACAGTTTAAACCAGTCTTTATTAATCTGACATTTGATGTGTAACACTAGAATAGAATTTTTCCATCATTTTTGAAGAAAATGCAAGAGTTTTCTTTCATTAGGGAGCTAATTGAGATAAACGTTACACATGATTTATTTTAAAATATGTAATCACTTTAAAGTTTCAGTGATGGGCATATGTTCCATTACTGGAACAGGTTGGACAGAGAATGGAAGTGGATGCCCCTTCCCTGGAAGTGTTCAAGGCCAGGTTGGATGGGGCATTGGGCAACCTGGTTTAAGGGAGGTGCCCCTGCCCATGGCAGGGCGTTGGAACTAGGTGATCTTTAAGGTCCTTTCCAACACAAACCATTCTATGAGTCTATGAGTCTTACTAATTCTACCATGTATTTCCAGAAAGACAAACATATATGATAAGACATTTTGAGGGGGTAAAAAAAAACACAAAAAAAACAACGAACACCAAAATCCCACAGCTTTATAAAACTATAATTTCTGTAAAAAAAAGCAATTTTTTTTCCTGCTAGTTGTTGTGATATTCCTTCATGATCCATCTAGTCTTGAGCTTAATATTCTAACATCTACTGCAAGATTAAAATACGTTCCCAAATCAGTCACAATAAATGCAGTTGATTTACATTTGTATTAAATTAAAAATACTGCCATCTGGATTTTCTACCAATCAGATGTTGTTGTTTGTTTTTTTTTTTTCCCCAGGAATTTTAATTAATCAGCATATCTATAAAACACTCATGATGAAAGTTTTATTTGGAAATAGTAAATTAATTGTGACGAAATCCACTAATTTTACAAGTTAAGCTTTAATAGTTGGACGTTTCTTAGTAATTTCTGAAGTTTCAAACTGGTGCACAATTTAGTTGTTACAAATTTCAACATCAGTATACTAATTTTTAGAACTTAATTATGACTAACATGTTCAACTCGGTTTTCAGATGTCTCATAAATATACCCTTTTCCTGCATTCCTGAAAAACTGGAAGTGCTAGTGCTGAATAAACTATTTCCCCTGGTTTTATGCACAAAACTATGCAAAAGTCAAAATCATTCATCGAAGTAAGTCTAGTTCTTAAAAATGCAAAGTGATCTTGAATTGGGAGCTTTATAAGAACTTTAATAATGATCATTTCTGAAAATACAAGCATTTATTTAGGTACAATTGTGTCTAGGAGTAGCTTCCAATAGCAATTTAAATTAAAATACTAACTTAGCAGGCTCATAGCATTTAATAGGTGGAAAACCATAGTAACCTCCTTCAGGCACTGCTTTAAATGTTAAAATAATGGAATAATAGGTAGGACAAACAGAGACGTATGTGTTGGTCCTGAGGCATTCTCTCAGTACGTGTTGCTGAAGGCATATTTATATTCATTGCAAGACCCAAGACAAAAACTTAGGAATGATGACTTTGGTTACCATAATCTTTCCTCTGTCAGATATAATGCTAAATATTGGATCAAATACTAAATATTAAATCAGTGTTTCTATCGTTTCAGTCTAAAGCTGAATGAAATTAACACAAACTTCACAGTTAGTAGACTCAGAAAATTAAAAAAAAAAGAATCAAAGGAATTAGTTAAAACATTTTAAATGAGCATTCAAAGTGGCCGCCTAGAATAAGCCACAGCGTAATTTTCTTTTGTATTTATTTATATATTGTGTAAGTTTGAAGATTGCAATATGTAAGCTAAATTTCAATATCGAAACATAGATCAATAGAGAGCTTTGTGGAATATAGTGGTGGCAAAATTATATGCCTAAAATGTATGTCTTTATTTTACTGTACTACACTGATTTATGCATAAGCTACAATGCTTTAATTGTGCAGGCTATAAACATTACGTAAGAGTAATAAACTCAGCTCTTCTGTTGGTTCATACCTGTATTAATTTACAAATTCTTTTCACCAGGCAGAACATGTGTTTATTGTTAGACTTCATAGAGTTAAATTCTGTTGCCTTAACCTAGTGCATACGTTAGACACTTTAGCCAGTGTTGTGACATTTACTTGAATTTTGATTCAATTTTTAACTGTAAATAAGTTAATACCAACATTCAACATTCATTTATTTATTCAATCTGAAGAGTGCTGCTGAACAGAATTTAAATAGCAATATTTTAGTTTTGAGTCTAATGTATTGCAGTAAAGATAACAAGTTATCCCTAGGAGAAAATATTGAAGTAAAATCTATTTAAGATTGTATTTCATTATTTTAATTGTTACAGGTTAGTTTACACCACATTTAGTAATATTTAAAACTATGTTGCCTTTTTTTTTCTGTTTTTCTCTAATGTCTATCAGTTGGATGAGCATTTCTGAAAATTCTTGAAGATCCTTCTTTAGATCAGAAAATAATTGGTAACTTCCACAAGCTTATGCCAGTGTCTATTGTCTTCTTTTGTTAAAATAGAGTATTTCCCATAGGCAGCAAGTAACTTTGCCCTTAATTTTCCTTGAAATTAGCTTGTACTTTCAGGATAAAATGTAAGCTTCAGAATAAGAATATTCAAACTGAATTTTGCATCACAATTAGAGGATCCTGAGAAAATTCTTGAATGATGACTCTCAGCTATATCTTAGCTACATTAGCTCAGATTCATAAAAAAACATAGCAACCCAATTCCCAAAAGAATCCATTGTACAGAAATAAGTCTTTAAGCTCTCTATAAAATTCCTGAGGGATGTTTACCTGGAGGTCCTGAAATTGAGGACCGTTTGCAAAGCAGAACCGTATGGAGACAGCAAAACTAGCTGTGAATAAACGAGTGCAGTCAGATGACTATGATGTTTTTCCTGCCTTCCTGCCACACCTGTGTCTGTGTTTGTATGTATATATGTACGTATAAGGCTTGAGAGGATCAGTTCTTTCATTTACTTAAGATAAAGTCTGTATCACGACTGTATTTTGACAGCCAGAGGAGTATTCTCATGTGGAGTGGAGGTGTTATATTCAAGCTCTTCTTGACTAATTGAAACAAATACAGGACGTGAGACAAACTACTTAAATTTAGCAACTAGATCCTAATTTTGAAAGTGAGAGATTAATATTTTAAAATATATTGACAGATTCCTTTCTCTTTTTCAGTGTCTGGTTGGATGGGGCTTTGGGCAACCTAATCTAGTGAAAGGACTCCCTACCTGTGGCAGGGAGTTGGGCTAGATAAACTTTAATGGTCCTTCCAACCCAAACCATTCTATGGTTCTATGATTCTATGAGTTTTGTTTATGAAGATGATTATTCTTTTTCTCTCTCTTTCTCTGTGTTTCTGTGTTCTCTACCTCTCTTCATAGTCCAGTGACTTTTCCCCCCTAAAATCTGGGTTTGTATTTAATAAACCAGTATTATTTTCAGTGTTCTTGAGAAATCTAAGGTCCTATTATTTTCTTGTAACTTGTAATGTCTCAGTACTAAGTCACTTTCATGTAAGGGTTAGTTGCAAATAGAAGTTAAGCAGTGTTCTGTTCTGAATAAACTGCAGGCACAAGTTCATATATCATGAAGCAAAACAAGTTCTTGAAAAAAGTTCCAATAACATGGTAATTCCAAATATTTTTATTTAATGAGATTGTTATTCTCTGTAGACCTGGTAAATCTAGATAAATTCAAAATCAAGCCTCTTCATCATACTTTTAAAGACCATTTTGCTCAATTTCAGCAGCTGCTTTAAATAGTGGTGATAACTTATTTACAAAGTAGCATTTATCCTGCTAGTATCCTCTACCCCTCCTGAAACTATGTCAATTAAGAATAGCCAGACCTGCTATGTATTTTCCAGCACAGCTGTAAGCGGACGATTAATAACTACAGAAAATGATGTGAAATATAAGAAGAAATAATTCTTTAGAGTAAGGTGAAGGTATGGTAGGCAATACCTGCTGAAGAAGTCAGCAGGGATGGAGAAGGTGTCTTTTTTTATCCCTGCAGGAAACACTCTCATGTTGTGGGGTCTAGCCTCTCCCAGCAATGTTTTAGAGAAAAGGGTAAAGCATGTCCCTTTTCTTATTTCGTGAAGTGAAATTTGGAAAAAAGGATATCAGCAATTAAGAACTTCAGATTTTTATAATTTCTTCTTCAGCTGAGTTACATCTACCATCAGGGAAATAGTCTGTCTCTGTATTAGAAAGAGGAAAGTATCTGGTTGTCTGAACTTGAGAGTTCACTAGAAATGTGAACGTATAACCAAAAATCTCTCATACACAGATTTAATAGAAAGGAAGTGGTTTGTAGTTGTAGATTCAATATGCACATAACATATATGAAGCAGTTACACATCTGTTATGCTTACCAAAGAACTGAATGATGGTGAGGAATATGGAGTAAAAATAAATATCTATATGTCTATCTCGTGGTGATATTTGGATTTTTACTTTTAAGTGCAGCAGAAATAGCCTATTTTTTTTCTCCTAATTTGTTCTTTATTTCCTCATAAAGTGCTTGTCATGTGGTGAACTGTTCTACCTGTTTTTAAAAGGAGGAGCAATTAGATGAATTTCTCAAAGTCAGCCTGAAATTCTCTAGTTCATTCAGAATTATAACACCAACTTTGATTTTAAGAAGTCTTCTTTGCTGCATTTTTTTTTTTTTGTAAGAAATAGGAAAGAAATGGGTCTGTATAGGTGTAGCGAAGGAAAATAGAATTTCAAGTGTTTTTCATTGCATGTAAAGGCAAAAACCAATTTTCTGAGGTTTCTATGAATCTAAAAACTAGGTAGCTGTATTAGCACAGATCATCTTCTTGTCTAATTAGTCCTTCTGAGTCCTACTGAGCACAAAATGTCAGCCTGAAGTGTGTCTTTTATTTTCTGGACCAAAGGCATCAAGTCTGAATAGTGCTTACATTGTGTGTAGCTTGACTGAGAACCTCAAAATTTAGGTGCTGATTTATACAGATTGTTGGAGGGATCAATTACTCTTTATTTAGAATCTGACAACCCAAAATCAGTGTCTTCAGGTTTTGCTTTCAGTGTAAGACTTTACTTGGAATTATTGCTGACAGTACTAGTAACCTGAGCGGAAAAGCAAAAGTCTATGGTTCACTTTGTGAACAATGCAACAATTCAGTACTTTAGCATAGCCTACAAAATTATCTTATCTTCTGGAGAATGAAAGAAGAAAAGTGTCATGAATTGATAATTTCTGAGGGTTGCAGGGATTATTTTCAAGATAAACATCACTTCACATTTTTTTCTACTGACTGACTTTCTAAAATGTTGTCAGTCTTTCTATATTTATGGAAATAAAATGAGTAACGCAGATCTTTCAAACTCAGGAAAATGTTGCCAATCACATGAAACAGAAATAGTGGGCTTCAGATTTTTTTAACAATCTTTCTGTTTCACAGTGCTCTGTCCAGCCAATGAAATGCGTCTGGATTCAACAGGAGTAATACTGAGCCCTGGATATCCTGACAGCTACCCAAATCTCCAAATGTGTGCATGGACCATAACTGTGGAAAAGGGTTATAATATCAGCATGTTCTTTGAATTCTTCCAGACAGAAAAGGAATTTGATATACTTGAGGTGTTTGATGGTAACTATAGGATGCACAACTTTGAATGATACTTTTTCTCTATATATGTATTTTCACATTGCATCTGTGATCACTATTGTTTACACATACCATAATTTGTCAGGGTAAAATATCATAATTTGTCAGTATGAAATATCTTAAATAAGCAATTATTTGATTTGTTGTGCTAAAAAGAACTGCTGGATTATGGTGCTTCAAAATTGTACTGCATTATTATGTTTAGAAATAATTTTGTTTCTGTACTAGAGAGGTACTCTCTAGTGTATAACATGTAATGTCAACTTCCATTTCTAATTCAGATTAATTTATCATTTGCTTGAGGATGTTTTCTATCTATATTAATTGTATGTATATAATTTATTGTATGTTATTTTAAACTTTGTAACTCCTTTTTTTTTGTTGTTTTTTTTTTGTTCCTTCCTTGTATCAAGGACCAAATAGTCATAGCCCATTGCTCATTTCTCTCAGTGGGGACTATTCGTCTTCTCTGAATATAACCAGCAATGGCCATGAAGTATTTCTCCGGTGGTCAGCAGATCATGGCACCAATAAAAAAGGTTTCAGGATAAGATATATAGGTATGCAAATCAGTCTTTCTCTAATGTGCATAAAATTTCAATATGGAACATATTTATTTATGTGAAAAGGGTAATGTTAACTATATTTTGTCCAGACTGAAAGGAAATCCAATCTGTTTTATATATGAACCTGATGATACAGATCTTGTGAGGAAAAAAAAACCCACACACACCCTAAGTAGGATATATGAAACACATGTGCTCCATAGAGATTTAAGCAAATGTTTCATAGGACTTTAAAATGGCACAAGCCAGCACTAAATAAGAAAGAAGCAGCTTTCCCCTTCTCCCTCAGATCATTTATATGCACTCATGTGCCTCTGTCCTTCATACTAGATCTTTATTCAATTAATCATTAACACTTTTGGTGGGACAGAGGAAGAGGTGGAAACAAAACAGGAGTGAGCAGCTATAAGGTGGCAAAATGTGAGACTGAATGATTCTACTCTTTAATTTAAGGTTCAACAAAAGCAGCAAACCATGTTAGAAGAGATGAATTAGTATGTCAGAAAAGCCAACATTGTGTATGTTATTAATTCAAATGAACATATTTATTAATAGTGCGTGAAGATGATACTTAACAATGAATGATTTTTGTATAATTGCTCTTATAGAATTATTATATAATATCCACTTTTACAGAATAATAATATTCATTATTCAAGCTAAAGTACATCTGTTGCAATTTACAGCAACTACACAAAATCTGTATTTGATATTTTATCACGACCAAAGACATGAAATGCACAGAATGAAAAGTAATGAGGATAGTATCTGTAGATACCAGAGAAGTTATTGGCATAAAACATTTTCAATTTGCGAAGTGGAGAAAGCAATAGAGAATAAATATAAAATTCTTTTTTCTTCTGTTTTTTGTGGGTTTTTTTGGTTGTTTTTTTTTTTGTTTGTTTGTTTGGTTTTTTTTTTGCTTTTCCTCACTCAATTTTTGACTCCTTCACTATTACCGAAAAATAATTTGGCTCACAACAGTCTGTAAAACAGTATCAGTGTCATCTTTCCCTTTAGGAGAGGACAGTTTTCTCAGAGGTAAAATGTTTGCTGTATAGCTAGATAAAATTCACTGTTGGCTAGACACAAAGTAGTATATGTTACCTATTTTCCTGTTAGATCTGTTAAAATGAGAAAGAAGAGAAAGTTCTTAAAACTCTTTCCCTACTGGCAGCAAGAGAACTGTTGAGAGTTCGACAGGAGATATTTACTAGTGATCTGTATCACTTAGAAAATATCAGTATATTTTCTTATACACTAAAGAAGCAGAGGTGTCTGTATCCCTTGTTCTTCCAAGAGTATAAGGCAGGAGCAATTTAGTGTAAGGAATAAAATATTTTCATAGTATGTGCTCTGAAAAATACAGCAGTGCTTCTCATTCTGCTGTTTGCTTTAATAAAGAGTAAACAAACAGCCACATGACTCTATCCTGATCAGAGGAAACCTTTGCCTGAGAAAACCATTGATGTGAAGTAGGTCATGCGACATGGAAAGCTTTAAAGAGCAAGTGAAGCAGCATTTTTCTATTTGCCGGAGAAAAGTTACCGACATTTCTTCAAAGCATAAAGGAAGCATTTGGAAACAAACGTCCAAATTAATTTTCTTTCCTACAAAATCAGAAAACGGCTGTCTTGGCTAACCAGTCTTGTCTCATCCTTGAACCAAAATGATCAGAGACAAGTTAAATTCTTAAACAAATGACATTAATCGTAAACCGGCTACCAGGTTGTAAGTCCACTTCTAGTCCACTCCTTTGGCAAGGTAGCCAAAATCAAGTGACTTTGTAGTCATAGACTTAATGAACAAAAGAGTTAAAAGAAATATAAGCATAATGAGAGTATACTAAGCAAGCAATCTTTAATGTCAGAGGGACTTAAAGTACATAAATAGTTTCAGATTATAACTATATCTCTTAAAGATCTTTTTGCTCTCATAAAAATTTCTGATTTTTTTTTCATAGTATCTAATAAGTCTTCTGTAGCACTTTTTGTGTTCTAAATAATTCACAAAAAAAAAAAAAAAAAAAAAAAAAAAAAAAAAAAAACAAACCCAAAACCAAACAGCAGATTCAGTGTATTTGCCATGGATTTATGGTGGCATTCATAAATATTAAAATTGATTTTAGATTTGCTAGTTCCCTTCACTTCATTGTAACACAGAACTTGAAAGGAATAACCTATTTAGGACCAGAAGGAAAAGATTATTTGAAAATAATTATGTGCAGTATGCCCTTGATGTTTCCTTCAAAAAAAAAGAAATAAAAATTGTATAATACTGAAATTTATACAGTTGCAATGAATTTCATCATGAACTAAAATTCTGTAACTTACCTGGTTTAAAAAAGAAGATGGTGGAAAAAAAAAAAAAAACAAACAGCTGTAGAAGTGAGATATCACTGTATTTCCTTTGAGGCTACTAAAACCTGAAGCCCTTATAAAACCCTGTTCTTTCAGCTTTATACTTAGTGAAATTGCTTGATGCATGCACGATCAGGATACAAAGTACAACACCTTTTAGTGATGTTTTCTCACCTTGTTATCAGATGTCCACTGAATTCAACAAGAATTTGTCACGAATTGTCATCTGGATTCTAAATGCATCTTTTATGTATTCAATATTTTATGTTTAAAGCTCTCTACTGTAGCACTCCAGAGTCCCCTCCACACGGTTTCATTGTCAGTCAGACAGGTGGACAGCTCAACAGTATGGTTCGCTGGGCTTGCGACCGAGGTTTTCGGCTCATTGGGAAAAGTACTGCTGTATGCAGGAAGTCTCCATATGGTTATTACTCATGGGATGTTCCAGTCCCAGCTTGTCAAGGTAAATTCTTTCATTATAAAGTAATACACCCTAAGAAAATTTCTTTTTCTTTTTCTAATGTAAGCCATCAGTTTTCTGACTTAAAATGCATAGCAGGTAATTATTTAATGGTCATACCTCTGTACCAAAATATTTCCACCTAGTAAAACTTACAAAAACAAATGTATTTTTAAGAAACAGTATTTCAACAGAATATGCTAACACTAGCAGATACTAAAAACAATGTACATCACTGTAAGAGAGAATACTCCACAAATTAAAAATATTAAATTATTCAAAAATTAATTAAAACAGAATATTTAGTAAAGTTCATTTATCATTGCCCAAGAACTATATAAAAAAATGAAAGACCTGAAACTTGCTGCATTTCCAAGAACAGGAAACTGGACCAAAAAAGCATTGCCTATGATATCATTCTAATTTTTTGTGGTTTAAATTGTGATTTAAAATAGAATTAATTGAGTTAACTGTATATTTAGTTTCTTCTGCCTTATAAAAGCAAAATATGTTATGCTAACAAGGAAAAGAAAATGGTTATTTAATACCCATCACAATTGTATCCTACTTCTTCCTTTCCTGAAAAGAATGCTATTTTTCTGATAACTTATGTCACTCTTCAGTGAACTATTAGAATGATTTTTTTTCATGAAAATTTACAGATGTCTTTATGCAAAATATGTATTTTTTTTTCATGTTGACTAGAGGAGATAAATGCTATAGGAATGTTCGATGTTAATTTCTCGTGAGTTTTTTTTGACAAAAAGTCTTTGAACAATATGTTTCTGAAGAAAAGCTACCTAACCTTTGTCAAAGATGAAACCATCTCAGTTTCAAAGCTTTTTGATAAATTACTATTAATATATAAAAAGTATGCCCATGTTTTTAAAAACTGAAAGTCCTCAAAAGAACCCAACCAACCAGGCGGTTCATTTGCTACATATCATTCTTTAGCTTTTTCTTCTCATCAGTTATCTAAGTACTGCCTTCATGACAGTTATTTGTAGAACGTGATCAGATTGTTAATTAGAAGTATCAAACAATGTAGAATGCAAAAAAAAAAAAAAAAAGCCAAACAACTTACCAAATTCAAATAGCAGATGATTATTTCCAACATACTGAGTAGAGTTCAGTAATCGAAATAGTTGCAATACTCAGACAATACTGTAGGAACAAGTGGAATTAAGTGCTGAGTTATCTCATGATGTCTGATCACGTGCAAAGACTGTTGATAACAACTGTTAGGGTATTGAAAATTATTTAATGTATATATTAATTGAATAACAGTTAATTCTAATTTTGCATTTAATGAGGGCTAGCTTTGATACAGGATGTGAACTTTATTCAATTCTTCTAACTAGTCCTTGTGCATGAGAAGTGGTTTGTGGCCATGATATAGCTGCAATTCACAACAGCAAACTCTTCGGATTCAGCCTCAGGAATAAGCTTTTTCCATAGATGAGTCATACAGCTAAGCTTCCTGTTGTTTTGCTGAGGTGAAAATTATCCCCCATGCCCAGATGATATAGAAGATTTATGATATGACCTCTTGTATGAAAAGGTTGAGAACACCATCAGTAAATACCCCTCATGTTCTTTCACAGAGGATATGTACATGACACGAGGGCTTTGCCATTCCCCCTACTACTGAGCAGTGCAGCTTCACCAAAAAATAGTTCTAACTCTTTGAAGTATGGGCAAGTGGCTTTTAGAACTTCATGATATAGAGGATGGATGTTGTTTTAACAACTATTTTAACTGCCAGTCAGAATATACCAAATATTTTGCCAGGTGGTATCAGATGACTGCGTCATAGTCTTACTTTCTACTTCACATTCTCTATCATTTCTAGCGTAACTAGCAAAGCCATTTTAATCAGTTCTTTCACACATCTGAATGTACGATTGCCACAGATGACCATTTAACACAGCAAAGAAAGTGTTAGGCTTTTTTTTTTTTTTTTTTTACATAGCAATGCAAGGGAAAAAAAAAAGATATTTGCAATTTCTTTAAAAATGATGCATCTCATTTTAATCTATCTGTTTTCTGTCTCCTAAATGAAGATTACTCATCAAATCACAGTAGTAGTTACTGGCATCATCCTATAGGAAATTAGAAATCTAAGGCCTCAAAATTTATGAATTCTTTAATGATACCTCTACAATCAGGACAGCTAGTGGTTTGTGGTAGTTTGGTGGGCTTTTTTAGCAATACTAAGTCCATTTCTTGGCAAACATTTTTTACTGTCAGCAAAATATTTCATGACTGTAATTAAACTAATGCTTTCTCTTTACATTTTTCCTTTTGTATCTGTACAATTATTATCATTTTTGAATCCTCTCCTGTAACTAATGAAAGGCAGTAGCTTTTTCTACTACAGCTTTTTTTTTTTCCAAATTCATGAGTAATGTTAGAGCAATTTTTAATATTCTTATTCTTACATCTACATGAATAGAAATCTTGATCTCTGGACCTCTAAATAGATAATACCAGCCATTCTTCAAATCACTTTCACTGCAGGACTGGCAGAACCTGAAAAATGCAGATACGCACTTTAACTCTGGTTGAATTTTTTTTTTACATTATTTATAGAACTAAACATATCTCAGTAGAAGAGACTCAATGCAGTAGTAAGGAATCAAGAGGAAATGCCTCAAGCCAGACTCCAACAATTACCTGAAACCTGTTTCAAAGCCAATACAAACACACCCTTCCTCTGTCATGAAAAGAAGTAAAAGGGAACTGCTTCAGAATCTAGTATTGTATTAGTATAATGGTAACAATAATACAAATTAATTATAAACTTTTACAGTTCTAACTTTTAGATTTTAACTATTCTGTTTATCTAGACATGCACTAAACGGATCATAATGTGAAAGTGTTGTCATCCATGTATCCATCTCAGTTTTGATGATATTAAGCCTCTGATCACAAACCAATAAGATATTCCCATGGTTAACTAAATTATGCAGTCTGATTACGATAAACTTTTGAAAAAATGAACAGGTTTACAATGATCTGTCTGAATACAAGAATTAACATGAAATCATATAAATGGTTGAATATTTGCAACTGACCATAGATCTCAGAAGATTCAAAGTGTTTTAAAACATTTGTTTTTCTCCCAGTTATTTTTTACATTTTAATTTTTTATCCCAGCATCGTATGATTCTTGGTTTTAATTTTGAAATTTTTCTCTTGCAAATAAACATTGTCTCACGCAGGCCTCATCAGAATTCAACATTAATATTTTATAATATCATATATGGATAACAGGTAAATGCTTTTACAGGCATTCTAGGTAGACATGTTAAGTAAATAAAGTTTAAAACATAACACTATATCCAGAAGAATTCTCCAGCTCAGTAATCAAAATAGTGTGTAACAGCAGACAGAAGTGTTGAATAAGTGGTGATGGTTATGCAAGTGATAGTAAAGCATTAAAAACAATTAAAAAAATAGAGAATACCAATAATACCTGGTTATGTATGATACCTGGTAAGTTATGGTTTTCTCAAAAATTAAGCTAAAGTATATTTGTAGTGATCTGGAACAAATATCTGATATGTAAGCCATAATACCTTCTACCTTTACATTTTTTTAGATATGTCTATATGTTTGAGATAAACATATTCATGTACATGAGAATAATTAAAATAGCTATGTGTAGGATAAGCAAGTCTTGCATTTTTTCAAAATAGACTTCTGTTTATTTCCAAATGTTTGGCTGTATTAGGATAACTTATTAAATGCTAAAAAAATAGTTGGCATCATTTAAAATGATTTGTAAGGCAATCTACAGGAAATTTTTCATAAAATTTCTTAATTCTTCACAAGTTGAATGTCCAAGTAGTTAAGTTCAGAGAAGCGTGTCACTGAATAGTTTCAGTCGTCTTGCCTATGTTTGAAATGTTCCTGGTAAATCTTATCAGCTCTAGACTGGTGTCTAGATACTGCATCAATACTCATTTTTTTTTTCTCATATCCCTGAGACGTGAGAGCTAACTACATTTGCTAAGTGTTGTTCTTAAGTGAGGCAGAGCAAATCCAAGGATCAGAGGTCCTTTATAGGGTGAATAGTTTGATTTCTATTTGGGAAATTGCCATCACAGAAACATTTAATAGTGTCTTAACATTTAATGAGGGGTATTTAAGAGCTTCATCCTGGTCTAATCATAATTTCTGAAATTTCAGATAAGTCTTTAGAATGTGCTGGTGATCTTTAAGAACTAATGAAGTTAAGGTCTTCCAAGGGCACTATATATATCTCTTTGAAATCTGAACTGTGTTCTGAAGTTAGTGAACACAGAATATATTTTGTTTCAGTTGCAATTAAAATTATGATGTTGATTTGCAATACTGTCGAAGCTGACGTATAATGACCAAACATTTCTGTTATAGACCTGTTTTTTAGGCACTGTGGATGTTCCATATTTGTCATTTTTTTCCTGTCAAGATGTCAGATGTGGCAGTAACTTGTCTTGATCTTTTCACATTTTTTCCTTTAACTGAAAGCTAAATTTCTTTGCAAGTTTCCACATATGCAAAATTCAGGCTCATAACTGCTGTAAACTAAAAATGTCACTGAGTGATTCCTCAGGAGCTCTGTTACCAAGCATTTGGTGTGCTGAGATGAAACTTGTTTCTTAAAAATTTCAGGTTAAGGGAAGAAGATAGTTTTGTTGTGCCACAAGATTGATTCTGTTAACATCTATAATATGACTCAGAATTTATCAAGTCACAAATGGAGATTTTTGAATACTGAACCAGTAATTAATCTCAATGGTAGATATAAAACATCTCAGGTTGTATCTACAAAATATCAGTTATATATTTTGAGATTGCTAAAAAAGGCAGAATTTGCAGTATGTGAATAAGTAATGCTGTAGCATTTGTTGGTGCTCGGGATTCTAAGAAAGAGCTGCTAATGTGTTGCAATTCTTTTGGGGGTGGATATTAGTTTTTATACCCTGTTGAATGCTGTCCCTGATGTAACTGAAAGTGGACTTGGTTCTGGCAACTTCATTACTGTTTGAAGCTTCTGGTTTAGTTAACTTGTCACTTTTTGTCAGTCTGGGATCATGTCCTCATACCCTCTGAAAGATGGGATTCAGTGACTCTCTTGGGGCCTTCACTGTCCCCTAGTCACTGTTTTCTTATTTTCTTCTGAAAGTGTGTTTGTCTCTAGTTGCCAGTAGGTACTGTGATAGCCATAAGATAAATGATTTTATGATTGCCCAGACAAGGTGATGAGCAAATTAATAATAGTTTTCTGTGATTTTTTCAGTACAGTGTGTCCCTTTTTCTAAATATTTACATGCCATATGCAGTTTCTTTTTATGGTAATTTAAGCATATTTTAACATTGATCCTATCACTTCTGTTCTGCAAGTAGTGATAGCGTTAGAGCTTTACCTGTGTCTCAGCTGTGATTAGGAGCTTTGGTACAGTGCTACACTGTTGTTATGTTGCTTATGAAGCAGATCTGTCTTACATCAGATCCACTCGCAAGGATCAAGGATTTATACATAGTCTGAAATGCTTAATTTTTCATATCTCTTTGTAGGCAGAATAGATGATCTCTCAGGGTTCAAGATTCCACTTCAAAGTAAAGTACTTAAGAATTAAGTGCCTGGGTATTTTTTTTTTTTTAATCCGACTTACATTAGATGTATGGTGTTAAAATGTGAAAAAGAAAAAAAGATTTAGTTTTTATTTTACTCCCAAGATAGAGCATTATTTAGAGTCAGATGTTTTCTTTCTGCTGAATAATTAAGAAAAAAATAAAAATAATCCTGATATCTAAGACTGGTGCTTTATTCATTCAACCCTGCTGATCATATTTTTTCCAGCTATTCTGTATTGCTTCTTCTTTGATTATCTTCTGCATTTTGAATGGATAGCTGCAGAGTTATGAACCATTGTTATTATTTTTAACCTCCTCCATCAAAAGACAAAAACATCTTGAGATTTAATTCCCTAAAATTTTAAGGGAATTTATTTGTAGGCTTAGCACACATTAATGAGTTAAAAAGTCATTTTAATGAATTTACGACTGCTGATATTGCAGTGAATAAACCCTTTGAGATGAGCAGAAGCTTATAGTATTATAGTTATATAAAATAACTACGTCTTTCTCTTTACTCAGCAATATCTTGTGGAATTCCTAAAGCTCCATTAAATGGTGGGATATTAACTACAGATTATTTAGTTGGCACCCGTGTCACTTATTTTTGCAATGATGGATATAGACTATCAGCCAAGGAACTAACTACTGCAGTCTGCCAGCCGGATGGTACCTGGAGCAATCACAATAAAACACCTCGCTGTGTAGGTAAGTACCATGTAAAAACTGTCCAGTGAGTAAGAACCTGGCTAAACATTTTTTTTATTTATCAAAGGTGCAAATCTTCACATTACTTAAACTTTCAGCTTGAGGTTACTTTAATCTATGAACAATTGCTGGTATTAAATTATTGTGAAACACATATTTGAAATGTATATATTTCAGATATATATTGAAACATTCTGTGACAGCAGAAGAAATATGCTAGAGATTATAGAATACATTCAAACCGATAATTAATTTGCAGATAAATCAAAATTAATGGTTGCAGAAGTTTGTGCAAAAGCCATCTCTTAAGTGAGAGCTGCAAATTTCATGTATTGTTAATAAACCCTGTTTACTATCCAGAATTGCAAAGTCTTTGGTACTCTAGGATACTGTTTGAAATTGCTGCTTATTATTTATATTCATATAGTATCATAATCCTACTCCATCTAAACTTGGGAGAACATCACTGAGGAGAAAATGCGTGTTCAGTTCCAAAGAGAAGTGGATAGATACCATCAAAGTTATAAATGGGATATGAAAACCTGGGTGATCGTGACACTGATACAGAAATGCCAGAGTGTCTGATGCACATTAAGATTTGGATTATCTCACCCAATGAATATTGGAAAGGAAATAAAATATTCCCTACAATAATTTTCAAGAATTTTCCCTTTTTCCTTTTTTTTTCTTTTTGTTGTTCCTGTAAATTACATTCCCTCATGCTTTTTCCTCTATCTAAAGGACCAGTCCAAATGGAGAGAAAGAAAGTAATATCCAGGAAAGATCTTCCTCTGTGCCTTTTGATCATGAAAAAAAACATTATGCTTGTTAACCTTTTTCTATTAGATTAGGGTTTTATAATATTTTTGTTTGTTTTTTGGAGGAAGAAGACATAAAACTAAGACATGAGATAAAAATATGTGGCTGCTGAAAAACCTTCTTGGATATGGATCGTTTTTTTTTTTTTTATGTGCCAACAATTCACAGCCTCTCCTTAAAGACTACAATGAGTCTTTTAAGTTCTCACGGAATTTACCTGGGTAGAAAAATAATTCCTACATTGAAACGTAGCTAACATTTTACTAAAGATTCTGATGTCTGATGAAAAGTGTCACAGGAGTTCCATGACTATCAATCTACAGTGAATTCAACCATGGTATAGATTCTATCCACATCAATTGCGTAGCTCTGCGTACACACTTACTGCTCTCTCTGGACCATTGATCATTGTTATTTAATTTAGAGAACTCGTACCTGCTATCCACAAGCGATTTCAAATACAGCCTTACTCTTCAAACATTATGTCACTGAGTTGGAAATACATTTCTGAATTAATAATGGTATAGATTTTCCTACTTTGCCTGTACTAACCCACAAATAACTATGTGTTTTTGTTATTCTGGAAGTTGTTACATGTCCAAGCATCAATTCTTTTACATTGGAACATGGAAGATGGAGAATAGTAAATGGGTCACATTATGAGTACAAAACAAAAGTAGTTTTCAGCTGTGATCCGGGGTATTACGGTTTGGGACCAGCATCTATCGAGTGTCTTGCTAATGGCACTTGGAGTTGGAGAAATGAGCGGCCTTACTGCCAGAGTGAGTACATGTCATATCTGCATCTGCTGTACAGACTTCAGATAAAAATATTTTATTTCACTGAATTAGAAATTAACTAATTAAATATTGGAATCAGTTAATTAGAAAGATGTTTCATGGCTGGAATTCCTGGGTCTGCTAAAGGCTATTATTTACAAATATAGTCCATTAGATTTAGTGACCAGGAAATATCTGCAAGCGAACTTCTGGATTTCAAAGGTTCCCAAATCTATAAATGTAGAAATAAGTAATAGAGAACATTTTCCTATATATTTTTTCTAGGTCAGGAATGCTGTATAGTCTAGGAAAATTCACAAACTTTGTATCCTGTCTGCATACTTGATAAATAAAATAATCTCTCCTTTCAGATGGTTACCAAATATATAGTGTGCAAGTCCACATCATTCCTACCATTAGCTGATATCTTGATAACCTGCAGTAGCTACTTTTCAAAAAAAAAAAAAAAAGTAATAAATATTCAGATACTTTAAACAAGCTAAAAGTGTGTCTACAATTATGCTTCCCTCTTCCACATCTGTGAAAAGCAGGTTTATTTATGTATTTAAATTTAGACAAATGTTTCTCAAAATTGCGGGGTTTTGTGGATACTTTGAAGCCCCAAAATCCTTCCTCTTTGTGGAACACCACATGATGTACTCTGTAATAGAATGGGATATAATGGTGGTTGCGGTGTGTATATCTAAACTGTGTGTATCACACAGTTTACACATATATCGAAAAAGCATGAAAAAAAAAAGTGTAGGTAAGCCAGGTAACAGTGGTTTAGAATATATTTAGAATTTATTGAGAAGATATTAGAAACTAATAAAAAACAGGCTGAAAAATGCAGTTCTGTAAACAGATTCATTATATTGGAAACCAACCTTAATTTTGAGTTCTTTTTAACCTACTGGAAATTTCATTTATAACTTAGAGGATTTTTAAAAGTTAATAGCTATATTTCACCTCTGCTAATATTGTGTGTGTGTCTGTATTTATATCTGTCTGTGTATATAGATATTTTACATAGTGTATATGTATTTGTAACCATTTTTTCTTTAAAAGACAAACATTTTCCACTATGTTTTGGGAAGTTTTGTTGACAACATTACCACTTATATTTTTTTGGCATAAAGTGCACTAGCTACTTTCACCCTTTGATAATCCACCATCTTGTTTAGTAATAGTAAAGTTCTTTTTACTAATTCTTAAAAGAAAATTGTTAAAGAAAAATTATGATTTTGAATGGGAAGATTATTTGAATTGTAAATAAATAGCAAGGAATTCTATGCACATCATTTGCTCATTATAACAATATATTGTGTAAATGATAGGGGAAGTATTTCAGTATGAACTAAAAGATAAAAATGACATATTTCTAAAGAAACATTTTTTTTTAAATGGTAACAATTGTGATATTCCAATCTTTAGAAAAAGTCATTGTTAAAACCAAGTTAATTAAATAGCAATTAATAATGTTCTGAATGGTGTTTTTTTTTTTAACTTTGCAAAGACAGTTTTAATTGGTCTCCCCTCCAACCCCTCTTTCTTAAGTATCATTTCTGGAGATGTAGTAGTCTTTGTATGCAGAGTTTTTATCTATTTTTTCTACAGAGAAAAACATTTCAAGATGTGGAATTTATTTATCTGCTTGACTGGTTGATAAGTATTACTGGTTGATAAGTATTATTGTATCTGTGTTTGTGATACTCGGCTGTACATTTCTGTTTTGTTTTGGTTTTGCCATAAAGTTATTTCTTGTGGAGAACTTCCTACACCTCCAAATGGGAATAAGATTGGAACTCAAATTACATACGGATCTACAGCTATATTTACTTGTGACTCAGGATACATGCTAGTCGGCTCTGCCGTAAGGGAATGTCTGTCTTCTGGACTCTGGAGTGGAATCGAGACCAGATGTTTAGGTATGGATACTACTGTCATAGCTTACTTATTTTCTTCTCTCTAGTAGACAAAAGTAAGCAAAGCGAATCAGCCTGTCTCTTTCTGTTAGCACAGACATGAAAAGAGTTGTCTTTTAAAAATGTGTGTGGCTGAGTTGTTTTTCCTATCAAATTATAGCTATGGTTACCTTTCCACGGATTGAATCCCTTTTTCAGTATATTCACCACATGCAAAACCTGTGTCACTGGATTGCTGCATATGTCTCTAAAGCAGACCTATACATAAACAGCAAGACTGATTGATTCCAGATGTGTCAGCTTTAATGCTTACCCTCAGGAAAATATCTGCCTAGTAGACCTGAACTCAGTGCTTATGTTGTAGAATTAATCTGCACACTTGCAAAAGATAAAGAAAAAAAAAAATAATTTTTTTTGTGGAAACTTTCACAGGAGCATTGCAGTCTTATTTCTGAGAGAAAATCACTATCCACACACTATTTATAGAATTTTACACCCTTTACTTGTACATGTTTAGGCATCTTCACTTACTTTAAATACTCAGATGCCAGTCACTGAACCATTTATAAATAAAATGAACATGTCATCTCAGTGAAACAATTTCAGGGCTTCTATTTAATTCATTATTATCGTGTGTACCTTGATCTGGGTTATTGTGTTAACTGTGGAGACATTGATTTTAACACTATATGCAATTAACCTTTTAGTTTTGGTTAAGATTAAAGCTATGATAGTGTTCTGATTTTACAATGTAATATGAAAATTGTACTGTACCTTGTTATTTGCTGGGACATGAGAATATAAAAGAATATCCATAAACTGAGACATTCAGAAGAATCTGAACTGATTTATACATTAAATATAGGGGTCTGTTGCAATATCTCTTTGTGCAGATTGCCATTTACCTTTATAGACTACTGTCCATCCCAAATAATTTTCTGTCTGTAATCCAGCATTATTTGGTGCAAGTCTTCACTTAAATTCATGAATAAGCAAAAATGTTGCTTATCAATCTGAAAGTCTGAAGCTGGAATGTTTCCTGACATACTGCTGCAGGGAACAGGCAGGCTTTATTTATGTTTCAATTTTACAATGAAAACCATTTAGCAGAGCAAGGGGAAAAAGAAAGGATCTTCATGTTTGACTTTCTTTTTCTTCTAAGTTGTCAGAAATGGTAAGACAGACTGTTTTAAATCGAAAAGTTTTGGGGCACCATAGTATGTGTGTAATCAAAATGTTCTGACTCATTTTGTTTCTTTTTTACTGGTTTGTCTGCAAAGGTTCAGCTATTGAACTTTTGAAGTTTGGAGAAATGTAAAACTTTTCATCAGAGAAATATTTATCTAAAAGCAGACAAATTTGTGAATAGCACCTTTGAAAAATACTTGCATTTAAGAATTTTGCCAAAATAACTTTATGTGAAGATCAACACAGAATGAATTGAATTTTTCCTGCATTTGTCTATAGAAATAAAAATGTAACATAAGCTTAATAATAGTAATAGCTTGCATAATCTTTACTTGAAACTTAAAAGAAGACCCTGAAGTAATCGATTTTCAGATGAAACAGAACTTTTTTTACTTCTCAGAAGAGATTCATTATTCTTAAGTTTGTATACTACTATGTCCAGTGACAATAAACAGTCAAGGAAGTGTGTTAAAAAACCATGACTAGAGGGGAAAACAGCAATCTAAAAGATACTTTTTGTATCAGACTAATAGGCCTGTAGTAAATCTTCAAATGTGTATCTTCAAGGCTTTAAGGATGGCAAATTTTTGAAGAAAGCACGAATAAAAGTTGTACTTCCAGAAAGAGAATTTGGTACACATCATATATAGCATACAAAAAAAGCATGTATAGCTTGTTAAAACAAGAAAAAGCAAGTAAGGGAGGGAGGAAGGGAGGAAGGGAGGAAGGGAGGAAGGGAGGAAGGGAGGAAGGGAGGAAGGAAGGAAGGAAGGAAGGAAGGAAGGAAGGAAGGAAGGAAGGAAGGAAGGAAGGAAGGAAGGAAGGAAGGAAGGAAGGAAGGAAGGAAGGAAGGAAGGAAGGAAGGAAGGAAGGAAGGAAGGAAGGAAGAGCAAATTTGTAAAAAGGAGAGAGTAATGGCTACTGTAATTGCTCTTGTAGCAACACTGCTTGCTGTGCTACATCACTGTGCAGGAGTGAGCTTTCTGGAAAGACCCAGACTAACTCAATTCAATTCTTGTTACTTCAACAAGTAATTTGAGACTTAAGACAGAGGGATGGGTTCAGCTAAGGACAAATCAGAAGTCAGAAATTTGTTTAAGAAGGTTGAGAAAGAAAATGTTGACAGAAGGTGGAGGAAATGAAAGAAATGGTAGAATTGTGGGAGAAAGGAGATAAAATACAGCAGGAAGATCTACAGAGCAGGTATTGTAATGATCCGAGCAATGCATTTTTGTGCAATTTATGAATACATTCTGGCGTTTGTTTTCAATCCCTGAAAAGTAATAAGAAAAAAAATTAAATTTCACTTTCTACTTCTAAAACTTCTCTCCTCACAGCCATAAACCTTTTTTTTTATCATTTATCTTCGAGCTTTTCCACTTTTATTTGCTGAAAAATGTAGTTGTACTTGGACTGCTTTTTTGTCTTTCTTTTTCTGTTCCTGCTTCTCTTCTTACAAGGAGAAGGATAGTGCTTTATGGCTATTGAATCTTAGGCAGGAAATGGCAAAGAGAATTAGAACATTTAATACAACTGCTCTCTTTTTTTTTTTTTTTTTTTTTTTCAGAATACTTAAATAACAATGATATACTGTGTGAGTAATCATATTAGTGTAATGATCTTGGTTTGATCCTTCACTGAATGTAGTGGGAAATGGAGTTCTGGATCACTATTCTTCTTACTCTGTAGCTGGTGAGAAGAAACAATGTTCAAATTTTAAAAAATAAACAAAACAAAACAACACAGGGCTCCTAAAGTCATTCTGTTGCGGACATCTTAAAAACAAAAATGTTTCACAAGATTTTATGGCGAAAAAATCACTTCAGCCTTTTAAAATAAAGTAAAATTCAAAGACAAAAAACATGACTTGTGTCTCCAAGATTACAGCCTGCCTCTCACTTTTTATTGTTCTTGATCTTTTTCTATACTGAAAACATTAAATCAGTTTCTGGGGGAAAGTCTATGTAATAAATCCTGGAGAAAAATTCAGAAACATCGAACAGATTTCTACCGAATATCCTGTTTATAAAAGAGACTGATAAATCCGTGTATTTTGTTACACATTTTCCTCAGGGAAAAATATTTAAATATTTGATGAAGAAATTAATCATTCTATTTCTGTTTATATGACAACTTAGCATGCTTAGATCTTATGCAAACTTGTTTTCTTTGTTGATTGGTGAGTTTACTCCAGCTTTTCACATTTCTTTAAAGTTGTGAATCCATCCTCTTCAATTCAGCTGGACTGCACTTCACTCTCATTTCTTAATTCCTTCTTCTTTCTCAATTCCTCCTGACATCTAAACATACTGATAAAACAGATCTGTTGATGTTCTCTCCCCTATTTACCAATATTCATTGCTGCCATTTCCTACATATGTCCTAGTAAGAATCAGCAATTACTGGAAGGATAGGTGTGTTCAGTTCCCTGAGTTAGTATTAAATCTGAGATCAAGATAAACAATGAAATACGATTAAATTTTTAAAGGCCTATAAGATCTTGTATTTTGTTGTTAATCTTGATGTTATTAAATGAAGTTACATTTAGTTCACTTGGAGAACTAAACACACCTTTATAAAATGCTAAGTACCCATATGAATTAAAACACAGAAATGAAGAACAGAGTTTACTCAATCAATAAGATAGATGGAGGTGTGTTTCCAACACATGACTAATACTAGAGTAATTTTCAATAAAGACAGACGAGTAGCAGAAAAAAGCTAATTGGCTTAGAGTGAGCATTAAATGTCAGCATTTGCCCATACTCACCATACAACAACATCAGGAATACCTTGCATCTGTTCTCCTAAGAGAAATAGTGAACCTCACATACTGTGTCTTTGTCTGCATTAACAAATAATGCAGCAGAAAGGAGTACTTCATGAGAGAAATAATTGGTTCTGAATTCTCTATATCTGCATTACATATGGTTCAGTGAATTTTCCTTGGACAGTATCTGGTCTAATCCTCTAGGCTAAATGTTGCCATTGCTCATAGAATCATAGAATGATAGAGTCATTTAGGTTGGAAAGGACCTTTAAGATCATCGAGTCTGACCATAAACCTAACACTGCCCCGTCCACCATTAAACCATGTCCCCAAGCGCCACAGCCACTGAAAGGTTTCTGTGGCTATGTATCTTCTGAAGTGCAGCCTTTCTGCCACTATTTTCGTCCTTAAAACTTTTGGAAAAACATACAAGCAACTAAATTCTTCCTCTTCACTGTGTTTAAGCATCTTTTTTTAGACTTATGGTATTTCAACTAAAAGGGAATCTATATCTCCAATGATACTGAATTAATATAATGTATCTAGAGTTAGCCATATGCTTCTCTTTATTCTTCAATACTACTGCACAATAATAACAACTAGATTTTCAAATGAGGGATATGGTGTTTCATCTTTAAAAAATTATTCAGTCATTTCAAGGAATTTAGTGGAGAACTTCTCTCCCTGGGCCATGGATTAAAAAAGATTTAAAGGAACATTAATGTTCATCCTGAACAGTTTTAGTACAGCTTGAACAGCTGGCAAGGTGAGGTTCATCTGAAACTGGCAGGAGAAAGAGTCCAAGCCCTGTTTTGTCCAGGGTTGTGCCAGTGCATTTCAATACTGTGATCTTCTGGGGAAGGTACTGTTTGTGAACAGGTAGATGTACAAAAAATATATCCTGCAAGCCCTGTAGAGAAGAAAGAAATTCCATCAAATAATTTTACCCTCCTCAGCTGAGGCCATCTTGACAGGTTAATTAACTTTGTTGAATAATAACCTAAATCTGTATTTTCAATAAAATATTGATATGTAGATTTCTTTCACTTCTGTGCTCATATTTGACATTACTGACAGCTAAAGTAAGCATAGGCATGTTTTTACCGTTTAATGTAAGGATTCTGTATTCATTTATTCCTACTCTTGCATCTCAGACAGTAACCTGCAGAAAAAAAAAACTCATTTGCAGATGAGGTTTCTAAGGTTTTGACACTAAGTTATTATGCTCATTCTTCATTGCTAGAGCTGGATTTTATGTCAAGTTAGGTAATTTATTTGGTGCTCACACATTATTAATATTCTTCATTCCTACTTTTTGACTATTTTTTTTTCTTAATAATATTTTATGTAGTTATTCTTCTCAAGCTTTGCTAGACTGGAAACTGAGAATGTTATAGTGCTTATTTCCACCCTCAAGTCTGCTACTCAGCAACACCATCACTTTTAATCTCTTTGTAGCATTCACTCATTGCCTTTACAAAAGTGACATCTTTTGATTCATTATTATAAATTATGGGATACATTGAGACATAGAGGCCTCAGCTGGAATCATAGAACTGCTGTGTAGGTCTTTTATACCCATATCATATAAAAGATGGAAATACTCTCAGTCTGACAATACAGCACTAAAATAAAGACATTGACAATGAACAAGTCTATCCTGAAAACAATCTAGAATAGCCTAGTCTAAAATAGTCTGGAATCCTAACCTAATGTGAGGTCAGCTATTTACCACGAGGGTGTTAGAATATTTTTTTTTTTCCCCAAGTAATATTAATTATGATAAGCTAATTGTTGCAAATCACTGAATGGAGATTTTGCTTAACATTGCTAATTTTATTTCAGCTTTTCTTCTATCCATAGCCCAGTTCATAATGCAGTGCAGTAAAAGTTCTATTTGTTATGTGTTTGTATTTGACAATGTAGCATCGAAGGATGTATTTTTTTTCTCTTGTTCATTCTGATAAACACATATCAGAAGGACAATATTAATCTTACTACTTGAACCGTGTCGTCTGTCCCGTATTTCCCAGAAATCTTATATGATTTTTCATTTTTTGTTTTCAATAGACTTCCAGGGTGACTACAACAGTTTTGTATTTTCTTGTCATTTGTCTTAGAATCAGAATATTACTTTGGGGATAAAAAAGTTATATTTAATTAGATAATAACAGTGTGATTAAGTCTTTTATCCATGATAAGTAAATATTGACTAACTTATTGGCTGTTTAAACAGGAATGTAAACTTATAATAGAATCAGTATTTCTTAAATGCTTTGTTATCTATTTGCAAAATAAATTTCCTGGCAAACAAGAAAAATAAAATCCAAGAGACAGCATTATTGCTTGGTATTTGAACTTTTGTTTCCCCAGCAGTACTCTTAGTTTTTTCTCATCAGTCCTTTGCTTTCTACATCCTTGTGTTTTGGCATCTGTTTTCAGTTTTCTGACAGTTTTTTTCTGGCAGATTTTGTTTGTATTTACAGAGAGCTCTCTAAATATGATACTCAGTTTGCAGTATTTCCCCAGTGAAAACACTCCACCTGCAGAGCTTAGCTCCTGAGCAGTTTTGTATCTGGATTGCATTTAGGAAGAATAATTTAGCTGTCTCATTACAAAAACCAGCCACACCTTCTGGTTATATTGAATGAAGGCTAGTTATTACAACAATCAGTTTTATCATTTTATTCAATTTCATTACACCAAATTTCGTAACTAAACTGTTCCTATTCCATAATGATACACATGGGGTAAGTATGACATATTTCTCAAATGAGAACAAATTTAAAATTACATCCCTTTATGGCCTTGCACTACTTTTTGCAGTAGTGAAGTCGTATGTTACTCCTTGTTTATACCAGTATGACAAAACTGACATCAATTATATGGTAGATGATATATATATAGTACAAGCGAGTGGTAAAAGGTTTAAGGGATATAGCTGTGAGATTAAATGAAGGAACAGAATTGCACAATAAGTATGTCTCATTCAGAAAGCAAGGCAGTTTCTCAGAAGACTATACATGTGCAGTATTTGTTTTTTTTCAGACTACCAAAGAATCAGCAGTAATCTGAAAGCTCTGAAAACTTTCCACAGTCAAAAAACTGCTCTAAACCCCCAAATTCACTATTTTTATATATCTATGTACCTATCTATATAGATGCAAACACATAATACAGAAAGAAAAACATCAAAGGCTACTGAATGGCACTTTAAAAATTCATTTCAGAATGTTAATAAGGGGAAATTATAAATATCTTTATTTGTCACAAATCCCTTAAAAAAAGATTATAAAATGGAAGCTATGAAAAACAATTAACAGCAGGATTGATCATAAAAACTACCAGGATGTGCAGTAATGAATACGAGCATGCCCTTAATGTATAATGAACATTTTGGAATTCTTTTCTTCACAGGTATCTTAAGAGAAAAATGACAAAAGGGAAGAATTCTACTAATAGTCATGAGAAAAGTAAATAAACCACTTGCTTTTATAAGAAAAACAACAAAATCAGAATAAAATGGAAGAGAAATTAATAGTTACTCTTCCAGATATGGGTGTGGATGGTGGTGGGGTTTGTTTTGTTGTTTTGGGGCTTGTTTTTTCTTCTTCCTCTTCTTTTTTTCTTGGTATTGGAGAAATAGTGATAACAACTACTCTAAGTGAAAGTTTTTTATTTCCTCTGAGGGAGACCAGCTTTGTGGATATGTGAAATAGAGTGGGAAAATAAAGCAAACAAAGAAAAAAATTTCTGGAAAATATTACTGAGTCTCTGACTTTGTTGCAGCTTAAGGAATTTATTCAGCTGCATGAATCAGTGGAAATTTCAGTAGTGTTCTCAAAGGTTCTTTGAACAGCAACTACGTATACCATTACATACATTTTCAATAGTAAACATACTGAACTGCTTACCACATGCACCTACATGACAGATGGTATTTTGAAAATGAAGCAAGTAGAGCTGAACCCATAGTTTTGGGTATGGTTATGTTTTTTGGGGGGACGGGGGGAGGGATGGTGTTTGTTTTGAAATTTTTTTTTGTCTCTCAGAGAACACTTCCCCTGCAAAGCAGAGTGAAAACTGGAGACAAATCCTGCAAATCCCAAATGGTTTTTATTTGCTCTTAAAATCGAGATGAAAAATGTGTCAGAAGTCTGGTATATCCTATTTTTAAATCCTTAACACTGCCACAATAAGCTGATTTGGTTGGACTCAATGATTTCAAAGGTCCTTTCCAACCACGAAGATTCTATGATTTTATGATTCTATGATTTAGGAGCCTGTTATGATAGAGCTACGATTTTATAATATTCTTCATACATTTAGATCTCTTTATTTTTCAGTTTAGAAACCTTACACAGGGATAGGAGTAGGCTGTACTGTTTAAAAAATATACACTTCACTAATAGTGAGTAGTTCACGATTAGTCATGCAATATGTTCTGCAAAGATGTTACCCAGAGCGAGAGGAGATAATCAAGACAGAGGGATTTGAAATAATAGAATCATAGAAGAGTCCAAGTTGAAAGGGACCTTGAAAGATCATCTGGTCCAACTTTTCATGGGAAAGGGAGCTGAGATGGAATTATCTAGAATCTTGTCCAGTCACATCTTGAAAACTTCCAGTGATGGGGACTTCACTACATCTGCGGGGGGAGGTTGTTACAGTGAATATTTCTTCTTACTGTAAAAAAAATCTTTCTTATGTCGAGATGAAATCTCCCTCAGTGCAACTTGTATCCATTGCCCCTTGTCCTCTCCAGGTGACTCCTTTTGAAGAGAGCCTCCACCCTCTTTGCAGCCGCCCTGTAAGTGTTGGAATATTGTGATGAGGTTCCCTCTGAGCCTTCTCTTCCTCAGGGACTAACACCTTCAGCCTTTCCTCATAAGACAGGTTCTCCAGCCCTCTGATTATATTCATGGCCCTCCTTTGGACCCTCTCCAGTCTGTCTGCATCTCTCTTCAGTGGTGGGAACAAGAATGGACACAGCACAGCCTGACAAGTGCTGAGCTGAGTAGGATGATCACAACTCTATCTCTGCCCCTGCACAGGCAGTCCAGGATCTGATTTGCCTTTGTTGCTGTGGCAGCACACAGCTGACATGTTCAGTTTGTTATCCAACAGGACCAGAGATAGTGCGGACAGTAGGACTAGGGAAGTGATTGTACCTCTGTACTCAGCACTGGTGAGGCCGCACCTTGAGTACTGTGTTCAGTTTTGCATACCTCACTACATTGAGATTCTGGAGCGTGTCCAGAGAAGATCAGTGAAGCTGGTGAAGGGTCTGGAGAACAAGTCTTATGAGGAGCGGCTGAGGGAACTGGGGTTGTTTAGTCTGGAGAAAAGGAGGCTGAGGGGAGACGTTATTGCTCTCTACAACTACCCAAAAGGAGGTTGTAACCAGGTGGGCGTCAGTCTCTTTTCCCAAGTGACAAGCAATAGGACAAGAGGAAATGGCCTCAAGTTGCACCAGGGGAGGCTGAGATTGGATATTAGGAAAAAATTCTTCACTGAAAGGGTTATCAAGCATTGGAACAAGCTGCCCAGGGAAATGGTTGAGTCCTCATCCGTGGAGGTATTTAAAAGACATGTAAATGTGGTGCTTGTAGGCATGGTTTAGTGGTGGACTTGGCTGGTAACAGTTGGACTTGATGATCTTAAAGGTCTTCTCCAACCTAAACAATTCTATTGTTCTATGACCCCCAGGTCCCTTTCAGCAAGGTTGCTACCCAGCCACACAGATCCTAGCCTGTACTGGACTCTTCGATTATTCCTTCCCAGGTGGAGGACCTTTAATTTGTCTTCGTTAAAATTCACACACTTCATACACTTCTTGATAGCCCACTCCTCCAGACTGTCCAGGTGTCTCTGTAAGGCAGATCTCCCTTCTGACATGAGTCTGGTGCTTTCAGAAAATTTGTGAAGGTGCTCTCAGTGTTGTCATTGAGATCACTTATGAAAATGTTGGACAGCATGGGGTTCTGTATTGATCCCTGGGGGACCTTACTTGTGACAGGCTGCCACCCTGAGTAAAAACCACCCTCTGAGTGTGGCCTGTTAGCCAATTCCCTACCCGTCTCACAGAGCAATGACCCAATCTGTACCTTGCCAATTTGCCCAGAAGGCTATGGAAAACAGTGTCAAATGCTTTACAGAAGTCCAGGTAAACAACACCCACTACTCTCCCCTTGTCAACAAAAGATGTCAAAGAAAGTCAAAAGAAAAGAAGAAAGAAAAAAAGAAACTTAAAAGAAGTCAAAGCAAGGGTCTGGGAGGTTCATGATAATGAGAGGAAGTAGGCTGAGAGCATTTTTAATTTTGAATTTTCTCAAGCTAGACAGACATTAATGAAAGGCTTATGGGTGATTTATGATGAATTTTTCACCTGTTGCAGTTGATTTTTTTTTTTTTCATAATGTCCCCACACAGTTACAGAAACTTCAGTGTGATCTTAGTCACCTGATGTGTTGAATTACTTCAGTTTTATTCCCTCTGTGCTGGAAACAGAGCTTGACCTTTCTCGTGATGTATGCTGCTTCCACTCTACTGCCATAAAGCAACACTAAAATCTTAATTAAGAACCAGGCCAAATATTGTAATTGAATGAACTGGAAAATTATTTCCTCAGACATAGTCTGAAACACTGCAAACTGTATGGTTGCACTTCTGAGAGAAACTGATCTTTTCCAGCTCAGTTTTTACTCCTCATCTGATTAGTCCTGTTTATCATCACAAACATGAAAGGATAGGGAAATTGGACCCTTTGTGGCACGTTCAAGAAAGTCTACTGTGTACTGAACAGATTACAACTCAAGAATCTAGAAGTACTCTGGCAAAAAAATTATAAACATGTATTAAGCCATCTTATCCCAGAAAACATAAAAAAAAATTCAAGTATGCCTGGTCTTTATGTAAGACTGAGGGAAATGGGGAGGGGACCATGAGAGGGTAATATACCCTTGAACTGCACCAGATTTGGACTCCTGTTCCTTATACAGAAGCCAATCAATTTAACCTGTGTGAAGGGTCACATACTACCTATATTGTGAATTCTGATGGTTTTATCATGATTCATGTGATGAAATACTACACAAGATTTAAGTTGCCAGATGCAAGTTATAAGAAAATCTCAGATTTGCAATTTTTTTTTAATAGGAATTTTCTAGCCCTGAAAGAATGAGGCAAAATGCTGAAAATTACTTTAGAATATATAAATGCCTAAAAGTTCAAAGCAAAAAATAATCCAAACTGTATTGCTTCTAAATGTCTTTTCTTACTAGCAGCCCCATGTTTTGAGGATTTGTTTATGTTTGGGGTTTTTTTGAGGAGAAGTAGAGGAGAAAAGGAGAGCAGAGGAATTTGGGTGGCTGGTAATAGTATTTCTTCACTGAAGTACTAGCTGAAACACTGCTTGTTTTTTCTTACTTGCCTTATTTGTGTTTGCAGTGAGTTCTCTGCCTTATGTCACAGTCTCCATGAGACCAATGATTCTTAGAGAATTTTCCATTACAAAATTATTTGTGGAATCACAGCTCCCATTTTCCAGAATTCACTAAGTCAAACAGTACAAATGACACATGGTTCATTCTTTTTCCCTGCCTTTCTCTAGCTTAAATGTCTACTTGTGACTGTCATAGCGTTAATAAAATATTTCTCGTATTTTGAGAATACAGGGTAGAAGATTAGGCCAAGACATGGAAAGGTTTTTGGTTGCAGGACATTTGGATGTAGTTGCACTGACATGCTAATCTCTTTGGGATTCCTCTGGGATCAATAGGAGAGAAAGAATGGAAGACAATCCTGAGGGTCAGATTCCAGCAATAAATTGTCCAGGTTAATTTGTTTCAACTGTAGTAAGGCTACATTTATAACATCCACATGCTTTGATATTTATAATGGATTGATACTTACAATATTTATATTTTATTTATTTATTCTAATATAGGATTTTACAGGTTTTAATCAAAAGGAGTTGCTCATAATCTTTTAGAAGAAGATTTGTAACATATATGACATTTAATCTCTTTGCTACACTGTCTTTTTGTAATTTTAATATGTGTACAGTCCTGCCTATACAAATGCAATACTGCAGTTTCCCCCAAGTTAAGAAAAATAAACCTTTGAATGAAGTCAATAAAAAAAAAAAAAAATGTTCACAATTTCTTTGTTTTAATTAAGGAGTTATATTTAAAATTTCTCTGGCATATTTACTGATCATTTTTTCTTTGTTTTATTTTATTTTATTTTTTTATTTACTTTAAAAAATCTAGCTGGTCACTGTGGTATTCCAGATCTTATAGTCAATGGTCAAGTAATTGGAGAAAATTATGGATATAGAGACACAGTTGTATACCAGTGCAGTCCTGGTTTTCGGTTGATTGGTTCTTCTGTACGAATATGTCAACAGGATCACAACTGGTCTGGTCAGCTTCCATCCTGTGTGCGTAAGTGAGCACGGCAACACTTGCTGATTTATGTTACAGGAATGTCTATGTTGGACAAGATGAGGAATGACTTTGCAGCTTAGTATTCATTTTTCAAAAAGAAAGATTTAAAGGACATCCTCAAAAGTATGTGGCCACCTAAAATCTGTGATTCATCTGTCAGGTGAAGTTCAATGTTGTCACTTGAGATTTCTACTGGATTATTGCATCTTTCGGCTACTAAATACCTATCATTTATATATGCATATGAAACTTCAAAAAGTAATGGGACCTAAGCACACAGGTACTCAAATTTGAAAATGGATTTATGTCCCTTAGTGGCTTTTGGAGATATTCAATGTACATTCACTTTGACCATGGTAATTAACTAGAGTAGATACTCTTGAATTACACTGTCAGCACTGATGATGAAAATGTTTGCTTCAACAAACTTATACTGAACAGAAAATTGGTTCTGTCTTACCTCAGACCAGGACATCTCCTCACAGTTACTGTTATTTTGTTTTCTGGTTTGGGTTTTGACTTTTTTGGCATGACTTTTACATTTTGTTAATGAGAGTCCTTGTGTATGATAAGTGTGTCAACAGACCACATGAAATACAATTATGTAATAGCATAAAATACTCTATTCCTTTAGGAAAATTTGAGAGTTCTCAAAGGATTATCAAGCAAATGACAACTATGTTTCAATAACTCAGGTTCAGTAATATCAGTGTACTGAAAATGTATTAGTCTGCCTCCAAATTTTCTATTTTTATAGCTACATTTTTGTAGAAGAAACTATCTCAATGATGAAACATAATACACTGTTAATTCATTACACTTGCTGCTCACTGTTTGCTTTGTTTTACATAGAACTACATATACATAATAGTACTATTTCTTAATTTTGTTTCCACTTTATGATCTAGTAATAGATCATTATATCTTATATTACATTTCAGACCAACACACTTCTTTATAAGTAATTATTAAGGCAATAAAATTAGACGGTGTTAATCACGAATTTATAAATTCAAATTTTAATATCAATGTTAGAACTGAAAAAACAAATGCTTTGGCTATGCAAACAGCAGAGAAAATTGATGTATTTTCTTCCTCTAATCAAATGAAAGCTGCTTGTTTGAATACAAACTTGGAACAAAGCTTAGACTTGCAAAAGGCTGGTCTAACCAGCATCGAGCTCTAACTTTTTGATAGATATTTAGGAACAGCTCCACTTCAGATCAAAGTTTCTGATGAAGTGTAGAAAATACTCTCACATTTCATTATTTATTTAACTTCAGATGTTTTAATTGAATTTTTGAGATTATGTGTTTAAATTTGGCGATTCTGACCTCTTCACTTTTGAATTCCATTCCTCTTGCTTATACAGTGGGCAGACGTATTACTACTGTCATGTATTGCTACTGTATTCGCATGGGTATCAATCAAAATTTTATGCTAATTCTGTACCTCTCTTTTCACAAGCATAATTTTTATTGATATTATATATACATTAAAAAACATCTCTGTGGGCTGAATGAGTATCTTTGCCTGACAGTTTTACAAATGTTAACAGTTTAGTGTAGGATTCCAATTACTCTTTTGGGGAAAAAATGCAATTCCTTATATAAAAATTTCTGATGCCAGTAACATAAAGATAATATATTTAATTAAAGTAAATTACTTAGTGATGTTAATAAAACATATAGAATTCAATTTAACTTTCATTCATAGAATATACTGTTTTTAAGGACCATTTTCACTTTTTTAAAGTTGCTAAAAGTTTTATTACATTTAGATTATTAGAATGGGTTTCTCTTAGACATATCATGAGAAACTCCAGAAAAGTTTTTTTCATTTGCCTTGATTACTTCATGGCAAATTCTATTAATTTTATTTAAATATTTAAATAAGTGCTTGAACATTTACTAAAATATGTCTTAGTTCTTATTCAGTTCAGAAAAGTGTGAATTTTTCACTGAAAGTACTCAGTATGTTATAATATCAAAACTTTAAAGTGTTTTATAGTACATTTATATGTACTTTAAAGTACATATAATGATTATAATGATTATCTATTATATCATAAATCATGAAAAGTGGTAACCGCATGCTCTGGGGTTTTTTTCGTTTCTCTGTTTTGTGCTATGCTAGCCGTTAGCTGTGGTCACCCTGGTAGTCCTATTTATGGAAGAACAAGTGGAAACGGTTTCAACTTCAATGACGTTGTGACATTCTCATGTAATACTGGGTATGTTATGCAAGGACCAACCAAAGCACAGTGTCAGGCTAATAGGCAGTGGAGCCACCCACCTCCAATATGCAAAGGTAAGCATGCCAGCATTTACAGATTTCAAACTTAGTTGGAAAATTAAGGTTGAAAAATAAAGTGAAGATAAAGGGAAACTGTGTCTCTTACTAATAGACACCAAATTATTAAAGAAGTTTTATTTTTCAGTTAGATCTTTTCTATTCAGAAAGTTGACAGGATAACTGTTGCAGAGAAACTTTCTTAGGTGTCTGTAGTGTGTATTGATTATTTTGGATGATTTCTAGAAGTTCCTTAAACAAAATTACGCAGAGATAATTAAGAGCTTAAATCCTGAAATAATGTTCTCTGCATTTTTAGCCAATATAGTTCTAACAGGTGCATAAGAAAACATACTTCTTTTTTCCTTTTACATTTCCATTGATCTGACTGCTCATCTTAACTTTTTTATTTTTTATTGTAATTTGTTAGCATAATCCATTTGAGTTGATTCTCAATACTTCTAGCTATAATTAAAAATCTTTCACTGAAAATAAAATAATATTATGAAATTAGTTCTGTTTGAGTTTTCATAAGCACTTTTAGAAAGGCTTTATCACCATTGTCTTTTTTAAGTCTGTTGATATGTTCTTTATAAATGTTTTAATTGTCCTCATTTAGAGAAATGTACTTTTTACTGTAACCTGCTTGCACTTATGTAGAAATTGTATTGATTCTTTTTCAGCATCTTCCCAGCAGCTTCTTTGAATTTTTATCAGTACACAGACGAAGTCATGTTATGCATTTACAGCAATTTTATTTACTATATCTTCCTTCCAATAGGTGTCCTCTCCTTTGATCACTTTGCCTCAAGCGATACTGGCAAATAGTTTACAGAACTCAAATTTCCAAGGACCTTTTTGCTGATAAGATGTTATTTTTTAAATAGGTGATGTGTTTACTTGACCAGAGGAGTCTATTGCATGAAAACTGTTAAAAAAATCTCCCCAAAATAAGTATTCTAATCCCCTCAACAGACAGCTGTAAATTGCAAAGAAGAAAAAAATAATCCAAAACTTGTTTTTCTGTGATTTCAAACATATGTATCCTAAAGCATTTGAGGACTCACAAAAGCCATCAGTATTCTTAACCATCAAAGTATACCCATATTTTCCTAATTCAATATCATTACATATAAAAACAGGGTATGTAAAATCAGGGTATGTTTGTATGACTCTCAAGTCTATGCTCTTTTTCTTTTTAGTGGTCAATTGTTCTGATCCTGGAATTCCTGCAAATTCCATAAGAGAAAGTAAAATCGAACATGGAAATTTCACGTATGGCACAGTGGTATTTTATGACTGTAATCCTGGATATTTTTTATTTGGCTCTTCAGTTTTAATTTGTCAACCAAATGGCCACTGGGACAAACCTTTACCTGAATGTATTAGTAAGTAGATAATGTGTATGCTTCTATAAAGAATGTGAACTACATTAGGTATTATTTTACACAACATTTCTATCAGTCTCATGACAGCAATTAGAATAATCATATTTATATAGATTTGTGTGCATGCAGTAATAATGGAAGATCTTCATAGCAGATGAAGTAGCACAGTTATATTGTTATTGTATGTAGCAAATAACAAAGAAACCTTGGGAAATGCAATAACTGAAACAAAGATCTCTGAATGCTTCAGCACAGTGATCCTTGATAGCAGGGATAGAAGGTAAAAACACATCCATTGAATTTGTGGCCTTCATTGGCCACAGAGCTATAAGCACCCTGATACTTAAAAATATAGCACCCAATTATTGCCTTATGTCACTATAGTACTTGCTGGACTTCTCTTGGGACAATAGTAAGATCAGAGTATCTATGAAGACAGTAAGCAAATAGTACTGTCACCACAGAGCACCAAAAGTGTTCTCTGGATCTTGTCCTCAGCTTACCACACTTCCAGACGTACCTGACTATCATAGTCATATGCAATCTATCCACTAAAGCAAGTGGGTCAAAAAAAAAAGTGGTTGATTTTTTCTGGCTTGTCATGAACAACTTTCTGACTGTGATGTAGAAATAGCCACAGATGTTTCGTAAGTTTGTAATTATCTGGGACACCTGGTTTACCCAGCTCCCTGTAAGTCTATGGAAAAGGTTTTGGTTTAGGATCAAAATTTCTTTCCGAGAAAGGCTGAAAGCTTTATTTTCTAGAGATTAAAGGGATACAGGCTAAGAGTTCCTTATTTAGGAATCATGGACTGACATTTGCAATACTGTAGATATTAGTTCTCGGTTTTATCTTCATTAGTCTTCCATAATTGAGGTTTCTCCAGTTCTGCTTTTTTCTCACTAAAAAAAATACATTGAAAAAATCTGAAATGTTATTTCTTCTTACTGTTTAGTTCCAGAACCTTTAGTTCTAGAAGTTCCCTGTCTTTGATGGGATAAATAGCTTAATTGCAAGTCACAGTTAAACTTATAACAAAGAGTCTAATGTTTTCACATTAAATTTTAAGGTAACAATTTCAGAAAGATAAATGTTACTTAATAGTAACATATCTTCAAACAGAAAGAAATTCTAGAAGTAAATGTGCAATGATTTCTTCTTTTTATTTTTGTATTTTTATCTCTTAATCTTTCAGAATCATCAGAAGTAAGTTAGTAATACAGATTTTACTCTTCTTTTCATCTGACCTTTGGGAGTAAGAGTTCTACATGTACTTTTGAAAGGGCGTCCTCAGCTTTAATTGTTGCATTTAGATAGAGGGGTCAATGAATTCAAACCTAGGCGCTATCCATGATATTTTGTAATCATAAAGCTTACCAAAACTTATTCTGATGCAGCTGTGGAATATTTTTTATAAGAGTTTTTTGTCTTTCAGCTTCTGGAGTGTTTTACAAATTGTTTCCCTTTTCGACATATGCAGGGTGCTCATTTAGTAGTCTGCACATTTTTCCACTGTAAGAGCAATGGAAAAGAAGTGGAAAGATGGCTGGATTTTTTTTTTTTTTTTTTTTTTTTTTAACCCAGGTGGGATCATTTTTTTTGACATAGCTGGATTTAAACCCCTCTCTAACTAGTCTCAAAGAACATGCCTTTTTTTGAAATATTGCTAGAGTAATGGAGAAGAGACACAGTAATAAAGGAAAAGTTGTTCACCTGTAAAGTGACTCAATTCCTTTGAAATGTGTTGTAGCTAGAGTGCTTCTAGCTACTATAATACCTGTAAGAAGCAGAATTCAGCATTGTCCTGGACTATACTGCCCTTTCAACTCCCTGTATGAGTTCAAGACTTTCAGAGGCATATGCTACTTAGGCATGTGTTGCTAGAAAAATTCTTGAAATTTGAAATGTACTCAAAATGAAGGACATGGTCAGACAATATACCTAAAAGAATTCCAGAGACCATATTAGGTTTTTTTTTGGATTGCAAAATATTCTTAATTTAATTCTGAAAGACATGCTCTGATTTGCTATTTTTAAGCTACTGAGATACGAGTACGCACAATCCACACTTTCCAAGCTTGAAATGCAAATAATGTAGACTAGTTTTTTTGCTGGTGTCTGTGCCTTCCTCTCAATAATTCTATGGCACCACCTTGTCCTGACATTTCTTCCCTTACAATATGACATATACAGCCATTCCCAGTTGTCAGATAGAATGATAAGAATTGTTGACAACTATACAGATTAAAGAAACCTAGAGTGTACTTTTTAATTCAGTACTCAATAAATACTCAATAAATAACATTTGTAAATTTAATTGAACATTTGTAAATTTACTGTCTTTAAACTAATAATGCTGTAATTTTACTGATATGTCATTCACATTTGACCAGAAGACTATGTGAATCTATACTTCTTTCTGTTTTTCCAGAATGTTATATATCTCTTCCATAATCACTATTAACTATGTATTTTGTTTATTTGGATATTTCAGGGAAAACAAAATAGCTATTGAAATGTCAGACTGAATTATTTGCATATGGTTCTCTCAGATTTTTTTCGTGTTTTATGAGGTTTTGGTGTGACAGAAATAGATTGATAATTGTCCATAATAATGAAAAGATATAATTTGACCTGATATTTTTTGTTCTCTGAAGATTAATAATATTATATTTTCTTTTTCTTCTTCCTTTGTTATTTGTTCTTTAATTCTGATTCAAAGCTTAATGTAAAATTACATTTACACAGCTATAAAAAGGTACTGTGCAGGTGTGATGAAACAGGGCTAGTTAACAGTGAGGCAGAAATTAATGCAAATAAAATGAATAAAATGGAGACTGAATTAGCATTTGGAAAAAAAAAAAGAAGAAATATGATCAACTTTTCATATGAAATTCCCACCTGATAACATGAATATAAAATTAAATTTTGTAGAATGTATAATCAAGTTAAGGGTAGAATTACAGGGTGATATAATTGTCTAAATCAGTTATTAGGAATCCAGGACTTTTAAACATAAGTGTAAACATAAAAGAGATGTATGTATAAGAAAGTCCAAAACTGAATGCTGTAAGGTACCAGTATGAAATTCATTTTTCTGCTATGACAACACCTGAAAAGGCCAAAAGAATCAATCAAGAAAAATACAGATAATAAAAAAACTCTGAAAAATTGTGAATGTTTTTCACAAGAATAAATCTTTTCATTTCACTGAAGTTGGCATGACTAACATGCCTTTTTATTAACAATGTTCTAAGTTTGCCTTTCTTTACAATCATACATAATTAATACTAGATTTCATTTATAAGCTATTGATTAAACATATAACATGCTACCAGCAAGTACCCAGTTTGTAAAGTTGACCATTCTGACCATTTTACTCAAAGTCCTGCAAGCCTACAAAATGATCACAGGGGTCAGTGGCACTAGGTAGGAATCAAAGTCAATCAATTGCATACACATTCCTAAATCCTTTGTGGGGATAACAGGAAGGTTCTGCACCTTGCAAGCTGGACCCCTAAGAGAACATGAGTCACTAAATGAACACAGATCAGTGTACGTATCAATGTAAAGTTCAAAGACCGAGAATGATCATTAGAGGAAGATGAACCATTGCACATGACTTTGGTCATATGTTGCATTGTACAACCACTGTAGTGTCGCATATATTTGAAGTGCTAGGGAATTGAATACATCCTCAACCCTGATCAGGCTTCTGATCTAGCTTTTTTTGATAAAAAAAAAATCCTGCTGAAAATATTGAAGATGATGAAGTGCTGATAAAAACTACCTTCATGTGATTTAGGGGGTGCTCTTGTACCCTGGTATTTGCAGCTATAATTTGTGGTTTTCATGATGCATAAATACAAATATCTTTGCCCAAGATGTCACATGCCATGGGCAGGTGGAAGATAAAAACAAATCAAACATCCAAGGCTAGATTAATCTGTGAACAGAGTGGATTTTGTTTATGAATTTTAACTGTGCATTTCTTGAACTTAACATGTTTAGCTTACTTTTAAACTAACTCCTTGCTCTGAATTTTTAGAAGTTTCCTCTATATTAATTTGTCATGTGGGGGAGTTTCTTTTGTATGTTTTTGATATGTGCTCATAATCTTAAAGGACAGACTAGCTATTTCTTTTCAATACAGAACTTCGTTTCCATTACATACATTGTCCATGTAGATAATATTCTCCATAATGATGCATAAGAACTTTTGTCATTTTACTTTAGCCTTATGGAGTACCTGACTTCCTGCTGATCTAGCCAAGGTAGCCTCAGTGTTACTTTATGCAACTTTCCAGTAGACAGGAGGCTGTTGAAATTATTTCAGCGGTGTTATCCTGATTTTAGATGAGGTTTCTATCATTTAGCCATTTTTTATTCACCAAAAAATACCTGCCTTTGACCAGTTATAGCAAGACCCAGTTGTAATAATATTTTGTATAAGAGGCAACTAAAGGACAAAAGGTATCATGCTGAATTTTCCCATTTTTTTTCCTGACTACATATTTCATGGCATTTGAGGCAGTTACCAAAATTAGGTGTGTATAAGCTAATTGTTGGATACTCTTATTTGCACTCTGTAAGTGGAAATCACAAAAATGTTAAGATTAAGAGTACCAAAAATTAATCACAGAATAGAAATAACTAACAATTATTGATCAAAGTTTACTCAATAAACAACTGGTAGGGAGTTTATCCATGACCATTTCTAAGATTAGGATCCTATAGAAATTCCCTCCAGCATCTATGCAATTAACATCAATGGATGATGCCTAGGAAAATGTTAAAATATGTAAACAAATATTTTATTTATGCAATATAATATTTTAAGTAACTAAATCCATGAATATAAAATCAGTATATTAGCATTTGAATATGAAATTAGTATATGAGCATTAAGGTTCATAGCAAAATTTAGCAAAAAATGATCTTGTTTATTAACCTAATAGACTACCTGATCAATGATTTGGGACCAGTGGATGAAAGATGAAGGTCTGCATATTCTCTGCCTCAGCAATGACTTTGGCAGATACTGTCTTCCTGTATTTTTTCTCTGAAGAGTACATGCATGAGTGTGTGTTTGTGTGCGTGCGTATATGTTCATGCCATAAGGACCACATTAGTGAGTAAGTGTCTTTGGATAACAATATCTATACCCAAAATACCTTTTTGAAATCTCCAAACATTTGTTTCACAGTTTGTGATCTGTAATATATTTTGCATTTCTAATCACATAATGCGTCCCCCTCCCTTAAACCCTAAAAAGGTCAGCCTCTTCACAAAGTTTCTGTATGGAGTTATGAAAATGATAGCTACAAACTGTTTGATCAGTGATAATAACCTTTTTTTATCTCCAATAATTATGCATTGTAGTGATTGACTGTGGCCATCCTGGCGTTCCTCCTAACGCGGTCCTGTCTGGAGATAAATATACATTTGGTTCTACTGTTCATTATACCTGCACAGGTAGACGATCCCTGTTAGGGCAGTCGTCTCGTACATGTCAGTTAAATGGACACTGGAGTGGATCTCTTCCTCATTGCTCAGGTAATATTTTTTTAATAAATGAGTGTGTCCTGAAGTTGTTTTGAATATATTTTGATTTTCGCAGAAGACCATTTTAAAATCTGGGAAATCATGTATAAGACTGAAGTACTGTCTCAATAGAAGTAAAAATAAGTAAAAACTCTTATTGTCAAGAATGTAATTTGGGAGAAGTAAGCTTTCTCAGTGATATTTAACACAAATAGGAAATTTCACATTCCATAGAATGTTAAAGGAACTGATTTGTTTTAAAAATATTTTCTGTGTGACTTCTGGAAAGAGTATTAATTTCCACAGGGAAACTTTGCATCGTTCTCTCTTCAAGGTGATTGGTTCATTATTTTTTTTTAACTTGCAAAATATCTACTGACTTGATGACACCTCAGGTATATCGTAATTTGATAAAACATCCATCTTTATAATAAGGGCCAGTGGGTTCCATATGGTATCAGGATAGGATGCTCGGTTTTGAGGGAACACTGTCTAATCCTTGCAATAGATTAGCCTTCACCAAAGTCAAGATATGTTTTCTGAACCCGAGGAACATTCTGTTTTACAACTTCAGTTTGATTCTCTTTAATAGTGATGATCAAATGAAAACCAGAAATCACACACAAATTCGGGGACTTGGCTAAATCCCATTTCTTATATTAGAGTGTGTAAATACAGATTGTGATAGAGATTAATCATGTTATCAGTTTTAATTCTCAAGAAATACTGGGAGGGGACAACATTCTTTCTCGTCATCCTCCTGTTCTCATTATATAGATTAAAGAAATCAGTGGGGTTTTGCACCTTATTCAGACCTATGTAATTCAGAGTACTTGGGTATCTTCAAAGGCCGAAAATAGGAAGAAAACAAGTTACACATTTTTTCTTGGGTTACAGCTGTAGAAAAACAAGAGGTGAAAGAGAACCAATATGCAAATCTGACAGTACTGCTGTACTGGTAAATCTTGCACTAAATTCCAAAGGGTTGGAAGAATTTTTCAAGGATCTGAACCTCCTATTGCCAAATTTTAGGAAGTGGTTGCAGCCAAGACAATATAAATGTTATTATCTTGCTCTATGAGTCCCTCTTCTTTCCCTGATCTGCCATTACAACCTAAAATGTGACAGAAACTAGAAAATGGGAACACCTAATTTAATCCCTTAACTTTCTATCAGTGAAATGAGATGGAAGTTTGCCACAATGGGAACAAAAATCACGTTGTTATAACCTGTGATGTTTAGAGCTATGCCCCTGAAATCAAAGCTTAATGTAAAATAATATTACTTAATAAATAATTATATACATATGTGAATCACAAATTCAGACTAGGTTCATAAAAAATGTTTTTATAATTAGCATGCATACATATTTCTTTGGGGGAAAAATCCTCTTCAGGTAAAATGTAAGACTACTTATTGTAATTTTCCATAAGCAAATAAGTAAGTAAATAAATAAATTTGTTAATTAAAAAAATAATAATTAATTAAATAGACAAAATATCAAGAAATATAAATATGAAGGCTAAAAATATCTTGAGATAAGCATTCATAAGTGATGTACATTAAAATACTTTCTTATGACAATTTTTGTACCCACAGACAACAAACTTTAATCATATCTAATAATTTTTCTCAATATATGAAGAAACTTTACTTTAACACAGATTCAAATGTGAATCATAGTGAACCAAATTGTGACAGAATACAAACTCTTATTATCTTTAGCTTTACAGTACCAAACTATAATTCTAGTTCAGGACAACTTGAGACTTTTTACAGAAATTGTAATTTCTGTTCCGTACTTATAAAAAATAAGTAGAAAGAAATTATTTGAGAATCATGTAATTTTGTAATTAAAGGGATTCACACCCACTAAGATATATATGTTTATTTCTAAGAAATATAAGTATATATTTATTTATAAATACATAGAAAAAAAAATTTAAACCCAATATCATAATAATATTTTATACTTATTCTAATCTTTGCACTCTAAATTCTAGGTGATACAGCTGGTTCTTGTGGTGATCCAGGTATCCCAGGTCATGGGTCTAGAGAAGAAAACAATTTTAAAATTAAAAGCACAGTACATTTCAGCTGTGATATTGGATATATCCTCCATGGCTCAGAAGAAAGAACATGCATGGCAAATGGAAGTTGGACAGGAAGACAACCTGAGTGCAAAGGTAAATCACAGAAGACCCACTCTTTCTTTAAGCTGTCTTGTTAAAAATGTTAATCAGAAAAACAATTTTACGTTGCCAGCTTTGTGTTGTGAATGGTATACAGTTGATTTTGGACTGAATATTACAATGGCTTGGCTTCGGGTGACAAATTTGAAATCAGTTCCTGTCACCCATGAAACTGCATTTTTTCAAAGTTTTGAGAAAAAAAAAAAAAGTATACCGAACAGTCGTGTGTCAACATCTACTATATGTGTTATCCAGTACAAAAAATTAAACAGAAAAAGAAATACATAAGGCCTCTAGAACTCGATTTTCCCTCACCATCTCCTGATCTTTAATTACAACCATTATACATCTAAATTTCAGAGAAAAGAGCTAAGTTTTATGAAAATGTCAATGTCAGGATTTCATTAGATACATCTATGTCATAAATGATGGGCTTAAAAATTTTATTTACTGTTGACATTATTTTTCAATAGAAAATGAAATGCTGAAAAGTTTATTTAGAAAAAATCATTCTGGAAATTTCAAGCTACATGTATTATCATAAGAGAAAGCTTTAACAGGGTATTTATAGGTAATCATTTATAAACTTAATTATCTTGATTCAAAAATAGGAAATAATTCCAAACAGACTCTTCTTCAAAGAAAAGCAGAAAGTAATTTGAGAACCCGTACTCTTCTTATCCACTTTATCACAGTTGACTGTGTTATCTGTATGAAGTAGTCATCTCATTTTAAAAACTTATTTCACAAGCTGGTTTTGTAATATCCTTTCTGCCATCCTGACACCACTAAATATATATATATGTGTTTGTATGTTGCTATCTGAAGAGATACGCTTAGCTCAACTGAACTTTCTGCTGTTCTTCTTTTGATCTTATCCATTGCATAAGTGAATTACCCCTTTTACATTTTAAGATACTTTTAATGTTATTTTTCCTCCTAATAACCTCTTGAAATGATGAATCCAGTTCACATATATGTAGGTGTGTGTAATGCACACACAGGTATATTGTTCTAGTTCAGGTCCTATAGATTAGATGTATATATGCAATCACACATGAAAGACACATTCAAATTCCAAAGTTGAGCACTGAAGAATTGGGAAACATCAGGCTTACACCTTTCTATGAAATAATAGTTTGACTCTAACCTGTGCTTTGAATTAGATAGGAAATGTGTTTTGGTGATGCTATAAATGCATACTGTAGAGTCAAATTAAATGTAGGTTAAATGTAGATCAGACTATTTCTTACAATTGGGAGTTTGTCTTTGCAGATAAACTAGCTTTCCTTTAATACATATTTTAAAGTTAAATTTGTAGCCTGTGTTTCCCTACATATGAAAGGGTAAAACCAAGTAATTAATGCAAACAGCTATTTACTGTACAACATCCTTATCAGTAGGTGGTGGAAGTTACATTTTTCAGGACAACAGCACAAATTTCTACCACACGACACAGCTGGCAGCAGGATTAGACATTACTATTTCAAGAATTATCTTTACTACATTTAAAAAATATTGAACATTTTGCTTTATAGCTGTGCAGTGTGGTAACCCAGGAACAACGGCTAATGGAAAAGTATTTCGTATTGATGGAACTACATTCTCTAACTCAGTAATTTATTCATGCATGGAAGGATACATACTTTCTGGATCATCTGTAAGACAATGCACTGCCAATGGAACATGGTCTGGATCCTTGCCAAACTGCACAAGTAAGACACATCTCTAATGAATAGCATTTGTTCTTCTCTCCTCTGAAAGACAATAAAGTAAAATATAGAAGTTGGATGCAAGTAAATTAAGTTTTCAGCTTTTTCTTGCACTACTTCAGACATAATTTTGTACATGAAATACTTTTAAAAAATATAGTACTATGAGATGAAGCATATGGTTTTTTAAAGATGGATACAGTATAGTAAAATATATAACTGCTGTTACAGTTTAAAGGAGTTCTATGGTTACATGATCTACCTACTTTAATTCTTTCCTGGTACATATTTTTAATCTTGTTTGTATTTTATGATATGTCATATTTAGACATTACTCATCTAATTGCTTTTCTTCATCATGAAAACTTAGCAGTATAATATTCTGGGGTTCCAGAGGGCAGAAAATAAAAACCTTGAAATTCTTTTTTGGAGTGACTCTGAGGTCAAAACTGTTGTCCTGCTCTCAGATAACATCTTCTGTTTGGCCTCTTCATTAACCTTATACTTGCTTTGGTTACTCAGCTAACAGAAGATATTTCAGCTTCTCTCACATTCATAATAAGCATTTTGCAACAGTTTATTTTCAAGCCCATCTGTTCCTGTTTTACTACATGTCCTAGTTAGTTTTTTAGTAACAATTTTGAAAATTTTACATTTATGTGACACATGAGACTGCCTATCATTTTGAGGAAACATATCCTCATCAGAGGTCTAGCAAACTGTTGCTCAAATTTTGAACTAATACTCTAGTTTTTGTAGAATAGTCTACTTTACACACTTATAGCAATCCAAATAGAGGCCAAAAAGTAAGATGATAAAGGAAACTTCTTCTTGTGTTGTTACCATCTTTAATGGTAATCAAGTGAATAGCTGTTTTTGCAGTCAGCAAACCTGTGAGAGAGCCCAATGTTTTTGATTATTTATTATTTTCCATGTTACAATGAGAACCAGAATAATTGTATCAAGGATAAAGTTGTTTTGTGGTGGTAACTACATCTATATTTTTTTTTTCTTTCATTTTAGAATGACATTTAGCTGAAGTGCATGCTTGAACAGTATTCTCAAAAAAACACTAGTCAGGTAGAAACTTGGTATTTTTGCTTAAAACCAATAAAAATGTATTAACAGAGAAAGTAGCCTAACAAAACAAAGAGGGGCATTGTGAAGATTATATGTAATAAAAAATATATTCTTGATTTAATTAATATATAAGTATTCCTAATATTCCTAATACACAGTTCTCTCTTTGTTTTGATTACACATCTAAAAAGCATATCCTCTTATATGTTTATTCCAGTCATAATGTTATTTAGGGGTTTTTAGTTGGATGCGTATCCTCTGGCATGGTCAGAGTATGAAAAGTATGAATCTTACCAAAAGAGAATCCCTGAGAATCTCAGCCTGACTCATTTCTGCCTTTTTGATCATTGGTGACTATTAGTAATTCCTAAAGGGGTGCAGAAGCACTACTAGCTGCTACAACTTGTATCTAATCTGATACAGGCACTAGCAGCAGCTCTAAAATACTGAGAAATGGAGAGGCGTTTTAAAGCATCACAGAATGCCTGAAGTCGGCAGACACCTCTGGAGATTGTCTAGTCCAGCTCCTCTGCTTGTGAAAGGACCAGCTAGAGCAGCTGTGTCCACTCTGTGTCACTTTCTACAGACCTTTAATTCTAAATATAAAATAAAAAATACGTTAAACTTCATCATACTTAACATGTTATCTTCTCTCCTATGACAATGTATCAATTTTAAAGCGCTAATGAGTTAATGGACAATATTAGGTAAAGAGATAGTTAACAAATCCTGAGTTAACAATCCCCTCTCTTTCTCCTGCCAGTTTTATTTCCAGGTCTATAAAATATGCCTGAGGAAGATTACCTATTGTAAGGGAATAATTTTCTCATAATGATTTCAAAGTGTATCCAAAGCAGTAGTATTGGAAGTGCCAACAGACTTTTGTTGACTGAGCAGATGGTTTTTTTTTCCTAACTGTCCCTACCACGCTGCTGTGGTTTAACCCCAGTCGGCAGCTAAGCACCACACAGCCGCTCACTCACTAACCCCCCTCAGCGGGATGGGGGAGAGAACTGAAGGGGTAAAAATGCAAAAAACTTGTGACTGAGTTAAAGACAGTCTAATAGGTGAAGCAAAAGCTGTGCACGCAAGGAGAGCATATGGGTCAAGATTAAAGGGAAGGCAGGGACAGGTGATATTGTAGTGGGTGTCTGCTACAGGACACAAGACCAGGAGGACCAAAAGAATGAGGCCCTCTACAGGCAGATAGGAGGAACATCATGTTCACAAGCCCTGGTCCTCATGGGGAACTTCAACCACCCTGGTATCTCTTGGAGGGACAATACACCTGAGCGTAATCAATCCATAATCAATCATGCATTGATGATAACTTCCTTCTCCAACTGATAGAGTAGCCAACAAAGAGAGGTGCTCTGCTGGACCTTGTTCTCACCAACAAGGAGGGGTTGATAGGGAATGTCAAGCTCAAGGGTAGCCTTGGCTGCACTGACCATGAGATGGTAGAGTTCAAGATCCTTAGGGCAGCAAGGAGGGCACACAGCAAGCTCACTACCCCGGATTTCAGGAGAGAAGCTTTTGGCCTCTTCAGGGATCTGCTTGGTAGAGTACCATGGGAAAAAGTCCTGGAGGGAAGAGGGGCCCAAGAAAGCTGGTTAATATTCAAGGATTACCTCCTCCAAGCTCAGGAGTGAAGCATCCCAAAGAAAAGGAAGTGGGGCAAAAATGCCAGGAGGCCTGCATGGAAGCACAAGGAGCTCTTGAACAAACTCAAACACAAATAGGAAGCCTACAGATGATAGAAGCAAGGACAGGTAGCCTGGGAGGAATACAGAGAATTTATCCTAGCAGTGAGGGATCACGTCAGGAAAGCTAAAGCCCAGATAGAATTAAATCTGGCCAGGGAAGACAAAGGCAACAAGAAAGGTTTCTATAGGTATGTCAGTAACAAAGGAAGACTAGGGAAAATGTGGGCCATCTCTGGAAGGAAACGTGGGACCTGGAATATGGGGAAGGCTGAGATACTCAATGACTTTTTTGCCTCAGCACCCATGTCACAGAAGGCGAAGGCAGGGACTGGGAGAATGAAGAAGTATCCACTCTAGAAGAAGAACCTGAAGGTGCACAAGGCCATGAGACCTGACGAGATGCACCCAAGGGTCCTGAGGGAACTGGTGGATGAGGTTGCTAATCCACTATCCATCATATTGGAGAAATTGTGGCAGTTCAATGAAGTCCCCACTGACTGGAAAAGGGAAAACATAACCCTTAGTTTTAAAAAAGGGGAAAAAGGAAGACTTGTGGAAATATGGGCCTGTCAGTTGTGTCTGTGCCTGGCAAGGTCATGGAGAGGATCCTCCTGGAAACTATATTAAGGCACATGGAAAAGAAGGAGGTGATTGGTGCCAGCCAACATGGCTTCACAAAAGGGAAATCGTGTCTCACAAATTTGGTGGCATTCTACCACAGGGTTACAGCATTGGTGGATAAAGGAAGAGCAACTGACATCATCTACCTGGACTTGTGCAAAGCATTTGACACTGTCTCGCATGACATTCTTGTCTCTAAATTGGAGAGACATGGATTTGATGGGTGGACCAATCGATGAATAAGGAATTGGCTGGATGGTCGCACTCACAGTATTTTGGTCAACAGTTCGACGTCCAAGTGGAAATTAGTGACGAGTGGTATTCCTCAGGGGTTTGTACTGGGACAGGTGCTGTTTACCATCTTTGTCAGTGACATGGACAGTGGGATTGAGTGCACCCTCAGTAAGTTTACCAACAACACCAAGCTGTGTGGTGTGGACAACACACTGGAGGGAAGGGATGCCATCCAAAGGGACCTGGACAGGTTTGAGAGGTGGGCCTATGCGAACCTCATGAAATTCAACAAGGTCAATTGCAAGGTCCTGCATGTGGGCTGGGGCAATCCCAAGCACAGTTATGGGCTTGGTGGAGAATGGATTGAGATCAGTCCTGAGGAGAAGGACTTGGGGGTGTTTTCTGATGAGAAGGTCAACATGAGCTGCCAAGGCATGCTTGCATCCCAGAAAGCCAACCATATCCTGTCATAAGAAACATGGCCAGCAGGTTGAGGGAGGTGATTCTGCCCCTCTACTCTGCTCTCATGACACCCCACCTGAAGTACTGTGTCCAGCTCTGGGGACCTCAATGTACGAAGGACATGAACCTGTTGGAATGGGTCCAGAGGAGGGCCACAAAGATGATCAGAGGGCTGGGGAACCTGTCCTCTGAAGACAGGCTGAGAGAGTTGAGGTTGTTCAGCCTGGAGAAGGGAAAGCTCTGGGGAGACCTTACAGCTGCCTTCTAGTACCTAAAGGAGGCCTACAGGAAAGACGGGGAGGGCCTCTTTATCAGGGAGTGTAATGATAGGACAAGGGATAATGGTTTTAAGCTGCAAGAGAGTAGATTTAGATTACATATTAGGAAGAAATTCTTTACTGAGTGTGGTGAGACACTGGAACAGGTTGGCCAAAGAAGTTGTGGATGCCCCTTTCCTGGAAGTGTTCAAGGCCAGGTTGGCTTTGAGTAACCTGGTCTAGTAGAAAGTCTCCCTGCATATGGCAGGGGGTTGGAACTAGATGATCTTTAAGGTCCCTTCCAGCCCAAACCATTCTTTCTTTCTATGATCCTATGATTCTCCCATTTCAATTATTCAATCTATTGTAGGATTTTCTTACAAGGAAACAACTTTATCATTTCTACAGTCAAACAGAAACAACATTCTCATCAGAAAACTTCCTGCACTGCTAGATAAAAAGCAAGGATATGCAGCTGGTGTAATCACTGATACTGAGAGGGAGATGTCTGCAGCTCCTCTGTTCCAATGAGCTGGCTGAGGTTGTGCCCTGGCCAAGGGGTCTGTGCAGAACAGCAAAAGTCTGAAAGCCACTCAGCACAGTGCAGAGGCCTGGGGCTCCTAAGGTTAACTGTACTGTGGATCACTGACTTCTCGATGTACAATGCTATTCTGGTCAGGATCACTACATCAATTTAAGCTGGTTTTTTGCCTACTATAGTGACTTAAGTGGAAGTGGTCCAAGTTTGGGTCATTGGATGGACTGCTCGAGCAGGGGAGTTGGACAACATGACATCCAGAGGTCCCTTCCAACCTCAGTTATTATGTGATTCTCTGACGGTCCAAATCCGTGAACTTCAGAAAATGCCACTGCACCTGCTAAGTAACTACTATGTGTTTCTTTTAGTTAAAGCTTTATTCCTGTGTTTATGACAAAACACAGTATCTCAGTAAAATCTAGGTCACCTGCTTACATCTGCTTTTGCTTTCTTTGAAAGTCAAATGTTGCAGTATAAGGCAAGAGAGCAAAAGGATCTTTTTCTTATCACTAACATCCACCTTTATGAACAGTTCTAATGTTACAACACAGTAATACGAAGAATGATTCTTTTTTCCCCTTAAGTCTTTTCTTTCATGCAATTCTTTTTCCTATAGTAAGATAAAGACTAGAAAGTACAAAAGAGCAAAAACACATGAAAGAAAATCAGGTCTGGTGTTCATTTTTTTTTCTATGAAATATGTCTTGAAAAGTTAATTATAGGAAGATAGGAATTTTAAGAAGGTAGAACAATCTAGAGATCTGCTAAAGTCATGGTGGCTCTTGCTGTATAATGGATCAATATTAAAGTGTCAGTAGCAGGAAAGGGTACAATCATTACAGTAACAGTGGAAGAAGCAAAAAGTTTGTGTTAATGACCAAAAGAAATAAATGGAGGTTGTAAGGAAGGTGAATGAAAAAGCTGGATTTAAATATACAATTAAAATAATTTTCAACAATATAAAGTAAATGGGTAGTTTGTGGAGCTGTTTGATCATATACGGTGTATGGTATTTGCATGTTCTTAAGTTTGCATGGCAATGATTTGAAATATTCTTCATACAGGAAAATCTAAGGAGATGAAACAAGGATTAGGGAAAAAAAGGATAAATGCATGAGAATTATGTTGTAATCCAGCAAAAGCAATAGTATACCTGGAAAAATATCAAGGATGATTTTAGTTGAACTTGCAACATTAAGGATAATAAATGGAATATGTCAAATAAAGAAAGGCAGAACATATAAAGTATTTGAATATACTCATGCAACTAAGAGAAACAGTTCTGTCTTTCACAGCTCTATATTTTTTAAAGAATGACAAAGAAAAATCTATGACTTTTTAAGTTTTTTTAAAAAAAAAAAAATTACCATGTTACTAGATAAAATAAAATAGGCTGATCTCCAATTTTTTTTATTACTGCACTAGCTACCTCTAGACTAACCCAGATAGATAACCCTGTGGTAAGTTTTATAGTTTCTTCTTTATCCATAGGCAGTGATTTTGTGGGACATTTATTTATTTGTGGTTTTTTTTTTAAGATTTCAAACATGGATCTTAATTACTCAGACTGTGATAACTGTAGAGCAGGCATACTATATACTTTGGATTCTTGGTTCCCCAGTTACTTAGATCAAGGGACCTGGCCAGAATATGCTACAAACATGTAGTCATGGGTTTTCTTATTTCAGAAACCGGGATATAGACAGACTGCCATTCACATCAGCCATGCTTTGGCATTGAGTAAGAAGTGGACAAGATGTGCTTTCTGCCAGGAAACTGCCTCCCCCAGTTATACAAAAGCAATAACATCACTGTAGGGGGATTATCAAATTTACTGTAAGATAAACTGTAAAACATGTGGATGGTGTATTTTGTATGAACTAGATTTTTTTTCCTGATGTTTGTTTTTTTCCTGAAAACAATATCTTTTTATCATTGCCACTGTAGTTATCAAGATTTCTTACTCTGAAAACTGTACCATAAGTTGATAACTTATGTTGACCAGGTTTGCGAAAGACATACCTATTTTAACATTATTCACAGATTATAATGATATAATTCTCCATTAACTCCTTATGAAATTTAATCTCATTAGGAGATTAAATTATCTCTTGACACTAGAAGTTACAAGAGTTTTTACAACAATTCACACTCACTGAAGTCCTATGAGCCTAATTTTGTCGTAAGCCATGGCCCATGTTTGGGCGTTGCCTGAACATTCTCATCTGTTTATGTACATAGTAACCATGTGAGCATTTACGAAGTGGGAGCTTTTTGCAGATATATATCTTAAAATTTCCAAACTGTTTCCTTTCAGGATGTACCCATGGAGAAGTAAGCTAAACAATAGATATCTGCTAATAATAAAATAATGAAACTAATAATGAAACTCTGAACTGATAGGATCAAAGGGTGGTAGTGACATATGGATTATTTCCTGCTTTTTTTTTTTTCATTTTATAATCTTGAAATTTTAGTGATCAAAATTGTACAGTCCATTACTTCTACTGTTGAACAGATGTATTGATGTTCTCCAAATGTAACTGTTATACAGCTCCACATACTGTGTTTGGCAGGTAATTCAGATGACATATATGTTTATCTTCTCTTGATGGAGATAAGATATATGATAATTTTTGTTTCTCTTTTTTTTTCTCAATAAATTCCTAGTTTTGCACTACGTTTTTCCCCTGACATATAAATAAATCATGTTTAGGTTTTAAAATCTGTTCCTCAACTATTTACTTGCAGTTATCAGTTGTGGAGATCCAGGAGTCCCAGCCAATGGCATGAGATATGGTGATGATTATGTTGTTGGACAAAATGTTACTTATATGTGCCAACCTGGTTATACAATGGAATCAAATAGCTCCTTAATTCGCACTTGTACTAGCAATGGCACGTGGAGTGGCATAATCCCAACATGCAAAGGTACAACATTTATTTTGATCCTCAACTATTTCTTCTATGATATTTACATCCACTGTTTATTGTAATGAGTGAGCCAAATATTTCCACAGAATTCAAAACAGAGTTAGCATGAATGCACTGAATCGACTTTTTGGCTGCAGGAACGGTCACTTCATCCTTTGCTTTTTTTTTCCCTTTTATTTTTGATACCAGCACAGTATATCGAACAGTTTTTTGTAACTTTATAGAACATTTTATTACTTTGCTGCTAAACTGAATTAGCCAATATGAAATGATGGTTCAGATTTGTTTTTTTTTTTATTTTTTAAGGTTAGCATGTCATACCAAAAATGATCCTATATGTGTCCCTGTCTTTACAAAAAGACCACTCAAGCATGTGATAGACATCTATGGGAAAGGTCTGCATTTATACAACTGAACTTTGTCAAAGGCAAATTTTTCTGGGTTACCCTAACCATAATACTAAGATTTTTCTATGATACCTTCTTCATTAGACATACACGTTTGAGCATCACTGTGCTGTATCAACATACTCAGCAAAAAGACTAAATCCTTCTAGCACGTTTCCTAATAAACATTTTTATGCTTCATGTTATTTTCTCTACTGTGAAAATTGAAAGGATTAATCTCAAGATCTTCCTTTTCTCTCCTTTACTAATTGCATTCCTGATTTTTTGGTTTTACTGGAATTTTTTTTAATGCTGTCTGTTGAAATTTGAACAGAAAAATCTGAATGACACTGAAAGATCACCTTATCTGTGTCATCAAAACAATTTTCTCTGAGAAACCCACTTGCTTGCTAAACCCTAAAATATCTTCCCTCTAGAGTAATTTTTCTCACTCTTCCTGATACCACAGCTGTAGAGAAGCACCATTACCTTTTTTGGTGTTTTCTTTCTGGGTTCACACCAAGTATGTCTGATCTCTAATCTCTTAAAACTTAGTCAGCTAAGTTTGTATTTACTTTGTTCTCATCCTGCTACCTTCTGGTTTGTTTTCAGCAAGTACAGTCAGCAGCTGTAATTTTTGTCCCCTGAATTAATTGATCAAATCAGATCAAATAAACTTCAGATCTCCATCCCATTTGCAATTACTTTCCTTGCTGAGTATAATTCTCCCAATATCTTGCCAAGTTCAGTTTAATGCTAAATCACCTTTATTAATGTCAGATTTTAAAGTTATTTTTCCAACACGTTTTTGAGGCTGTCAGACTTCGAGATCCTCTTAACAATTAACTTTTTTTTTCTAGTTGTATTGTACTCTTAGCCAGCCTCAGCTTCAATTACAAGAACAACCATCCTGGTTCTATTAACCAAGAGTCTGTCTGTCTCCAAGAGTGACTGTAAGCAAACAGATAGAAGATCATAAGACAGAACAAGTATTTATGGTATAGTCTCCCAGCCTTAAATTCTTAAGGACTACAGGGCACCTAACTGGGAGTAGGAGATCTAGCTGATTTGATTCAAACAAAACTATACAAAGACAGAGTTAGACTGTCAGTTTTGGCCTTGAGTTTTTGAGCCTTTCTGGGTTTAGGTCATACATATTTGTGGCTTGTATAAATACTAAGTAATAATCATATGCAGAATCTCTAGTGTTTTCAGAATTTCATTCTACTCCACATATGTTTGTGTGAGTGCACTAGGTAAGTTAATAACCCCCGTTTTTTTTGTATGTGTAATTAAAAGTATTATATAATACGCAGTAGTGTGTTTGAAATGTATAACTGTTAGTTCTTACTGTCAAGAGGAAGTGCCAGGGTCCTCTGGTACCATTTAGTTAAAATAATTGGAAAAAGAACTAGGCAGAAAATGGATGTGTAATTGTTGCGATGCCATTGAAATAGAACATATAAATAATTCTCTGGCTTTGCCTAGTTGGAACAGGAGGCCTGCAACTAAATATTCAACTATTCAAGCATTGTCTTTTTTGCAGAGTTGCATTTGTAATATACTTTCAGCTCTTAAACTGGAAATGTTGCTGTACATCTTTATGATTAAATCTGTGACAAAAATATTTAGAGAGGCGTTCTGCCTTGTTGCTGGGTGTTGTTTTGGTTTGCTTTTTTCACCCCAAAATTCTGATATTACACCTATTTTCATGCTGCTACTTCTGTCTCCTTTCCTAATTATTGACTGCTATTTCTTCCAGTATTATTCAGCTCAGAAGTAAAAAATATACAGATCTTTTTAAAAGGAGTCATGAAACTCTTGGAGAATGCAGACAAACTTTTGCTGCTTGGAGTACTTATTTTGACTTACTTTTATTAAGTGTTGCAGAAGTTATCATGTCCTTTTTGGGGTTGGTTGGTTGCTGTGTTTTGCTTGGGGTTTTTTTTAAACTATGAACCAGATAGATAGTATAAAAAATAAGGCCTTAAATTTTAGGTTTAGTTTACTGGTAGGAAAAGGATTATTTGATAATAGTATTACTTTCATCCAGCACTCTCAAACAGCGATGAATGATGCTGCAGAGCGTCTTTGTGGTGTAAATAGTTGAGATTCTCTGACTGGAGTGTATAAGAATTAAGAGATGGCACATGGTAAGCCTTCTGATCACATTCAAATATACAGTACTCCTGATCTAGTGACTCTGACTTCTTTTGAGCCTGCAAGATTACAGCTGTCGAAGCATAAGCTTAAAGGTTATGAGTGCAGCTTTTAATTTCCTCCGTTCTTGTGACCTGTATGTTCTCTGCTATATTTTTAGTCACCACCTTTTCTCATTTATCCCAAATGTCTCCTCTAAATTAAATCATTCTCATTTCATTTGCTTTCTTTCTCTTTTGCTAGCACAGTTTCTTTCAGCTTTTTCTCTTTTTTGCCCCTTTTCTCTTTTTCATTCATTCTAGTAACTTTGGCCTAAATTTCCTCCTTTCTCTTTTTGATTCAGATTTTTTTTTTAATTTGACTTCTTTTTTACCCTTTTCCCTTCAGCTCTCCATTAGCAAATGTCTGTTACTACCCCATTATCCAGTGAATAGCACTTTTCATCACTACAGTTATGTCTGTTTATTTCTACTGTCCTGTGGTGCTTGTTAGTCCTCTTTCCTACAACTGAGAAGAAGATGTTTCTATTTTTTCCTGGGCATCCTGAAAATTCAGAACTATACTGAAATGCTTCTTGTTGGCCTTCTTAGGGGCAGAAACACTGACAATTTCAAGAGGCTGCAAATCCTTACATTTTCTCCCTCTAGCTAGAAGCTAGATGCTTTTTGGTGAGGAGCTATTCATGAAGCAAATACTAACCAAACTGTGGTACTTAGAAACAGGCTTTCAAGTCATATTTTGGAGCAATCATCCAGGAATTTCATCCCTGAGCATTAATATCTAGGAAATGCCTAAGCTGGTTAACAGGAAGAAAGTATTTGACTATTATCATGGTAACTGAAGATAATTGTACTCCACATTGTCTAAACAAACAAACAAAATCATTTTGTAGTACTACCAGCCATGCCTTAAATGTTATACACTTCATACACTCCATACTGCTTTTTAGGTAGTCTTCCTATTTGGTTCGATGCAGCATCCTGTTTTATTTAAGACACTTCATCAATCAGCCACTGTCTCCTAAATGGAGCAAACCAGAAGTACTAACTTCAGGAAATGTGGCAAGAATACAGTGAGGAAGATAACATGTCCTGGCTGTATTGTCCTCTAAAAAAGGTGAAATTAGCACATATGGTTCTTGTAGTAATTGTGTACACTGGGGATATTTACAGCAGCTGGGCCTAATTACTTTGAATATTATTGCAGCTGTTACCTGCCCAACTCCTCCGCAGATCTCTAATGGAAGGTTGGAAGGAACAAACTTGGACTGGGGATTTAGCATTAGCTATGTCTGCTCTCCAGGATATGAACTCTCTTTTCCTGCTGTTTTGACTTGCGTTGGGAATGGAACATGGAGTGGTGAAGTACCTCAGTGCTTGCGTATGTATTTACTTTATGGTCCTGTATTTCTTTATTCAACTATACTGCTTTTTCTCCTCTTTAAAAATTTCACACTCTTTGTTTTTTCTTCCTGCCTCCACCAGTGGCTCCGTTCATTTTGAACCTGGGACAGATACAATCCTTCTGTATTTTCCAAACTTGTAACATAATTTGTAGATTGAGGAAGACAGGAATATCTGTAAATCCTTTTTGATCATAGCCTTAAACACAAATACAAAGAAGTATTGAGGGTAACGCATACCAAATAATCCAAGGCAAAAGAAGATTAAGAGGTGCTGTCTTGTTTGCAGATTCAGCTACATATAGAAAAGGGGAAGTTTCATTATAATCTCTTTTATTTGCTCATCACTCATCCTAAATTTTCTCTGATGTCACAGAAAGTTTTGCTCTCAGTAATGTTGACTACACCCCAGAGTGATTTCTTCACAATTGTCTATTTTTCCCTTTACACTAAATTAAGTCATAGGTTTTATGCAATAAATTTTGTTATAACCTGAAAATTATAACATTGATGGATTTTTATATTGCTACAAATTTCATTACAATAGCAAATGTGACTTTTTCTTTAGGTTGGTGCTATCCCACTCATTATTTAAAGAATCTTTTTAAAGAAGTGATTGTGATGCTTCTGAGAGATATTGAAATGATTGCACTGAAGAAGGAGGTTTGTAGTTATTTGTACAATAGGTATACCACTGAAACTCTGTAATGACCTAGAGCAAGGAGTCCAACTGGAAGTGGATAATTTAATCTTCATGGCTTTATAGTTTGTGAGGTTTAATTCGAGCTTGACAGCTTGCTAAATGTTGCAAAATGCCGTTCTCTGTTCTTTTACTCTTTTTTGCATTCTTCATCTCTCCCTGTGAAAAATGTTCTCTGCTTTGGCTATATCCTACTGCTATGAAAGTGTATCATATAGATGATCTTTTCCTTTCTTTTCCTAATGATACCCTCATATCATCAACAACAGTTGCTTAATGTTGCTGAAACTGTATGTGCCAGATCTGGAACATGGTGAAAGGCACTGTTTCTGGAAGAAAAAGACCCCACCATTTGTTTAAGTTCTCTAGATGAAGCTCTTCTAGAGTTCACTATATATGAACATCAAAGACCATCAAAAATTCTTTTCATAATTTGTTCTAGATTGAAATACTGTGTCTTTACATTCATTTTTGGATACCACAAGATATTTGTATTCTTTGAGGTTGGAATACTCAATACTGCAATATTCTTTGAAAAAGCGTCTCCACGTTTAAACTTTTAAAAAGGTATAGTTAGCACAGAATGCAGCTGCCTGGGAATTAAAGGCTGTTTCATGCAGAGATTACATTAACTGAATGCTGTTGATGTGCAATGGTGTTGATGTGCAATGATGTCCATTGGCTTGCAAGAGAAGTCAATTGGCAGCCAGTGCTTGTCAAAGAGATTAAACTAGCTGCCATCTGGCAGCAATGAGAGGGAGCTGGTGAAAGTAATTCTCAGTGAGCAATCTTTAAGCAGTTCTTGACATCAGAAATTTAGTTCCCAGCTTGGTTCCATAGAGCCGGTAGCCGAAGATATGCAAGGTATAGCTATAAAATGGAATAATTTTTCAGAATGGAGTATAGTCATGTATTTGGTTGAGTATTTGTTATCTATGGCCTAGTGAATTTGTCTTCTTGATTATTCATATAGTAATTTGAGTAAAGGACTGCTGTTTTTATAAGCTTGGCAAGAGATGGCAAAAAAAAATACAGGCCTGTGCCTGAAAATTCCTAACTACAGGTATAACTTGTTAATCAATTAAATGTCTTTGAAGAATGAGACTAGCCTCACAGCCTCAGTGGCAGAGCTGTGTGGCCCTGTGTCTGTTAAAGGCTGTCAGAGTCCTTAAGAAAATATTTCCAAAGGGAGTGGGAGCACTGACAGAGCTTCGAGTTTGCTGCAGCTTTAGTTTTCTCTGTAGTTCCCTGTTCCAATATCGGAGGAAAACTGCCATGTTTTACAATGGTGTCTGGTTTCCATGGTTACCTATATAGAAGGCAGATATTCAGTAGCTATTGAGTGACTGGGTAAAGTTGACTGACAACTGAGTGGTGGAATTTACTTAGTTTTATAAAAAATTAATAAACTTAAAAAAACCCTGATGTTTTAATTTGAGATTTTTTTTTTCCTTGAGAATGGTTGCTACTTTGTTGGTATAAAGAATTGTTCAGGAGACAATTTCAAGCTTCTGTGTTAAAAATCTATAAGTGCTTCGTGTATTTTCAAGTTAAGACTTCCACAGAATTTTCTAATGAAAACATACATGGCAGACAATTGACCACTGTCTGTCAATCAGATGAGGTTTACTGTGTGGCACTATCCTCAATTCATAGATCTTTTCAGAATTTGGCCTACAATTTGTCAGACAGTCCCATGCCACATAACACCATGAAATTGTATACATTTCTGGTAGGTACAGATTAAGTCCGTTTCCTTCAACAACGTGTGCGTGCATGGATTTCCCATACAGTCAGTGTCTGCAGTAAGAGGTCAAGGGCAGGAGCATTTCATGTAAGCAGGTCCTTTAGAAAGCTTAAGGCATAGGTGACAAAGATAAAGATATTAGAAATGTATTTTGAAGGTGTTTGTTTAAGAGATGTTATTTAAATTTTGTTTATAGAAGAGAAAGATGTAGAAGAAAATTTCGCCGTCTGTACAACTTGCCTTTTTAGAAATATGTCATTGCACACATTCGTGTTAGTGTTTTATTTTTTGTGCGTGTATTACAGCATTTTCTGTTTGATATTAAATTAGACTCTACAATATTGCAATTCATGATGTGTCAGGGAATCTGATGGCACAGGCATTACCATAGCTGATTGCATTTCCTGAATCAGTTATTTAAAATGCAGCTTCTGACAATAACCTGTGCTTTATACTGCAGAAGGACAGTAAATTTGCCAGCAGTGCATTTACTTAGTTATGCCATGCTGTAGACAAAATGAATCTTTAGGAGAAAGGTATAAAGTAAAAAGATCAATTTAAGAATATGTTCTTAGCAGTCAGATTTATCCTGCATAATAACAGCTTATTAGTGTTTGACTTTTAGATTGCTGCTAGAATTTCTTTACTGGTTTTTCTGTTAGTTTATTTGTTTGTTTGTTTGTTTGTTTTGTTAGCTGTTATAACTTTCAAGTGTTGTAGTTCCATACGTACCAAATCTCATCTTTCAGTGAAGGATGAGAAAGTAAGAATTTACAGTTCCTCAAATCTGCCTGACATCCTTTAATCATACAAAAATGCTGAGCACTGGGTAGGTGGCAGAAAGCAGGAGACGATGGGAGATTGATATGAAGGTTTGGTACACTCTCTGATTGCTCTCTATAGGAGGATTTGCAGAGTGATGTGGGTTGGGGCAGAGGTGAATTGTGTATATTTGTTCCTTAATAAAGTAAGTTATGTAACCTTGAGTGTCAACTTCAAGCTACTGACCAAGTCCACTATGCAAGCATTTTGAACAGCTAGCGAAACTACTGCAAGCTGAAGCAGACTAAAGATTGGCTACCTAGTCTCTATTTGAATTCCTATTAAATGTTTCTGTATTTGACCTGTGTTTAATAAAATAAATATAAAATTTGGAGTAACTGCTTGACCGAGTTCAGGAAAGCATTATTTTTGTCTATATTGATAAATGACATTTCTATCATTTCTTCTCTCACAGCTAAGTTTTGTGGTGACCCTGGAGTACCTGCTCAAGGGAAAAGAGAAGGCAAAAGCTTCATCTATCAGTCAGAAGTCTCTTTCAGCTGCAATCCTCCTTTTGTTTTGGTTGGCTCCAACACCAGGATTTGCCAAGCAGATGGCACGTGGAGTGGTTCTTCTCCTCGATGTATAGGTAAGGTTACACCCATAGTACTGAAATTTCTTGAAAGGCTTATTATTCCTTTTCCTGCTAAGTCAGTCTAGGAGCTTTCAGCTATTTTGAATTATCCTGATGTTTTTCTATATTCTTTAAGAGTCAGGTAATTTTATTTTTGTTTCTCTCATTGGCTAATTGCATGTTGTTGAACAAGCTTAATTTTGTTATACATTCATATATTTCATTAAAATATTGTAATTTGTTTTGTCTTTAATTTATTGTAATTTTTTTTAAAGAACCTACTCGTACAGCATGTGAAAATCCAGGAGTCCCAAGGCACGGGTCACAAAACAACACATTTGGCTATCAGGTAGAGTATACTATTTTTTGTTAACTTGCATATTAAAATATTTTTATACTACCTCAAAGTCTAGAAACTTCTGATTAGAGGTCCAGAAACTGCTCATGCCTTGCAAGATCTGGTTGCTGGAGTATTGCTGTGTTTCCTTATTTCTAGCTGTTGGATTACATTGACCTTGTGTCCCTATTAGCAATGTGTTACGTGAAACCCTGGTGATCAAGTTCTGCTTGTTTTCACCTTGGAGTTAGTTCATTATCTCCCCACCAATATATAAGTGTTCTCTACTGTTTATCAAGTAAGCTTTTTCTTCTGAAAAGTGTATATACTTGTGTGCCAAACTGCTAGTGTAGACATACTCTAAAAAACAATGGATTTTTTTTTCCTGAGAGCAATTCTGTTGTTGCATTTGGAAATTACGTGACCACAAATAAATCACAGAGTCACGGAGGATGGCAGGCACCTCTGGAGAGCTTCTAGTTTAACCCCCCTTCTCTAAGCAAGGTCAGCTGGAGCAGGTTGATCAGGGCTGTGTTCAGGTGGTTTTGAATGTTTCCAGAGATGGAGACTCCACAGCCTCTCTGAGCAACCTGTTCCACGTTGGTCACCCTTACAGTGAAAACACTTTTTCTTATTGTTAAACAGAATTCCTATGTTTCAATTTGTGCCTATTGTCTCTTGTCCTGCCACTGGGCACCACTGAAAAAAAAGTCTGTTTCTATCATCTTTCCTGCAGCCACTAAGTTTTAATACCCACTGCTAAGATTCCCCTTGAGCCTTTTCTTTTGCAGCCTGGCCAATTCCAGCTCTTCCAGTCACTCCTTGTATGCCAGATGCTCTAGTCCCTTGATCACCTTGATGGCCCATCACTGGACTCAATGCAGTATGTCCCTCTCTCCCTTGCACTGGTGAGCCCAGCACTGGACCCAGCACCCATTTGTGTCTCACCAGTGCTGAGGAGAGGCGAGGAATCACCTCCCTTGACCTGCTGGCAATCTTCTGCCTGATGCAGCCCAGGAGGCTGTTGGCCACCTTTTCTACAAGGGTATGTTGTGGAAAATGGTGTTTGCATATACTTCTGTTGGAAACAGAATTGTGAAATTTAAAATGCTTCTGAATTTCTGGTTTTGGGAATCTCACAAAGCAGTGGCGTCAGTGAGACGTTTTCATGGGTGAATGGTGTACAGATGCAAAAATGTGTCCTGTAATTTGCTAGGAATCTCTAAGGCAGTTGCAAAAAAACCAAGAGTTTCAACTATCCTGCTACATCTGTGTTTGGTGTCAGGGCTAAAAGCTCCAGACATGTGAACAGGACTAGGCAGAAGAGTAAACTAGCAGCTCCCTTGTATGTGGTGTCTGTCTAGTAGCAGGAGTTAAACAAAAACTGCGGATTTCCAGAAATGCAAGAAAGGGCTGATTGAAATTTGAGCAGATTCATAACATGAAATTAGTTTTTCAAAAGCAAAATGTGTAGCTAAAGACTTCTCAAATTTTAATGGCCAAAAACTTCTTTGGTTTGTAATCAACATGCTTAGTGATTGTTTTAGCAATCTTTGGGTTTTCAGGTTCTGCTAGATCACAATCATATGTGAGTGATAATATAATTGTCTCAGTTTTCTCCAGGGAATGAAGTGGTGTGCTGTTTCATGCCAAGATAGAATATGTAGGGGCTATACTTGAATATCCTTGGGCTAACTTCCTTTGGGTATAATACAATATTATGCTAGAGGGCAACTCTTTATTCAACTGTGTAAGAAAGGAATCATTGCAATGACCATTCTCTACAATTTTATTGTCACAGTTTCTCTGTCATATTAATGAGCTTTCTATCACTGAAGAAGCTAATGCAGGCTTTCTCATTTGTAATGTAGTTGTTGTAGTTGTGAAGGAAAGAATCACTTACAGCTAGCATAGCTAACTGTCAAAATACCAGGCAAAATGTCAACTGATAAATAATTTCTAGAAGAAGTGTAGTGCTGGCAGAATTTACAGACTTGATCCCACAGTTATAAGGTTAGTGCCTTGCAGATTTAAACTGTATGAGCTATAGTGTCCTTACCTAGTCAACAACTTATCCTCAAGGTCATGTAGTGAACTTGGTTTTATGTAGTAACTAAATGTCTATGCCATTTCTGGTTACTCTATGATTGCTTAGTTAATACAGAACAGGGTAGGAGTATCATTTGTACAGTTGAAGCTGAGTTTAGCTCTTTATTGGGTGGAAGCAACAGTGCAAATGACCAGTTCTACACAAGTTATTGTCTGTAAATCCTGGAAAGAAATATTACGTTACCATATATTCAATAATATTATGACACATTTAAACCACAAGCGTATTATAAACGAATTTAATTTCCTGTATGAATGGGATAATAATGACTTTTGCTTCCATCCACAGCAGAAAGGTAAAAAATAATTCTAAATTGTATGAAAATATGGAAGGTGAGGTGGCATTGATTTTCCTTTGCCTGATAGATCCATTCTCTACCATTTTAAAAAGATTATGCAAAATTAAGCAAAATGATTTGCAGTTGGCAAATGCATAACAAGGAGTTATTACTGTTGAATATATAAGATGGTTTTATGACTCTAACCCAGGTTTTGGGCTGTTGGTTGTTTTTGTTTTTTTTTTTTATCTCATTGTGGGGTTGGTGGTTGGCTTTTTTTGTGTGTGTTTTGGTTTGTTTTTTTTTTTTTTTTTTAATTCTCATAAATGCTTCACATTTAAACTAATATTAATAGGGTCATTTAAGTGAATTAATTATTAAGCTTTAAATTTATATCTCTGACTCAGAAAAAGCAAAATCAAGCTGTGGCCTGACAGTAGAATTCAAGTCTTCATGTGTGAAGTCCTGTTTTAAGTACTTTTTCAATACCTTCTCTTTTACCTGACTGTATCACTGGCTGTCACTTGCATTTCACAATACTAATGCCAAGTCGTGAACTTCCACAGCACTGGGTTTTTTTGTTCCCTGACTCTTGATTATTTGTTTTCCTATCATATTGATTGAATTGAAAGTTCAGGCATATACAACTTAATTCCAGGCTTGACTGAGACATGTCAAAACCTGGCCTCCCGGAACCTACACTAACAAAAGCACAAATACCACCACCTCACATTTGAATGGTGTTTCAACTGTTAAATAGGAGCTTTGTAGCAAAGAGAGAACAAAATTTTGCATGGATTTTATTGTTCAGTTTTTAATTCAGCAGCCAGAAGGATATCAGCTTCTTGTGTGTTCAAATAACATCAAAATACTAGTTTAGTGTTACTTGGGTATCAGGCATGGGATGTAAACGATTAACATCACCTGCTTTAATTGTTATGAATATGTATTTCTAGGACATTTACCTTTCATCTGAGTATTTTTGATTTGACAGGTTTGCCTTAACCATGTGCTACATTGAAGAGCTATTACAGAGACAAAATATCTTTAGCACTTAGTGAATACTGACTTCATCTGTAATCTGGAAAATAAATTGCTCCTTGCAAAGAAAATGTGGTTTTGAAATATTTCTTCAGATATATTGCTAGTAACATAGCAAATTGCTTATAGAACTTTCACCACACGCTGTTGTAACACAAGATACTACTAAATTGAAGAAACAGTTTAGAACTGCTTAGACCAATCAGTCATATACGTAAGATTTATTACTTCTCATACTTTTCCAACATGTTTTTGTAGAAATTCAGCTATTTTCCCCCACATTAAAGCCTAAAGGAAGACAAAATGCAGTCTGAATTTAGAAAGGAAAATAGCCACATTACAGTAGTGGTAGCCCTGTGTTAGCTTTTGGGTTCTATTTTATGAAATTCCTTATGAAACTTTATCTACAGATGTGGTGTAACCTTGCAAATAATCTCCTTCTGTGAATGTCATGCTTATGAGAACTTTAGTGTTGATTGAATAGTAGGATGAAATTCCAGGAGAATTGCTGTACTACCACAGTATAGCTATCTCCATTAGCACAGTTGGCATCACCACTGCATCAGTGAAAATTTCACAGAATCACAGAAACACAGAATGGTTTGGGTTGGAAGGGACCTTAAAGGTCATCCAGTTCCAATCCCCCTCCCATGGGCAGGGACACCTCCCGCTAGACCAGGCTGCTTAAAGCCTCATCCAGCCTGGCCTTGAACACCTCCAGGGAAGGGGCATCCACAACTTCTCTGGCCAACCTGCTCCAGTGTCTCACCATGCTTACAGTAAAAAATTTCTTCCTGATGTCCAATCTAAATCTACCCTCTTTCAGTTTGAGGCCATTACCCTGTGTCCTATCATTACACTCCCTGATAAAGAGTCCCTCCCCATCCTTCCTGTAGGCTCCCTTTAGGTACTGGAAGGCCGCTAAGAGGTCTCCCTGGAGCCTTCTCTTCTCCAGGCTGAACAACCCCAACGCTCTCAGCCTGTCCTCACAGGAGAGGTGCTCCAGCCCTCTGATCATCTTCGTGGCCCTCCGCTGGACCCACTCACAACAGGTCCATGTCCTTCTTATATTGGGGGCCCCAGAGCTGGACGCAGTACTCCAGGTGGGGTCTCACCAGAGCAGAGTAGAGGGGCAGAATCACCTCCCTCAACCTGCTGGCCATGCTTCTTTTGATGCAACCCAGGATGCGGTTGGCTTTCTGGGCTGCGAGTGCACATTGCCTGCTCATGTTGAGCTTCTCATCCACCAGCACACCCAAGTCCTTCTCCTCAGGGCTGCTATCAAGCCATTCTCCGCCCAACCTGTATTTGTGCCTGGGATTGCCATGACCCAGGTGCAGGACCTTGCACTTGGTCTGGTTGAACTTCATGAGGTTCGCACAGGCCCACCTCTCAAGCCTGTCAAGGTCCCTCTGGTTGGCATCCCTTCCCTCCAGCATGTCAACCATGCCACACAGCTTGGTGTCATTGGCTAACTTGCTGAGGGTGCACTCAATCCATGTCACCAACAAAGATGTTAAACAGCACTGGTCCCAGTACTGACCCCTAAGGAACACCACTCATCCCTGGTTTCCATGTGGACATTGAGCCATTGACTGCAACCCTTTGAGTGTGGCCATCTAGCCAGTTCCTTATCCACCGAGTGGTCCATCCATCAAATCCCTGCTTTTCCAATTTAGAGACCAGAATGTCATGCGGGACAGTGTTGAATGCTTTACATAAGTCCAGGTAAATGACGTCAGTTGCTCTCCCCTTCTCTACCAATGCTGTGGCAACATCATAGAAGGCCACCAAATTTGTCAGGCATGATTTGCCTTTGGTGAAGCCATGTTGGCTATCACAAATCACCTCCCTATTTTCCATGTGCCTTAGCAGTTTCCAGGAGGATCTGCTCCATGATCTTGCCAGACACAGAGGTGAGACTGACCGGTCTGTAGTTCCCTGAGTCATCCTTTTTTCCCTTTTTGAAAATGGGGGTTATGTTTCCCCTTTTCCAATCAGTGGGAACTTCACCAGATTGCCACGACTTTTCAAATATAATGGAAAGTGGCTTGGCAACTTCATCTGCCAGCTCCCTCAGGACCCATGGATGGATTTCATGGGGTTCTATGGACTTATGCACCTTCAGGTTCCTCAGATGGTCCCAAACCTGATTTTCTCCTACAGTGGGTGGTTCTTCATTCTCATAGACCCTGCCTTTGCATCCTGCCACTTGAGTGATGTGTTTGGAGCCCTTGCTGGTGAAGACTGAGGCAAATAATTAGTTTAAGCCTTATCAGACACCACCTAATTTTCCTGCTTCCTTCTGCTTCTCAGGATCCTGAGGTCTGTGGCTTCAGCCTGGTGTCAGTGGGGGATGTTAGTGTCAGCACCTGCAGTGCTTCACTGGCCTGAATGTGATTTTGACTTTGTTTTCCTTCTTTTTTTTTTTTTTTTTTCTCCCCTCTGTCATTCTTGATTCACTTGGGATTATTTGTAAAGTTTCTAGGACACTTTTACACCACTCACACTGCAGCTCCACATTATATTTCAATCTACTCTATTAGGCGCGTTTCATCTGTGTTAGATACTTGTTCTGTTTTACCCCTGAAACATGATTCTGTCCAGGTCTGCATTTCTTTAAGTGACCATGGGTGAGTTGTTCACAGCCATGGGGTCTCCAGTACCAAGCCTGTTTCACATGTCTTATCATATCCACACCTGTACTCTTCTTCACAGTATTCTGTGTCCCTATTTCTCAAGGCCTTTGCTATCATTCCAGTGCCAGTCCTGTACTTCTCCATACCACATCACGTTACTGGTAAATAGCTCATTCTGCACATAATAGATTCTTGTTACTACTATGGATATAAAGCTGTGGTTGTATACCATACAAAGATAAAGGAAGGCATAAACATTAGTCATAGCCAATTGATCACAAGAAAATTTGATGCTACAGCTAAACCAAGTTTAAAAAATAAAAAAAAAAAAAAAAAAGGAAAAAAAAAAGCTCCATGTGAGCTCTTGAGCTCAAGACACTGTTAGACAAAGGAAGCCTGGCATGCCTCTGCCCAGAGGTCTTGCAGACTCAGTAGCCTGTCACTAGTAATGGCAATACTGTATTACCAGGTTACCGAACTGCAGATACAGCAAACACTGAAAGAGTTGTGTTTTTGTTCATGTAAAATATGATGCTAAAGGCTAGTGAAGAGAAATAACAGACGTTCACTTAGCCTCTTGATCCTTTGGCATGAATTGCTGGTGATGAAAAAGCTTGTTAAAGTATCTTCGTGTTCTTTGGCAAACTGAAGACCAATAAAAAATTGAATGTAGAGTAACTAATGAGAATTAGAAATATCTTCTATTCTTATAAGGATTATAAGAAATAATAAAGAAATTATTATTATTAGTAGTAGTGGTATTAATATTATTACTGTTCTTATTATTATAAAATATTATAATAATATTATTTTTGGTGAAAATAATTATGTAGAGTACTATTTTATTCTTTATAAATGGGTGCAGCTTGATATTTATGCATTTTCTTCTCAAATTGCTATTTCTCCTCTTAGGGAATAGCAGATATATGGTCTTTGGTTCTCAGCAAAAGGAAAACTTAGTGATGCTGATTTTTGGAATATCCAAACCATAACTGACACTATGGAGAAAGCAGCTATGGAACACAGATGATAAAGCTGTATACAAGGAAATATTTTTAATTTTTTTTCAGGATTGGATGCAAACACTGTTGCATATAGAACAGTTCTTCCCTAAAACAGAGAAACAGAGAGTACAGTGAACACAGATATTTCAACAGTTTCCCCAGTTCTCCCCACTAGTGCTTCTATTCAAGCTGCATAACAAAAAAATTCAGACGAATCAGAACACCTCAAGACTGGGAATTTTTTAAGACCATAGAAGGCTGTATTATAGCACCACCTGGTGCCTCTGGCACAAGAATATTGCAAAATAGACTTCCAGAAAGTAATTTTTAAATTACTTTATTTATTTTATTTTTAATAATTGCATATGTCTTGTAAGCTTTATCGGTTTTAGGAACAGGGAGCCTCATTCCTTTATTTATTTATTCATCATCTTGAGTTGCATGGTAGCACTTCTAAGAAGATCTTAATCACTTGAGCAACTGTTTTATTTTTGATACTACCTTTGGGGCTTATGTGTATAAAAGTTTTTTTTCCCTAACAAGGAAAATACAGATGAAATCCATTTTGTTGGTGGAAATAAGGATAACAGTTTCACTAGTAGCTACTGTTTGGATAAAGAAATTGGTATTGCAACAACTGGTTGCAATATCAACAATGGTCTGATTTGAGTTCTGTTGCTTGTTGTGGTTTTTTTTTTCTTTTTTTGTGGGTTTTTTTTTGTGTTTTTGTTTTGTTTTGTTTTGTTTTTAAATTGTGGAATGCTAGCAACTCAACCTGTCCACTTATTTGGCAACTTGAGCCATTTCCTTATCTCACTGATATATTTCTCATACTAAAGAACTGGTTTGATGTTTAGGCAACCAAGTTTCTGTGAAACCATAAGGTAGGTAGAGTTGCAGACAAGATGGGCAGACAGTGAAAAAAAATTCTATGTATTTCTTGGTTCTGCTCTTCAGGTGAACAGTTTTCCTTCAGTGTATCAGTCCAGCAGAAGACTCAGTTCATAAAGAACTAATCCGAAGTTATGAACAGGCAGCTAAAGAAGAGAGAGGTGTTAAAGAAAATTGAAAAAAACACACCTTCTTCCTTTTTTTCACTGTTACCTATTGAGTCCTGTAGGTCTAAATTATGGACACAATTTTTCATCTCTTTCAACTCATGAAGTATGAACTTTCTGTTAAGGCCATTCCTGATGAGTAGAGTCACAATATATTGAATTTCACTGAATATACTGAATTCATTTTTTTGATCTATTGTCTTTTTATTCCTCTAAAGAGATTCTATACAATGAGAAATTTATTGTAGGTAATATCCTACTAAAAAGTAGGTGAAAATTTCAAGATTGCAGTTATCTGATTAATTCAGTATTGCTCATATTTAAGTGGTGTTGAGCTAATATATGAAAGATAATCACATCATGAGAACTGTTGAACTCTGAAAAGAAGAAAAGTTGTTTTTTCTTTTTTTATTTAAAGAGAATGTAGCACATAAAATATCAATTGAAAATAAGTGAGGTGGTGTAACTGTAACTAAGCAGTAAAAGCCATACAGTAGCTACTTCTGGAGTTGCTATTGACTACTAGAGTTTGAATCTCTAACTTAGTTACAGTTTAGAATTACGTATTTCAGTATAAGGTGACAATTAACCTCTTTACCTCATCGACTTCTATGATGTCCAGCTACTCCACATCACAAAACAATTGTATTTTTTCTTAAATATTTTATATTCAGGAAGATCATACAGTCAACTTTGAAAGAATAAAGTGGAAAGAAAATTAAGTTGCTATTCAGATGTATATTAAAAAATTACATTTAACTGTTAAGTTGAGGTTTGGTTTTAGTTGGATTTTTTTTGTGTGAGCAAGGATGAAAGGGTCCTGGTTTTAAAGACAGTGCCAAAGTATTAACTTCCTTGATAGCTCAGCATTAATAGGGCAGGTGTTTCTTCCATAGTTGTGAATGGAGGTTGCTTCAATAAAGGCAGATTACTGAAATGAACAAATCTTTCATAAGACTAGTTCTTGCTGTAAAATAACATATTGGTGGTGGTTGTTTTAACTAGGCTCTTTACCACACAAAAACAATACTTCTGTTTCTATTTGGTGCAACTTCTAAAACTTCTAGTGTTTTCCCACTTTATGCTTAATTGTGAAAGTGATTTAGTGCATTTTCTTCAAATTCTTTTAAAAGTAATTACATAGTCCAGTGAACACAGTAAAGAGGAAAAAAAAAAAAAGGAATTTTAAATCACGTACTGTGATGATGAGCTACTATCTGTAGTTCATGGGTTATTATTAAATTTCATTCTGATGAGAAGCTTAAGCTGAAATGCAATAGTACTATAAAGTTTCATATGACTCCTTGTAGCAGTAAAATGCTGTTTCCCACGACTAAACTATTGTGAGTCTATGTTTTACCTTTGAGCATCAATTTGAATCAAGTGTTATATATTTAAACAAAATAATGAATGCCTCCAAAAAAAAAAAAAAAAAAGCCCAACCCAGAATGATAAATGTGCTGTCACAAACAGATCAAAGTTTTTAACTTCTTGTTTAAACATGAGTTGATAAATATATTAATACAGGTCACTGCAGAACAGAAGATGTGATCTATGCACCTTAATATTTGAGTTAACCACTCACAGCATGTAATAAACTACTCTCTGAATTATATACTTGTAATTTAATTTCCCTGCTTTTGATGGAAAAAAAGAATTATTTGTATTCTCATCAATGTCACCATGACTGGACATGTTGAACAAGTTATTCCGTGGTTTGTTTGTGCAGAAACTGTTATTGACTAAAGAATTCTATTTTCCTTTTTATGCAACACATACCCGTAATAAAAATAATAATTAAAATCTAATCTCAGATGAATTACTACTGTAAATTGTAATGTGCTTGTGTTCAAGTTTCTATTATCTGCATGGTATAAAGAACAATTTTATTTTTTTACCTCTTGTCATCAAAAAAACAAAATTAAAATAATATAGGAACATTACAGTTTCTGAAGCATGAGACAGTGTTGTCGACCAGGCCTTGTCTGTTCCAATGAAATATTTCTCATTATAATTTGTGAATTCATCCAGCATTCCATGGGTTTAGTTAAGCAAAGGTCCAGCAGAATCTATTACCCATTTCAGCTCCGTGACTTCCCTGGTTTGGTGCAAGGTTGCCTAACTGGCACCTCCTTGGTCCAGAGCTAGGAAACCTCAGTGAGCTTGGTTTCCAACCTCACCATGCCTCAACTGTTTCGGGCCCAAAGCATCACACCAGAGAGACCACAGAAGAAGAGGTTTCGATTTTCTTCCATGGAGGATCACAGTTTATTTTGTGAAGAAGTTTACTATCAAATTTTGGAAAAAAAAATAACTCACACTGATATTTCCTCATAACAATATTACTGTGATTTTTACTTTTCAACAGGTGGGAAATGTTGTTCAATTTCAATGTAAAAAAGGACACCTTCTCCATGGCTCAACAACACGAACTTGCCTTCCTGATCTTACATGGAGTGGAATCCAGCCAGAATGTATACGTAAGTAAATGATAGATTTTTGACCTAACAATTTTTTATCTAGGCTATTTATGTACAGTAACATTGTTATGAAGTTAACTTAATTTACATAGTTTTATTAACTTAATACAAATTTGCATTACTAGCCTACAGCAGCTAGAAATGCAATTTTGCGAGTCAATTTTTCAACAATAGCCTGTAGAATTAAAAAACAAAACAACACAAAATAATGAGAATAACAAACAACTTCTCATCTAGAGAGAAGTTGAAAATAGTAAGTTTCTTTCTAAGATGGTGCAACCTTTCCAATGAAGATAGTGAAAGAATTGGGAGGAGGTGGTGAGAATAGGACATGTAGGAAAGCCTGCACAACCCTAAGTTGTACTGGAGCACATAGTTACAATCAGTTCTAGTAAAGAGTTTGAGCTGTTTCCCAATTAAGGAGTCAGGGTATTTTAAGAAGGGGTAAAAATGTTCTCTTCATTTCAGAATCACCTTGCTTGGGTACATGAAGTAGCATTTAATTTCTTATCTCTTTTACACTACAGTAAATAGTGCTAATTTACTGAAGGTATAACATCATGGTTAATCTTTCTATTTTTTCAGCTAGCAAGCTGTATTTTTCTGGAAATAGTCTCACGTTATAGGGTCTGACCTTGTAGAATCACTTCAGTGTATGGAGAGCACATCCACAGAAGAAAACAGCGTTAATGTTTCAGTTGGTGCTAGTGTTCTCCCTAAGCAAACAGCAAATCAGTAGCTCAGTGTGTTGAAAGGTGTGAGTAAGTAGTAAGATGTGAGCTGCTTGTGTTTGCATATGCAGACAATTAATTTTGGACGTGTAAGTGCATTTATGTTGGTTCTTGGTCCCTTGAAATTGAAAGATCCATTTTCAAGGGTGTATTCACAGGCTCAGGATAGTAATTTATGGACTATGTAGTAATTTGTAATTTGAATCAAAAATATATTAATATGTTATATTTATTAATGCTTTTTTCTTCATTAGTTACCTGTCAGAATGGGTATAGATTATTTTTTCAGAAATATTTTCACCATTTTGACTGAGGAATATTTTATCTTTTCTTTGTAGCTCACAGCTGTAAACAACCAGAAACACCAACTCATGCTAATGTTGCAGGAATGGATCTTCCCTCGCTTGGTTATACTTTGATTTACACTTGCCAGCCGGGCTTTTTCCTGGCGGGAGGATCAGAGCATAGAGCCTGTAGGTCTGATGGCACATGGACTGGGAAAGTTCCAGTTTGTGAAGGTAAACACTTCTGTTTCCCACTCATCTATTATATTCCGTTATTTTCTTTACTTGCAGTCTAATAAGATAAGGCAGAGTGGCAAGGAGAACTAAGAGAAAGAACATATAAGAGGATAACTAATCCTTTGCCAGTTGTGTTTAATGTGACATATGCTTTCATGTACTTGTCTTTCGTTGGCATGCTCAGAGGTGTCAATTCCAGATATAATTCTGGAGGCCAAATACTTGGGTAACGCCTGCTTTTAGACTTCTGACTGAATCAGGTGTGGACTACATTCTCATAAGCTCAGTGAAGTAAGAATCTCGGTGTTTTTGCACATACCTATTAAACTTAGATCAGGATAATTTTATTTACAGAGACTGTGTCAGCTGCAAGACCTCTATGACAGTTGCAGTACTACCGTGATATAGCTGCCATCATGGAAACGTGGTGGGATGACTCGCACAACTGGAATGCTGCGATGAATTGCTATAATCTCTTCAGAAGAGATAGGCAAGGAAGGAGAGGCGCTGGGGTAGCCTTGTATGCTAGGGAGTGTTTTGACTGACTAGAACTTGATGATGATGATGATAGGGTTGAGTGTTTATGGGTAAGAATCAGGGTGAAGGCCAACAAGGCAGATATCGTGGTGAGAGTTTCTTGGGAGACCCGATCAGGATGAAGAGGCAGACAAAATATTCTATAAGCAGTTGGGAGAAGCCTCACAATCTCTTGCCCTTGTTCTCATGGGAGACTTCAACTCACCAGATGTCTGCTGGAAATACAATATAGCAGAAACAAAACAGTCTAGGCGGTTCCTGGAGTGTGTGAAAGATAACTTCCTGACACAGCTGGTGAGGAAGCCAACTAGGGAGGGTCTCCTGCTGGACCAGTTGTTCACCAACAGAGAAGGACTTGTGGGTGATGTGATGGTTGCAGGCGTTCTTGGGCGTCTTGGGCATAGTGATCACAAAATGATAGAATTTTCAATTCTTGGAGAAGTAAGGAGGGAGATTAGCAGAACTGCCACTTTGAACTTCAGTAAGTTTGCAGACAATGCCAAATTGGGCAGGATTATTGGTCTGCTTGGGGTAAGAAGGTCCTACAGAGGGATCTGGACAGGCTGGATCCATGGGCTGAGGCCAATGGTATGAGATTCAAGGCCAAGTGCCAGCTCCTGCACTTGGGTCACAACAACCCCATGCAGTGCTACAGGCCTGGGGAAGTGTGGCTGGAAAGCTGCCTGGTGGAAAATGACCTGGGAGTGTTGGTCAACAGCCAGCTGAATATGAGCCAGCAGTGTGCCCAGGTGGCCAAGAAGGCCAATAGCAACCTGGCCTTAAGTTGCACTAGAGAGGGTTCAGGTTGGGTATTAGGTAAAAGTTTCTTCACCGAAAGGATTGTAAAGCATTAGAACAGGCTGCCCAGGGAAGTGGTTGAGTCACCATCTATGGAGGTATTTCAAAGACACGTATATGAGGTGCTTAGGGACATAGTATAGTGGTGGACATGGCAGTGCTAGGTTAACTGTTGGACTCAATGGTCATAAAGGTCTTTTCCAACCTAAACAATTCTATTATTCTATTCTAATATTGGAGAAGGATGCCTGAAGTCCAAGTAGGTGTTTGAATTTCTGCATGGAATTAACCCATAGGGTTTAAAATTATTTTATATTTGTATGTAAGCAGCAATATACTACTTGCAAACAAAATGTATCTACTTTGTCCTTCATGTTCCAACACATCTATTTTTTTTTTAATTTTTACTACTTACTTTGTCATGGCAGGGCACGAAAAAATATCATGGCAAAATCATGATGAAAGTGGTGTTTTTCATGTGAGATAAGAAACATCCTCAAGTATAGCAACTGTTTGGAATCCTATTTCCTGAATAATTAAAGCACCTTTCAGATTACTGATATCTAATGTTTCAGATGTGTTTATCCCCAGTGCTCTTACAGAGGCGTTCAAAGGCTATATAGCCAAACACTGGTACTTGGAAGGGAAATAGGAAATGAGTATTTTGTATTACTGAAAAACAGGTGTCCTGGCATTATATGCCAGGCAAGTGCTGGGGGAAAACAGACCACAGTTTTGGGAAAGTGTTAGAAAGCAAGCTGCCAGGAAGCTTATGACTTGTTCAGTACTCAGGAAGTGTTATGGCAGGCCATATTTTGATCCAAGAATTTTCTGCCAATAATATTGAAACAAGTAGTATTAGCTGTCTTTTCTGATAATAAGGAACCCTTTTTTTATAAAGTATTGTGGTAACTATGAGTGTATCTACCTTGTCATATAACTTAGTTTTCCAACGTTCTGAGAAAATGTTACAGAAATGCAAAATTTTTAGGATCAGCAGTCTTGCTTCTTGCTTTTTAGCAGTGGAGAAAGCTAAGAATGAGCAACATAGTGTAAAGTATTAGCTCTCATTAGATAAAGTAAAATATCTCTTAAATATTTTCAATATTACTTATTAGAAAGACTTTAAACACCTCTCTCCTGTGGAAGGGAGAGGAGAAGCAGGTCAGATTGTTCACCTGTGATTGTGAACTTCACAACAGTAACTTGGAAATGGATTAAAAGGAATAAAACATTTGGAGTTGAGACCTCTAAAAAGATCTGTAGGGGAATTAAACCACAATTTGGTCCTTTAAGTACAAAACTGCAATTGTTAAAGTTGTACTCAGCAAATATCTGTACCTAGAAATTTAAATTCCATAGATAACTTGTTTTAGTTTGGGGTTTGTATTTAAAATTTGTATTTAAATTTTATTTTGTATTTAAAATTTCAGTCTGAACTTGACTGGAAATGTGTCCACCTTGACAAGACTGATTGACTCATCAGCTTTTTATATTAAAGCCCTTTGGAAAGGATCAACCAGATGTTTCTAACCTGAGCTTGATATAATCAAAAACCATATGCTGTTGAAGCATGCCCTCCAGGTCAACCATGTTCAGTGAAGTTCAGTAAGTTTCTTTCAAAACAGAGAGGAAATAGAGATTAATCAACCAGTAAGAACAAGCCATGAGAACTTTTGGTTGAATTCCAACCCCAGCCCTTGTTTCTTGCGAGTTTTAATCTATATACCAAAAGCAAGCCTTCTGTAATAAGCTAAAAGTTATTCTCAAGAAAAGTATTCCCAGTGCTTCATGCTAAGGTTTCCTTTTTATCCAGAAAAATGCTCCACTCAAGTAGAAGGAAGTTGCTTTTCTTGTCTTTTTTTTTTTTTTTTTTTTTTTTTTTTTTTTTTTTTTTTTTGAGTATCGATCAGAGAGAAAAGGCCTGGGTTCAATGCCGAGATCCAAAATACAAATATTGAAATAACCATTGGAGCAAGGAATGGAGCCTAGTGCTGCATGAGAGTATTCTACATTAGGAGACAGAATAATGTGTCTTCTTTATAGCCCAGTGAATCCAAATTAGTTTCTGCAAAATAAAATTGCTTCAGCTGCAAGAAATGACACTGTCCCATTGCATTTGGTTCATCATCTTCAGTGGTGGGAGAGTTCCTGATTTAAGCAGAGAAGAAATGAATTTCTCCAACTTCCAGTGCTCAAATCACTTGAGCGATTGGCGATGCTGTGGACAGCCTCATTTCTTTCTTTGTGTTGCTAGTCTTCAAAGAAACAGTGACCTTCTCCTCCATTGTTAAGAGATTAAGCACGAATCTTTGGGTTTTCAGTCTTGAACACAACATGTCCCACTCAGTACTGTTGAAAATAATTAAGTCCTGGAAAGGAACATTATTTAAAACACCCTTGTTATGTATTTCTTCACTGTTTGGTGTTACGTTTCTTCCAGTCAGAGCACTATTCACAGTGCTGTTTTGTGTCGATCCCAATTTAAATGACGTAACTTGCCTTAGATGACATATTAGAAGACATCTTACATATTAGATGCATAGTCCAGGATTGTGAATTCTGAAATGTGGATTCTGAAGTGAAAGTCTATGCTGTTTGGGTGTTGCAAGTGACTTGGTAGCATCCAGGTGACTGACTGGAGAAAACGCAGCAAAAGAGGAAATCTGCTGGCGTGTGGTCCTGTGATATTAAGGCTTGATACTAACTGAAATCTCATTTGTATTTTATTTGAAACACCAACTTACATCCTTTGTAACAAATAAGTTCCATTATGGAAATTATTTTCCTAGTTTCTGAGTAACATATTTGCCATTGATTTGTCTTTTTGTCATTCATTCTTTCTAACAGCTGGTTCCAAAATATTAGTGAAGGACCCCAGACCGGCTTTGGGAACACCAAGTCCCAAACTAAGTGGTAAGTACTTTGAGCTTTATATAGTTTTAAACCATTTCTGGAGAAAAGACAAGAATCAATTTAGTGAGACTGCACTGAATGGCTTAGAATGAATAAAGGGTATTAGATTAGGCATTACATTAATAGAACAAAAACATCATTAATTAAATTATTCCCCAATGTTTAAGTCCATCTAGACTATATGGTATTATTAATATCTATATACAGTTTCTGATTGTTATGTGATGAGAGTTCTATTGGTTTAACTGGAACCACTGTGTTCTTTGTAAGATCTTATGCAATTTACCCATTCAGATACTATACTACTCACCCAGAAATAATTTAAAAACATGTTGTTTCACAGTTTTTTTCACAGTCTTATGCTTCTTTTACATGTTGATAATTTAAATTGCTTTACCCAAATACTTCAGTATTAGCCTTCAACTTAGCCTTCAAAAAAGCTAATTTAGCCTAGAGAAGGTAGTCTCTCTAACTCTGGCTAAAGACAACTCCAGTTTTAACTGGTTTGCTAAAGGAGACATCTTTGGATGTTCTGACTAGATCCAAGAGAAACCTTTCTCTGTCCACTGCAGAGAGTTTTTGAAGAGGGAAATCTCCTTAACTAAACCAAGCCTTTAACTACAACTCTATTAAAGAAATAAAGATTTAAAAGTAATTCCTTAGTATATGGGGTTTTGGGCTGTTTTGTGGGACATTTTTTTGTTTGTTTTCATTTTTTTTTATTAAAAAAACCAGGTTGCACACTACTTCAAAACTGTGTTTGTCAATGATGTACTGCACAGTAGTCGTATTACCGTTTTTTTTGTTCAGAAGCATTTTGTACAATCTCAAATAATTGCAAATAAAGTACATAAAGATCAGTTTTCCTGAAAGCAGGGAAATAAATTTCAGGCAGATCACAAATCAATAGCATCAGACTGTTTGCACTATGCAGTTTCCATGATTGCAGTTTGCAGGCCAGTATCTAGGTGTTTTGGTTTTATGTGTTTACTTGTCAAAAAATATACGCATATATACATATGCATACACAAATAAAAAACTAGGAAAGCTCTTTTACCCTCCATGGGGAAGGCAACCTACCTCTGTGACCCATAAAATAAATGATGAAGGAAGACTGTTGGGTATTGCAGTGTGCTCCAGTGTTGAATTTCAGGATAACCTGGGAAAGAATGGGGCAAGTATTCTTCTGTGTTTATCTGATATGAGATGTCAACACACACACAAACCAGAGTTTTAAGTTCTATGTGAATGATTCCAAATAATGTGAAAGTGCTGATTTTAAATAGTGATTATTTGTTATAGGGCTAAGTTTGATAAATTTCCTTTGGAAAGGGTATTAAACCAATCCTAAATCGCCTTCAATTTAATTGTTTAAATGGTATCTCCTGTTAAGATTTTAAAGATTTGAATGTGTCTGCTTTTGCTGGATAGGTATTTTTTTTTTTTTTAAACCATACCGTTGCTGGAATAACATGACTTAAATTAATCATTTTACAGTTGGATAATGCTAAATTTCAAATATAAAGGCATAAATCTAGCATATTTATTCTCCCTGCAGTTTATGACCTTTTTCTTAATTTTAAATTAGGGGATTTTTTTTTCTCCTGGTGAAGCTCATGATTTTAAGCATTGGAAGACAAGACAAAATGTCTTTTATAAATTTTTCATTAGAAAAAATGACTAGGTAATAAAGAAGATGCTTATAATCTTTTCATGTCATTTAAATATACTTGTAAAATTTTTGATATATAAATTGATATTAATTTATGCAAAAATGAATCCTAGCAGTATGTCCCTGCCTGTGTGTGCTGGCATAGATAAGATTCTGCAGCGAGAGGAATATGGTCTTTTGGTTACAGCTGTTAAATTAGATTTTGTGAAATTCATTTAATTTTAGGACATACCCATATTGGAGGAAAGGAGCAAAAGAAGGTACAGTTGTGGTTGTGTTCTTCAGTACGAATACATTCATTTCATAAATATGAAATGTTTTTTAATGTTAAAATTTGCCTAACAGACTTAAAAATAGAGAAGGTAAAGTAGAGAAAATGCTAATATTTATCATATATTTTGTTGGATGCTTGACTTCCTAAGTACTAAATATTGAAAAATGTATTGAAACATGTTTGATGTTTATATAGTTCCTGATGATGTATTTGCCCAAAATTATATATGGAAAGGATCTTACAATTACAAAAGCAAGAAACAACCCATGACTTTGACAGTCACCAGTTTCAATGCAACTTCAGGAAGAGTAAATGCGACACTTACAAACAGCAATATGGAATTGCTGCTATCAGGTATGGGATAAGAAAAACTAATTTCCATTTCATTTTTTCTGCCTTATAAACATTGGTTCCCTGTAACTTTATACATAACACTTAAACTTTTAACGTCTTCTGAAATTTTCTTAGCTTATCAAAGAAATTTTCATTCTAGTTCAGCTCCTTTTCAAAGGTCAGGATATTTCCACCTTTCCCTTCTCTCCCCTTTTTTAGTTTCCCAGGTTTTTATTATATTTGGAGTTAATTATATTTTAGTTATCATATTTAGAGTCACTGAGGAATGAAAGAAACATCCTAATTCTCATGTTTCTTCCTTAAATGTTATAAATAAACTTAAATTACCGTTCCTGAGATTTTTTTTTAATTCTTAATCGTACAATTTCCCTACAATAGCCTATTAATGACTAATAAGTGATACAATGCAGCAAGGCTGTAATAAGACCTAGCAAGGCAGAGATACTTAATGAACTTGGAGAGCATGGAGAGATTACGCTTGTTAGACTAGCTGATATAGTTGAAAAAAGTAGCTACCCTTCATGCTGTAGTTTCAGAAGAAGCCCTTGATTGCAATCTTCATTTATGATATTCCACAGTCCCTGCCACACAGAGCACTGTTGCCATGGTTATGCTGGCACAATATGCACAGTTCTCTACACTGTGAACCATCATCAGAAACTGCAGATATGGCTTGACAAGCAAGCAAACAAAAATACTCTAAAAAATGTTTGCGTTCATAGTTTTTGTTTGATTTTCAAACTCTGTCAGTCCCTTGATTGAGACATCTCAGCTACACAGACAATGGGCCTGTAACACCACAAGAGTGGCAGGCTATGACACAGGGGTGTGAATAAGCATAAAAGAAACACCTGAAATCAATATTACCGCTCAAAACTTAGTTTCTTAAAACGTCACTCTCTGTCTACAACACTTTTTGTAGGACTGAAGAGGCCTAAAAAATGCAGTCAAGTATAGGCTGGACACTTCTGGTTTTAATCTTGTTTTCTGAAGTAGTTTAACATCACTCTTTATCCCAGAGGTGTTAGCAAGGACAGAAGTGACAGAACATTAACCTGTTGGAAAAAAGAGAGTGGAGAAAGTTTAGTCCATATGTTTCTGAGAGGGGCTGTCTACAGGAAGAATGTAATGGGCCAAAGAAACCATGTGTCCATTGAGCTTATTTTCTAGTATCTAGTAGAGGGGTGAATTTTTGTCATTAGGTTTGTCTCTTGAAAGTACTTTGCAGGTGTCCTTTCAAAAGTCACACTTGAGAGGACTGAATGTTTCATAAAATATTTTCTGGCTGGTAACTGTGTCTTGACTGTCTGTGTGAACTTATTCTATCATACGATAACTGCTTAGTTTCAGTCATGTAATTTCTGTGAGGGTATTAGATGCAGCAGATGTAGTATTTCATGGGTTTTGGATTAGTAAAAGTAAAAACTATGTTTTCTTACTCAACCAACCTTCACTTCCAAATAAAAAGGTTCTCTCAATTGGACACAAAAGTGATAACAAATGTCCATTTTTTGCTCTATATACAGGCATTGAACACATCATCAGGTAGTTAATATTATTTTCTTTCCTTATTTTGCAGATAGAACATTGAGATCCTGTATATTGAAGGAGTATCTTAGGGCCAGGGTAGTAGGGATGGATCAAAAAAGACATTTGGATGCTATAGAGCTGATTTCTCCTATACTTAACTAGTAGGTTCCTGAAGTGAAAAGTTGTTCTCTCCCTGTGCAGCACTTACTGTTTTGCATTCCATCATTTGCTGCATCTTTTTTTTCTTTTTATTTTGACACCTGTGCTTGCTGTAATTATAGTATACGTCTCTGTCACAGGTTAGAAATGGACGTATTCTTTTGATCAGGTTAGCATGAGTGAACATAGCAATGCTATTATAGGGATTAAGAAAAAAGAAAGATACAGTTTTTACTTGTTTATTTGGTTGAGATTAAACACTCTCTAGGAAACCAGTTGCCAACTCTGAGGAAGCACATTGGCCTTTCACGAAGAAATGCTTGTGAATCCACCACTGTAAATTAGCAGATAATTAGGTGCCTTGGTCTGTGGGAAGAATTTTCTCTATGCTCTTGTTTGAGTGCACGAACATAATGTTGGTGCCCACATGCACACACCATAGCCCTCAGCCTGAGGAAAATATTTCCTAATGCACATTTATAAGATACAAAATTCCAAATGATTTCTAGATGCATACTGCCTAAGCTCTTGAAGTGACCAAACACTAGGTGATAATGTTAACTCAGTCCTGAAGACAAGAGAATAAACCCTGTTTTACCAAGGCACATTCGAGTTCAGTGCATTGTTAGCATGAAAGTAAGTCTGCTTGTTAGCTCAGAGATTATTTATATATAATGATACCTCCTATAGAGCAATCACCTATCCTTAATGTGGAGAAAGTCTTTGTCCTGTAAATGAGAAATATGAATTAGGAATCTCATTGCCCTGTCCCTTACTGCAGCTTCTGAAGCGAGCTAGGAAGTTTGCATGTTAACCTGAATTGAACTTTTGAGATGCCTGTCTCAGCATAGTCTAGTGAGAGCCTAGCGTGAATAAACTAAAGGAGAGGACAAATTTAAACGTCTTTTCTTAGTTGGGATACATCTGGGCATGTGATCTGTTTCCATTTTATAAGATTTTGGTTTTTGCAGATTAGCAGCCAGCAAGACAGGTGTGACCATGTTTCTTCTTCTCTGGAATTCCTTTTAACATAGTCATATCACCCACCATTTTCTTCTGACCACGTATAACAAAGCCTAACTATTAGTCAAAAAACTCTGCTGTCTCCCAGATCATCTCTTTGCAGCACTGCAACTCCAATATTAAGCTATTCGTTTGTGCCAACATTTTTTCCTTCTCTACCTTAAGATGCAAAGGGCACTAAGTACCTGAGCATTTCCTTCCTTCCACCACTGTGTTAGCTGCTGGTTTTGCACAGCCTTAGTTATATTTTTTCTCACTGGAGAGCTGCTCTATCACTCTGCTCCTCAGCTGGCTAGGGGAAAGAAAATACAACGAAAGGTGCATGGATCAAAATAAGGACAGAGAGATCACTCAGCAATTACTGTCATGGGCAAAACAGACTCAACTTGTGGAAATTAATTTAATTTATTGCCAATCAAATGAAAGTAGGGTGATGAGAAATAAAACCAAATCTTTAAACACCTTTCCCCACTCTTCACTTCTTCCTGGACTCAACTTCACTCCCAGTTTCTCTACTTCCTGCCCTCTGAGCAGCACAGGGGGATGGGGAATGGGGGTTGTAGTCAGTTCATCACACTTCCTCCTCACTCTCTTCTCCTGCTCCAGCGTGGGGTCCCACCCACAGGAGACAGTCCTCCACAAACTTCTGCAACATGGGTCCTTCCCACTGGCTCCAGTCCTTCATGAACTGCTCCAAGGTGTGTCCTTTCCATGCGTCCTTTCCACAGAGTGCAGTCCTTCAGGAACGGACTGCTCTAGCATGCGTCCCCTCAGGGGTCACAAGTCCTGCCAGAAAACCTGCTCTAGCATGGGGTCCTCTCTCCATGGGTGCTCCAGTGTGGGCTTCCCATGGGGTCACAGCCTCCTTTGGGCATCCACCTGCTCCAGCATGTGGTCCTCCACAGGCTACAGGTGGATATCTGCTCCACTATTAATGTCCATGGGCTGCAGGAGGACAGCCTGCCTCACCATGGTCTTCACCATGGGCTGCAGTGGAATCTCTGCTCCAGTGCCTGGAGCACCTTATCCCCCTCCTTCTCCACTGACTTTGGTGTCTGCAGAGGTGTTTCTCACATATTCTCCCTCCCCTCTTCTGACTGCTGCTGGTGTTGCACCGGTATTTCCCCCGGCTTCTTAAATACATTATCACAGAGGGGCTACCACCACTGCTGATTGGCTCAGCCTTAGCCTAGTCTTGGAAACAGCTCTGTCAGACATAGGGGAAGCTTCTAGCAGCTTGTCAAGAAGCCATCCCTGCAGGCGCCCCCCCATCGCCCAAACCCCCTCCAAACCTTGTCACATAAACCCAATGCAAAGAGCCAGTTCCTTCTATGTCTCGGTGCTGTCTTCAGTTCTTGTTAACATCACAGAATTTGGATGAACATAAAAATGTGAAATGACCAAATTCAAGGGTACTGCTGTTACTTGAGTTTTCAGTCAAGAAAAAGGGATCTAGTTAATTAATGTGTAGTTAACACATACTAACTAAACCTAGTCTGAAGTCATCCACGTCTGTTAGTCAGTAATTTTTTTTTTTTTTAAAAAGGAGGAATGAAAGCCAGTGTTTAATTCTAATTCGTTTACAGCATGAAGACTGTTCTATGATGTATTGAGTCACAAAAATCAGTGAATTTTAATTTCAGTTTGGTGGAATTTTCTGGAGGTGGAAGTATAGTTTTTTGGGTTTTTTTTTCTTTTTCTTGGTTTCGATTTTAGTTTTAGTTTTGTTACTGTTTAAGTTTTAGCCATTGTTAGCTTCTGTTCATGTGAAGTGCAATATAACTGTGTGTGATTCTACAAATAGAAGATTTCATATGAAATGAACTTCATAAGAATTTCAGTGCTCTGCCAGAAAGGAAATGATCATACTAGAGAGGTCTTCAATTTAAAACCTGAGTTTTAAACCATTAATTGATAACAATGGTTAAAAATGTGGGTGATTGTCTTTGTAATGGAAGACTAAATCACTAAGCATATCATACTATTTTATTTTCATTCTCCAAATTAACAAATAAAGTTATTTGGGTTCTAAACATTTCTTCTGTAGGAATGAAAATGAATCAATTAATTATGCCTACAAAGTAAATAAGGTTATATACAAATCTTATTGTCTGGAAGAAACTATGTCTTAATATTGACCGATGATGAACAATTCAATTTTTTTGAGATATTTTCAAATTCAGAATTTTTAATTAGGCACCACCTTTTGGAAAATAATTTAGATGTGGATGTTCCTGTTATCACCTTAATTAGTTGATGACTGAATTGCAAATATGGAAAGCAGGGATGTGAGCTTCAAATACACTCCACCTGATTCAGAATAGTATTTTTCATCTCAAATCAGATTACTGTCGGTGGTTGTTCTAAGGTTGGTTACCATAACTGTTAAGTAACAGCTGTGTGTATAGGGTTTCCCTTCTGACCTCTCTACAGGCTAAGCTAAGAACAGTTTCTATTGAAATCCTACAATAATTGAAATAATTTCACAAAAGAATGCATCTCACTAAACTAAAATTTTGGTAACAATGCTACCTGTTCTTCCTGCTTTCCCTTTTTAAAGCAAGAGATTAAATGCTTATTCGTAAAGATGTAATTATTTCTCTACTCGATACAAATATATTCTTTTAAAACTTCATTCTACAGGAGTGTATAAAAGCCAGGAAGCTCGGCTAATGCTCCACATATATCTCATTAAAGCACCCTCCCATACCTCTGTGAGCAAGTTGAAAGAGGAAAAATGGGCTATGGATGGTTTTGTGAGTATATTTCTGCTACAAAAGAGAGCAAAAGATTTTTTTTTTTTTTTTTTATTGAAATCATGCTGGTGTTCTACACCCAAAAAATACTGAGACTTATCAAATGGAATCTTGTAAGCAATGCCGATTCATTAAATGAAATTAAAATTTTATTGTAAGATATAGGAGACCAGCCTTTGAATTTTGTTCCAATATGTTGACAAATTTTATCATCATTATAATATAATATCAATTTATAGTAAATTATAATATATAATATTAATATAATTGCAAATTTTATCATCAGGCTAGCAGTCACGTTTTGGTGATATGTTTAGAAATACCATGAAAAAGCTGAACGGTTACGTGAATGGGGAAAACAAAATAGATTGCTCCAATTAAACATGAAGCCACTTGTAGATTCTGGTGCTGAGCTTATTATTTAAAAGCAAGAAGAAGAGAGGAGGAGAGGTGAAGGAGAGGGGTAAAGAGAAGAAGCAACAGCCCAGGTGGCTGGGATGTGTTTAAACCATGAAAAAGAAATCCCTTCAGAGAACAGATAGGAAAAACAAGTATCACCCAAGACAATGCTGAGGCTGGAAAAAGCTGAGTGTGTTGGGGGCCTGAGAAATTTTATTTGCCAGAGAAGAGAGCAGATTTTTCAGAAAAGGAAGGGCCTAAAATAATTCGGATGGTGATGAACTCTCATGCATCCCTATTACGCTGTCTCATTTTTCAAGGAATCTCTCTGTTTTCTTATGTTTCACTTACTGGTAAAGCACTATAGGGACACCAATATGGGTGCACAGGCCAAAAGAAGAGAAGAGGTGTACATTGAGGCATATGCATAAATTTAGATTTGTATAACTTGTGGCACTACTTCAATAATAATTTTTAAAAAAGGTGCAAAACCAAAGCAAAAAGCTCTAAACCACTTAAACAATAAACATACTAGTAAAAGGGCGTACCTCCCTTGGTTTGTACAAACTTCATAAGCATGATCCTGATGAGAAAAAAATATGGTAAAAACGAGAAATTTACTTTCAAACTTCTAAATGTACCAAAGTAGAGTACAATCTCTACATTCTATATGCTATTTAGATACTGTTCTTATTTGACCATTTTCATTTTAGCTTGGTTTTTTTTTTTTTCTATATCTTGAAATAGCTTAAACAGGCTGCTTTACCCCAAAGTAAGAAATTCACCTGAGAAGGCATCCTTTTTTCAGTGAAAACATAGCTTCAGGTCATTGCTGAAGACACACTGTTGCCTCGAGAAAGGGAAGCTTAAGGGAAAATCTTGAAGGAACCTGCCTCGGGATCACTGAATTTAAACCTAATAACTATGCTGGGAAGCAAGTATCTGTAAATTTGAACACAATGTGCAGTGTATTAGTTTAGAATGTACTTATCCTAATAAGGGAGATATTAATCAGATTAAAACCCTTTCCTCCCTCCCCCAAGTATTTTAGTTTATACTAGCATTTTTTGCTTCTGTACCAAACCCTTTTCTGGTCTACAGCTGTAATTATTGAGATAAACCCTGAGAAAGAATAAAGGGACTGTCAGTTGAATGCCAGGTCTTTTTATTTACTTTTAAAGCAATTATTAAAACCTCAATACTTGCATCCTTAGGATTATCTACAATATAACTTTTGCCATCTACTTCCTAATCAAATCAGATAATTATGATGTAAGACACTTAGAAATACTGACACCTTGAATTGCAAGAAACTTTACGTTTTATTGGTTTTAAAATGATTTAAATACCATTAAAGGTAGTATAAAGTGGTATTTGTGACCGTAAGCCACCATGTCTAGGGTGCGCCTTTAACAGTTCTGTCTTTTCTTCTGAACTTTATAGGTTTCCTAGAAAAGAGAGGGTGTTTTTAATGATGTATAACAGCTACCAGTCAAGCATATTAGGATATCTCTTTTCCAAAGAGATACTTGTAACAAACTTTTCCCCATTTAATTTGGAGTACTTTTTGTTTACAGGTTTCTGCTGAACCTGATGGAGCAACATATGTTTTTCAAGGATTCATCCAGGGTAAAGATTATGGACAATTTGGACTTCAAAGATTAGGTATGCAGCAAATTCCAAGTTTTTGCCAGTTCATCGTTCCATAGTGTGTTTTATAATGCCCAGTAATATAAGGGTATCTGCAGGATGTTATTAGTATTGACATTTTATAGAAGATTGAGATATTCGTATCTTTAAAATCTCATTTAACTGGTACTTAGAGAAAGTGTTTTGTCAGAAGTTGTAAGGACTTACAGATGCCTTGCAATGCACTGTTTAGAATAGCTATACATTTGTAATGTTTTGAGCAATGTTTTTCTATAAACATGTGTACAATGAATTTAGTTTCACATCTTAATAACTATTTATAAAGCCGGTGTTATAGAATACTCTGCTAAACTGATCTCTTGATCATAGTGCTTCAGCAACATTTCACCTAAACATTTTTTAGAATCAAGAAATATTTCCTTTTAATGTATGTAAAAAGTTATTTCCCTTTATTAACTTAAAAATATTTGAAACTCATCTAACAAAAATTAAAATTCAAGACCCTTGGCAAAGTGTTTTGATAGTTTTTGTTGTGTGTGTGTGTGTAGTTGTGAGATTATTTTTTGTAATATACTGAAGGTACCTTTGATATCTTCTAGGAACAGAATGGTTCAATCAGGTTTAAATTCTACATTAGAATTAATTGCAGTTAGCACAGTCAATAATACAGTTATGGAGAGATCTACAATCATTGAGCAGATTTTGTTTAGCATGTTTACCACTTCATTATTTCATGCACACAAACATAAAAATAGTTTCTCTGAAACAAAATATTTTGATTGCTGTTCCCATACAATATTCCTCACAGCATATAATTTATTTTTATGAATGCTAATTAATTTTTAATTAATTAATTAATTAATTTTTGCCTTTTAGTAAATTGATTATCTGTTTGTTTCTTTTTGTTTGGTTGGTTGTTTTGGATTTTTTTTAAATTTCTATATATTGTCCTGTAAGATCCAGAAAGTCAGAAAATATTATGACCTTTGTAATTCTTAAAAGATCCAGTTCAAAGCTTAAAAATTAACTTAGAAGCTGCAATGGTATACCTTTCCTGGCATTAAAAATGTGTATATGTTATCTAAGTAGATAATCTAGATATTTTTTTCCTCAACCATGCAGCAGATCATATTCTTTTTTCATCAATATCCAGCTTTAGCTCCTCACAATTGTTCCTACCTCTTTCACTCTATGTATCAATCGCAGTGCCTAATGAAAACAACATGATACCTCTTCAGGTGATTTACCCTTTCCTTGAAATCATATTTTCTTTTTATACATGCAGTATTTATTAATTTCTGAAATATACAAATATAATCAGTAATATAATCAAACATATGTATTATTATAAATTTGACTTTTTCTAACACAGTACATTAATGTGTATTAACAACATCCAAAAACTGAACACCATACAGAATTATGCAGTAAGGTATTTATTGTACCAGAGTATATGTATTATTGTCCAAACATTTTGCATCCACTTATTAATCAGAATATCGTATGCCACACTACATTTTCTATCCAGGTGGTCTCAGCGTACAGCTGTGTGTATACATCTGAACATTACGATGACCCAATCACAAGGTGTTATTGAATTCTGAAGTTTATGGAGTATTATGTGCCAGGGGTAACAGACACATATATTATATTACTGTTTTTTTCTTATTATTCCTTTTAGGTCTTAACATGTCTGAGGGTTCAAATTCTTCTAATCAACCACATGGTACAAATAGTAGTTCAGTGGCCATTGCTATCCTTGTGCCTTTCTTTGCCCTTATATTTGCTGGTTTTGGCTTTTATCTTTATAAACAAAGGTAAGTACAAATTATGTATATAGAATTCCTGTATGACTTGGTATTTTTATTACCTTCAGTCTTTGTTAGTGTAAATAAAGTTTCTCTAAAACCACAAAGTGTTTGCAGAATATTCATGTAGACAGTTCTTCCTAACCCCGTTAAGGTCTGACATAATGACTGAGAGATCAGTTTATTGCACGGTGCTATACTTTCATTCCTACCTATTTAAAATGTTATAAATTTCTCTCTTTCTCATAACAAAATGTATGCTATAAATTATCATCATATGAGAAATAATATAACGAATACACTTTGCTTGTACTTACAGTAGATTGCCTGCATTATTTTTTTTTACATGTGACAGAATTCTGAGTCATATCTTGAGTAATTTATTTTAATGCCTGCTCTGTTTTTTGGCATGCAAGTATATGCAAGTATTATGTCATTGAGAGGTTTCATTATGGAACTGTTCCTGCATCTGAAATTATTAGTTCATATGCGATTGTGTTACATAGCCACCAGTCTTCTCAATTTCATTAGTCTTAAGTTCAACAGTTTTGTTTGTGTTATCAAGACTAGTATTACTTCTTTGCATTTAGTGTCAAGTAATCTTTTCCTACAGGTTTAAAGCGTTAGATGACTAAAGAAAATTTAGTCACTTTAATGACAATTCTTTGCCTACTAACTCAAAATGGTGATTTATGTCTGATATCCTGACAATAATAATTGTAACATACTCTGCAGAATAACATCAGTTTAAAATACATGCCATCATTTTTAAATGGTACCACTTGTTTTTGAAATGCTTCAGAATATGAAAAAATGCTCATGTAATTTTTTTTTGTTTGCTATTAACAGTTTACTGTAAGCACTTGTCTTTATATCTTATATTGACGATTTACAATACAGTATGCATTTTGCATATCAGTATAGATGAAATTTTTCAAGGGATTGAACTTCGATATTTTGAGTTATTTACTGAAAAAGAAAATGTTAGATATATATGCTATACATTCATTCTTGACAAACTTGTGGAGTCTCCAAAAGGAAAAAGAAAATCTCAGTCATCTCGCTGGGGAAATATTGCATCTGTACAAGATTTTGTTGTACTCTTAACTATTTATCATCTGACCATCAAGTGGAAATACCTACCTCTTCCCCGGTTGTTAACTAAGTTTTTAAATGAACACCATTTAAAATGAATCATAAATCCTTCAAACTTTGATAAAGAAAGTACTAATTCTTAGCACAGATACCGTAAAAAAATTAAGGTGTTGTATTTAGCTCCCATGATTGGAATTGGGAGCTAAACTCTGTTCAGATTCTTAAACCACATCAAGTCAGTGAGGAAAACTGCAGTTACAGATACTCTGTCTTTCTTCTACAGGACTGCACCTAAAACACAGTATACAGGATGCTCTGTACATGAAAATAATAATGGACAAGCTGCTTTTGAAAACCCCATGTATGACACAAATGCAAAGTCTGTGGAAGGGAAAGCGGTACGATTTGACCCCAACTTGAACACCGTTTGCACAATGGTATAATGTGGTAATGATATGTCTTCAAAGTCTGGAAATTGACACACAACACAGTGCACACACAGTCCACTGATTAAAAAAAAAAGAAATTAAAAAAAAAAAAAATTAAAGCACACTTTTCAGGATATACTGGGTCACCTTTTCCTGAGAATGATAGAAAAGGATGGGTTGTGGTTATTTTGTTTTGATTTTGTTTTTCATAAACTGGATCAGAATTCTTCTTCATGTATACCATGGAGAGTTTTAAAAAAATTTGCTGCACTCCATGAGTGCTACTCACAGTTTATTTGCTTTTTTAAAAAAGGAGGTTATTCTAAAACATAAAACTTATTTGCATATATTGGAGGAGCATCCACTATCAGTATTTCTGTGCTTTATAAAAACTATAATAGAGGGACTGGGTTAAAAAAAAGATATAGGTAGAAAATACGAGCTAAACTTACAGGAGACAATAGGTCATTGATTTCTCTTTAACAGTCGTATGCTACATTTTTCTCATGAGTTTGTACCTTTTTTTCATTTATTCATCCAGTTAGTATTTTATTTTTCTTAGAACAGTTAATTTTTTAAGTCCAGGATGTAGTATTTAGAAATCAGCAAGTACAACTTACTCTTTTCATATCACAAGAGAAAAATTAAAATGTCATGTTCTTATTTAATAAATTTCCTTCCCTGTCTCACATCTTGCTTTCTTTTCATGTTCCAAGTCAAACTCCTTTTCTCTGTTTCCATTAACAGTACCCCCAAATGGTAATGTTTCTACATTTCTTTTGTCAATCATACAACTAGACAAATTTTGCGATCAAGAAGATAGTATGAATTGAGCTTTGTATGTGGCTATGTTCCTTACTGTTGAAGATCATTCAAAAGAGTGACCATCTTACATTTGTTTCAAATGTGAAAACATAATTTAATGATATTTCCAATTGAAAAGTGGAGTTTACAGTAACATTAGTAATCAAATCCATATATCAAAAATTTAAAAGTCCATTTTTCAATCCATGCTAATTAAATCTAGACATATCGTATCAGTCTATTCCTTCAGCATTCTGTCAAATTGCATGCACAAAGCATGGCGAAATCCCATTGAAGCTGATGTATTCTAACAGGCTTCAATGAACTTTGGATCAGACCTACAAGGCAAGAGGAAGTTATAATTTGGAAATACTGTGTTTTCATGTCTGTTTTACCTATATATTCCATACTTTATGGAAAAAAATCCTTACAGCTAATGATTTAAAATTGAATATATTACCATAGTGCAATGAAAAAAAAATATTAAATATATATATATATATATATAAAGCCATGATTTTAGTAGGGACAATCCATTCATTTTAGGGACAATTCAGATTCCACAGCCCTCAGATACAAGTTTTAGACATTCCAGAATCACTTCTAAGGAAATTTAATCTTTAGTTTTACAGCTATTTCATACCAGAATTATTCAGTGGCAACTCAGTAATTTATTTGATGTAGGTCATTGTCTTCCATTCATAGCATGGCTCACAAATGCTGTGTGTTAGCCAGTGTGAATTATCTGTTATTGTCCCTTTCAGACATTAATAATTCTGTGAAAATCTAAACTTTTTATTACCGTAATAGAGAGTGCCTACCAAAAATCATTGTACCCAGGATTGCTGCTTGGATTTCTATAATGTTTGATGAATTTCTTATAAACCATTTTACAACACTTTGTTTTGAATATTCATACAACTCTGTCAAACTGTATTCTACTAAAAGGATGCTGTTTTATATTTTATACCATTGGTTGTTATTTATTCTTGTTTATCCAAATGACTGCAATAACTATGATTCATTCATTAATGTTAAGGTTAATACATTTGAGATCGTTTAAAATGTTTCTTCTGCAACTGGCTACTCCTCTTATATTAATGCATACACTTTTGTAAAGAAGTATATTTTTATGAAAAAGGATTTGTAAAAGTATGATGTAAATTTTCAGTGCAATGTAAACAAAATAAAAATGGACAATTGCTTTTTTTAACCATGTTTCTTCTTTGGAAGATGAGCTTTAAACTCATTTCAGTTGTGAAGATGAGAAAATACCCAAATTAATAATTCAAATTTGATATTTTTGTAGATCTTAAAATAATGTTATTTTTTTTCTGAATCTTCCTGTGAATTTTAGGTGAAGTAGCATGACTTAGATTACTTTCACAAATAACCAATGAACACAATATGTAAAACTATCTATTTACTAAAATGAATTTTCTGCTTGACTTGAAAAAACAGATTTACACAAAAAAAAACAAAACAAACAAAAAAAAAGTCTATACTTGTCAACCCAGTGAAAGGCACAGAAAAGCCTCTTTTTTATGTTAAAAGAAAAAAATAATTAAGAAAACCTTAGTGTTCTTCAAGGTAGTAGACAGACTATTTTGCACAGTAGTTTTGCTACCTTTCTGCAGAAATGTGCAGGACAACCATATTAACAGGTAGTACCAATGCATACAATATTTTCTGGCATTAAAAAAACCCCCAATGTTGTCTTTTAATGACATTGAACTGGAGGGGAGGATCTCAATTATTTTACTGTAATATTAAAACTGTCTTTTAACTACCCCTTTTCCTTGCAAGCATGGAAAGTGAATGAAGAAATCCTGATCTGAAATGCTATTCATAGGACAATGGGGAGGGAAAAAGTCTAATATTCTTTTGTGAATATGGTGCTCTATATAAACTGAAAAAGACCATTCAGGCCCACAATGAAATCACTGAAGACTGTGTTGTTAAATACATTGGAAAGACAAGCAACAAGCAACTGTAAAAATGATATTGTGAGGATCATGCACTAATGCTTTTTGAGGGGGTTCTAGAGCAAATTGGTTAATTCTGAAAAGCAAAAAAGTCCTGTTTCACAGTGACCAAACTTTCATATGCAACCTAGAATCTGGTTAATCTATTCTCTTTTTTGGTTTATGCATTATATAGTTTAACATATAAAAGTAAATAAAACTTACATTGAACTTATTCAACAATTCTGTAATGCTTAAGCTAGTATCCAGCTTGTGCTTTTCAAGAATTGTAATAGAGAATGAACTGTGCATAATAAATTGAGGGGGGTGGTGGGTGGTGGATTGGGTTGGGTTGGGTTTGTTTGGGGGTGGGTTTTTTGGTTTGTTTGGGGTGGGGTTGTTTGTTTGCTTTTTATTTTAGTTCCTGAGCTGTTTGACTCATAATTTTTTTGTGTATATACTGTTCAATTTTCTAGTAGAAGAGTGGTTAATTTGCACTGTGGCATACGGAATTTCAAGTTTCAGTTGCTTGATTGGAGTTGGTTAGCACAGTCTACTTAGAAAGACAGATGAAATTAATTGGACTTTTTGTCCTCAAAGCACTTTGGCTACGTTATTCAAGCAAACACACTACACAGAGAAAATGTGCAGGAATACGAGATTGTTGTGCAACTCTGTGACTTCTTTCAAGATTAAAGCAGCTTCTGCAACTCTATGGACTGAGATTTAAATTTTCGTTTAAGTTTCTATAACCAATAGCCACTAAACTAGGTAACCCTGGAGGCACTGAGACCGGTTCTCTTTGAGATGCATTGAGCTTTTTTAATTCTACATTATCTGCATGTCAAGACCCGACTGGTCCCCTACATGTCATAAAGTCATACTGTAATCTGGTTCATTACTGATAATCCAGAAAGCAGACAGTATCACCTAAACTCACCAAAGTAACAGTTCTAGTAGAACTACTCAGAACAACTAGACAGTCATAAAATGGAACTAAAAATGCCTGATTTTACTTTTGTTTGTGAGTCAGAGTTGGTATTAATCTTATCCTGGAGAAATTCCTTGACAACAGTACAAGAAGCTGTTCTTGTCAAGGAAATAATTTAATAGCTACAAATTTTATAGCTTCTTATAGAAAGCTAATGGGAAGTGAAACAAATCTATAGACGAGTCATTACATTATTAATCTAGGCAAAAGCTTTTCTTTTCTATGCCTTAAAAGCATATATCTCAACCCACTAGCACAGTTGGCTGAAGTGTTATTGCGTGTTCATCATTTTTTCCAACATTAGTGAAATGCAGGAAATTTAAAATCTTGGATATCACTGCACAAATAGGTCAGCAGATCTGTATCTCAGTGTGTAGATTCGGTTGTAAGTCTCTAAATACTAACTACTACAATATCAGAGTAAAGCACAGATCGCTTGTGCAAGAATATTCCAATTTTTTTCACCTTGTATGCTTCTGTCCATGCTCTTTCTATAAAAGATGACTTGTTCCACAATGAGAAAGTCAGTATGTGTTGCAGCATGCTTCTTCATAGGATGATAAGAGTTGGAGAAAAATATGGCTTGTATCATTTTTTATACTAAACCCCCACAATCATTGTTAGATTAATATATGAAAATATTTTCCAATTTCAGATTGTCATTAATATAACTATATGAAGTGCCTCTGACTTCAGACGACCACCCAAGCAATGGTGAACTTAGCAACAAGGTTTCAGAGCTCCTTTCATAAGCATTTTGTTAGTAGTCTTACCAGCCTTCCATGGTACCATGGAAAATCTACGTAGCATCTCTCAAAACCCCCCGATTTTTTTTTTTAATTCAGTTATTTTTCTGAGTCCCTTAGATTATTTCTTTTATTTTCACTCATGTGCATTCAGAAATAGGTTGAAGCCAGAAAAGTGGTCAAAAACCACTAAAGGTCCATTAAAAAAAAAAAAAAAAAAAAAAAAAAAAAAAAGAAAAGAAAAAGAAAAAGAGAAAGCATAAAGCATAAAGGAAAAATAGATTAATGTTCTATGTTAACAAGTTAAATGGTGTTATATTTCATCAGTGATTCTGAAACCAGATGAGTAATATCAGGCTGGTGTGACTTCATCTTCCAAGCCCTCAGAGCAGTTTAACCCATTCATGCCACCTAAACTCATTTCTTGAGAAAACTTGTTGTTCCTCCGCCTCTTATTCATTGAGTTATTTCTTACCTGGTTTGAAAAGTTGTTTGATCCAAAAAAAGGTTCTGAAGAGCAACACTTAGGGACAGAAAATTAGAAAATTGTTGTGAATAGGGTCCATCTTATTTTAATGATCTGCTAAAAACTATGAAATCATGCTTTTTGGTAGCATTTATGGGCTTTATTTTTTTATTAAGGTAGAATTAAAATATTTTATATTTTAAACAAAATCAAAGTGTAAAAGTATTTTGAGACTTGTAAATTTATACTTCTGATTTTATTTGTAAAATATCTTTTAAATGACATACATACAGTCATGACAGTCTGCTGCTGTCAATGTCATGTAGAATACAATACTTACCTCTAAAGTGATGGACAGAGAGAAAATGAATGAAAAGCTCTCACTGCACTTACTACTGCTATTTTTACACTGCCTATAAGTAAGTCTAAGATTGCCAAAGATGAAGCAGGACCTATATCAGATGTAAGACTGATTAAATGAAACATATTTCCAATAAAGTAACTGTGCTTTCCCCCTTTTATTATCTTCTCTGGATGCAGAAACTGTGTCAACATGATATAGATTGTCTCTAACCAAATCTAAAAAAGGCTAATTACTCAGTATCAGTAATGTCTGTGATACTAAAATATGATGATGGACTTTGTCATTAGTGAAAATCAAAAATAGTATGTTTGGCCTGGAGTACAAAGCTTTCCTGTAAGTGAAGAAATTGATACTTACCACATGTTAATGAGTTAAGACGAACTGTCAATTGCTCTTTGAGAAAGAGCACAAGAAAAATTCAGGAGAACAGGCAACTGTCCTCACCACCGCCATGGGCTCCAGATAATAATGCAAAGTTACAAAAGCAATTAATGAAGCTAAAGAGCTGATAGTTGAGGAACCAGTTAAGGCAGATGTATCATATCATTCCTAAGCATGTCCGGAAGATACCAAGGAGTACATATATGTACTATATATATACTAGATATAGTATATCTATATATATGTACTATATATATACTATGTGTATATATACGCACACAGTGTATGTGTACTGTATAGTAAATAATAAACTACATATATCCATGCACACCTCTAATGTAAAATCAAGCGAGTGGTGCTGAAATTTTCCCTATTTGTTTTTAATAGAAATCCAAAATATATACAATATATACTAGAAACACTATGCACACAGAACTATAGAGTCATAGAATCGTTTAGGTTGGAGAAGACCTTTAAGATCATCGAGTCCAACTGTTAACCTAGCACTGCCAAGTCCACCACGAAGCCATGTCTCTCAGCACCGTATCTACAAGCCTTTTAAATACCTCCACGGATGGGGACTCAATCACTTCCCCTGTACTGATTCATGATAATCCTTTTGGTGAAGAATTTCTACCTTCCTTAGCGCAACTTAAGGTCCTTTACTGTTGTCTATCACTTGCTACTTGCAAGAAGAGACCGACCCTCCACCTCACTACAACCTCCTTTCAGGTAGTTGTAGAGAGCGATAAGGTATCCCCCGAGCCTCCTTTTTTGCAGTCTAAGCAACCCCAGTTCCCTCAACCGCTCCTCATAAGATTTGTGCTCTAGACCTCTCACCAGCTTCACTGACGTTCTCTGGACATGGTCCAGCATCTCAATGTCTCTCTTGTAGTGAGGGGCCCAAAACTGGACACAGTATTCGAGGTGCGGCCTCACCAGTGCTGAGCACAGGCAGATGATCGGTCCTTTCCCTAGTCCTGCTGGCCACCCTGTTTCTGATACAGGCCAGGATGCTGGTGGCCTTCTTGGCCACCTGGGCACACTGCTGGCTCGTATTCAGACGGCTGTTGACCAAGACCTCCACATTCTTTTCTGCCAGGCAGCTTTCCAGCCACTCTTCCCCAAGCCTGTAGTGCTGCATGGGGTTGAATATATAGTGACCACACTATGTACTATGTACGTATACTATGTGTAACTACTATACTACTATATATAACATAGTATATGTCTATATATATATTATATATATACTATATATATACGCAGACACTATATATATAGTTATATACTATTTTGTATATAGTATAATAAATATTTTATCTATATAATATGTAAAGGTATATATGTATATACTCATATATTCCTTTACTTATGTGGTTAAGTCAATTTTGCAAGTAGTGGATCCTCATAAAACATTTGTTGCTTCAAACTGCAATATATTTACCAGATATTGAGCCATAATTGCAGAAAGACCTTGTCTGGAGATAACTGCAAAATGTAAATGCTTACAGTAATAAGGGAATCCAGTATCTGCAGCAACATGCTGTATAAGTGTGAAGTATTACTTTTAAGTGCCTTTATGCTCATGGAAGATAAGGTGCAGTGTTCTGAAAATAAAACTGGGTTTATTACACTGAGAAGACTAAATTAGTTTTGAAATAAAGGGATTTTAATGGCCTTCATAGAAATATGGCATGTTTTTTTTTTTTAAGCAGAATTAGAAAATACAGTAGTAACTTCCCGCCATTATGTGGCAGAACTGTGGACCAATACAATATAAGTAACACTTGAAGCTCTTTAGGTTTGAATTCATCAATGTTAAAGACTGAAAGCTAAAGCTGTGATCTCACACAATGTTCAAAGAAATTTTAGAAATACACCATAAACAGGAGGAAAATGTACTGTATCAAATGCCATAACATTAATAGGCACCTACAATGAACTTAGTCATTAGTAGCCTTGTATCTCAAAAAAACCTTAAAATCTTTTTAAGACCTTTTCAAGACCTTTTCAGTCTAGTAACATAATTCTACACTTCATGGCTTAATTCTATGCTTTCATTCTAAAAATTAAAATACTTTCATTATAACACAATAACAATAACCAGCTACATGTAACTGTCATAGAATCATAGAATCATAGAATTGTTAGGGTTGGAAGGCACCTTAAAGATCATCTAGTTCCAAGCCCCCTACCATGGGCAGGGACACCTCCCACTAGATCAGGCTGCTCAGAGACCTATCCAGCCTGGCCTTAAAAAATTCCAGGGATGGGGCTTCCACCACCTCTCTGGGCAACCTGTTCCAGTGTCCCACCACCCTCATGGTGAAGAACTTCTTCCTAACGTCCAGTCTGAATCGTCCCATCTCTAGTTTTAATCCATTCCCTCTAATCCTACCATTACCCGACAGCCTAAAAAGTCCCTCACCAGCTTTCTTGTAGGCCCCCTTAAGATACTGGTAGGCCACTATAAGGTCTCCTCGGAGCCTTCTTTTCTCCAGGCTGAACAACCCCAACTCTCTCAGTCTGTCCTCATAGGAGAGGTGCTCCAGCCCTCTGATCATACTCGTGGCCCTTCTCTGGACACACTCCAGCACGTCCATATCATTCTTGTAGTAGGGCCTCCAGAACAGGATGCAGTACTCCAGGTGGGGTCTCACGAGAGTGGAGTACAGGGGGAGAATCACCTCCCTCCACCTGCTGGCCACGCTTCTCCTGATGCAGCCCAGGATACGATTGGCTTTCTGGGCTGCTAGTGCACACTGACGGCTCCTGTTAAGCCTATTGTCCACCAGCACCCCCAAGCCCTTTTCTTCAGGGCTGTTCTCAAGCCAGTCACTGCCCAGCCTATATCGGTGCTTGGAATTGCCCCAACCCAGACGGAGGACCTTGCACTTGGTCTTGTTGAACTTCATGAGGTTGGCATGGGCCCACCTCTCCAGCCTGTCAAGGTCCCTCTGGATGGCATCCCTTCCCTCCAGCATGTCAGCCACCCCACACAGCTTGGTGTCATCGGCAAACTTGTTGAGGGTGCACTCAGTGCCACTGTCCATGTTGCTGACGAAGATGTTAAACAAGACCGGTCCCAGCACTGATTCTTGAGGGACTCCACTTGTCACTGGACTCCACTTGGACATGGACCCATTGACAGCCACTCTTTGGGTGCGGCCGTCAAGCCAGTTCTTTATCCACTGAATTGTCCGTCCATCAAACCCATATTTTATCAGCTTGGAGACCAGGATGTCATGCGGGACAGTGTCAAAGGCTTTGTTCAGGTCATGACGTCGGTTGCTCTCCCCTTGTCTATTGATGTTGTGACCTTCTCATAGAAGGCCACCAGGTTTGTCAGGCACGATTTGCCCTTGGTGAAGCCATGTTGATTGTACCTAATCACCTCTCATTATTCTTCTACCTCAGCAGTACCTCCAGGAGGATCTGCTCCATAATCTTACCAGGCACGGAGGTGAGACTGACTGGCCTATAGCTCCCTTGTTCCTCCTTTTTTCCCTTTTTGAAAATGGGGATTATGTTTCCCCTTTTCCAGTCAGTGGGAACCAGACTGTCATGACTTTTGGAATATAATAGAGATCGGTTTAGCAACCTCATCTGCCAGTTCCTTCAGTACCCGTGGGTGTATCCTATTGGGTCCCATGGACTTGTTCACTTTCAGGTTCATCACATGGTCATGAACCTGATCTTTACTTACAATGGGCAGTTCTTTCCAACCCCTACCATTGTCTTCTGTGACTCCAGGAATGTGGCTGGAGCCCTTGCCAGTGAAGACTGAGGAAAAGAAGTCATTGAGAACCTCGGCCTTCTCCATATCACTTGTCACCAGCTCTCCCGTTTCCTTTCTGAGGGGGCCCACACCCTCCCTAGTCTTCTTGTTAGCATTGATGTACCTATAGAAATTTTTGCTGTTTCCCTTGAGTTCCTTGGCTAGATTTAATTCTAACTGAGCCTTAGTTCTTCTCACCAGGTCTCTTGCTGTTTGGAGAGCTTCCTTATATGCCCCCCATTCTAGCTGTCCTTTCTTCCACTCCTTATAAAGTTTCTTTTTGTGTGACAGTGTGTCCAGGAGCTCCCTGTTCATAGAACCACAGAATCATAGAATCATAGAACCACAGAATCATAGAATCATAGAACCATAGGGTTGGAAGGGACCTCTGGAGATCATCTAGTCCAACCCCCCTGCCACAGCAGGGTCACCTTAGAGCAGGTTGCACAGGAACGCGTCCAGGCCAGTTTGAATGTCTCCAGAGACGGAGACTCCACCACCTCTCTGGGCAGCCTGGTCCAGTGCTCTGCCACCCTCAGGGTAAAGAAGTTCCTCCTCATGTTTGGTGGAACCTCCTATGCTCAACTTTGTGCCTGTTACCTCTTGTCTTGTTGCTGGGCACCACTGAAAAGAGCCTGGCCCCATCCTCCTGACACCCACCCTCTAAGTGTTTCTAAGCATTGATAAGATCCCCCCTCAGCTGTCTTTTTTCCAGACTGAAGAGACCCAAATCCCTCAGCCTTTCTTCATAAGAGAGGTGTTCCAGTCCCCTAATCATCTTTGTAGCTCTCTGCTGCACCCTTTCCAGCAGTTCCCTGTCCCTCTTGAACCTGGGAGCCCAGAACTGGACACAGTACTCCAAGTGTGGCCTCACCAAGGCAGAGTAGAGGGGGAGGATGACCTCCCTCGACCTGCTGGCCACACTCTTCTTGATGCACCCCAGGATGCCATTGGCCTTCCTGGCCACAGGGGCACATTGCTGACTCATGGTCATCCTGCTGTCCACCAGGACTCCCAGGTCTCTTTCCACAGAGCTGCTCTCCAGCAGGTCAGCCCCCAACCTGTACTGGTGCATGGGGTTATTCGTCCCCAGGTGCAGCACCCTACACTTGCCCTTGCTGAATTTCATAAGGTTTCTCTCTGCCCAGATCTCCAACCTGTCCAGGTCTCTCTGTATGGCGGCACAGCCTTCCGGTGTGTCAGCCACCCCCCTGAGTTTTGTGTCATCGGCAAACTTGCTGAGGGTGCACTCTATCCCTTCATCCAGGTCATTGATGAATATATTGAAGAGGACTGGGCCCAGTACTGACCCCTGGGGAACACCACTCATCACTGACCTCCAACTAGACTCTGTGCCCCTAATCATGACCCTCTGAGCTCTATCTTTCAACCAGTTATCTATCCACCTTACTGTCCTTTCATCTAGCCCACTCTTCCTAATCTTCCCTATGAGGATGCTGTGGGAGACTGTGTCGAACGCCTTGCTTAAGTCAAGGTAGACCACATCTACCGCCCTCCCCTCATCTATCCATCTAGTCATGCCATCGTAGAAGGCTATCAGATTAGTCAGACATCATTTCCCCTTGGTGAATCCATGTTGAGTACTTCTGATAGCTTTCTTTTCCTCCACATGCCTTGAGATGACACCCAGAACGAGCTGTTCCATCATCTTTCCAGGGATGGAGGTGAGGCTGACCGGTCTGTAGTTCCCCGGCTCCTCCTTCTTGCCATTTTTGAAGACTGGAGTGACATTGGCTTTCCTCCAGTCCCCAGGTACCTTGCCTGTTCTCCAGGACCTTTCAAAGATGATGGAGAGTGGCCCAGCAATGACTTCTGCCAGCTCCCTCAGCACTCTCATCCAGGCAGGTTTCCTAGCATTCTTTCCTGCCTTCCTCTTTGTCGATATAGTTTGCTCCTGGACATGGAGAAGGTGATCCTTGAATACTGACCAGCTGTCCTGGGCCCCCTTCCCTCTAGAGCTTTGTCCCACAGCACTTTGGCCAGCAGATCCCTGAAGCGATCAAAGTCTGCATGCCTAAAGTCCAGGGTTGTAAGCTTGGAATATATCCTCCTAGTTGCCCTGAGGATCTTAAATTCTATCGCTTCATGGTTCACTGCAGCCAGGGTTATCCCTGAGCCTCACGTTGGTCACCAGCCCTTCCCTGTTGGTGAGAATGAGGTCCAGCCTAGCACCGTTTCTTGTTGGTTCCTCTATCATTTGGAGGAGGAAGTTGCAATTTATGTATTCCAGGAACATCCCGGATTGATGGTGCCTTGCTGTGTTGTCCCTCCAGCAAATGTCAAGGTTGTTGAAATCCCCCACGAGGACCACGGCCTGTGAACGCGAAGCCACTTCTATCTGCCTATGGAGGACTTCATCTGCTTGGCTCTGCTGGTCAGGTGGCCTGTAGCAGACCACTACTGCAACATCACCTTCCCCTGTCTTCCCTTTAATCTGAACCCTTACACTCTCAACCAGCTCATCGTCCTTCCCCATGTGGAACTCCATCGATTCTAGCTGGTCACTGATGTAGAGGGCAACACCTCCTCCCCTCCTACCCTGCCTGTCCTTCCTAAAGAGCTTGTATCTGTCTATCCCTACATTCTGGTCATGGGAATCATCCCACCAAGTTTCAGTAACAGCCACTATGTCATGGCTTTCCAGCAGCACAGTGGCCCTTAATTCATCCTGTTTATTGCCCAAGCTGCGTGCATTTGCGTAGAGGCACTTCAGCTGGGTTGGCCGTGTCACCGTCTTGTGTAAATCCCCCTTGATTCCCTTGGGGTGTCCTGGTGCATCGTATCCGGCTTGCCTCAGGGTAACAACTTGAGAGCCCTTCCTAGGACTCCATCCCTCTGCCCCTGATGTGTTGCCCCACTGTTTGTCACAGGCAAGCATGAAATTATTGACCCCTTCCCCCTTCAAATCTAGTTTAAAGCCCTATCAATGAGCCCAGCCAGCTCCTGCCCTAGAATCCTTTTCCCCTTCTGGGATAAGTGCATCCCATTAGCTGCTCACAGCTCTGGTGCCTTATATACCAAGCTGTGATCATAAAACCCAAAGCCCTGTCTATGACACCAGTCCCGGAGCCACGAATTGACCTGTTGACTCCTCCTATATATCCCCCTCCTCGGATGTCAGAGGGATGGAGGAGAACACAACTTGAGCTCCTGATCCCTTTACCAGTTGCCTTAAGGCCCTGAAATCTTTTTTAAATGATTGTCCTTTATTATGATTCTTGTTACCTCTGTGGGTAAGACCTGGATACCTCCATATATATGACCCTGTCATATATATGGTTTGACCCTGGCATAGCTAGCTTTATTTTGTTGACTAACCTTAGGTTTCAGAAGTATGCGAGAGATCTGAATCCTACTTTCAGGTAGCACAGAAGTATAATGCAACAGAAAGCAATGCCTTCTCTTGTTTGTTCTGTGCCATCCTTCAACATACGAGGACTAGGTTATCAGAAAACAAAACAAAATGCTTTTCCTCTCCATGCGCTAAACTGTCAGAATATGGTACTTAATGACAAAGCATTAGCCTCTTTAGAGTGCTTTTAACTGCTGCTTCCTTAGCAAGCACGAAAGGTGAAAAACTAAAAGAAAAAAGATAAAAAAACCATTAACATCAGCCAAATCCTTACCCAGCTGAGACTTTTAAAAAGAGTCTCAGAGATAATACATCTGCTGTTGGACTTGATCTTAGGGGTCTTTTCCAACCTAAATAATTGTATGATTCTATGATTGCATACTGTTGTGCAACATGAGCTAGATGCAAGAATTTTGGGTGGTCCATATAGCATTTTTAAATGGTACAGTAATATGGATACAAAAGAGGAGCAGATTGCCAGTTCTACTTCCCAGTCATAGGAAGGTCCATGAAAGTCACTAAGAAAACACTTAATTCCATTCTGTCAGGGGTTTTGAAAGTTCACAGGCTTGTTTAGTGTTTACAAGGGAAGATATGTCCAGCTAGAATCATATTTCACATATTACTCTCCTGAGAACACTTGCTTTCCACAAGTGTTTCCTCCAGCCCTTCACTTCTACAGTCTGGTAGCTGAGACTCTCTCAGTACTAAATAAAGCTGACAGGTTTCCGGCAGAATTGTGCTGACATTTAAACTGCCTTTATGAAATATTTCAATTTTGACAGAGCAAAAAATTTTGCAGGAAAAAATGTTTTTGTGAAAATGTTTTTACTGTCTTTAACAGTCACTTCTCTGTCCAGGAGATAAGGCTAGATAACTTATGTTAGACATACAAACAAAATTATAAGTTCTCAGAACATATAAAACTCACAGTTCTTTCTTTCTCTTCTTTTTTTTTCAACTTCAAGCTCAGAGTCTTCTGGACTGTTCTGTAATAACACAAAATTGCAGTTATCATAGTCAGGAATATGACAATGTGGTAGGAAAAATTTTCAAACAGACTGTTGAAGTAGTTCATTCTCAATCATAGAATCATAGGATTATATGATCATAGAGTAATTCAGGCTGGAAAGTACCTCAGGAGCTCTCTCTTCCAACCTCTTGCTCAAAGGAAATCAGCTCTGAGGCCAGACGAGGTTGCTCAGGGCTTTATCCAATTGATTCTCAAAAACCTCTATGACTGGCAACTGCACAACCTTCCTTGACAAACTCTTTCACTGCCTGACTGTCCTCATGAGGTAAATGTTTCTCTCTGTTTTTAATTGGAGCCCCTCCTTTGTCAGTTGTGACTGTTGTTTCTTGCCTTCCTGTCATCTACTGCTGCAAAGATTTTGGCTCTGTTTTCTTGAGGCTGTTCTCACAGTTATTGGGTGAATGACATTAAGTCCTCCCTGCAAAGTTGTCTTTTCTCTAGGCTAAACAAACCCAGCTCCTTCAACCCTCACAAAACAAGTTTAGCAGTCCCCAAACATCTTGGTGGTTAAACAAATTTGCCAACATCTTTCTTGTGTTGTGTGTCTCTAAACTGATTGCAGTATTCTAGGTGTTGTCTAACAAGTTTTAAGTAAAATCAGCTCAATCAATCAGCTGGATTCCTGTTAACTCAGAACAGGATACGCTTGGCCATATGCTTTCCAGGCACACTGATGGCTCATGATAATCTTGCTGCCTGCTGAGACTCCAAGACGCTTTTCAGGCCCTTGCAGTCAATCTCCAGTTTTTATTGCTACCTGGGGAACTTCTTTGCCAGGTGCAAGCTCTCCTCTTTATTCCTGATGAATTTCATAAGGTTCCTGTAATCCTTCGTAGGTCCCTTTGAATAGCAGCACTGCCCTTAGCAGTATTGGCTGTTCCCTCACTCACACTTTGTCATTTGCAAATTTGCTGAGAATTCATGTTGTCAGTTCCTCTGGGTCATTGATATGGATATCATTGTATTTGAGAAGTCGTGGCAGTCCAGTGAAGTTCTCACTGACTGGAAAAGGGGAAACATAACCCCCATTTTTAAAAAGGAAAAAAAGGAAGACCTGGGGAACTACAGACCAGTCAGTCTCAACACTGTGCCCGGCAAGATTATGGAGCTGATGCTCCTGGAAACCATACTAAGGCACATGGAAAATAAGAAGATGATCAGTGACAGCCAACATGGCTTCATTCAGGGGAAATCTTGCCTGACAAATTTGGTGGCCTTCTACAATGGGGTTATAGCATTGGTGGATAAGGGAAGAGCAACTGACATCATCTACCTAGACTTGTGCAAAGCATTTGACACTGTCTTGCATGACATTCTTGTCTCTAAATTGGAAAGACATGGATTTGATGGATGGACCAATCAGTGGATAAGGAATTGGCTGGACGGTTGCACTCAAAGAGTTGTGCCAACAGCTGGATGCCCAAGTGGACACCAATGATGAATGGAGCTCCTCAGGGGTTTGTATTGGGACTGGTGCTGTTTACCATCTTTGTCAGTGACATGGACAGTGGAATTGAATGCACCCTCAGCAAGTTTGCCGATGACACCAAGCTGTGTGTTAAGGTCAACACACTGGAGGGAAGGAATGGCATCCAGGGGGAACGTGACAGGCTTGAGAGGTGGGCCTGTGCAAACCTCATGAAGTTCAAGAAGACCTATTGCAAGGTCCTGCATGTGTGTTGAGGCAATCCCAAGCACAAATACAGGCTGGATGGAGAATGGATTGAGATAAATTCTGAGGAGAAGAGCTTGGGGGTGTTGGTTGATGACAAGCTCAACACGAGGTGGCAATGTGCACTTGCAGCCAACTGTATCCTGGGCTTCATCAAAAGAAGCGTGTCCAGCAGGTTGAGGCAGGTGATTGAAGGAAGACCTTTAAAGATTGTCTAGTCCAAGCCCCAGCCATGGCCAGGGACATCTTCCACTAGATCAGCTTGCTCAAAGCCCCATCCAACCTGACCTTGAACACTAGCACAGGAAAGACATGGACCTGTTGTAGCAGGTCCAGAGGAGGGCCACAAAGATGATCAGAGGGATGACGGAACACCTCTCCTATGAGGACAGGCTGAGAAAGTTGGGATTGTTCAACCTGGAGAAGGGAAGGCTCCGGGAAGACCTTATAGCTGCCTTCCAGTACCTAAAGGGGGCCTACAGGAAAGATGGGGAGGGACTCTTTATCAGGGAGTGTAGCAATAGCATGAGGGCAATGGTTTTAAACTGAAAGAGGGGAAATATAGACTACATATCAGGAAGGAACTCTTTACTGTGAGGGTGGTGAGACACTGGAACAGGCTTCCCAGGTAAGTTGTGGATGCCCCTTCCCTGGAAGTGTTGAAGACCAGGTTGGATGGTCTAGTGGAAAGTGTCCCTGCCCATGGCAGGGGGGTTGGAACTAGATAGTCTTTAAGGTCCCTTCCAAACCATTTTATGATTCTGTGGTATGATTCTATGACATCAGCCTTGAAGTTGATGAATATAAATTGCAGAGCTTGTTAAGCAATTTCCTTGACTTGCAATGTTGACTGAAAATCCACAGTGTTACTTTGTACAAAAAACAATTAAAAATTGAGTGGGGCAACCTTAGGAAGAAGGCAGGAGTGCCCTATAGTGAGTGACTTTCCTGTTCCTCAGTCTCTATTTCTGAGCTTCAGCAGCACTTGATTCCTCCTATTTTCCCAACTTGTTATTCCAAGCTGTCACAAGTAAATATACTTGGAAATAAAAAACATTGTGAGTTATTTTTTCAGCGTAGCAAAATAATAACCTTCAGTCGTATGTCATCTAGACAGCATACTTTTCTGTTTATTCAAGGCATAAAACATTAAGCTTTAGGGAGATCTATGCAAAAGTAGGCAAGAGAGAAACACTACAGCAACAGCTCAGATAAAATAGAAAAAAACCCACCTATAAACAAACCATGAACACCTGACAATTTTTTTCTTCCATTTTACTGTTTTGGCTGTAGTGTAACTCTGTCTATTCGCATTGCTCAGGTTTTAATCCTGCTCTTGAGTTGGTAGCATGTGAAAGTTGTATAATATTATATGAAAACAAACATGAATTAGATAAAGTCCTAGAGAGAGAGGTTTCAACACAGTATATAAGTAATTTTTTACTAAATAATTAAGAACATTTGCTTTTAGGAAAACAAGGAACTTAAAAAACTTTAAAATGCACTAAACAAATTGTTAGACAAACAACCAAGTTTTTAAACAAAATGTGTCAGAGCAGGGAGACAAATACATTAGCTGTATTGCAAGAGTTTTTATCACTTTTTCTGAAGTTCTCCCTCAACTGTTCAAGTTGAGATGAACTATTTATGTAAGATAATACATTTCTATCACTAATCTGTCATATATTAGACCAGCATATGAATAAATCCTGCTGTACAGTGAAAAGGGGGGAAGAATACCCTGTAGTGAGTCTTGTGCAGGGATTGGATGATTATGGTTGGCTGATAATGAAAAGTAAGATGGGTGAAGAGATAGCGTTGACCATTGAGGCTTATTTTACTAGTGTCAACAGATAGGCACAGAACACGAAAAATGTTGATTCGATGGATGGGCCTAAAGTCTTTTAAATGGAGGGTTTGCCTCCAAAAGAAATGCGAATTTGTTTTATTTTCTATTTACATAACTTTATTCATTCTGTATACACTGTAATGCCTAGCTGAGAGAGGTCTGAGATTTCAAGAATGTGAGGTGTTGTGAGCAGTTTATAAAAATCAAGGAACCTGTTGTCTAAGACAGAAAGGATTAGGGCTCATCTGACATAGTAAAATCAAAAAGTCTAAAGAACAAGTTCTTGTTTAATTTGACTTTGCCACCCAATATGTAGGGCAACACATCATTGTACGTCTTTGAAGTCAGTGCAGGCTGAACATAGATTTGCTTGCTATTGTCATCAGGAACATAAACCAGCCACAAGAATAATAAAGCAACTTTGGTTTTCACTTTGCCACTTTTTAGAGCATATAAATTAGGAAATTGAGGAAATGTATTTAAACCACATGATTTTTACCAGAAGTAGTTACACCAAATCAAATAAGAAACAAAATAGATGCAGTTAAATTGTCTCAAGAAGTACTCATGTACAGGTCTACAAGAGTCCAAACCTACAAATTATTTGCTAGAGATGTTGCCTTTTCCTGTTTTCTGTTTGGATTATCTTGCAATTGAGTTCCTTGTGTCCCTGGCAAAAAGCTGACATTTCACTAATTGCTCTTTGACTAGCATCCTACATATACACTACTTTAGAAAACATACAGGTTGGGTTCAGATGGCTTGATTGTACACCTCTCAGCAGATCTCACCACTGAAGAACAGCTGAAGAGTCAGCAGATAGAAACCATGAGTCCCTGATATCTCTTAGATATAAACCCACAGACACCTGACTTGCAATGAGGATGGAGCACATCTAAAAGCCCTTGCAGTGACATCCCATGGCTCATTGGACAGATGGCATGGTGAAAAAGGCTTTCCTGGAAAGGCCTCGTATGTGTGCAGCAAAGGCTGATGTGGTACACAGAATTTTGGAAGCATACGCATCCTGCATTGCTCATGCTGGTCATCTCTAAGTAGTGAAACGAGCAGACAAAACACAGGTCAAAGAATACATTGTCTTTTGTCCAATATTATATATTATGTTTTTCATTTAACACAGGGAAAATTGCAATGTTTTGAAATCAACAAACTGCTTGCAGAAAAGCAAAAACCCAATGACAATATGCATTACTTTTGCATAGAAAAGATTAAAAGGTCCATGGTAAACCATTACCACAACTTTTGCTTCTGAGTCAGAAGTCAAAAAAAAGATGTCAGTTTGGCTGTGGAGTTTTGATGGTATTATTTTTTGTTTGTTTTCGTTTGGTTTGTTTTTAAAATTGTAATCGTCCCTCACTGACTAATCTTTTCTGGGAAGACAGATCTCTTGGTTTGCTTAATGTAGATGTGATCGTGCAGGCTCTGAACTTTAATGACATTATCTCAGCTCCTCTTGATTTCTTCCTTAGTGGGAACTGAAGGATGGTGCTGACCACCCACAGTATTTTATAAGATTAGAGGAAAAACTATAAAGTTTGGAGAGCATAGACAGATGCATTTGTGGCTGTACAGAGAAAGAAAATAAATCAAACAAATCAAATGTCTGATGCAGAAAATCAAGAAGAAAAAAGTTCTGGTTGCATGAACAAATGTCTTACCCTGGTTAAAACAACTTTAATTGCTCATGTTGATTTGACACATTCTGCATTCGTTTCTGGTTAGCACCAGAAACACTAGCAAGCTGCAGAAGACAGAGGGAAAAGCATAGAAAGTGATTAAGTGGAGAGGGAAGGTACTCGAGGCAGAAAAATTAAGGGGTTATGGGATGACAAAGATACAGTTGTTCCAAGTGTTTCTGCTTTGAAATAGAGGACTAATTAGTGTGATGAAAGAGTTATATCTCTAAGTTCAAATTGCTGCAAATTGTACATCCGCTAAACTCTGTCCAAGAGTGAGATTCATTTAATGATGAGGAAACATTATTTACAATCTTTGGAAACAATTATACTAAAAAGTACCATAAGAAAAAGGTCTGCACTAGCAGGGCTAACTATACAAATTGTTTCTATCTCTGAAACATGAAACTTTGTAATTTAATATATGTCCTCATATGAAAACAGCTACTTTGTAAAATAGTGACTAAAATGGCATGTAGAGGATTTATTTGTACTCAAGATACCAAGAAATAGCTTTTATTTCAATAAATATATATATTTAAAGCAGACAGTTCTGCATTGTTCTGGAGATGTATCAGGGAAAAATGAATTACAAGCAGCTGGTGGTTTTGCTGAACAAATGGTTTGACCACCCTGCAGAGAGGTGTCTAAACTTACTCAGAATTTAAGGTATCATCAGGAAAATCTTTGATTGCTGTGACCGTTAAAAAGAAATGCATCATTGCAGACCAACTGCATGCTCTTGACTGAGAACATTGAAAGAGGATAAAATAATTGGAATTTTTACTGCAAAGATTTTTGAACATTTGTGAAAAAAAGGGAATATATTAAGTGGGAGCTTTTAAAATATGGCATTAATGACCTACATTGAGAAAAGTATGTAATATTTTTTCAGTAGTCCTCTGTCAATTATAGATGTGCCTCAGCATTTAATAGTAAGGCCAGTTGTGTTCTGGGTACCCAGCCCCCTGAGATGGACAACAGGGATAGGGAGCAGAATGAAGCCTCCACAATCCAAGAGGAAATGATTAAGCAGCCTGCTACAGTACTTACACACACACAAGTCTATGGGGCCAGATAGGATCCACCCAAGGGTACTGAGGGAGCTGGCAGAAGTCCTCACCAGGTAACTTTCCATCATTTATCAGCAGTCCTGGCTAACCGGGGAGGTCCCAGTTGACTGGAGGGACAAACGTGACACCTCTCTACAAGGAGGGCCAGAAGGACGATTCAGGGAACTACAGGCCTGTCAGGGAAGGTTATGGAGCAGATCATCTTGACTGCCATAACGCGACATATACAGGACAACCAGGTGATCAGCCTGAGTCAGCATGGGTTTATGAAAAACAGGTCCTGCTTGACTAACCTGATCTCATTCTATAACAAGGTGACCCACTTAGTGCATGAGGGAAAGGCTGTTGATGTTGTCTACCTAGAATTTAGTAAAGCGTTTGACACTGTTTCCTACAGCATTCTTCTGGAGAAACTGGCTGCTCATGGCTTGCAGTGGTGTACTCTTCACTGGATAAAAATCTGGCTGGATTGTTGGGCCCCAAGAGTGATGGTGAATAGAGTTAAATCCAGTTGGCAGCTGGTCACATGTGGTGCTCTCCAGGGCTGAGTATTGGGCTCACTTCTGCTTAATACCTTTATTAATAATCTGGACGAGGGGATCGAGTGCATCTTCAATAAGTTTGCAGATGACACCAAGTTGGTCAGGGGTGTTGATCTGCTTGAGGGTAGGAAGGCCCTACAGAGGGATCTGGACAGGCTAGATCCATGGGCTGAGGCCAGTTGTGTAATGTTCAACAAGACCAAGTGCCGGGTCCTGCGCTTGGGTAACACCAACCCCATACAACGGTACAGGCTTGGGGATGTTTGGATGGAAAGCTGCCTGGTGGAAAATGACCCGGGAGTGTTGGTTGACAGACAGATGTATATTTGCCAACAGTGTGCCCAGAGGAAGGCCCATACTATCCTGCCTTGTATTAGAAATAGTGTGGTAAGCAGGACTAGGGAAGCGATTGTGCCTCTGTACTTGGCACTGGTGAGGTCACACCTCACCAGTTTTGGGCCCCTCACTACAGGAGGGACATTGAGGTACTGGAGCATGTCCAAAGAAGGGCAACAAAGCTGGTGAGGCATCCAGAGCACAGGTCTTATGAGGAACGGCTGAGGGAACTGAGGTTGTTTAGCCTGGAGAAAAGGAGGCTGAGGGGAGACCTTATTGCTCTCTACAGCTACTGGAAAGGAGCTTGTAGCAAGGTTGAGGTTAGTCTCTTCTCTAAAGTAACACGTGGTAGGACAAGAGGAAATATCCTCAAGTTGGTCCAGGGGAGGTTTAGGCCTGATATTAGGTAAAAAATTATCTACAGAAAGCATTGTTAAGCATTGGAACAGGCTGCCCAGGGAAGGAGATTGTATCAAGGTGGGTGTTGGTTGGTCTCTTCTTGCAAGTAACGAGGGATAAAACAAGGGCAAATGGCCTCAAGTTGTGCCACGGGAGGTTTAGATTGGATATTAGGAAAAATTTCTTTATTGAAAGGAACAGTCATTATCCCTGGAGGTACTTAAAATATGTGTAAATGTGGTGCTTAGAGATAAGGTTTAGTGGTTGACTTGTCAGTGCTAGATTAATAGTTGGACTTGATGTTCTTAAAGGTCTTTTGCAACCTAAACAATTCAATAATTCTATGATTTTTATTATAAAGTTTGTCATTACATCTTATTAGTATAATTTGTCTTTTTTTCTGGCCTTCCTTAACCCATGAAATCACTGATCACTCTAAAACAAATGGTTCTGTGAGTTAATTTCTTTTAGCTTTACTCTTTACTGGTGAATTCTGAAGGAGAGGGACCCTAGTTGTTAATAATGTGAAGTAATTATTTTATGTTATACAATGTAGATAATAATTTCAAGTAAATTCACTCATCTTTCTTCATACAGAATCTTTTAATATTAGGGAGGATTTCGGATCTCTGCTGTTTTTAGGATTTATCCATAGGATGCTGCCCTTTACTGAAATAATATGGGAAATTAGAAAAGTAAGGATCCAAACATAAATCCAAACATAGATACAGCACTGTGTAATATTTCACTTCTTAACATAAAAATTATATTAAATATCCATTAAAGACTGCAGATGTTGCATAGATTGGTTTGGTAATAAATAATGTGGACTTGTTGCTAACACAGTGATACAGATCTTACTCACAAATCCAACAAAAAGAATTTTAAAGTAGTCTAATGAGAAGAACTGATTTGGAAAAAAAGTAGGTCATCTCTAAGAGTGGAAAATTTTATTCTGCACATTGGTGAGCTGGAATCATAGGAAACAGTAACATGCAGTTTCCTGGTGACTTAAGACTTAACAAGAAATAGTGATTTTATGATGCGCTTAAGTTACCGTATTGTTTAAACAAAAGACTTAATGAGTGCCAAAGCTGCAAAGCTCATGAAACCTTAATACATGACAAAGTCGTATACTCTTTTAAATAATATTGTTCTATATAAAAATCTCAGTATGATCTGTTCATTGAATGAATTGATCTTTATGCCTAAGGGCATTAAAACAGTACATCAGAAAAAAAAATCAATACATCTTTTTCAAGATGTCACATTGCTAACTAACTAAAATAAATTTCTCTGCCATAAGAAAATGATTCTGCATTTTTTGAAAGCAGATTAATAAGCTTATTTTAATTATACTGACTAGTGCATATTTTATTAGAAAATATATCTTGAGTGTTTTATAAAATAAATTAAAAGGAAAATACTTTACCTGCAGCAAAATTGCCAGTAATTATCTTCGTCTTACTTTGTATACTAATGTGCAATTGTCCTGGAAACTTATTATTCTCTACTCACACATAATGAATGAATCAACTAATAATAGCTCTATTACTTACCAAAGACATAACTTGAAATACACATTTGTAACCCAAACAATATATTAGCAACTAAATAAAGCAAACTACATCTAAAGGAATTTAGAATTTAGCAAAATAGCTAATTAAATAGCTAATCAAATTTAGAATAAAATTATTATACCAATTATTGAAATAAAGAAAAAAAAAACCAACAAAATAACCCAGATGGATGTCAATCTCAAAAACATTTAGGTAAATTGTGTCAAATGATTACAATAAAGGCTACATACACACTTTTTTTCTAAGAAATAGGAACATAGCCATTCTGGAAAGTACTTATACTGTTACATAGGTAAAATGAAAAAGAGCTTTATTAAGCACAAGATTCTCATAAACTTTTGGAGAGGGTTAATGAGGAATTAACATAAAAACTGTATAGATTACATTAGGTTATATAGCAACCACAAGAACTGTAATGCAGGTGAATCCAAAACTTGCATTCAAAAAACTCTGAAAATTCTTTATTCAGACTTGTTATTTATTGATTTGTGTAACCTAAATTATCTTTTGATGAAACTTTTTCATAGAGTATTCGTAGAACCAAGATTTTTCACCCTGTGCTAGATTTTGTCATTCAAAGGTCCAAAGATCCTGATAAATTTATGACAAAGTTCTGATAAATTTCTCAGGGTGTCGCTCTTCTCCTGCATGCTGTCAAACTGACTTTACGTCAGTTAATTTTTTATTTTATATGCAGGAGAACCTAATTCTGATTATAAATACCTCTTGATTAATATAGGTGTAATTGTTTTAAGTTATTTCAGTGGGGATCTATACTGCTGGGTGGAAGAGGTGACCTAAAAATAGTCAGACAGCTTGACTGATTGTTGATATACACAGAAAAGTGCAGGATGCTAAAAGTTTCCATTAAGAACATTATTATGGTCTTTGATTTACTGCTTTGTTTCATTTTAGAAAACTGTAAGATTCTAATTACAGAAAGAAAAACTAAAACACTCTGTCCATGAAGATAAGCAATCAATACCTTCTGATCCTTACACTATGCTGGTATTCTCTAAGTAGCAGACAGTATTCAAAGGTCTGAACATAAATGCAATAAAGTCTTTTTGTAATGAGACTACATCATCGTGAAATTCCACAAACATATTATGTTAGCATTTGGCAAGGTCTTTAAGAAAGCACACTATAATTGCAAACTTACACAAGAAAAAGAAGCAAGAAAATAGAACTTGTCATGACTATTGCAAATCAGTATACCCTGTGTTTCTGTCAATATGAAAAAGATTTGTAAGGTGGCATTTTAATACAGATTTCCTGTTTTGTGGATGAGATTTAATAGTTTGCACAGAAAATGACACATGCACTCGTAAAATCAATACAGTATTTCTAATGATTTTCAGTGGATATTTGATCAGGCCGTTGTAGATTAGAAAGACGAAGCCTGTAAGAAAAGTAATTTAACATTTCCTCTTAACTCATTTTATGAAAATGGAATTAACTCCAAGTAAGTTAAATGTTTTAATCAAAGTGCATACACAATGTTAAAAATGAAAATATCTTTGAATTCAGATTTGACTCTTTTTTCATTTGTGGACACTCAAATGTGATTCATTTCAGCAGAACTTCTAGCAAAGCTGAAAGGTTATGTGGAATAAAAAAGCAGCTGTTTCATTAAGTTTCCTGGTTAAGAACTATTCAATATGAAAGGAATAAAAAATAAGAGGGAAACTGACACACAGACATTCTAGAGCAGATGGCAATGGGGAAAACAGAGAAGACCAGAAGCCATGAGCCACAGAGGGCTGGATTCTTAGAGGGGAAGCTCAGGCATCATCTTCAAGAGGTTCAGCCTGAATTTTTCACTCATATAAAGGGGTAAACAAGACTGGCACGAGTGTTTTGGAATATTTGAGGGTGCTTCTGAGAATGTGCAAAACTTATTACGGTATGTTAAGGAGAAGGTCCAAAGGCAGGAATGAAGCAGGTGGATCAGTGAGGGAGAAGGATGGGAAAATGGGGGTGGGTGGGTAAAAGGGGTCCATCACATGTGAGCAGGTCACTGTGCTTGTCTGACTGCACCCTGCATAAGATCCATGCAGTCTAGCCTATCCTCTTACTGAATCCTCAATGTTTTTTTTTTCTGTGTAACCTCACTATGTGAGTGCAGCAATTTGTTAAGTGTCAGCAAATAGAAAAGAAGCTGGGAGTCGCAGGGCATATATCTCTGTGTGCCAGCAACTGGAAAGACCTGGGTGTATTTATCTTTCCTGAGTGAATTTAGTTGTGAATGTGTATGTGCATGTGTCATTGTCAGGGTTTAATCCCAGCTGGCAACTAAGCACCACATAGCTGCTGCTCACTCAGTCCCAGGGGGGAGAGAATCAGAAGAGTAAAAGTGAGAAAATTCGTGGGTTGAGATAAAGACGGTTTAATAGGTAAAGCAAAAGCTGTGCATGCAAGCAAAGCAAAATGAGGAATTCATTCACTACTTCCCGTCAGCAGGCCATTGTTCAGTCATCTCCAGGAAAGCAGGGCTCTGTCACACATAACAGTTACTTGGGAAATAAAACGCTGTAACTCCAGACATTCTCCCCTTCCTTCTCCTTCCCCCAGCTTTCTATGCTGAGCATGCTATCATATGGTATGGAATATATATCCCTTTGGTAAGTTGGGTTCACATGTCCTCTGTGTCAGCTGTGTCCTCTCCCATCTTCTTGTGAACACCCACTCTATTTGCTGGTGGGCTGGTGTGAGAAGCAGAAAGGGTCTTGACTGTGTAAACACTGCTCAGCAACAACTAAAACAATCTGCATTATCATCATTGTTTTCAGCACAAATCCAAAACGTATTCCATACTAGCTACTATGAAGAAAATTAACTCTATCCCAGCCAAAATCGGTACAGTCATTCATTAACAAACTTCAAGCTGGACTAGCTGGCAAGCAGGAGACTGGCATCTGGAAAGACACAAGGTCTGAGCCAGGGGCTGGGCATGGATTTTAGGTGAATTTAGGTTTTGTGCTAATGTTTGAGGGATCTATGACTCAGTGTCTACAACATCAATGTCAGACACGTGTGCAAGTCCATGCATCTGTTTGCTGGTGAACATCAGTCTGGACTAGCTGGTGAGCAGGAGGAGACCTGCATGCTGGGTAAGGGGCCCAGGGAGCAGCTATGGGCATTAGACAGCCACTCACTTGATTCTACATCTTCCCCCTCCTCCCCCCATATACCGCCCCCCTCCTCCCCCCCCTCCCCCCCCCCCCCCCCCCAAAGGGTAGGAAGAAGAGGGAGGGAGCAAAGGAGGAGAAAGGTAAAAAAACCAAAACTTATGGGCTGAGATAAAGACAGTTTAATAGAATAACATAAAAGGAAAATAACACCAACAATAGCAATAATAATAATGGTAAAGGAATATACAAAATAAAGTAATAAAATACAAGTCATTCTCACCACCCAGTGAACTGGTTGCCCAGTCTGAGCAGTCATGGCAGATTCCCACCACTCTGGCCAACCTCCATTTATTTCCTCAGTACGATGTCCATGGTATGGAATATTCCATTGGCCATTTTATTCTGCCTATGCTCCTTCTCAGCTTCTACGGGAAGCTGAAAAAAGTCCTTGATTAATATAGACATCACCCGGCAACAGCTAAAATAATATGGGTTATTGACATGCCTTTCATATAAAATCTGAAACGCAGCAGCCACTGGAAAGAAACTCTGTCCAGCTGAAACCAGGACACAGGGTTAGGTCTAACAGTATTTTTCCAGGACTTGTACTGTATATCTTCTAGAAATTCTCTTTTGGAAAACAAAAACAAAACCCCCAAACTAATACTATCAGACACTCTACATGTAATGTATATTTTTTCCTCAAGACGTTTAAGTTCATTAAACGTTTATATCACTGTGTTTCCATTTTTGAAATCCATGAACCTGGAGAGGCAGATGGCTAAATGGTTTGCAGATGGTTGAAAATGATAAATGGCTGTGACAAGGTTAGTAATAGTACTTTTGTTCACTGTATTAGTGCAATCTGTTTCTGCCTAGGAAGCAACCTGAACTATTAAGCGAACTTAAATTAACAAAATATTTTCCTCTACTTTTTGCTGTGATATTTCATAGTTTTATTTTCAATATAATTCTTGCTTACCTGTACTGAGTGCCATTTAAGTATACTGTGTAGTTTCACAGCTATTAGCTATGTCTTGGTTGACACCTGCCATTTTATCTGTGTATGTTATTTAAACTTTTTTTTTTTTTTTCCAGACACATTTACAGGTTTTTCAATGCCCTTGAGTTCATAGCATATAATTAATAAAAAAGAAAATCCATATGGCCTCACAGATGCATACCACAACTATCCTGCAAAACTCGTAGAAGGAAGTGCTTGTATTTGGTTTTGGTTTATTCCCTTGAATTAATATATCAGCTGCCATAATTGGAAATGGCAAGAGCACTAGCAAAAAGATGGGTTATGTAATCATATTTTTTAAAGCGTATTTATTGATTATTTTCCTGTTCCCAATTTACTAGACTGGCAACGAAGAATGAAACAGGAGATAACAAAGGATAATTAGGGAGGCAGAGCATTGGTGCAAGGTAGAGAAAAGATTACCATAGAAATATGGGAACGCAGACTCACTATGATTCAGACCAATGCTTTGTCTGGTTAGGCCTCCTTTATTTAACAGTATGCAGCACCATTTATTTTCAGAATAAGGTAGAAGAAAAACTAAGGCTGTAGTCATTGACATTCCCCCTAATTCAACGTGGCCTTAATTTCATCTCCATTTCATTTCTGGGCAATGGAATTTTTTTCCTGGAATAATTTCTCAATAATCTCTTCATTTTTTTAAAAAAAAGAAAACCCCAACCAATTATTAGCATACAACAAACAGATTTTGTCCAGACATTGCTTTGTTTTTATAAGTTTTGTTCTAGCACATTTTCTGAATGGCCTTGCCATTTTTAACAAGGAATTTTATCCACCATTGTACTGCCCATGCCAGAAGCTTTATTAAATTCTGAAAACCTCTTCACCATCTTCTTGGATTTTACTAAGCGTATTTACATGCAAATCAATGATAAATATTTCTAACATCAGTTCTACTCAGGACCCACCACTGTAAACATTTTGCAGTGGTGCAGTTAAAGCAACAATTTCTATTAGTCTTCTTCCTCTTATCTAGTTCAAATCAATTACTGTGTCTTGCAGGTCCTTTACAATAAAAGTATGTTCATGAGAGTTTATGAATAGTATTTTAGCCATCTCATATGTTCAGCTCTTATATGCTTATGTGACTTCTTTTGACACATTTAATCTTCATAATTTACTATGGATTTCAGCCTCTTCCTTTTTTTATGCTTCAGTTGCTGATAATCCTTTAAAAAGAAGGATAAAATATATTGTGCCCTTGTAAAAATAATTTAGTTTCTCTTCAGTGTTCCTATTCTTAATCAAAGTTATAACTTATCTATATAAAGCTATGCTCAGAGAGTATTGGTCAGGAATACATTTCATTGCATTGAGTCATGGTGCTAAACCAAACTTCACCAAATTTCCCTAATTCTTTGACTGAGTATCCCATGACACTTATTTGTCCTGTTAGCATCTTTGCACTTCAGATGTTCACCTTGGGTTTCTAATTTCCACTATCTATTTTCTCTTCTAAGGTTTTTGATATTTTCTACTGGATTCAATAAAGTTGGAATTTTATTTTCTGAAAATATATTTCAGCATAACAAGAACACTAGATATTTTCTTTGAGAATACAGGGGTTTTTCACCTGTCCTTCTGTCTGCCTTCCTGCTCCTTCTTCACAGTCTCTCAGCACTTCAGAGATATTCACAGAGATATTCACCTGTTCTTTGATGCTACAATTTGCCAGAGGACAAATCTTTCAGGGCAAATACAAGTGTTTCTGTTTCATTACTTTTAACAATTTTTTTGACTGGTATGTACTTCTTTTTTAAAAAAAAAAAAAAAAAAGTTTTTTTAAAAAATCCTTTTTCAAAGTTTTTGGTTCAAGACTAATTTTAACTCTAATTTCAATACATATTTTTCTCCTAACATTATCTTCAAAAAAAATCCTGCCCATTCCTACACTTGGTAGCTTTGTACACTGTGACAACTCAGAGTGACTGTTTGTGCCTTTTAGCAAGCACGTGAATAGACTGGGCCCTTGCCTTGGCCATCTGGTGAATTCCATATAATGTGCACGAATTAAGGAGACAATCAAGCACCTCTAATAATCCTTATGTCCGTCTCCTAGGATATAGTCCTCTTTTCCCCATTCTCTTCACCCTTCTTTATGCTGAGTGCTGCAACATTAAAAATTGCTTGCCAAGTTTCTCTCAGACTTTTGCAGTTATGCCTCCTGTTTTCAGATTTGCATTACTAACAGCAACGCCAAATTACAAACCAGCTTAGATCCTGAACACATGCTAATCAAAGCAGCTAATACCATTTATTTCCTCAAAGTTATTAGCCAGAAGAAAGTTAAGTGAAAGGAAGTATTTTGCAGATTAATTTCAGATGACAAGGGAGATGCGTGGCAAGGTGCGGCACTGAGGATGATACATAAACTGAGATATTTTTTGCTGACCATTATCTGCCATGGCTGACAGGTGTTTGGAGAAATTTTAAACAAGATGCAAAATAAGAAATTAGTTTTACTCTCATTTGAAGTTTCCTTCATTTGAAAGGGGACAGGGTGGCAGGGACAGGAGTGTTTGTAACTGTATTTCTAATTCTGTAAGGGAGAACATAACCCAATGAGAAGAGCCTGACTCTGTCCTCTTTGCACCCTCCCTTCAGGTATTTACATGCATTGAGAAGGTCGCCTGAGCCTTCTCTTCTCCAGGCTGAACATTCCCAGGTGTCTCAGTCTTTCACCAGTCTTTCCAGTCTCTTCATCATCCAAGAAGCCTTTCTTTGATTGTCTATTTAAAATACGGGAAGGACACATACACAAAGCCATCCAAAGGAGGGGAAATCTTACATTTTGCCTCTGAGAGGCTTGAGAGTCTACTGAATGCCCAGCTTGTTACGTTACATATAGCTTAAAATTTTCAAGGACAATTTAAAGTGCTGATAGAGGTTTGACTGTGAATTCAAGAAAAAGTACATATAGTTATGATTGGTATGTACAAATGGGGCAGCAGACTGGAATTTTGCACTGTTTCTAGGCACTCAACTCTGTGTTGGTAATACGTTTTCAATACTTAGATGATAAAAACAGTGTAGGCTATAATTCTGCATTTCATTCACCAGAAAAGCTTCCACTGATGTGCAGTTTTATTTATAAGCTTCCAGAAAACATGATATTGTACTGAAATTCTCATCAATAACATGTAAACAAACATGCTCTGAAATACTATTCAGAACTGATTTATCATACTTTAAAATAATTAAGTCAATATTCATTTTTTCTGCACATTTACCTTTCTCCTATTGTCTGAGACAGTGATAATGACAGGGTTTCAATGCTATGTCTGAGTTATAAAATTTCATGGAATCAAGAAGCAAATGTATCATTAGGTTTCCTCTTTAATTGCTTAATCTCTGGTACAGTTTCACCCCAGGTCAGCTAGCATTATCCTAAATTCCAGGACTTGTTTAGGGGATAAAATGCTTATGATTTCCCAAAATATATCATGGAAAAGATTGCCGTGATTTGTGTGGAAATAGTTTAACTTGAGAATAGGTCACAGTACCTCTTAATTTACTGATACAGGTGTAGCCCTAAAAATGAACTTCAGCCTGCCCATTCAAAATCATAACATATAGAAGATAATGACTAGATTATTTTCATTTGCTTGTTCATGTTTTGTCTTTACACATTCGATTATTTAATCATGAGCTCTAGAAACTATTTTTTTTTTTTTTTTTTATGAGAAATGGAAGCTGAAGTTTTCCCTTAATGACATAATGCTTAGAATGGAGTCTAATAAACTCACCAACTCTTCTCAGGTTGGTGAGACTAAGGGAGTCAGAAACAATGAGATATGTTACAGAAGCTCATCTCTAGTAATGTGTACATAAAATAGTTTTGTTTTTTTTTTTAACTATCTCAGTAAATTAAGGAATCTACAGTGTAAACATCTACACTGATTTTTAATTCCAGGCTCCCTTTATAATTAAAGAAAAGAAAGAAGTAATTCTGAGGAGAAATTAATGGGACCTGGTTTAGACTTCTACTTCATAATAAAATGAATCACTGTGTAAAGGTGACAATTTCTCTCCTATGTGTTAAGGAACTCCAGGTTCCTAGCTGTAGTGGTCCTATCTTGGACACAGGATAAACTCAGCTGGCTAATTCTAACGGAGCAGCATGTAGACAGCTCATCCTTGGCACCAACGATTGCCTCACTGATAAGTCCTCTTCCTTATCCAAAAGGGAAGCATTATGCATTATGCAAATACACTTTTGCTTGACAATATAAATTATGAATAGAATTGTTTACATTAACAAAATCCTATAAGAACTCTGAAGACCATAATGCTGGTGAATGTTTCCATGTCATGTAGCATGCCGTGCCATGGCTGGAAGTCCATTCAGTGTGGCACAGCTTGGGATTCCCAGCATCTGAAGATGTGTAAGAATATCTTTCCTCTTTTTCTTTAGAGTGTTTGCTCCAATAAATGCTATTGAAATGAATACAAAGTCTGAATGCCTTTCTCACCGAGGTCATAATGAACACTGACACTGGTACATTACAGTAGTTTTAAACCTGATCTCTGAGTGTGGTCAGCTGAATCCTTGACTGCTCTACAGGGATACATATGTTCATTGTAGTGTGGTAGTAAGATGTAATTTTATGGACAAAAGTTAATGTGTAAGATAGTGTTAGGTGGTTCCACATCAAATACGTGTTTTGGCTGATGTTATAATCTTTTTTTAATTCTATGTTAAAAGGAAGTACATTGATATTAAATTCTTCATATTCTTTAGTCATGGTACTGCAGCTAAATGACTTAATTTGACCAACAAAGCCTACTATGATGATTATTTATAGATTTGAATGGTTATTAATAATTCATTTATAAGTTGTGAATAATAACAGTCTTGTGAGATTTAGCCTACAAAATTGTTCTATGAATATGTATACATTATTGTAATGTTCATCCTTCACAAGACCTGAGCAGGAAAATGTTATAAATAAAGCACACAGTAAGTGCTACATTCATAAAAGGTTATTTTTGCAATTTCTATGTAAATAGACAGCTCTCTGTGAAGAAAATGTGTGGAATGAGGAAAGAAGCGGGAATGTAAACTAGCTGTTCATGACTAGACTCCTGGGGTCAAAGGCTTTTTAAAGTAATTACCTTCACAGTTTCAGGGCAGCAGTCATCTCCTTGTGATGTTAATGGAAATATTCCAGTAGTCTAGGAATCTGGGTGGTGGGATCTGTTCAAAACTGAGGTGGATTTTACATTAATAAATAACTCTTTCAATACGGTTCACAGATTCAATGTGGATTTTTATTTCTTTGGGCTTTTTTTAAGAATAAGGTGGATGGTGCATGACCAAGTTCAAATTTTTGTATGATTAAGAAGGCCTGAATTTACTTCTGCATGTGTGAGTAAGGGGATTGTAGCTGTACAAAAGAAAAGTTGTTCCTGGAAGGATAGTTAATTCTTTTTGTATCAGCTATCACTAGATGACATGATCTTTAAAAAACGCTTGTTTCAAATAACAAGTATTAAAATTGGTTAATGTTAAATATACTATTGCATTTAGGAACTAAACACTGTTAATTTTCTTCCCTATCTGTCATTCAACATTGAAGCTTTTATACTTATCAGCAATACTATCACTGTGAATTGCTACGTGCTGAATCTCTTATATTTTGACTCTGACACTGTAGCTTGTTTAATAATCCATTTTTTCTTTCTTTTTTTTTTTTTTTTCCTCATTGCTCAGTGTAAGTCTCAGTTCTTCCATAAGGCAGACCTAGCTAGCTTTTGTCTTCAGAAACAGCAATTGCTGTTTTACTTGACTGCAGTCAGTCCTTCCTGGGCTTCCTCCACATAGCTGCAATTTGAAAATATATGTCTTTAAAGGGATGCACTAATCTCTATCAGTGCTGTGAGATAATTTAAGCATAATTTATAATTGTGGCTGTATCTCAGTACCATGTAAGACTACTATGATGGATAAAGACGGCGTTATGAACAAACTATCAAATTCCACTTTGTCTGATTCCAGCCAAGTGTGATAAGGTTGCTCAGATATATTGCTGAAAGACACAAGTGTTCATTAACTATTTCTGTTCTATACTCAGGGTGAAACAGGATAATGTTTTCATGGCTTAGAGAGACTTTTCTAGTTTCATTGAGTAAAAAGTATGTTTCATGACTACAGAATGAAAGTTTAAAACCTGAAGAGTTGGAAAAGGTGTATGTAGGATTTTAAGAACTCTGGCAATATTTTTTAGTCATTGGAAGTGATTTTTAAGAAAGTATGGGATTCCGGGAAAGTACCAGAAGACTGAAATATGAAGGAGATGATATTCAAAAGGAGTTGAGGGAATGAACTTGGTAATTTTATGGTGAGTAGGTCATAACTGATCATAGGTTTAAAAAAGGAGAAAGCTATTTAATAATAGTCTGTAAAAATACAAAAAAATTATATCTTCTGAGTAGATTCTGACATTGTTTTTGATGAAACCTTGGTGACAGTAACTAATTTGACATACATAAGTGTTTATACAACATTTAAATGGAAGTCTGGTTAGAAAAACAGCTATGACACAGTACCAATGTGACTCTTGCCAGATGGATTAAAAATGATTAATTCATACCTTCACATCTACAGTTATAATATGAGGCTTGTCAGGCACTACAAGAAATTTTTAATGTGGTCCACTAGCGATCTGTTGTCAGCCAATGACAGTCAGTAAATCTTACCAGTTTTCCAGAAGAAAAAGTAAAATAGGTGCTAGTACAATCTATGTCAATGCATATCCATTAAAAAATAGCAAATACTTTGTAAAACTTCGTTAATGACCCGGAATCATGTCTATTGCATTAATTTTTATATTGCCACATAAAACATCCATTGGAGAGTAAATATTCTACAGCAATGGGAAGCTACATCTTGTAATTCTGAAAATAACTTTGGGTCTTGCTATATAAACCATATGAACATGAGTTCCTTTCTACTGAAGTGGTGTGGCTCTATGAATTGACACAATGTGCAGATTTTTAACAGATGACTATAAAGCAGAAACAGTAGGTATTTTCTAAACAAACAATTAGTTTGACTGTTGCTGGAATAGTGCATCCAGTACTTATGCCTAGGTCTTCAACAAAGATTTAGAATCTAAAAAAGAGAACAGAAAAAACTTTAAAGTTGATTTGAGTTAGAAATAAAAATCATTTTATTATTATAAAAGTTAAAAAAAAAATCAATGTTTAGTTCTTTAAGAAGTAAAGACTGTAATTTACTGGAGTCCTCATAAGAATCATTTTGTAGGATAAATGTTTCTTAGGTCATTCTAAAAAGGACATAAGAGACTCAGCAGTAAAACACTAAAATAAGAGTTGCTCAGCATAGAAGATTCAAGTTTTTGAGTGATAGTATTAACACTTTAACACTGAAGTAAATTATTTAGGTTACTTTTATATTCTCCATCCTTTTTCTTGTGTAACTCAGCATAGGATATCTCTTAAAACAAAGTGATGTAGAAATTGCTCAATAGTTTTCTTCCTCGTTATCTCTTAAAATTAGATAATTATCTGATAAAATCATAGAATCATAGAATTGTTTTGGTTGGAAGAGACCTTTCAGATCATCAAGTCCAACCATTAACCTAGCACTGCCAAATTACCACTAAACCATGTCCGTAAACACTGCATCTACATGTCTTTTAAATGTCTCCAGGGATGGCAACTCAACCATCCTTGGAAAACCTATTCCAATGTTTTATAACCCTTTCATTGAAGAAACTTTACCTAATATCAAATCTAAGCCTTCCATGGTGAAACTTGAGGCTGTTTCCTCTTGTCCTATTGCTTGTTACTTGGGAGAAGAGACTGACCCCCACCTTGCTACAACCTCCTTTCAGGTAGTTGTAGAGAGCAATAAGGTCTCCCCTCAGCCTCCTTTTCTCCAGACTAAACAAAGCCAGCTCTCTCAGGTGCTCCTCATAAGACTTGTGCTTTATATCATTCTGCAGCTTCATTGCCCTTCTCTGAATATGCTCCAGTACCTCAATGTCCCTCTTGTAGTGAGGGGCCCAAACCTGAACACAGTATTTGAGGTGCAGCCCCACCAGTGCTGAGTACAGAGGTACAATCACTTCCCTAGTCCTGCTGATCACACTATTTCTAATACAAGGCAGGATGCCATGGGCCTTCTTGGCCAAGTGGGCACACTGCTGGCTCATATTCAGCTGGCTGTTGACCAATACGTCCCCAGGTCCTTTTCTGCTGGGCAGCTTTCCATCCAAACATCCCCAAGCCTGTAGCGATGCATGGAGTTGTTGTGACCCAAGTGTAGGACCCGGCACTAGGTCTTGTTGAACATTATACAACTGGTCTCAGCCCATCCAGCCAGCCTGTCCAGATCCCTCTGTAGGGCCTTCCTACCCTCAAGCAAATCAACACTCTTGCCCAACTTGGTGTCATCTGCAAACTTACTGAGGATGCACTCGATCCCCTCGTCCACATCATTGATAATGATAACAATAAAAAAAAAAATATCCCCAATACTGAGCCCCCCTGGGGAACACCACTTGTGAGTGGCTGCCAACTCCATTCATCACCACTCTCTGGGCCTAGCCATCCAGACAGTTTTTTATGCAGCAAAGAGTATGCTCATTCAAGCCATGAGCAGCCAGTTTCTCCAGGAGAATGCTGTGAGAAATGGTGTCAAAGGCTTTAACTAAAGTCTGGGTAGACAGCATCCACGGCCTCATCCATTAGGTGGGTCACCTTGTCATAGAAGGAAATCCAGTTAGTCAAGCAGGACCTGCCTTTCTACTGTCTATTAACAGCAAGTTATAAATGAAAAGCGCATAGATAAACACCGATAAACAGAATTTTTAATGTACCACGTCTAATTGTTGTATTAGAATGCAGAAATACAGAATGCAGCGGGTAAAAGGGGACTGGCTGCCTGCGAACAGTTTGCTGGACAGCATGTGTGCCTGTCTGACCATGCTCTGTGCCAGATCAGTGCAGTCTGTCCTGTCTTCTCATTAAACTCCATTTCTAACTCTTTTACTGGGTGAGGGACTCTATTCTGTGTGCATGTGTGTGTTTGGGATCTGAGTGCCGAAACTGCAGTCAGACCACGGCTCGTGTGTCCAAGCTTTTAAGCTTCCATGCTTTGAAGAAGGAGGCTATCACTGCAACACCTGTTAAACAAGAATGTCTCTTCTTTCTCTGCTGTGTAGTTTATTCTCAAGCTTTGCCTAGTTAGTCACATAGGGTAAGGTACAGGAAGTGGGAGGGGTTTGGAAATTTAACCACGGTAAACTGTAATAATGAAAACAGATAATTTCAGAAAAAAAAATTTTTGCTTTCTAACAACTTTAAAACTTTATTTTCTTGAGACAAAGATATAAGCAATCAAAAAATCAGTAAAAGTATGCTTAAGGGTCAGGATCAGCTGTTCTCCTTTAAGGTACTGTGTGACCTGAATATAAAGAAGATTTGTATGAAAAGTAGAAAAAGGAAAGGGGGAAAAAATATTTTCCTGAGCTATAGCAGTTGGGAAAACTAATCACTGATTTTAAAAGAAAGCAACTGGGATGCTAACTTGGAAACAGGCACAATAGGAATCAGATTATTATAATGTCACTTGTTGATCAGGCTAAAATAATCCCTGCACTTGTGGTCAAGGAGTAAATATGCTGCCCATCCTTGAATTGGATGCCGGTCCTCCCCAGGCAGAAACACTATAAAGCCAGCTAAAACAGAGCGTCTTGTTAGCTTTAAGCACAGTAGGAAATTTACTTAGCTTTTGTCAGCTAGAAGTCACTGTTCTGTACAGCACACACGTTACATTTGGCAGCCTTTATTCTCAAATGAAAACTACAATACCAATAATTTTAAACAGTTATTTTTAAATGCACATAATACAATTGTAAAATATGTTCTATATAGGTTTTTATTTTCCTCCTACCAACTGATGTGTCATTAACAGAAAATAACAATTTATTTTTATCATGCTCATCCAACAGGCAATAGAAGTACCAAATGAGACTCCAGAGTGACTTTACACAAATATTCAGAAAATTCAGAGAAATTTAGAAATCTCTCTAATCAGAGTCCTGTTTACTCTGCTCCTAAAAGTGTCCACAATCTGTTACTAACTTTAAACTGAGACTTTAAGCATGTTCTTATTTGAGACCTTTCTGGGTACTAACATCACTAGTTAAGAGAATGAAATGTTTCACCACAGCTCTGAAGCTTAATTTCATTAATGTTTTTTCTTTTCAGTGTGCACAAGGACAATCTCTGGACCAGCATAAGAGTGAGGACACTGTTGCTTAGGTTTAAAAGGATTTCAAATTATTTAACATTACAGATATTGGAATATAATCATAAAAATTACTTTTTTTTTTCTCCTTTTGTTTTGACATTCTTTTGTTGAACCTGGCAAAATGACAGCGAAGATAGATTAAGCTAATAAATTCAAACCTCAACCCTTGTTTCTCTTCACATATATATACCAGGCTGACTATCAGAGCGCTCAGTGATTCCTTGCTTACACTAATAAATAAAGGACCCATTTTCCTGAGAATGCGTGATACTCATTACTTCTATTACAAACCTCATGAACAGTTAAACAGCAGAACGTGAGCGGTTTAAAAAAACCCATGTAAACGGGTGAATGAATTCTAAATTTATTATCCTCACCTACGCTATTGGACTCCGTGTAGAGTCTTCAAATGATTTCTCATTGAACGTTTAATTTTTGAAGACAGTGTATTCAAATCCAATCTCAAATTACAATCTTTGATAAATCCAAGTGTGGCAGATGTAGAGCATGACACAGGCACACTACAAATAAGCCTATGCAGAGCCTCATAACTGTGGTTTTTTCTCACATTCTACTCACTATTTGGATGCCCATGTGAGTACTGTAAAATGTCTTCTTTACTGGCACAGAATTTGGAGTTATTTGTATCAATTATTGTCCTTTGGTTGCCTTCTGAGATGTACGCAGTTCTGTAATCGGAGTATAATATGCTTCAACTTCATCAAGCATCTTTCAATTAATGTGTTAGCAGTTGAGTATGATAAATCAAGAAAGATAGTACAGTTTAAACACTGATTTTTTTACTAGGTCATTAGACAAGAGTAATGCACATTTGACAGATGATTTTTTAATGTGCAAAAGAGTGATCTCATTACTTCTGCCATTTTCTTTGTATACCTGATTGCCAGTGTAATGCAGGCAATTATGAGAAGTGAAGGTACCTATCCATATAATACACAAGCTATTTGAACTAAGCTAAACCTTATCTCTGTTCTGCACTACTTATGAAGATACTCTGAATTTGAAGTGAGAGATCTTCATATCCACTGAAAAAGGTAGAAATCACTGTAGAGAATTTGAAATTATGTTTGGCTACTGCTGTTCCATAGCTCACTAAAAGGTGATATATAAGGAATCTATACATTTCACCTACAAAATAACTCAGGCTGGGACTGAAGGCCCAGGTCTGTGCTTACACAGGTAGTCCCATATGAGGTCATTCAGGACAGTTGAGGCCTATTGGTACACTCCCAGCCCCAAGAGTACTTTTATGTAGCACTATAAGAGAATGACAGTTTTTTGTTACTGAAAATAAACTGAGCATTACTTACAGCATTTTTCTATAATGCTTTCTATGGAAATTTATAGACTTATACAATAATTTGGGATGAGATGGACCATGGGAGGATGTTAGTCCTACCTCTTGCTCAAAGCAGGGTCAGCCATGAATTTGGACCAGGTTGCTGAGGGCTGGAGACTGCATAGCCTCGCTAGGCAAGTTTTACTGATACTTAACTGTGCTCGTTAGAAGTTTTTATATTCTGTCTGACCCTTTAGTTTTTTTTTTTTTTAATTATGCCTATTGTCTCTGTCCCACCAGGAACCTCTGCAAAGTTCATAATCTCAACTTGATGACCTCCCCATATGTGTTTACTGGCTTCTATGAGGTTTCCCCATAGTCATCCCTTCTCTTAAAAAGTGGGGTTATCAAGCAGATATTATTAACATGTATGAACTATGGAACTCAGGAAGCTTTCCAAAAAGCGTTGGCATTCATAAATTATACTTGAAGTAAAATGTCATTGTGCTTTTGGAAAGCCTACACCTAATAAATCATTGCTCAGCAGAAAGATTTTCTCCCTGTGTGAAATGAGAGGATAATGGGTACACATCATACAATTGTCATTGTTTCTTCAGAGGACAGAGGAAAGCAGGCGGGTTAGAAACCACACCCCTTTTTAAAGGAAATGCCTCTTAAAGAATATAGAAAGTAATGGATTTATTTAATGATGATTAGACCAAGTCACTCTACTGTAGAAAACTGACAATTTCTTGATTTAATAGGTGCATCTCTACACTGATAATTTTTCACTTTTTCAGTTCTGTTAAATTTAAAAGCATGTTTACTCGCACAAAAAGTATATGACTGGATGTGTACAAAATTTTTCTCTGAGCAAATTTCTGTCCTGCTATTTTGTAAATATAATCAATTACAAATCTTTGTCTAAATAGGTAGGAGCATAGAATTTCTCCCATTTGTCTTATGAAAATTAAGACTAGAGAATAATTTCTTGTGCCAGTTGCAGTTTGTTAACTATTTGGTCATATAACAAAAGGTGATTTCCTTAACACATCCTAAGGAACTATTGCTCACTGACTGTTGGTGTTTTAAGATAAAGAAAATTATTTCAGAACTGAAGTGGTGTAATTGAGGCAGGCAACTATTAGGGCTCAGCTGATGCGTGATAATTCATTAAGCCATAGTAACTCAATAGCTTTGGTTCGTTTGATAATAAAGTATATGTAACCCTTTATTGTGTTTATGCAAATTAAAAGACAGAGAGTAATTTTTTATACTTTTACCAAAATGTTCTTTGATATTGTTTTTGTCATAGTAAAAAGCAAAGTTTCTGGGGTTTTTTTGTTTGTTTTTTTTGTTTGTTTTTAATAGAAGCAATCTAAATCTTAGTCTTAGGAATGAATTACTAGGAATTGATACAAATCAGAGGGAACTTAATTTTGGTGAAAACCACCCACATTCATAGTTCTATAATAAATCTGTGGTTGTCAATGGAAATTTTGCCGGTAACTGCTGCACTTAAATTCTTCTCTTAGGATTATGGTGCCATACATCTCAGGATAGCTATGTTCCACCACCACTTTTTTTTTCACTACTAGTAGAGTGAAATTAATACATTTGCAATACTGTCTCTCTCCATTATGTCTTTCCTTAGAAAAAGAAAAATTGATCTAATTAATGAAATGTGAATATGTATTTATAGCTAGCAGTAGTAAATTGAATACAGTGCTACTTGAGGTACATTTGATGCTCTATTAATATGATGTCTCAGAAAATAAATGAGGATCAAATATTATGTTTTCTAACATTTGCTTCAAAAAGTTCTTATAAGAAAACCTTATGATTTCAATGTGCTGTCAAAGCTGGAAAAATATGCAATTTAACATAAATTCTTGAATAAAAGGTCATAGAACAATAGAATATTTTTTTTTTTGTGTTAGTATAATCATTCTACAAGGGCAAAGACAGCCTAATTTATTAAATTGTTTATTTACTCCATTATCAATACCTCCCCACCCAATTGTAGTAAAAGTGTAGCTTGCTTCTGCAGAGTATACTTAATACACTTCTGCAAAAAAAAAAAAAAAAATGTTGATAATTTTATCTCATCCTTTCAATATCATTCCCCTTCATGTATTTGCTTAATCCACCTGTTGTGTCATTTCTTGATTAAGAAGCCTCCCCTGCAATTGCTAGTGAGGACTGTTTAAATTCTGTTCTCCTTCTATAACATTAGCACAAATAAGTGACAGGGTATCACTTTATAAGACAGGGTTCACAATAGGCAGATCATGAAAGCTCTGCATTTTCCCTAGCTATTTGAAAGAACCCTAGACTTAAGAGTGCACCTAAACATCACAGTTAATTTGGTCCCAGAAGCTGTCAAGTTAGAACAACTTTGAACAACTGTTTGGAAAAGAGACTTAGAAAAGAGACATATAAACATTTAGTAAGGACCCAGTTTTAAGAACCCTTTGGGAAAAATATTAGCTGATATGTACTCACACAAAGGGATAAGAACAGATAGTAGTTGGAATAAAGAATGCAGTATATAGATAAAGTTCAGACAAGTGGAGAATTTTGCATTTGATCCTACGCAGCTGGTATAAAGTACTCCAGAAGAAAGCAACACAAAGAAATGAGGATAGAACAAGTTCTAAAAAAACCAACAAAAGTTACCTTTAAGTAGAAATCTTCCAATTTGTTCTCTTTTAATATTAGGTAATATTAGTATCATTTTATAAAACTGCAAACAGTATTCTTCCTAAAATTCAGCCACAGTGACTGCAATCATTGCTGACATTCCTGTAATTGCCTCTATAGCACACCAATTCAGCAGTACAATGCTACTGTTACTGGAATCCAAATATCAGTCTCTGTGTGATGTTCTCCATATTAGACACAAGGCATTGAACAGAGAGCAAATAAAGGAAGAGTCTGATGTATTATCTCTAATAGGGAACCAACGCCAGATGTTGTGTGCAAATAATGAGGAAAAGTGGTAGCATATTACACTGAATTGTGCTTATATATATATTGTGGGCCCAATCTTGAAAATTTTAGTTGTTCATAACAGCTCTTACCTCTTATGGGAATTTTGCATCCGTAGGGATTACAAGTTCATGTTCTGCTTTCTAAATTTATGGAAAGGAAGAAAAAATATGCTCAGGAATAGTTGAAAAAAATCAGATTTTAGGATATTAGAAGGGAATAATGTTTATTGTTCACAACACAGAAGGAGTAACAGCTTAAATGATGTACGAGATCAGTTTTAGTCTGCGTTGGAATGATTTATGAAGAAACATTGGAAATGAAAGGTATAAGAAAGACGGTAGGACTGACAAAGAAATAATTGTTAGGTTGGTAGTTAAGGGAAGCTTGTGAAGAAAGAACCGATTGGCTAGTGACAAATAACAGGAGAAAGCAAAAGAAATTGTTAAGATTTTACTGAGAACAACCTTTACTAAATTCACTTATTTGGCTGGTCAAATTAGCTTGATTCACAATAGGATAATCAGGTATTTCAGAAATAAATTTAATGAACCATTTTTTTTTTTTGCATATATGCATCAATCTCTACTGTGGAACATAAATTTAATATACTATGTACTATAATGCTACATATTACACAATATCAAGTCATAAACCTTTGATGTCTGTCTCTAAAATATACGTATTTACAAGAAAAAGAGGTGGCTCTCAAAGCAAAATTATGCATTTCACAATACATATACAGACCAGGCACAAATAATCATCACAAGTGTTTTAAAATGGGTTGGTTTTTTTTTTTTTTTGTATTATTTAATAAATAAAAAGCGAAGAGGAGCCTGTTTCTTTTCAAGAGTAGACCATGCAACAGTGTTATATCTATCAAAGTAAGATTTTTTACCAAGAAATTTGAAAGATAGATAGCTTCCAATTTAGGTTCCTTTTTATTATTTCTTAAAGCTAAATATTTTCATTGATCACATCTTCCAAAGTATGATTTTACTCAACTTTGACTTATTTTTGTTTAGATAGGAATTAAAATAAGTGTAGTGATGGTGCTTTTTGAACTTAAATGTTGATGATCTTTGTAGTGGGTTATTGTATCAATTAATTGCTACAGATAAATTGCAAGTTACTTTCATTGCATCTCTAACTTCACATGCACCCACACTTTTGAGAAGTTATTATTTCATCACCTTTTTTTTTCCCTCTTTGTGTACCTTAATAAAAATAGTTATGAAAAGTAAATATTTTCCATCCAGCTGAGATTCAAGCATATTGGCTTGCACTAGTGAACATCCAAGAATTTTAATAATTAATGCTAGCAATCAGAAAATACTGCTATAACTTTCTTCTTGAGAGCAGGTCTCAGACTTGCTTGTGAAGATATGGCAAGACTCTGTTATTTATTGGACATACTGGACAAAACGTGTTGTGGTAGCAGTTACTAAAAAGGTAGTCTGGTATTCTTTTAACCATATGTATTGCTTGTTGCCAGTCCACAACTCCCTCCTCATTTACACTAAAATATTCAATATTAAAGTTACCTACGTGACAGGCCATTCTAAGGAAAAGCAAATAAAATTATCAGCTGGCAACATTAAAAAATGGAAAATTCATTGCCAAGTTTTACTAAGCAAAAGGTAACAGACTAGATTAGATAGAAAATTGTGTTTAATTTACTTACAATACCTGCACACTTTCCTTTCCACAAACTGCTTTGAACTCTACCTGCTTACATGAACTAGTTGTTCAGGTCCCCAGTCCCAGAGGTAGCCAACCTTTTGAGATTAAATTTACTGAAATAGTGCCATCATCCAGTGTCTGAAAAGAATTTATTCTGGATTCAGGGCAGGTGAAGAATGCCTCCAAGTGTCTCCAGTTGCCTCAAAGTAATTGGTAGCTATGTCACACAGCAGAGCTTGAGAAAAAGCTGTATTTTTATCCTGCACCCAAAAGAAAATTACGTAAAAGATAACTAAGCGTGCCATGAAAACTTTTCTTGACAAGAACAAAAATCTCCAAAAGCTCTTAAGGTATCTGCCTACATTAGAGCACAGATAATGCTATCTAAGTTTGTCATAATTTTAGGACAATGAAATTCCCAGGAAACATTCTTGTAGGATGGATGCGAGATTATATCACGGGTAAAATACAAGGAAAGAGACTGCAGGACAATAAATGAAAGGCTTAATATGCAGACCATCACATTTACTCAAAAGAACAGATAGAGTTTTGGAAAAGGGGATAAAAAACTACAGATCTAGTAGTTTGAACCTCCACTTTAAAGATTCTGCCTTACTTACCATCTGGTTAGTGACCTGCTACCCCACTTAGACACACACAAGTCTATGGGTCCAGACAGGATCCACCCAAGGGTAATGAGGGAGCTGGCGGAAGTGCTCACCAAGTCAGTTTCCATCATATATCACCAATCGCGGCAAACCAGGGAGTTTGCAGTTGACTGGACGTTAGCAAATGTGATGCCCATCTATGAGAAGGGCCAGAAAGAGAATCCAGGGAATTACAGGACTGTCAATCTGACATCAGGGCTGGGGAAGATTACGGAGCAGATCATCTTGAGTGCCATCACACAGCATTCACAGGAGAACCAGGTGATAAGGCCTGCTCACAAGGATTTATGAAAGGCAGGTCCTGCTTGACAAACTGGATCTTCTTCTCTGACAAGATGATCCACTTAGTGCACTACTGCAACTGAATATGCTTGAATCTCAGCTGGATGGAAAATATTTACTTTTCATAACTATTTTTATTAAGGTACACAAAGAGGAAAAAGCTGTGGATGTTGTCTGCCTAGACTTTAGTAAAGTCTTTGACACTGTTTCCCACAGCACTCTCCTGGAGAAACTGTCTGTCCATGGTTTGGAGTGGTGTACTCTTCACTGGGTAAAAAACTGGCTGGATGGCTGCACCCAAAGCATTGTAGTGAATGGAGTTAAATCCAGTTGGCAGCTCGTTACAAGCAGTAAGTTTTCAGACGACATGAAATTGGGCGGGATCATTGATCTGTTTGAGAGTAGAAAGACTCTACAGGGTGATCTGGACCGGCTGGATCTATGGGCCAAGGTCAATTGGGTGATGTTCAACAAGACCAAGTGCCAGGTCCTGCACTTGGGTCACAACAACCCCAAGCAACACTACAGGTGTTAAAGATTAAATTTCTTCTTATTTTTTATTTAATGCAAGAAATACAAACATGTTCATTCTTATCTGTATCTAGTTATTCCCGAAATACTGATTTGCTTTGGGTTTTCTTTTTTGTACATTTGTTTGGTTGTGGGTTTTCTTTTCATGCTAGTCTGTCATTGTGATCAGGGTAGTACTCTTGTAGGTGAGATACTGCTAACACTTCAGCAAAACATGGAAATACAGATCCTGTTACACAACTGGAGTTACACTGTCAGAGTTCTGTGGAACTGTGATGCTTTATACCAAACTTCATGAAGAACTATATATGAAGATTTGCCACAAAAATGATGATTGGTCATGAGAATGATGGAAAATTATTTCTTTGTCACCTCTCCGTGCTCAAATTTGCTGAAAAATAAGTATTGCATTTTGTTGGCAGTGAATGTTTTATGGAAAAGTCAAAATAACATGGAAGAGAAGGAATATAACTGAACACAGTGTTTTTAATTTACTTGCGTTTCTTTTTCCTCTTTTTTTTCTTTTTTTTTTTTTTTTTTTTTTTTCCTGACAGTTCCTCTTCCTAAATTAAAGAAAAACCCAGTATAATGTTTCATTTCCAGATAAGTGTTCCAGGAAATTCAACTCATACAACTTCATATGAGACACTCTGGTATTTATGTTCTTTGTTTTATTCTTTATCTAGTAGAAGTGGATGAAAGATCTCATCTGTGGTTTTGAAGGTTTCTGCACTGCAAATTTCTTAGATAATATTAAAATGGACAGATGGGCAGATAATTTTGCATTCTTATACAGTCATGACCACAATGCATACAGTGTTATGGAATAAAGATGTTCACTTTCCACTTGTTGCCCCTCCACACCAGGCAGCGTGGCCAAACAGAAAGAGACTAACTGTTTATTTGTTTGCCTGATATGGATCTTGTTCTTGAACATTCTGTGGTTTTGCAGTTCACCATTTAGATCATATACAGCCTTACAAATATTTCCAAATACACAAGTGCATAACAGGAAAATCCAAATGGGTAACTGCAGAGACACAGATTTTAAAAAAATACTCAAAGACAAATAACATATGGCATTTATACATATAATTAGTTTTGTAAATCTCAAAAGATCCTTGAAAAGAAATTTTACTGTATTTCTTTCACCACTGTTGTTTACTAATTTAGAAACCACGTAGAAAAAAGCTGTATTTTTGCTTACTAGGTTTTGTTATCAAAAAATGAAGCCTTTTCCCACAGTTGTAGAGTGAATGAGGGGTACTGCTGGAAGAAGAAACAAAGTATATATGCAACATTATATTCCATCTGTATAGACAACGTATACATGGATTGATTACATTCTTTCAGATTCTGAATATCTTCAGGAAGGAATTTATGGACTTAATTGTCTATAGGTTAATTATAGAATTAATTTTCTCTAAACTATTGTGGGCTCACCACTGAGTGAAACAGGTCTTTTAGTTGGAGAGACAACAAGAAAGGCTGAGGTATTCATGCCTTAGCCTAAGTTTTTGTTAACAAGTTCAGCGCTCAGGTTTTACAGGTCTCTGTGCCCAGTGCAAAGTTTGGGAGAGAGGGGAGTAGAAGAGTCAGACTCCTCAGATGAGCTGGTCATTTTCAAGTTCATGGGATCAGGCTGGATGCATTTGAAGGAGCTGACAGGTCTCCAAGATATAATCATGAGGCCAGTCTCTACAGAATAGTTTGGGTTGGAAGGGACCTTTAAAGGTAATCTAGTCCAGCGTGCCCTGTAATGAGCAGGGACATCTTCAGCTAGATCAGGTTGCTCAGTTCCATGCAATCTGACCCTGAATGTTTCCAGGGATGGTGCATCTACCACCTCTCTGGGCAACCTGTTCCAGTGTTTCACCACCTTCATTGTAAAAAATTTCTTCCTTATATCTAGTCTAAATCTACCTTCTCTTAGTTCAAAGCCATACCCCTTATCCTATTGCAACAGACACTGCTAAATAGTCCCCGTCTTTCTTATAAGTGAAAGGCCACAATAAGGCCTCCCCTGAGCCTTCTCTTCTCCAGGCTGAACAACCCCAACTCGCTCCGCCTGTCTTCATAGGAGAGATGCTCCATCCTTCCGATCATTTTTGTGGCCCTCCTCTGGACCAGATCCAACAGGTCCATGTCTTTCCTGTGCTGAGGACTCCCAAGCTGGACGCAGTTCTCCAAGTGCGGTTTCACCAGAGCAGAGTAGAGGGGAAGAATCACCTCCCTCAACCTGCTGGCCACACTTCTTTTGATGCAGCCCAGGATGTAGTTGGCTTTCTGGGCTGCAAGTGCACATTGTCAGCTCATGTCCAGCTTTTCAGCCACCACTACCCTCAAGTCCTTCTCGGCAGGGCTGCTCTCAATTTCTTCATCCTTTATTGATATCGGGGGTTGCCCTGACCCAAGTGCAGGAGCTTGCACTTGGCCTGTCATGTTTGGAATGTCCTCCTGATCAAAGGAGGTCCCTGAACACTGGAACAGAGTCTCTTACACAATCCTGATAGTCAAACTGGGGAGATATGGAGTGGATAGGTGTACCACATGGAAAGTGAAAATCCAATTAGATGGTTAAGTTATAAAGTAGTGGTTCAAAATGAAAATGGTTACTAGTTCTGAGTAGTATTTTTAAGGGATATTGGGAACAATTCTGTTTTTAACATCCTTATCAGCAACCTAAACGATGGGACAGAAAGCACCTCTAGCAAATTCACAGGTGACACAGACTAGGCATATTGGGCTACATTGGCAAGAGTCAGAGTATTGGGCTACATTGGGCAGTGACTGAGGGAAGCAGTTATTCTGCAATATTTGGCTGCCATAAAGCTGCATCTGCAATCGTGTGTCCAGCTTTAGGACTCCCCACTTAAAAATAAATATCAACACAGATGAGAGTCTGTAGGCTACCAAGATGTACTTAGGGGGTTGGAATATATGAGAGACTGAATGAACCAGAAATTTAGAGTGGAGAGGAAAGCTAACAGTGGAGCGAATCACTGTACAGAAAATGTAAACCTTGCTTTCTTGCACTGCAATTTTCCTCAAGAAATTATAGAAGTATAATGCACACATTGCACATATACAAAAACAAACACATTGTATAAAAATGCTCCATGCAGGGAATATATTTGGTTTGGTCTGCAATAATAATATCATATTAGGTCATACTTTATTTGGCCAAAAGCAACTGAAGAGTACTGTAGGGAAAGGGGTTTAGACCTCCTAGCTAATAAAAGATACAAGGCTGCAGGTGCATTTAAGATACCATACATCAGACATTTTCTTCTGTTGTGCATAATGACCTTTCCTTGTTTTTGGAAGATAATACTGGTTTATACTGTGCAAACTGGTGACCAATCTAAAGGAAATATGGTCACTTCAATAGAATTTAAGCCAAGTGAGAATTAGTTGCTAAGGCAATTAGACAATAGTACGTATCACTGCCAGAAGAAGAGCATTTTTTTTTAGGCATTACAGTAACTGAGAAAGTGGACAGACTGAGATCAATACATTTAGGGGAAAAAAAGTGTTCTTTCATCCTGTTTAAAAGCCAGTGAAGTAACTGTCATGTTTGGGACAATTTGAACAGAACGATACAGAAGGCATACCTAAGATGTTGTATAGGGTTCATAAATACAAAGGAAAGATGTGGAGGCTCCTTCACAGGAATCTTTGGGTGTAAAAGATGACACTATTTCAGAAAAAAATATGAAGGAGAAATTTGTTGAGAAGTTTTAAACACTTAGAAATATTTTTAGGTTTTAGAAATTCCTGAGTAACTTAGGAAGTATTTGGGGGAAATATATATGCTTGTGCTGTTCTTATACTCTTCCATGGGCATCTACTTTTTGCTACCCCTAGAAACAGGGCAGAAAGTTGGATTGATATTTGATCTAACTCTATAAGGTTGCTCTGATATTCTTACTTATTTATGCTTCATACTAGTCTTTTTTTGGTTTTCTTTGTTTTTACTTCCTGGTTATTGGCACTACTGCAGTAGCTCAGTGCTGTAATCACAATTACCCCTGGTGATAATTATCTTTTTGGTGTAATCTTTTCCTTAAAGTGTAATGCATTTAAGGAGATAGCTTTCTCATGACATGTGGTTACATTTGAATTATTTTTTAAAGATGAAAAAACATTGGTGTTTGATAGTAATGAATTTGTATTGATCAGATCTGGGGTTGCAGTTTTCAGTTAAAACCACTAAAAAAAATGTACAGAAAGCAGAAAAGGCGATGTTTAAACCTCTCTTAAAACTCACCCCTGTTAAAGAATATATTAAGATTTAAGTAGTTCCAGTGCTGTTTCACACAAGAAGGAAATTGGAAACCCTGCAGAAATTTGTAATCACTAAGTTTTACTGTGAGTGATTCTAAAGATGATATCCTGTGTATAACAATTATCTAATTAATAAATTAATATATTGAATGAATTATTTAGAACAAAATAGACTAAAAAGAAGGTTTTAACAGAAGGGTACAGTAGCCCAGACAAACGATCAACATAACGATATGAGAGACCTACAGGCAGTGCAGAAGATGCCAATGCAACTGCCTGAAGAGTCTGCCAATGAACCAGATGCTGCTGTAGGGAAAATATCTTTCTCAGCTGGCATCTGGGTAGTGTTTGCCATCTGAAAGAGAAAACGACTTATGATTATAATGTGGTGGGGTAAGTAGCACTCTTCCATCACTGTACAGTCATCTTTATTAAGTGTCTTTGGAAATCCATTCTGTATGTGGATTTTACACTTCATGTTTCACTTATGACAGAAGTACCCCATCTAAGAAATCAGGAGAAAAATATTTGATCCTCTGATAGATAAATGGTAGCACAGATAAAGAATGTTTTCTATTTTATCCATAGAAAGATCTGCACTCTCTCTCTACTCTTTGCATTTCAATGCATGCTTTTTCAGACTGTATGAGAATAATAATTAATATTTTCTCTCTTGACACTGGACAAAGATGAAATTAAACTGACACCAATGACATTGAGATTCAGAGCATTTTTTTCCTAGTTGAAAAATTCTGAAAGGATACTTCACAGATTTTTTATCTCTCTCAGTATATAGGTAGATCATTTATATCTGCACAAAGAGAGATATATAAAAATGCAAATAGAGCATCCCAAACACCTTCTTACAATCAGGCTTCACCTTTCAACCATTCTCCCACTAAAAGACCCTCAAAACAGAATTACTAATGATCCAGGAGGTGCTTTACTTCTGCCTATATGACAGGTCTGGAATTCTTCGGACTTCAGCAGAGTCTTCATGGATTGGCAAGGGATTAAGAATGTAGAAAGGCCAAAAATGTGATTTAGTGATATATCAAATTGTTATAATAATTACTTCTTTTTAATCTCAGTACAGATAAATTTAAATTGGCATTCTGTGCTCTTCCACTGTAAAGAGATCCAGTGAAAAATTACAAGTGGAAAAGGCAATAGACAAAGTGAAATGGCTGGTTTGCCTGCTGGATTAAGTGAGACAAGTGAATGCACAATATACAGTCAATTTTTAAAAGTGCCACTGTTCTTATACAGCTAAGAAATTTTAGGAAATGAATTGCGTAGGGCAGAATTGACCATGGATTTCTCTTGTGTTTGTTTGTTTGTTTATTTGAAAGAACGCCTTACGTCTTTAGTTAGGGTGCATCACCTCTGTGTGTGTATGTTTGTCTGTTTTAGCGTAAGTGATGACACATTTTGTATTTCCCCGACGCTGAATTTCTGTACAGTACTAGTAAAGTTAGAGTACTCTATTTAACAGCCAGCCTGGAACTGAAATAAGCAATTTCATCAATAGTCATTGCCGATACCTTGGCCTAACAGTGCTTCTCCCTACTAGCCCATTTATGTTAAATATAGAAACAGAGAAGATAGCAGGAGACATGGTAGCCTGAGCTTTACTGGGACCACCCATTATTTACACAATGTTTCAGTGGTTTTAGGGATTTTCTGCACTTGAAAAATGACTACAGGAGACAGCCAAACCCTCTAGCATAGAAAACCAAATCTAAATTCATTAAGGTAAATGTCAAACAATATTTTCTTTCCATTTTTAAAACATATATACAATAATTTTCCTATCTAAGAGATTCAGCAAATCAGGTCTATGTTTTACTGTGCTAATCTTAAGCGTAATAAAAATCCTACCTTCCAGAATAATATACAGTAGGTGAGACGTACAATTACCCCAGTATTAGATCACAGAAACATACAATCATAGAATAGCCCTTGAAAGATCATCTGGTCCAACCTTTTGTGGGAAAGAGAGCCTAGATGAGATTATCTAGCACCCAGTCATAAAATCAGAGAATCATAGAATGGATTGGGTTAGAAGGTACCTTAAAGGTCATCTAGTTCCAACCCTCCTGCCATGGGCAGGGACACCTCCCACTAAACCAGGTTACTCAAAGCCCCATCCAGCCTGGCCTTGAACACTTCCAGCGATGGGGAAATAACATGTTAAAAACCTCCAGTGATGAGGACTCCACTACAGCGCTGTGGAAATTTTTCCAATGGTTGGTTGTTCTCACTGAAAAAAATTTCTTTTATCAAGATGAAACTTCTCCCAGTGCAAATTGCGCTCATTGACCCTTGTCCTCTCCAAATGATGACCAGCTGTAGCAGATTAACACAAGTCCATTGAAGTCATTGGAACTGCACCATTTGACAGAAGATTACTAGTAGCTCTGTTAACCTGTATACCCAGCCTGATCTCCATCCAATAGTTAAAATGGGATCTGGATCTGCTCTTTAAAGTCCCAGCGAATTCCATTTGGCTTAGTGAGAATTTAATGGCCCAAATAATATCGTCATTTTTATATCAGAAGTTGACTTCAGTGGAGACCTACTTAACAGCTGGTGCTTTGATATTCTCTAACACTCTTGGTAGAGTTCACTCTGTTGACATTAAACCACCCACGGAAGAGGTAGCACTTCTAAGTCTCTGAGCCTGTAAATAATGTCCTGATACAGTGTTTTCTTATGGGGATCTCAAATTCATTTATAAACATAGGAATTTATGTCAAAATTTCATGAAGAACAAAATATAGCAGCCAATTAATGTTTCAAGGAAACTAATATTGTCATTTACTATTTTATGAGTTTTGCTGTTTGGCTTGTATTTGCATGGCCTCCCACAGCTAAATAGCAATAGCTGGGGGGAGGGGGGGGGGGGGGGAGAAAAAAAGCAATAATTCTGATTTGGAGAATGAATTTTTATATTCATCAGGGATAAAACATTTTCAAGGCTATCTATTCCACCAGTTATTCCAATTTCTAAATGAAAAAATAAATTCTTTCAGTATTCTACTGTATTTAGCCATCCTTGCAAAATATCAGCTTTTCATAAGCAAGAATTCCGTTTGCATATTGGAAATTGTTTCTACTTATACTGCAATATGAAACTAATAGATTGCATTTTTTAAAATAGTCACAAATATTGGCAATTTTTGTGCTATGACATTTTCCTATAAATTAAATTGCTATATAGCAGGACTGTTACCACAGGTACCAGGAGATTTAAAGGATAAAACAGGTTAATCACAGTTTAACCATCTGTCATAGTTTAATAGAATTCAAAAAATTTCAAAAAGTTAAAATAAATTCATTTTGTTGAGCTTGTGTTTTTCTAGTGTGATGAGGGCTACACTTAAAAGACTTTTTTGTGAATATAGTAACATGTAAAGAAATTTGTCAACCATATTCAGTGCCTGATAAAGTATACGTTCATTGAGAATTTCCCAACTGACAAAAATTCTGCATTTAAAAATAAATAAATTTCCACATCTTTGTGTGGGTCAATCCCATTAGAACATTCTATTGCTCCAGTGTGTTAGCAAAAAAAAACAACACTGGAGATTTCCAGAGTAGACTGCTTGGAGTAACAGGAGGCCAGAAAGAATTTACCTTGTAAATAATTTAAGAATAATAACAAGTCGTCCATACAGTATTTCCAGAAATATAATTCAGGATCTTCCCATTAGTTTGCCTCAGTAATACACTGACTTGCCACTTGAATCTGTTTTAAAAATTCTCTGTAGAAACTTTTTTTTTTTACATTCAGATTAATGTTTACATTATTCTAAATGAAATATAAATCACATTCATTAAAATTAATAATGATAAATATCCTTGTTTGCATGAAATGGAAATGCATAATCAGAGAAAATTAAAGTCATATGAATTAATTAGTTCACAAAATTGGGAGATGGTGGGGATGCCAAACAGATGCAAGTAAATAAATGGTTGAATGAATAGTACATTATCAATTTGTATGGAGGCTGTTCTGCAATAGGAACAACTGTCTCTTTCAATTCTACAGGGAATAACTGAAAAGTTAAACTAAGTAATAAGTTAATGTGTTGGTTTTTAAGGGAAAACAAATCTGCAAATGAACCCTAAAAAGTCTCTGTTATGGCAAAATCAAATTCAGCCTTACCTTTTTCAATTTTATTCATTAAATGCTTGAGAAAATAAATGAAAATGAGAAAATTATTGATCAAATGTAACCAGTTTTTGTTTAATAGAAGATGGTGAAACTTCTAGAATTTGGGGGGCTTATTTCTGAAATACTTACAGTACATGATTACTTCACAAAAAAGTTGTTGTTATTCAAACTTTGAAATGAATGCTGTGTGTGTTTCTATGTATTTTTCTGATGTCTGATGAGCTGACTTCGTAACTAATGAACTCAGTGGGAAATCTGATTATCGTAATCAAAATATATTATTCCAAATTTGCTTTCGGCAAATACAGGGCACAAGAGCTTAAAATCCCCATAAACACTTATTCTAACAATGGCTGCTATACCTAGCAAGGCGTCATTTGTCACCAATAACAATATTTTCTCCACTGCATAACCTCATTATCATTTTGCTTTACGTATCTTTCTTCCACTTAAACTGAATGCTCAAAAAAATTTCTAAAGTCCAGCATTGCATGTTATTTGCAGAGTTCTCATCACCTCATTGCATAATGGATACTCTTTGCTGCTGCCATCATGCAAGCAATAAATAATAATTCTAAAAGTATTTTCAGTTGCTAGGGGTACTTGAGGCAGAGAAATTCATATGTAAGAATATGACCCTCTATTTATTTATTTATTTATTATCGTGCAATTGAGGTGCAAATGAGTATGGTGCTCCACTGTTCTAGTCACTGTACAAATAAATGAAGTCTGAATGAAGCGGTGTTGTGGATGGAGGTGTGTGGCCACCTTTCTGTCTCATGAGTAAGAGGAAATGCTGTTCCAGGCAGTGACAGCAAGTAGAAGCAGGACTGCTGGTTGCTCTCTCTAGCCAAGAACAAAATGCACCAGCAAAGGAAAATCTTTATCAGGTCCATCTCTCGAGTCACTAGTAAACATTGCCATATGTGAGTTTATGTGCTAATAGCTACACTAGACTGTGATTTTTTCACCTCCCAAGCGGTAGTTTATTACATTCCCTATGACATGACAAAACTCAAAGCACATTTGCAACTACAGACTATGCTGATGGGATGGAGAACAGAAAGGTTAGCTTGAGATTCTGTTTTTAGGAACTTTTTGGGTTTTGACATTAACTATAAGGCAGGAAACCAGATATATCTTCAAACTCAGCCACTGGAAACAAAAACCTACAGGACTAGGTGCTTACAGAACAAAATTAGCCTGGATAACCCATTCATTCATTTTACATGTACTAGCATTTTACAACTGGTATGTCAGGCTAATTTATACTCATGTATGTTTTTAAACCTACCATTGAGGTGTTTCTAATTCTTTAAGTAAAACCTTCTTATCTGTAAAGAAAACAACAGAATTAAAACTATGGATCACTTTTTTAAAATCATTGCCTACCAAATAATAATTATTCTGAATAAATGTTCATTGTAATATAAACCAGTGAAATCTTAGAGTTATGAGACCTATAGAAATTTTTAAAAACAAAACCAGTGTCATGGTTTAACACAAGTGGGCAACTAAGCACTATGCAGCCACTCGCTCACTCTAACCTGGTGGGATGCAGGAGAGAATCAGAAGTGTAAAAGTGCAACCAGAAAGCCTTCTGTAGCCTATTTCTTCCAAGCTAATACTTATTAGACTGAAATTTGTTAATGAATTTTACTTACTCAAGCTTGGGTGTTTTGATTTGATACAACTTCATGGATTTTCAAAGCAGAGATGATGAGTCATATTGTTCAGAGAGAAATTGAATTTAATTTATTTAAAGAACACGTTTATCCTTTAGATATAAATCACAAGGAAAATATCTTCATTGTAACTAGAAGATTCTTGATATTATTCTTTTGTTATTTGACTTCTAATTCATGGTGTCTAGTATTCGCAAAAATAGGGAAAATTACTTAAGCAAGATTTTCTTTGTGGGAAGAAGACATTTAACTGTGATCAATAGTGGCCCAATAGAGTCAATACAGTCTGATTAAGTAGCTATTAAGTAGCTGTCTAAGCTAGGAGTGTTTGCTATACAATGGGGAAAAAAAAAAGAAAAAGAAAAAAAAAAAAAAGAAAAAGAAAAAAAAAAGAGCAAGGGAAATGTTTATAGCCCTGGCAAGCAAGCAGAATAGCCCCAGAGCGTGAATAAAGATTACAATAATGTAATCATTTATATGAGAAAAAATGTCCTAGAAAATATATTGTATTTACTTAGTCCTGTCACCCCAGGCTTGCAAATGTAAAGGAAGTGTCTTAGTGCTAAGTGATTTGCGTTATTCAGTGCTGCACTGTAGTCGACTCACTGATATTTAAGACAAACATTAAAAGACAGCAACATTAACCTTGTCCCTTCATCACAGATCATGCAAGATAATTAGTCTTTCTGCTTCATTAGGTGCCTAGATCCACTACTCTAGCACCTGTGACATCTTTCAAAATATATGTTAGTTATCATTAACTCAATAGATACCTGCCTGTTTGGTGAATGTGAACCAAGCTTTTTAAGGTAACAAGATGATAGAAATTTCAGCTGAGAACTCTGGAGACAAAATCTCAAGATAAGTGCTCCCCTGGTGCTAGTGTCAGAAGAGACCCTTTCATCTGCAGCTATCTAGTGCGCACTTTGTCTGTTTGAGGAGATATTAAAAATGTGCAGGTCTGTATGAGCGGAAGCCGAACACAGATGTCCAGGGTGACTATCAGACTTCTGTCTGTTCTGAGATATCTCAGTATATGCCTCTGGCACACATGTTCTCCTCTATAATCAAAGGACTAAGGGAATTTAGAGGTGAAAGAAAGTGCTTATATTTTTTGCAAAAAGGTGTTGAATCTTGGTCTTTCATACCCCTTTGGGAGGATGCTATCTCAAGGTAGTAGATATTCAGGGTTAAAGTGTTGGCTCTGTTTTTTCAAAGATATGACAGATAGGTATCCAAAAGCTGTGTAATGACAGCTTTTGAGTTGAGGACAATCGTCATCCTTGGCCTTGTCAGCAGCAATTTCCCAGGTGCTGTTTGGCCAGGATCCATTACCAAAAAGCAGTTTTGTTACATCAGAATTTTGTTATGGGAAAAAGAAGAAACATCTTATATGTAAACTCAGGAATATATTGTTACTGTAAGTAAAATCTTAGCAGCTTAATCCAAGAATCATTATTAGTCCAGGTCTAAATATCAGAAAAATAAAACCAAGTCAAGAAATGAATACTAATATACGCATATATATATATGGAATCTCAATAATAATAACACAGATAAAATTGATATGCATGCACGTCCTTTTTTTCTGTTCCTTTGCCTAATATTATGGCCACGCTTTCATGCTCCTTTAAGGTTCTAAGGTTCAAGATCATACTGGTAGTTTTATAGTGAGTCATCAGTATTGCAAGTCCTTCCAGGAGAAATATGATGTTCATTGTTTCCTCTTCCTCGTTCTAGGATCCATTTAAAGTCATTTTTATGTTTGCTAACACATTTTTACACCTTAGTTTTACACCTTCATTGGTCTGACAGCTCCAAATTACATCCAAATGTACTGTATATCATAGAATCATTGAATGGTTTGGGTTGGAAGGGACCTTTAAGCACCTAGTCCAACCCTCTTCCATTGGCAAGGACATGTTTTACTAGATCAGGTTGCTCAAAGCCCCATCCAACCGGACTTCGAACACTTCCAACAATGGGCCGTCCGCAGCTTCTCTAGGCAACATGTTTCAGTATCTCACTCATTGTAAAAGAATTTCTTCCTTATGTCCAAACTAAACCTATCCTCTTTCAATTTAAAACCATTGCCCCTTGTCCTGTCACTACAAGTCTTGGTAAAAAGTCTCTCCCTGTGTTTCTTATAAGCCTCATTTATGTATTGAAAGGCTGCAACAAGGTCTCCCCAGAGCCCTCCCTTCTCCAGGCTAAACAACCTCAACTCTCTCAGCCTTTCTTTATAGGAGAGGTGTTCCAGCCCTCTGACCATTTTTGTAGCCCTCCTCTGGACACACTCGAACAGGTCCAAATCTTTCTTGTGCTGGGGACCGCAGAACTGGATACAGTATTCCAGGTAGGCTCTCACAAGAGCGAAGTAGAAAGGCAAAATCACTTTCCTTGACCTGATGGCCACACTTCTTATGCAGCCCAGGATACAATTGGCTTTCTGGGCTGCAAGCACATATTCACAGAATCATAGAATGGTTTGGGTTGGAAGGGACCTTAAAGATCATCCAGTTACAACCCCCCTGCTCTAGGCAGGGACACCTCCCACTAGACCAGGCTGTTCAAAGCCTGATCCATCCTGGCCTTGAACACTTCCAGGGATGGGCCATTGACAACTTCCCTGGGCAACCTGTTCCAGTGCCTCACTACCCGTACAGTAAAGAATTTCTTCCTGATGTCCAATCTAAATCTACCCTCTTTCAGTTTGAAGCCATTACCCTGTGTCCTATCATTACACTCCCTGATAAAGAGTCCCTCCCCATCCTTCCTGTACGTCCCCTGTAGGTACTGGAAGGCTGGTATGCGGTCTCCCTGGAGCCTTCTCTTCTCCAGGCTGAACAACAGCAACCCTCTCAGTCTGTCCTCGTAGGAGAGGTGCTCCAGCCCTCTGATCATCATTGCTAGCTCATGTCAAATTTTTCACCTACCTATATCCCCATGTCCTTTTATGCAGGGCTGCTCTCAATCCATTCATCTGTATTCATCCAGTCTGTATTGAAACTGTGGGTCGTGCTGACCTGAGACCTTGCACTTGGCATTCTTGAACTTCATGAGAACATAGTCCCACTCCTCAAGCTGTTCAAGGTCCCTCTGGATGGCATCCATTCCCTCTAGCATATCAGCTGCACCACTCAGCTTGGTGTCACCTGCAAAGTTGCTGAAGGTGCACTCAATCCTACTGTCTATGTCAGTGACAATGATGTAATTAAATAGTATTGCCTCCAATACAGACCGTGAGGGATACCACTGGTTACTGGTTTCCATGTGGGTTCTGATCCACATGTAGTGGATTTTATGTATGTTGGATACTACTTCATTATTCTCCTTGTTCCTCCTAAAATGAGTTTGCTCCAACTCCATGTCTTCATTTCCTTAACTGACCATGGATGAGTTTTTATAGATATGAGGGCTGCAGCACCAAGCCTGTGTTCCATCTGTTGTCATCCTGTGCTTGTACTGTTCTACATCACATCCTGTGTCCTCACTTCTGAAGGCCTTTTACTGTCATACCAGGCCTGCATTTCTCTACATCCTATACTTCCATCATTATTTTAGATTAATAATTTTTTTCTTTTTTTTCTTTCCTACACAGAAAAATGCTTGCTAATGCTATCTATATAAAGCTATGGTTGTACCACACAAAGACAATTAAAGTAAAACAAGTTAGCCATAGCCACTTAGTTGGGAGAATAAATGCTGCTACAGATAAAAAAAAAAAAAAAATAAATAAAGCTGCATGGTCAAGGAAATGTCAGGAAAGTTCAGACAGAGCAAGCCTGACATGCTTCAATTCTGAGACTGAGCAAACTCACTACAAGGCCTGTGACCTTTTCCTAGCAATGGCAATACAGATACGTGTGAATAGATATGAGTACGATAACATACTAAATAGCATATTGCAAGTATTTGAGACCCTGAGTGTGCACTTTTAAGCTTCAGGAAAACTGTCAAAAGTTCCAGAGGAAATAACACTGAGTTTTAATTTGATTTCTGGTATACTCTGGATTGCAATCTTTTATGTACTTGATCTGTCTTCACTCTGTGCATGGGTCTGGCTCAGCTCCCGTTTCCTGTGCCCTGGTGATATCTGCATTTGCAGATTTTTTATTCTGCTTCAGTAATTGGAGTGTGGGATTATGTGCTAGAAGTACTGTGCTACTGCTGAGATTATATTTATTCATGGAATTTTGCTTTCTGACAGGCCCTGTTATTACCTGGCATACACACTTTGTGGCGTTGTGTTGGCCACAGGGTGTCCTTCTACAGCAATTGCGTGACCTGACACAGTCTTTCTTCAGATGAGACATACGTCCTTGTGAAACCCTTGTGTGTATTTTCCTAGATGGCTAACTAGATTGGATTACCATCACCAAAGACACAAAAAGTAAGCAAAAGAACCATCCTTTGTACTTTCTAGAATACAGGGAAAAATGTTTGATCCTTCTTAAAACTCTGCCAAAGGAGCACAAAACTGTTTGTACACTTCTTTCTTCTACCCTTGCCTTTCCTACAAAAATGACATAGAAAACTTAGCCTCATGAGAAGGATGGTTATTACAACTGAATTTGGTGCATTAGTGTATATTTAGGATGCAATCTTTTGAAGATACTGCAGGCCTTTTACTCTCAGTAGTGGATTTTCAATAATATTTAACAATCTAAAGATCATGTTCTTGTGAACACTGTGATAGCCATGAATACTTATACAGCTTTAACTGCATTCATATTTGGAAAAAATACGGAAGCATGGAGGAATAAGGAGTTAAGACACATAGAATAAATCACACAATAGATCAATACCAAAATAAGAAATTATTCAAGTCTAGTTATATTAGAAGTTTCAAGCAGAATGTGGCAGCTAGGAAAGTACTGTCACTTCCTACAGCTGGCAAGTCTACCTTCTGTCTTCGGCAATATTTCCAAATACTGGAAATATGAAGAAAAGATGAGAAGAGTAATTACTCTGGATTCTTTCCTATTAAAATCAGATTATAATATGTATCAGAAGAACTGTTCAAACATCACAATTTATCAGTCATTGAACTTGCAAGCACAAGTTGAATAGCTACATGTAGAAATGTGCTGACATTTGCATACAAGCATAATTTTGGATTTTTGTACACATATTCTATATAGTTCTCAATTGACATGACACACAACAGAGCCTTCAAGAATCAGCTCCTCCTTATGTGAGAAAGATCTAACATTTTTGCATGCATGCTTCTTGTAGCACTTCAGACGTGAATGAGCTGACTTTACTGAACTGAATGGTGCTATTACCTTTCGGATCTTCTGATCAGTGAATAATGATAAACTTATACAGAACATCTGACACTCCAGACATTTGGAGGAGTATAAAATGTAATTTATGTCTTTATTTATTATCGTTAACTTATGATCCAGTAAGCCTTCACCAGGGACACTGTTTTGTTTTTTTTCCCCCCAGAGTGTACAGCACCTGGTCTCTCTTGGCAGTAAGTGTTATGTGATGTATAGCAATTGCCTCTGAAAAATAAAAAGATCCCTGGGACCTGGAGTGGAAAGCTAACTTCACAAAGTCTTTTCACAGTCACCAGAATTAAATATGTTTTTCATTGACTGTTTTACATAATTTTCCAAAAATCTTTTGATGAATTCAGCACCTTTAAGCTGTAATTTTTAGGATGTTTAACATTTTTGACAGGCAATTGGGAATCTCAGACATGCCTAGCTAGCAGAGAAAAGAAAACTTAGAGTCTGGGACTTTATACATTGCATATTGACTCTTTGTATTCAATTCCCTAACAGAAGCTGACAAAATGTTCCTGTAGTGTAATATTTTTGATTGCTTTGTATGTTAGAAGAAAGTCCATCATTCCACTGAGTCATGTGATGATAAGTATGATGGAAAACTGACATAAAAAATTACAATGTGAAATTCAAGAACTTGTTCTCAGTGGAACAGAAGAAAAAGTTCCTGAAAATGTAAAAAAAAAAAAAAAAAAAAAAAAAAAAAATCGTTGTCACTGCGATAAAGATAAATTAGTCATGTTCAGTAGCAAAAATGTAAAGAAATAGGCTTCTTTTACCAGAAATGAATATTACAATATTACTGAGATTGTATGGGCCTACCATTTATATGTTATATTATTATATACTGACAGTGGCATGATGATGTTGTGCTTAATGTGACAGTTCCTCTGTTATTTTCACCAAGAATCACTGTTAATTTTGAAGACCTACAGTTTGGGTGAGCTGCCAGGGAACGATACACAAGGCTAGAGGGCAGGAATAATATCACAAGGGATCTTGATGACTTTAGGAAGGAGTGTATCAGAGTTAGGAATGGCATAGTGTGCATTAACCTGAATAGAGAACAGCTAGAAGGAATAGGGAGCAATTGTAAAAAGACAAGGGAATATCAAACCAAAGTCAAGACTAAAGATATCTCTTGGCCAGGGCTGAACCTCAGGGCCTCTCTTTCATTTTCTAAGGAAAAATCCAAACTATTTTGCTGACATGCTTATGAATCTCATATTTTATTTGTTTTCTTTATGTCGTAAGCTTATTAAATAGGCATGGCAGTGAGATCTGGACTTTAATTTTGTCTTAAAAGGATCAGAACATAGCAAAAAATATCTCAGAGCTGGAGTTCCAGGAGTCTGAGGATGAAGATTTCTCTCTTTTCCTCTTGCTCAGTGGTGTCCTTAGTGTGAGGCAATTTGTCACTTGTCCCTTTCTGGTCCATACCTAAATTTTGGAATCAGGAAATCACTACTTACCACCCTACATTCAGTCAGATGTGGCACATGCACGCACTGCATGTCTGCTGTTAATTTTCTGACCTACTGTCATCGTCTAAGCCTGAACGTGGTGGTGTAACAGACCTTCTTGGAATTAAGATGTCACAAACAGCAGTTTAATGTTTTAAATTTGACAAAGTTTATTCTTTAAATGGGTTGACAATTTTGTCTCTAGGCATAGACAAAATTGGCAATAAGACACCCTATGACAACAAATCTGCTGATTTATGATTTTTCTAAACCAGGCTGATTGCTTAATGCTTGAAGGGAAAATGCAAATTGTATCTGCTCAGGAGCAGTAATTTGTGATCAAGGAATGATCCAGCATGGAGGGCAAGGCAGCCCAGCTGCAGAAGGGGTTAAATTGGCTGGAAGCAGGAATGCCAAAGACAGAGGGCCTCCCTTTAAGGGAGTCAAGTTTCCCTTGGTAAAGAGGCAAGAAACAGGCAGCATTAACCTGTCTTGTAGCCATCCTGGAATGTGAGCACTCAGGGGCCACCTTTGAGCACCAGATCTGGGCTGGGGTTTGGGCTCAAGGCTAAGCTGAGGTGCCTCATGTCAAGTTAACAGGATTGGTGCTGATGCAAATGTATATAAGGAATCACCTCATGATGCATCTTTACACACTCCTTGTAGAACTGCTTATGGCAGTAGGAGTCTGTCCAATGCATTGTTCATTTATATTTTTTTTTTTACGTCTATTTAAGCACAAACATGTGTTTAATTCACCCCAAGGAGTACAATAAAAATTCCCCAACATGCTGATGTCACTAATGTCATGGAAAGTTGACGTTATTTATGTCTGTCCCTCTACCTATCCCGTAGTGGTAATGGGAACAGCAAGTCCAACTCTTCTACTATGCTACATTTTCCCACTTTCATACCTTCCTATTACCTTGCTACAGCATCTTGAGGGCAAAAATATTTAAATTACCTACTATGAAAGTGCTGAAAATAGGGAAAGTGCTCCCTGGTAACTATGAGCAGCTTCTGAAGCTGTAGAATACACAGTATGGGGCTTTTGGGAACCAATAGCTAGGATAGGACCTGACTGGGTAGAAATAGAAACAGTAGAAATAGAAAGCAGGGTAAAAATAGAAATAGGAACAGAAATAGAAACTTTTTTGAGTAGCAATTTCCGATGTATAGCAGTCAGAGGAGAACATTTGGGCTTGCCTGTTCCTTTCCTAAGAATACATCAATAGTAAAACAGGTATTAAGGATAACAAAATTACCTTATGTCTGTGTGGTAGAAAAATAAGTAATTATGCCATTCCTCCAAGTGGAAATATGAGGTCTCCAAAAGCAACGAACACTAAATATCTTTGGAAGATACGCACATGTATTTGTGACAAGAATAGCTCCAGAGTAGGACAAGTCCAAAAATAATATACCATAAGAGCTTGAATCTTGTCCCATTTTTCACATATTGATGGCAAAGCAGTTTAAAATTTAAAATGGGTCTCAAGAGAAGTAGAGGTTCTGGAGTGCAACTTAAACAGAGTCTATCCTACATCAAAGAAATTGAAATATTGTTAGCACACAGATACCAACTCTCCAAGGTATAATAATCTGTTCTGCATGTCAGACTGGTGCCCACAATGAATGCAGATTGTTCCATTTATCACTTGTCTTATTATTTAGGGTCTTAGAATCAAATGAAAGTAGATATACTACTCCTTCCTTGGTTTCTCAGTAAAGTTATGGAAGAATTATTTTTAGAAAAAAACACACACCCACTCAAAAAAAAAAAAAAAAACCAAAACAAACAACAGATAACTGGTTCCTGGAAGGGATTTCATTAACATCTTGAAGAAAGAAATACTAGAAATAAATGCCTGTGTGCTTTATTATCACTCATTTTTATCACTCATTTTTATCACACAGAAGCAATTGGTCATTTTCATCAGTGCAGCCAAATTTTCCTTGGCCTAGGACTAAGAGAAGGCAAGGACAAAGTAAAGATGCTTTTAGCAATAAGTGGCACACAGTTGCCAATAAGCTTGTCTGACCTTACAAAAGCTTAACCAATTTGTACCAAGGGCATATTGGATCAACCAAGCAGTATGAAGTCCTAAAAGCAGAAGACATTGGACTGTACCTCATTCATAAGAAAAAAATCTCACAGTTCTGTTCAACTACATTCAACAGCTTTGAGCTGTTGAATATGCCAGAGACAGTCAGGAACTAAACTATCTTTATATCCCAAATTGATAATACATGCTTTTTACTTTGTGGGACTATTGTAATATGGTCATATGTATTGCAACTCTAAAAGACTTATGTTATTTCCAACTCTTAAAATGACTGTAGACTATTTTTAGATGGGGAAGAAGAGAAATTAAATTATAATGATATCAGAAATTAAAAAGTAATGCACATATATAAAAGCTGGTTAGAATTTAGATAAAAAATTTGGATGAAAATTGGTAATTACATTTATTCATATGCAAAGTAGATTTTCAACTTCCAATCTGTCAGCTGAATAACTAGCTTTAGTGTGTCCACTAATCTGAAATTCAAATAAATCAGTAATTTGATAGGGTAATATTTGGATAAGAAAAAGTAAGCAAATAGATCATTTTAAACTGTAGAACAACGTTATAGGAAACATCCATCTGATGTCTTGGATATTTTTTTTTTAATAAACTGAGGTTCAGACAACCTCAATATAAACACTTGTTCCAGCTTTTTAACACTGCTTTATCAAGAATGATGGCTTAATCGCATATATTGCAAAATAAAAGTATACAGTACGCAAACGGATATTAGAAAACAGGAAAAAAATCTGAAGATTACAGAAATAATCAGGACCCTCTGTTGCAGACAAGTCAGACTGGATTTTTAATTGCCTTAATGCTTCAAGAGATGATATGACCTTTTTAATGTTAATAATATAATGTTAAATAGTGTTTGTTTTCTGTGGTGCATGAAGGAATGAATGTGCCAGCCATTTGAGAAACACTGCAACGCTAAATTGGAGATAAATTCAGTCATTTTTTGCAGATATATGTGGATGTTTCAATCAAGTAGGGTGGTTTCTACTAAACTTGTGATTGAATTTTACAACAAATAGTGAAATAGTCATCCTAAGTAAATTTCTGTATTCCTTATACAGACATTGGAATGAGATAACTTAGGACAGTTGAATCTCCTCTGGAAGCCTTTATAAACATCAGTCTTATGCATGGAATATGGGCAGCCTGGACTTCATAAGGTGATTCAGGTGCTTCTACTAGACATAAATTAAAAATAGTTGTGCCTTTATAGTTAGTTAGGAGGATGGATTGCAATTTACATTGCGCTTGAAATTCAAAAGCTCATTTTATAATTGGCTTTGCTACACGTTTTTTCTGGTGATTTTTGTCTTTTCAGAGAGAAGCATAAGCCCCCTGTTTCTGACTGCAGTGTTACTTAAGATATTTTAGATGCAGTTAAAATAGTTTTGTAATTTGCAATTGTCTACTCTTAAATATTTTTCTTCTGTTTTTAATAATTGAATATATTGTTTTATACAGCTGACTTCTTGTTTTAAAGATTTTATTCTCTGTGTCTAAACACTGAAACTAACATTTTTCATTCTGAATCTATACCTGAAAATTTATAAAAAAAACATGTTAAGTAATTCAGTTGCTGTTTCTTCTAAGAAAAATGAATAATTTTTGTATTTTTGGAAAGTTTTGTCTTTTTTTTTTTTATGTTTGAATAGCTGCAGCATATCTGTAGCTGCTATAGAAATTTAGAAATCCTTGATCTAAATATGCTTTTTAAGGTCCTCCTGAAAACCTGCCTTCATCTGACTGGTTTCACAAGCTTTTAAAAATGTAATTTTTGTCCTCATCAGAATGTGTCAGGGTTTTGCTTTGGTTTCTAGGCATTTCTCAGAACTTTTCTGTTCCCTAAATCTCTATAAATGCCATTGCTTATTCCAGCATCACACAGATCCTTCAAAAGTGCCAGTCTCACTAAGACTGTGCCAAGACATAGTGATAGTGACCAAACATGGAAGCTGGACACTGAACTAAAGGCAACAGTGGGAGTTTCTGTAACCCCACTGGAGTAAAAAATGATAGTGATAGCGGGGGACGTGACCTGGTTGTGGCTTCTCGTCTCACCTCTTTCACTAGATATGAGAAAACTTGTATATGTCACTCCTGCCTAAGTCTTCTCCTAACAAAACAAGGTCCCCACGACCTAATATTGAGAGATATCATTTTTTAATTAGACAGAAGCAGACACTTCTCAGGAGATGCAGGCTGTCTGGCTGATGTAAGGAAGTAAGCAAAGGTGCAGTTAAGGCATTTTTTCTTTTCAAAAAATTGGTCTTTTCTCTGCATGTTACCTTTGGTCAATTGAAAGGGCTGTATTAATTTATGGCATATCCTCTGTATATAAAGGATTCCTCAGACACATGCACTGTATATGCACAGTAGTTTAGATAAAGCCAAGAAATGGTTGTTATAACTGTTATAATTGAACTATTACTTCATAGCAAATTGTTACAGAAAAAAACAGAATAATAATGTGGTTCAAATTGTTACACAGACACAGTTTCTACATCTTTCCTGGTATTATACTCACCCTTGCCCTTCTCTGAGTTCTAAGATTGGTGGTTTCACTCTGATCATGGTGTTGATGGGGTGCTACGATGAGTTATTAGCTTCTGGAAACCTTCATCAACATGAGGAATATGATGTGCACGTTGATGGTTTCTTCTTCCTCACTCTAGGATCCACTTGAAATCATTTTTCTGTATATTTGCTAACACACTTTTACACCTTCACTCTTTCTTCATTGATCCACATTGAATACAAATCCACTATATATAGTGACTTTTATCTATGTTGGATACTACTTCTTTGTTCTCCTTGTTCCTCCTAAAATCTTTTTTCTCATATTTTCAATCTGGCTTCATATAAATATGATTTCATATAAAAAAACAAGTGTGCATCCATTTTAGCATTATTCACCTATGCAATTAGATCATACAACTCAGTTTCATTGCTGTTATTCATATTCAAAGTTACTTATAGCCATTTTGTGAGAACCATCCACGTTTGCTAACATGGCTTATACTGTGTATCAGCATCACACTGCCTGTTTTCTTGCTTTTTGGCTCACTAGCTGAGAAAATCTGTTTCAATTTTATTGTCAATATTTGAGCACCTGTAGTGATACTTTTATGATAACCACGTATTTTAAGCCTAATAACAACAAGTGCTATGCCCAGTTGAATAAGGATCAAAAAGATGATATAAAATGGCTATTTTAGCGATCTACTGACCCTCTTGCATCTTTTCATTGAATGAAAATGGAGCACTGTTACACTAACAAGAAAAATATATCGTTTTTCTCCTCTTTCCTGTGTTCTCCCATGTCCACAAGTTGTTTTTTTTTTAATATATATTTCAATTCCTATTTAAAAGCTTAATTGTTTTGCAGTTATTTTTAAGCTTTGTTCTTTTTTTAAAATTAAATGTTTGCCCCCCAATAACTTTTTAAAAATTTCATTGAAATTTTAAAAATTACGAAGTTAAATTTGTGTTAGAAAATGACTCTTTGTCGTGACCTATCTTTTTATCCACATATTTTTACATGACTTTTTTTACTTACGGGAAAGAATGTGTGTGTGGGAATTCCAACTGATTTTTTGAAAAAAAAAAAAAAAAAAAAATGCAAACATGAAGTCTTTCTCTCTTTTGTAATCACTTGCTTCCAGAAGCTGGGACATTTGGGGAAAAAACAGAAAATTCAAAATCTCTGAAAAAAAGAAAATTCCATACTGGGAGCTGGCAACACTGCAAGCAAACACCCTCTGGGCAAGCAGTTAAGATGGGTCAGAATTAAAAGAATGAAACATGTTTGAGGCGCCCTTTTCCTCAGAGCTCCATCTGCTCCCTGATGGTGGCAAAGTCAGGTTTGGAAGCGGCTCCACCCGTATAGCTGCTTGCAGAAGAGCTCCCCCTGGCAGCACTGGATGCAAAACTCAGTCAACAAAGTTTAGCATCTGAAAGGCTACAAGTAACCACTTTAATTTAAACAAAATAAAATTCTTGTTTATTTCTGCTTCCATGTTTTTTTTTTAATTTTTTTTTAATTAATATTTGTTTCTGCATCTCTGTGCGCTCCCATTAAAAAGTAGTAAATGCTGATAAATGCTATATTAAATATTCATTTCAATGTGTGTACTAGGTTTTTTCCAAATATTCAGGAGGGGAATACTCATATTCCAAGAAAATCACCCTCTAGGGATAAATAAAAGTAGAGATGTGGTACAAAAAGAGGGAAAAGGAACAGGAACAGGAAAATCCCAGAGGGGAAAAAAAGGAATAGAAAAAGAAAACAATAGCTGAAGGTACAGAGCACTTTAAAGTACTACAGCAAATCAGTAATGTGTTGGAAAACCTCACGCATTGTTATAGGGACAAATGAAATAGCAACAGTGAACTCTATATATTTTCATTGTGAAAATTCAAGTTTTTCCTTTTTTAAATATTAAGTTGTACATCTCCCTTACATATTAGCTATTAAAACTCAGGAAGCAAAAAGGCTGATATCACCACAGAGGCCGGAAATTAGAGGTTGAAGCATAGCTTATAGATTAAGGAAAGTGATTCATTATTCAGCACTTACTAGACTGTATCCAGTTTTGGGGTTCCAATATAGAAAAGACATGAAGAAACAGGAGTGAGTTCAGTGAGGGACCACTAACCTGGTTTGGTTGATCAGCCTGCTGAAGAGACAGGCTTCAGGGGGTGCAGGACTGGTTGAGGATGGGACCTGATAAGAACAGTACGTGGTGGGTGGATGAGCAATGAACACAAGTTGAATTTTTTCCCCACCATTGGAAGAGGTTGCCCAGAGAGACTGTGTAGTCACCACCCCTGGAGGTTTTCCACACCTGGATAAGCCAACTGGATCAAGTACTGAGCAACCTGGGCTGATTTCACATCTGACCTGGCTAGACTAGAGACCTCATAAGGTGTCTTTCAGCCTGGATTATCCTACCTATTTGATTGCTGTATAAGTTAAAAGAAACATTGTGAAACACCAGCCAGTTTTTTTCTGCTTATTCCAGTATCACCCTCCAGTTTTTCATTACGTACTCAGCATTTTTCCTTTTTAATGTGTATTAACTGGCATGAAGTCAGTGTCATCTTTTCCGTGAATGAGATGATGTTCTCTTTTATGCAGCAAGAAATCTCTGGCTTCCAGTAGTCTGCTGCAATAAACAACCAAGTAAGAGGCAAGAAGATGTAGTAATAATAACCATGACTTTTAACTTTTTCCACACTGTTTTCATTAAAAATACATAAAAAACAGGGCTAAAAGCCACACCATTAGAATCATGTATAAAGTTTCACCCTCAGCTTATCTCCTCTACTATGTGTGTTAAATTAGACTATCTTCCTTAAATATTTATTCTACTTTGTTTAAAGCATATAAGGGAGAACAAGATGTTCAGTCATCTGCTGGCAAATGGTAATTCATGAGGTAAAGATTTTTAATTTTAATATAATCCAGTGGAGAAGGTCAGAAAATATAATGTAAATCTGTATCTTCTTGTTTGCAATAGGGCATGGATCTTTTATTCTTTTTTAGAAATCCCTACAACAAATAGAATGAAAACTTCTGAAAAAAAAAACCTACTTCATTTCTTAATTTCTTCTAGAGTTCTAAAAATGTCATCAGCCATCTGAAACTACAATTGATTAAAACACTGAAAAAAAAAAAAAGAGGAGCTACTCAATTACAAGTTAAGCATTTTTTTGCCTGTTAAAGAAAACTAAGTTGTTTTAAATACAACATTGTATTGAATAGGTAATATGACCATTGTTAAAAGTTGCAATCTTAAAAAGTTGAAAAGACTTACTAAAAATTTCAGAAAAAGCGTGCTATAGGAAAGTTGAAATTTTTCCTTCTTGTAAAATGAAAATATGTGGCACATCTGTCTATCTATCTGACTGATTATCATAGAATCAGAGAATCACAGAATAGTTTGGGTTGGAAGGGATATTTAAAGGTCAGCTTGTAGAAATCCCCCTGCAATAAGAAGGGACATCTTCAAATACATCAGGTTGCTCAAAGCCCCATCCAACCTGACTTTTCAACATTTCCAGGGACAGGGCATCTACGACCTCTCTGAGCAATCTGTTCCAGTGTTTTACCACCATCATTGTAAAAAAATTCTTCCTTATATCTAGTCTGAATCTACCTTCTTCTAGTTTAAAACCATTACCACTTGTCTTATTGCTACAGACCCTACTAAAACTATCTGTCACACTGATTGGCTGTCATCAACTAAGCCAACATGTTGGACTCCAATGAACTCAGTATGAACCATTGGTTAAAATTCTATCTATTATATATTTGTTTTTATTTAAATCTCTTATGAATTCTCTTTTCTCTGTCTTCCAGATTCATCAGTGAAGTTTTCCTTTGAACTGCTCAAATTCTGTAATGCTCCACTTTTTTCGAGAGGTTTATTCCTCATGTTACTGCTCTCTGTGATAGAGTTGTCACATGTGAAAAGCAAATCCATCAAATGTCTTAGAATAAAGTTGAGACACTGACGCTGCTAAAATTTCCATCCACACATACCAAATAAATGATCTATCTTTTCTGGAAAAACTCAAAGTTCTAGTCATCAACACACATTTCCAAAGTTAGACTAAGAATCATTCTGTGGAAGCACAAAATTTCTAAGAGTATGTGTGTTCTAACAGAATGTCCTGTTCTCAAAGTACAAGACAATCCGTTTTTTGTTATCACATTGAATTTCATAATCCTTTCACTAAGCTGTTGTTGCTAAACTGTACTTTTTCATATTTGGTAGTCACCCAATTAGAGCCCCCTTATTCACAATCACTCTTCTTTGAGTGTGCTTGTGAGGTGGGAGGATTTCTAATTATGTCTGTATGACTTGTTAATGTTTAGGAAGCTGGTACTCCATCATGAATGTCATATTGACGTATACTCTGTGTTACCAAATATTGAATAGGTGGTGAATGACCCAAGGGAGAGTTTATGGGTCAAGATTAAAGGGAACATAGAGGAAGGGGACACTACAGTAGGGGTCTGCTACAGGCCACCTGACCAGGACGACAGAGTGGATGAGACCCTCTGTAGACAGATAGGAGTGGCATCGTGTTCAGACCCTGGTCATCATGGGGGACTTCAACCACCTTGATATCTGTTGGAAGGACAACACAGTGGGGCACAAGAAATCCAGAAAGTTCTTGGAATGTGTCAATGACAACTTTCCTCTTCAAACGGTAGGGGAGCCAACAAGGAGAGGAACTATGCTGGACCTTGTCCTTACCGACAAGGAGGGGCTGGTGGCGGGTGTCAAGCTCAAGGGTAGCCTTGGCTGCAGTGATCATGAAATGGTGGAATTCGAGATCCTTCAGGCAGCGAGGAGACCATGCAGCAAGCTCACTACCCTGGACTTCAAGAGAGCAGACATTGGCCTCTTGAGGCACCTGCTTGTCAGGATAACATGGGAAAAAGTACTGAAGGGAAGAGAGGCCCAAGAGAGTTGATTAGTATTCAAGGATCACCTCCTCCAAGCTCAGGAGCGGTGCCTCCCAAGAATGAGGAAGTCAGGCAAAAATGCCAGGAGGCCTGCATGGATTAACAAAGAGTTCCTGGACAAGCTCAAAAGCAAAAAGGAGGCCTACAGAGGGTGGAAGCAAGGATGGGTTGACTGGATGGAATACAGAGAAACTGTCCAAGTGGCCAGGAACCATATTAGGCAAGCTAAAGCCTAGATAGAATTAAATCTGGCTAGGGGCATCAAGGATAACAAGAAAAACTTCTGTAAGTATGTCAGTGTTAAAGGCAAGACTAGGGAAGATGTGGGCCCTCTCAGGAAGGAGACAGGAGACCTGGTCACCCAGGATATGGAGAAAGCTGAGGTGCTGAATGTCTATTTTGCCTCGGTCTTCACCGGCAAGGGCTCCAAACACATCACTCAAGTGGCAGGATGCAAAGGCAGGGTCTATGAAAATGAAGAACCACCCACCGTAGGAGGAGATCAGGTTCAGGACCATCTGAGGAACCTGAAGGTGCATAAGTCCATGGAACCCCATGAAATCCATCCATGGGTCCTGAGGGAGCTGGCAGATGAAGTTGCCAAGTTGCTTTCCATTATATTTGAAAAGTCGTGGCAATCTGGTGAAGTTCCCGCTGATTGGAAAAGGGGAAACATAACCCCCATTTTCAAAAAGGGAAAAAAGGATGACTCAGGGAACTACAGACTGGTCAGTCTCACCTCTGTACCTGGCAAGGTCATGGAGCAGATCCTCCTGGAAACTGTTAAGGCACATGGAAAATAAGGAGGTGATTGGTGATAGCCAACATGGCTTCACCAAAGGCAAATCATGCCTGACAAATTTGGTGGCCTTCTATGATGTTGCCACAGCACTGGTAGAGAAGGGGAGAGCAACTGACGTCATCTACCTGGACTTATGCAAAGCGTTCAACACTGTTCCGCATCATATCCTGGTCTCTAAATGGGAAAAGCATGGATTTGATGGATGGACCACTCGGTGGATAAGGAACTGGCTAGATGGCCACACTCAAAGGGTTGCAGTCAATGGCTCAATGTCCACATTGAAACCAGTGACAAGTGGCATTCCTCGGGAGGCAGTACTGGGACCAGTGCTGTTTAACGTCTTTGTCGGTGACATGGACAGTGAGATCGAGTGCACCCTCAGCAAGTTTGCCGACGACACCAAACTGTGTGGCATGGTTGACATGCTGGAGGGAAGGGATGCCATCCAGAGGGACCTTGACAGGCTTGACAGGTGGGCCTGTGCGAACCTCATGAAGTTCAACCAGACCAAGTGCAAGGTCCTGCACCTGGGTCATGGCAATTCCAGGCACAAATACAGGTTGGGCAGAGAATGGTTTGATAGCAGCCCTGAGGAGAAGGACTTGGGGGTGCTGGTGGATGAGAAGCTCAACATGAGCAGCCAATGCACACTTGCACCCCAGAAAGCCAACCACATCCTGGGCTGCATTAAAAGAAATATGGCCAGCAGGTCGAGGGAGGTGATTCTGCCCCTCTACTCTGCTCTTGTAAGGCCCCACCTGGAATACTGCCTCCAGCTCTGGGGCCCCCAACGTAAGAAGGACATGGACCTGTTGGAGCGGGTCCAGTGGAGGGCCACAAAGATGATCAGAGGGCTGGAGCACCTCTCCTATGAAGACAGGCTGAGAGAGTTGAGGTTGTTCAGCCTGGAGAAGAGAGGGCTCCGAGGAGACCTTATACCAGCCTTCCAGTACCTAAAGGGAGCCTACAGGAAGGATGGGGAGGGATTCTTTATCAGGGAGTGTAATGATAGGACACAGGGTAATCGCTTCAAACTGAAAGAAGGTAGATTTAGATTGGACATCAGGAAGAAATTTTTTACTGTAAGGGTAGTGAGGCACTGGAACAGGTTGCCCAGGGAAGTTGTCATTTTGATTATAGAATTAACTCTGTTGAGATCTTCTCTTGACTTCTTTGAATTCTCCAGAGTATCTGCTCTATATTTTAAAACCTCAACTTTGGCGGGATTTTTACCTTCTAACATAAACTGAAGCATATTCCATGTAACCACTGACAGCAGCATCTGCCTGTCTTCAAGAAAGGTATTTTCTCTACATTTTTCAAAGGATAAAAGATGCTCTCTATTGGGGAAACAGGCCCATTATCAGAAGTTTGATTTAACATTAAATTTTCCAGTGTTCCCAGAGGCTGTTGACTTTCCACTTTACTGATCCTAACCATTATACTTAAGCACCCTTACATTCCAAATCATTCTTCTTGGAAATGAATGTATAGCTCCTTCCTGATTTTTTATATAAGAATACTTCACCTCTGGATCCATTTTAATCTGCTGAATATTTTTTTTAAATATATATATATGCATTTCATGCAATTGTGGAGCTGGTAAGCATTAACTAATGTTAGAATCGTAGAATATCTCAACTTGGAAGGAACCCATAAGGATTGTCGAGTCCAAGTCCCTGCTTCTCGCAGGATTACCTCGAACTAAATCATATGACTAAGAGCATCATACAGGTGCTCCTTGAGCTCTGACAGCCTTGGTACAGTGACCACTTCCCTGGAGCACCTGTTCCAGTGACCAACTGTAGGTCACTCCTCAAGTCTCTCTTCTCCGAGCTGAACAAACCAAATGACCTCAGCCGCTCCTCATAAGTCTTGTCCTCAAGGCCTTTGTCTGTCTTGTTCACCCCCCTCTGGACACACTCTACAAGTCTGACATCCTTATACCGAGGTGCCCAAAACTGCACACAGTACTTGAGGTCGGCTGCAACAGTGTGGTGTAGAGTGGGACAGTTACCTCCCTTGACCAGCTAGCTATGCTGTGCTTGATGCACCCCAGGACACAGTCAGCCCTTTTGTCTTTTAGGGCACACTGTTGGTCATATTCAACTTGCCTTCAACTCAGACCCCCAGACCACTTTTTGTGGGGCTGGTCTCCATCTTCTTGTCCCCAGTTTGTATATGTAACCAAGACTACTCTGTCCCAGGTGCAGAATCCAGCACTTGCTGTTGTTAAATTTCATATGGTTGGTGATTTCCCAGCTCTCTAGTCTATCCAGATCTCTCTGTAAGGCCTCTCTACCCTCAAGGGAATCCACAGCTCCTCCTAGTTTAGTATCATCAGCAAACTTATTTAATGTACATTCAATTCCTGCATCCAGATCATTTATAAAAACATTAAAAAGCACAGGCCCTAAAATTGAGCCCTGTGGAACCCCACTGGTGACTGGCCACCACCCTGATGTAACCCCATTTATTATAACTCTTTGAGACACACCCATCAGCCAATTGTTCATCCAACATATTATGGACTTGCGTAGCCGTATGCTGGACATTTTGTCCAGAAGGCTACTGTGAAATACAGTGTCAAAAGCATTGCTAAAATCCAAAAGAGACACAGCTACTGGCTTCCTTTGGTCAATTAGATGAGTAAGCTTGTCATAAAAGGAAATTAAGTTAGATAAGTATGATGTTCCCCTCATGAATCTGTGCTGGCTATGACCAATGACTGCATTGTATCTTAAGTGTTTTTCAGTCACTCCCAGAGTGATTGCTCCCTTTCCCCCTTCAAATCGAGTTTAAAACTCTTTCAGTGAGCCTAACTAACTTTCGCACAAAAATCCTTTTCTCCCTTTGAGAAAGGTGGACCTTTTCTGTCAACCGCAGGCCTGCTGTCATGTAGACTGACCTGTGAACAAAAAATCCCAAATTCTGCCCGTGACACCAGTCATGGAGACAGGTATTGATCAGCTGGGTCTTCTAGTTTCTTCCCTCATCATTCCCTGCAACTGGAAGGACAGAGGAAAACATTACTTATGTTCCTGATCTCTTAACCAGTTGTTCCAAGGCTCTGAAGTCTCTTTTGATAGCCCTTGTATTTCTTCCTTCTTTTCCTGTTAAGGAATCATTTCATATGGTTTAGAATTAATCACCTTTATAAATTAAATACTTTCATAGGTTAACTATCTTAGCATCTAAGCATTTATTTTATCTACACATGCATGGTATTGCCATTGTGCATGTCATTTTTCGTACTTGTGTATAATTTTCTACATCTACTCTTTGGGTTCTTATAATGTTGTGAAGTTCCTGAAGGCACTAAATGTTGCTAGGATAAGGCTTATTACTCTATTTCGGTTTTAGGATGAAGATCACTCCGTGACTGGATGGACAGGGAAATGTAAGAGCAGTCCAGTCCAGCCAGCAGTTTAAGTGCTCATGTAGGCAAAAGCTTTTACCATGTTTGAGTAAAAACAACGTCATTACAGTTTGTCTATAATGTTTGTGACAACCAGTTTTGAAGACTCAGGTACTTCTGAGAAAATCAAATGCAACTGTTATTTGAGAAGAGCACCCTGATGCCTGGGGCAGAATTTAGCATAGGACTGTATCTGTAAATTTAACAGTTCCATAGGGTGTTTTCTGGCACTGTTTAATTTAGTTGTGTAGAAATAGCCTTAATATGTTGATTGTCTAGGCCTGTACTTTCCAAATTATTTTCCTGTGGCGTAACTGCATACACTTGACATACAACTGTACCTAGGCTTAGTGAATATCCATTTCAGATAGAGTATGCTCATGAGGTAAATTAAGATATGGATGGTGAAAGTACTCTGTCATTAAACAGACTGCAGGAGAAAGTGCCTACCAGGTTGGACATCAGATGCATAAAAAATAAAAGCATAGACACATCCTTTTGGATGTGAAACTCAGGATCTCTGATTTCATGTCACTTGAAGAGTAAAATGAGACATTTTAAAAAATAATGTGGGTTTCTTATGAGATAAAGCCAACTTTCTTCTTCTTGTATTTAGTTTTTGTATACTGTGATAGCATTAAGTTCAGCTTTTCTGTCTTCAAGCATCTCACTGCTTATCTCTTCAAAGGCCTTTTTCAATATTTTTTTTTTTTTTTTTATGGATAGAGTGTCCTGGAGAACAATTATGTGAATTATGCACAATTTCTGAAGCTAGTTAATGGTTTCCACTGAACTGCCAAAGCTTTGGAAATATATCTTTAAAATGCCAATTTTCTAAAAAGATGATTATGCTGATATGAATTACTAAATTATGACACAACTCCACGAAAAAAACCCAACAGGATAACGAGAGAAGTCATGAGGGTGTACTTGTTTCTATCTATGAGAATCAAATAGAAATGAAATAATGTGATGTCCTACCCTTACTAAGCTATGTATCATCTACCTCTAGGCAAAACAAAATAGTAAAATATGTAATAAACTTTTAAATAGAGCATATCAGAGAATTGTGTTCCTATTAGCTCCATGGTCTGATTTAATTTGCCCAGAGTATCTGACATACTGTGTTATGGAATTTTGTACTTTATTGTTGGACACTGTTTATCTTAACTACTTCACAAAACTTTTCCAACAATAATATTGTTTCCATCTATTTTAATGCTTTTGAATTTAATTTCTAGCTTTGTGTATATGTAAAATATGGATGACTGCAGTTTTTAAATATCAAAAAAAGTTTCAAAAGTATTATATTTGTTAGTAATCAGATACGTCCTCAAGGATTTGTCATCTTCAGTGTCAACCTTATGAGAGTTTAATGTGTAAGTGAAGTATTTGGAAGAGAAGGTCATAGCAGTGCATGAGGGAAACTGCAGCACATTTCCTCTGATCATCCAAAGGTTTCTGGTGTCTTTCACAATCTTCAGATATTCATAGCTCTACAGTTACATCACTGTCATATAATGTCAGCATCATCGTCTGCTCCTCTGCCTTTCAAAAAGGAAAGCACTCATATATTTGCACCCACCCACAAAATAGGCTTTAGGGTGTTTTTTGTTTTGTTTCTTCTTCTTTTTTCTTTTTCTTTTTTTTTGTTTTGGTTTGTTTTGTTTCTTCTTCTTTTTCTTTTTTTCCCCAGCTTGATAGGAGTAGCAAAACACCATCTGGTGCTAATCTCCAACCCTGACTACTAAAATAATGCAGCACAAAGACAGACCTTCTATTAAAATGAATATTTCAGCAGTACAAACAGACCAACACAGAGTACCCTGACATAACGTAATGTGCATACCAGTACTCCAAATCTGGGTGTTTGTTGTTTTTTTATAAAATGAATGGAAGGTGTATGTTCTTTGACCTAAAGTGAATCAGAATTGTATTAAAACCTTAGAGCCAAAATCTCCTTCTAGTGCCACCAGAATCACTCAAGAGTGACTGAACAGACTACAACAGAAACGGTATCACTATTTGGCCTTAAGGAAAGCCTTATGGTCCTATGGTTCAGCAAGATGCTGAACCAGGAAACTGGAGTGTTAATTTCTAATCCTGCTTCTGCAGCTGATCTCTTATACAATGTCAATTCTTTAGTAGTATCATCTGAAGGGTGGATTCAGGTTAGATTATGCAATTTTACAGTTAAAATACAGAACTCATGCTTTATAAATGTGCAATTTCTGTCTGTATTTAGTGTTAATTTTTCTCTCAATCATGGCAAAAAACTTTCTCTAACTCTTCTGTATTAATGTATTAAACAGTAATTTTACAGTAATGGCAGTAATTTTAAGAACAAGATTGCAATTGTCATTCTGAAGAGCTAAAAATGATGAATTAATCAACTGTCCATCAAAATCTTGAGATTTGTAGGTAACTGAACATAAGACCACTTTTCATAATTTTTAAAGCATGGGGGTTTTGGTTATTTACTTGTTTGTTTGTCTTTTATCTCTTGGTTTCTAAGCTGTCAGGGTAAAATTAGGTTATGTTTTAAAAATGAAAAAAAAATGTACAACTAAGGTATTTATCAAATATTTTTAAAATATTTATAATGCATGTTGAAAGTGAAAAAATGTAAACAGGTTATTTATGGAAAAGAGGGTATACTCAAGGAAATACAGAGAAGAAAAAATTGTGACATTGTACTTTAAAAAAATACATTAATATAGTGAAAGATTAGATAGTGAGTTCACTTTAGAACTACTAATCTATGAAAAAACAGTTTAGATACCTGCTACATGAACTAGCTAGGTTACTTATTTTTCTTTATTTTACTTCCCAAGGAAATAAGTTATTGTTTTATTGTTCTGGAACAAAATATGTAACACTTTTACTAAGTAGACAAAAGCTTTTTCTTCAGGATGTTATTAATATGATGCATCTAGTGTCACCCGGAATGACAATCATTGAACTCACACAGTGAGAATCAGTCTATAGATCCATCTTCATTCACCTAATTTTAACATATGCATAAGTCCAATTGACTCTGATGAAACTGAAATACATGCTTAATGTTAAGCATATTAGTGTCTTTCTGAATTGTCCCACAAAGAGGAATATCTTTTTCTTTGTTCTAACTCTTAAGTATCTAATCACTCACCTCTTTACTTCAATTTTCTCTATTTGGGCAGGGGGAAATCATGTATCATCCATTGTTGATTATAGATGTGTCTTAGAAGGCTATGTCATCACGTGAATTTGAGGACTGTAAAATTTCAAGCGTTGATATGAAGTCTGAGGATATGAGAGTAAGTCTAGCTCCCTCTTCTGTACCGTTCCTGCAGTCTATCCAGAATTCTTCAAAGGGTATGTATTTAGCCTGAAAGATTTTCACAACATCTTGAAAATCACTAAGGAATAGCTCTGGAAAAAGGCAAAGTGCATGGTGCTCAGGCATATAACACACTGGAATCCAGAATCTTTAGACGGATACTATGGTTTCTGCAAGAAAATAAAATGGGCTTTGCATCATTCCCTGAACTTGAAGGCAGGAGCTGCAGCATGGATTGCAGTCATTAAGCTAACCTCTCACCCTGCTACAATCTGGGGTCTGTCACCCAGACCACCTGGGAGGAACAAGCCCTGGAATACAAAGTCCCCCAAACTGTTGAACATCGTCTGGTAGAGCACTAGTTGATAAAGGCCAAAACTGTTTCTGGAGGCATGCTACCAGTTAAATAGCATGAACTATTTTGAAATGAGGCTTAAAACATGCAACCCTGTCGACTTTGACTACTACAGTCTCTATACTGTCTACTTGTATAGCAACAGCCATTTTATAGGATATGCTGAAAGTTCACTTTATAAACCAGGAGATTTGATATTATATCTCCTATTCTATACTAGTGTCCTAAGCACCAGCATAGTGTGATGAAGACTGACAGTCTACAACTTTCTGTATTTTGTGAGTAATGATTAAATTACTGTTGTGAATTCATCTTGAAAACCTGTGAATTTTTAAAAGGATGGAGAAAAACCATTTTACCATTTTAATTTCTTCTTTTCTTGGGGGGAGGGCAAAAATTCTTGACATCTGTTCCTTAATTTGTTAATAGTAACACATTACATAAAACTGCGTTTTTGGTGAATAAATATTCTACAAAAAAAATTAGCCCAATCTGTAATAATAATACTTCAGTAACATAGAGTAAGTAAACATGTAATCTGTTTCCAGCCAGACTTAACAGAACAAAGTGATGGAATCAAACTATGAATTAGCATTTTTTGCTGCTTACAGTGCAAGGCTATTGGTTCATAGTTTCACAGTTCTGAGTATTTTCCTCATTTTTCTGTACTGTTATTCATTTATTCCTGCAGAAAAAAAACATGATATTGTGGAAGAACAGAGACCTTGTAAATAGTAGAATAAAATCATGATATTCCTTTCATAGTCCTTCCAGCACTTCTGTTTCATGGTGGTTCAAAACAATTTCATTTTTCTTTTTTGTATCAATGAATATGTTTCTTACTTTAAAAAAATATAATAGTACTAAATAAATTATTTAACTAGTTGCACTTCAGTCTAAATATTTTGACATTTAATATAAGTGTTTAGACTTCTAAGTGTTGAGATAAATATTAGTTGGTAAAACTGTATCTTTTAGTTTTTCAAGAACTCAACAATAGAGAATTATTGCTCAGAAACAGTGGAAAAAAATACCCTAGTCTCTCAATTGAATTTGATGTACTCCTTAATGGAAAGTTATAGACATATTCTGGTGGATAGGAAAAGAAGGACTTGTGAATATTTAAATAGTAGCAAATTAGTTACTTCTATAAGGGCAATTTATAAACACTTGTAGGGTGACTGCAGTGGCCAGGATATGCCATCTAATTAATTCTTTTTTAGCTACAGAAATATATATCTAAAGTTAGCTTTTTTCTTAGCATTTAGAAGTCATGTAAAAGGGACAATGAAAAGGGATGTGAGCAGTGCACATCAATAACCTGATGTAAAATCACTTCGGACCTCATTTAATATAATTTTCCTCGCTAAGAGTTTCACAACTAGACTAGAAACGTTCAGCTTTTGTGAGGTAAAAGACAAGTGAAAAGAAAAAAGAAAAAAAAAAAGAAAAAAGATCAAAGGTTCTGAGAAATATGTGATTTATTTCTTCTTCTGGAAGAAATTACTTAATCAGGAATTCGATTTTTGCAGACACAAATCTTTCATTGAGCTCCTCAAGTACCAAACCACAGGCTGCTGATATATTTTTGTAGGACACCTGAAATATTTTAAATTTGACAAAGCTGAAGATCGTGTTTTTTTCTTTGTAATCCCTTGTTTTAACTTCCTTCAAGATATTAACTTTTGAAGTCTCACGCAGCTTTCTACTGGTCTGAAACTTAAGGTCATTTTCTCCTTGAATATTATCTTTTGAGGGTTGATGGCTATCCCCATTCCAACTGTTCTTTAGCCACGTTTCATCTGGGCTGTTAGTTGACTCTGTCCACAGTCAGTGGGAATCCATTGTGTTATTCTTCTACCCTGCCAACAGGGCTGTTCTCCTGAATATACTGTAAAAGATATTCTGCCATCCAGTACTGTCTATTCTGCCCTCTGGTAATCACTCTCCTCCCTCACTATTCACAACAAAGACTCAGTATGTCTCCATTCTGTTTTTAATCGCTATCCTGGTCTATTCCTCTACTCCAAATTATTTCATTTTATTCCCCTGTTGTCCTTGTCATCTCTGCTTTTTATCTTGAACTGCTCTGCTGAGCTCTCATGTTCACAGTTGATTTCCTTTTGACTCGGCATGGATAAAAGTTCCACCCATCGTCCAGTAGTGAGCTGGGATTACAGTATGAGGCTAGCATATCTCTGCTAGTCTGCCACTGAAGTATATGTCCAGACATTTTTACAGCAGGCCATGTTAATCTGCTCATATTAAAACCATATGTGTCTTCCATCAGGTCTTTGCTTTTGTTTTTTTTTTTTTTTTTTATTTATTTCCTGTGAAAGTCTTCAGTTCTTAGCAGTTTTTCCCATTTAAAAACTGGCATCAGGACAACAGTTTTGTAAGATATCGCATATATCTTCATAAAGACTGAATTGAGTTACACGGCTTAAATTCTACTTTTTGTTTTAAAAATATCACACAAATACCTGGTGTATTTTCAATGGGGTCCGGGTAATATATTGTTTAGGTCGCTGTTCTTCCATTGATAAAAGGTGAAGTTGTATACACTGTATTTTTCAAGACAAAATTTAAGGAGAATGAAATTCCAAGCAAACATTTTTTTCACTCAGACAAAAAGAACTTCGCTTACGTGCAATGCACCTTCCTTAGGCGTTAAATGTGAATGACATATTCAGTTAAAAGGAAAGGAGAAATGGAAAGGAAGTTTAAATGGTTATTTCCTTATCATGCACTTAACTGATGTGAACGCTTTCTTTTTCTCAAAAAATAATGACTATTTTTTTCTCTCCAAAGCAGTTGTATGTCCTCTGTTCTCGTTATTTCATAACCAATTTTTTGGTAAGAAAATGTTTTTTCTATATGTACCCAGGTATGTATTCTGTGTCATTTGAGTCACTGGGTAAAGATCAGTTTGTTGATACTAGGCTCATGAAAGTTCTTAGATATGTAACTTAATCTCTTGAATTAACCAAATATGTGTCAGTCCTGTTGAAGTTACAGTTTCAGATTGAGAGAATTATATTTGCAAATCAGCATATAAAATGGGTTGGAGGTCTAGTAGGGATGGTGGTACATTTGCAGAGAAGCGATTAGCCATTAATGATCAGAAGTGGTTAGGTCATTGTGCACTGTACACAAGCATTGTGGTTACATCAGGCATTTTCAGGTCAGAAGGATCATACCACTGTTCTTACTGAGCTGTTTATTAACTCTTCCATATAGTTTTTTTTTGTGACTTCAACAATGAGCTGAAGTGTGGATTACACTAATGTTCTGAGCTTTTGATCTTTTAGGACACCCTCTTTTTCCTGTTCTGTTGGCAGTGCTCCTGGTTGCTCGTGCTCCCCAGACTGCTTTTTATAGGCATGGGGGAGGTCATGGAGGCTATGGCAATGCCCAGGTCTCATCATCATCTCCTGTGAGAGCTGCCAGCTCCTGGAGGGTCGCTTCACTGTCCTGGCATTTCCCTGCCTCAGGAAGAGCCCCTGTGTACCAAAATCTGCTGTTCCACTGTGGACTGGGCTGGTGACAAAGCAGCTCCCCTCAGTGACTGACATACTGGAAAAGTGTCCTGTCTCTGACTTACCAGAAAGTTGTCACACCTCTTCCATGGTGGATTCTGCCTGCCTTCCTTTCCATTTCCTGTTTTTTTTTTTTTTTGCTTCTCGCTTTCAGAGCTCATTGGTTAATTGAGATACTTTGCTGATGTGTTTTTCTCTGAAACAGTATAAGCATAACGCTCAATTATAACATAACGAGTCTCAGTGTGAAAATATTGGAAGAAGAAATCTGAATTAACCATGGAAAAGAACTGTCCTTCACCATGGCTGATTAGGGTATAACCATGATTTACTATGTTTGGCAGTAGGATTTATACGCGAAGCTGCTATTAAAATCTTATGATGTGAGATATCAGGAGTCAGCACATTAGTCTTACTACTATTATAACTTCAATAAGCTTAAAATGAAGACAAAGTCTTGAAGTTCTAGTAAAAAGTTTTTTCCAAGGTATTTAAAATTTAAACTTTAAGGAAATAAAAAAGTAAAAAAAAATAAAAAAATAAAAGAAAAAGATGCAGACTAATCTTTTTTTCTGAAAGTTTTCTTTACCACTCGATAAAGTCTGGTTATCTTATATATATAACCTTTTGACTTTGATCAGGTTTTATGGAGTACAGATTTAACTACAGACTAATCTAGAAAGTACTTCTGAGTTTTTATTCCTGGTGGTCTAAATTTCAGTGCTAAAATTCATTCTCCACTAATTTATTTGAGGATTTTTCTACATTTCTAGAATGATTATCCTTTGGTTCTCACTGCAGTATTTGGAAGACAGTCAAATTTACTGATGAAGTAGAAGAGCAGTCATTAAAGACAAACATGAGAATAAGCAATGCATTCTTTAATGCCTTTTATATATACATGAAGTATGTGATGAGGGGAAGAGAAACCAAGACAGAAAAAGCAGAATAAGATCCTGGTTGTTCAGTTTTGTGTGTGAAAATAAAATCAAAACAAAACCCCCTACATTGACACTGTGAATGGACTCCACAAATCAAATGCTTGTGTACCTTCCTTCTGACCAAAAAAGAAAACATTTCTTGCTGCTAGAGAGAAAGCCAATTGACAAAGCTGAAAGCATTTTGAACGAGTAAAGCTCAAATCCAGTCACCCCAGTGTGACTTGGAGAGAACAACAGCAGCACAGAAACAAAAGCTAATCGTGACATGTCTCCTTCACTTGGTCTGAAGGATTTTTGTGCCTAGAATAAATTTGTATTTGTTTAAAAACACTCCCATAGCTTTTGAAAGTGTAGGCACCACTCTGAAAGGAAGTCTCATATAAAAATTTTCAATGCAAATTTTCACCCAGCTAGTGAACTGCAGCATGTAGCTGGTTTCAAGTGTTTGCTCATATTTCTTTGTATTTGGTTCACACCAGAGAACATAAAGGCAGATAATGAAAGAACTTTGAAAAGGTCATGAGATCTCAAACACAAGCAATATTAGGTTCTGTCCTGAAAACTGTTGAGTTATTAAAATATCACAAGTGATCTGTGAAGCTTCCAAGGAAATTCCGGGTTTTGGTAAATGTATGCCCAATAACCGAACAGTGAAAATGAAGCTGTAGGATGTGAAGGTTCAAATAAAAAAAAAAAACAAACCAACCTGTAGTTAAATTATATTTCAAAGGCAGACTTCACTGAGTTATTGAATGAAAAACATAACCTCATGGACATATTTAACACAAATTTAATGTAGGAATTATGCTCCTGCATTTAAATATCATCAATAGTCAGTATCACCATAAACAATCCTTATAAATTATATAAAATTATATAAAGCCTTATAAATTCAGCCCCAAATTGTGAATGCCCTTTATGTCATAATCAATGATCAGCATCAGGCTATTTAACTATAACACAGTTGGTACAACTAAAATATCAAGAGGCAGAGCAGAGTTGAGTACAGACTGGGTCTTGGGTCTTCAAAAAGGTCATTACATCACCTCTAATGAAATTGAGACTTTGACTGACAAGGTAAACATTACAAATAATACTGTTTTTCCTTTACGTGTGAATAACATTTCCTGCTAAGTCTTAAATAAGTGTTTCATTGATTATGTTACTTGAGATACTTCTTTTATGAAAAAAATTGTTTTCTCATATTTTATAGTTTTTAACAGTTATTGACTGCCACACTGCAAGCAAACTTCCCCTGATGATTATTTATAATTATTTTCTGTACTGCCTAGGCTCCATTTTCAAATCAAATGCATTGTCTACCCTGTCACCCTTTTCCATGTGTTATATTTAACCTAATAATTATGCATATTCTTAGCTTTCTTATTTAAATATTAGTAATTATTTTCTCAAGTGTCAGTTTCCCAGATTTATGGCAAACCCTTTTCATTTGCTGCTTTCTAAAGCAGTCTAACAGACTTCAAACAATTTGGTAGAACATCATTTGTATTTGGTGTCCAGAACAAGAGGCTCAGTCAAGAGCTCTGAAAATTTCAGTTCATGCTTCTATGCTGTAAGGGACAAGGTAGAATCTTTTTCTCTATCAGTGTCTGGTGCAGTAATTTCACTGTGAGTAAGAGAGGAATCCTCCAACTACAGATATAGCACAGAATTTAATGGGGCATAAAAACATATCCAGAAGAACTCTTGATTTCTTCCTATGCAGGAAAGAATCAGGCCTGTAAGGCACCTCCGAAGATGTGTATGTGTTTCAATGAGAAATGAGTGGATGAGCAACTTTGGCAAAGTGTAAAGATGTCACATGTTATTTAAATTACAAGATGAGCAAAGACACATTATTACCCAGGAGGTGCTCAGATATAATCATAGGATTCATAGGCCTCAGCCATGTAATTTCGTTGTCACATTGCATCATTCAGAAATTTACATGTTCTGTTTTGTGGGGTTTTTGTTTGTTCATGGGATTTGGGAGATTGCAACCCCCCCAAAGTCCTTAAAAAAAATCTATAAAATAAAGAATTGTATAAAGGAACTTACTTCATGTATATGATACTTCTGTATTTCTATGCATTACTGTACATCCAATGACTCAGCATTATATGGTGTGGTGTTTTGTTTGCTATATCATACTCCTCATAAAAAAAAGATATAACACACAACTGTAGCATGATGCTGAGGCCAAGAGATAGACTGGGCTGTTTCAGATCCATGTTTCTCACTGCATTATGGAGAATGTTGCACTTGCTTTTTTAATTTAAAATTACCTACATTTCAGGATGGCCAATACAACAGATATTAGTGGAAAAAAACCAATCAAAGCCAACTTCTACTAAGTGATCAGCAAAAATGTAAAACATATTCCTCCAGGCTGTTATTTTTTGGAATTGTACAGAACATTAAAAAAAAAAAAAAAAAAAAAAACAGAAAGAAAAAGTGTAGAATCACTGCTTTCTGAAAACTGACTTCTCACACAGCTGTAACCTAGCACCTGTTAGCCTGGTGCTCACAGAGTCTTGCCATTCATTTTTAAATGCTTTTCTAACTCTATCATTGTGTTTAGTTCTAAGTGTCTGTCTCTCAACAGTGCTATTTTGTGTCTTGGCTCTCCTGAAAAATAAAGCAAAACATTAAAGAATAAATTTTGATTTTGTTTTTAGCTTTTCACAGGCATAAATAATAAAATAAGAATATTCAAGTTTTGTCTGGAATTTTCTGCTATTTTATTTTTTTGTGTAATTACACATAATCCTTCATACCATATTTATTCACACAAAAACTTAGCATATTATAATAAACTAGATTTTTGAAAGTAGATCAGGGGAATTTTTGCATCCCTATTTTGAGAAACATTTTTGAATTTCTGATACATCCCATATACATAAATTGACATGTTGGAAGCAGGACTAATTTGGACAGAACAGTTCATAGCATGAGAGGTTTTGCCCATGATCCAACATCTTTAGATTTTGACAAGCTCTGCGATAAAGCATAATCTCAGCAGGCATTGTAAGAGTCTGTGGTGCCTTTGGACAGGTGAAGTTTTACATCAACCTGGATTCAGCTTGGCTATGTCTTCCTCTATTATTTGCTTCCTGATCCATAAATGGCTGTCTTCTTCATGATTCTCCACTCATAAAGTGACTTGTAACAAAAATATTTGTTCTTTGTTAACATGAAGTAATAAAATGTTTTTTTTAATGTGATAAGCACGCTTGCTATGTGCAATTTTGCTTTAATTAAATGGTGTCCAGCCACTGGCCATGAAAGAGGTCAAATGGATGCCAAATACCATACTTATGCATCCATCAATGTATGTCTGAGAAGTACCTGAAGTAGACTGGAGAGCTAAACTAAATCAGCCAAATTTAAGTGAGAAATAAAGAATGCATTTTCAGTGCAAGAGGCTATTAGTAATTAGAACAACTAGCAGACAGACAAATGCATTCTTAAATATTCTTTCATCAGGAAAACCTTTTATTGTGGGATCCAGTAAAGAGGTAGCAGGATTATGCCTTGTGTCCTGGTCAAGTTAAAAAGCAGAACTACAGTCCTTAATCTGTGCTACCAGAAAGAGTGATTTGATAAGTAGTTTGTACCTTTCAACGATTGATGGTCAGCCAGTACAAAGACGGAGCCATGGAATGAAAAAAAAAAAAAAAATAAAAATAGACTGAGCAGTATGACTGCTCAGGGGGTCCCTATGGGTATCAGCAGACAGGGCATCACCGCCAGTCCCACCACTCTACCCAGGGAGCAGGGCAGATTAGGTGCAGCCAGAGGCGCCCCAGCCCTGGCCATTAGGGACCTCCCTACGGAAAAGTCAGGCCAAGGCTAGTCCAGGACATCGGCCTGATGGGGGCCTGATCAGGCCCAGTGAGAGGAATGGGGTTCAAACATGCCCCTGGTGTCCCCGGGCAGGGCGGTGGGGATGGGCTGAAACTAGGCCAGGATGTCAGTGTGTGGGAGGAGATCAGGATCAGATGGTCCCATGGCTGGGCAGGGCTGGGCTGCAACATGGAAGGAGCTGTAGCTCCGGGCGAAAAAATAGTAGACCCTCAGCTTAAAAGCAGCTCCCCTGGGAAGGAGGAACAGACCCTCTCTGAGGCCTCTTCTGTCTTTCTTCACAGCAGCTCTTACCAGCTGGCCAAACACTTTGCCCTGAGGCCAGCAGTCAAAGCCCCAGGCAGAGGGGTCATGTCCAGGACCCTGACAGGATATATACTGTGGAAGGCAATGCCTTCCACCTACTGCAACCAAACAAATGACAAGTGTCTTCCATTTTCACAAGGTTTTGATAAACAAGTACTAAATGTTTCTTTTAATGCCTGAAGCATGGCATACACCTGGTCATGCTGTGACCTGGATTAGAGTGACCTAAGAGAAAAAGCTGAGGAAAACAGATGCCAAAATCAGGATGCATAATTATCTTCTTACCAAGTTAGCTACAGCAGCATGGGGTGATACTACATGAATCCTTTGAATGGCTGCATTTGCCATCTGCTGTTCACTTGTAAAACATTGTGCTTCTGCTTAGCACTCCTCAATGCGTGCAAGCAGTACCCAGCTACTTTCAACCATAAACAGGAATGGTGTGAGCCATTCCTCTATAAGAGCAACTCTATTTGGCAATATGGCACCAGCCTGTGATTGCAATGAACAGTTAATGTTAACATTGGTTAAAAAGATCTGCTCTGACTCTAGTTTCCCAGTGTACAGAAACCTGTGGAGTTTTGTTGTCCTTGTTTCCACATTTAAGCTAGTGAGAGAAATTGCATTCATCAATGGTCATCATTTTAGCCATTCTTTGGAATATTATTTATGATTCTTTTCAAATAGGTATTAGTCTAAGGTTTATGTGCAATCAGCCTTTATGAATGAAGAAACCTAAAGTTTGCAGACTGATGATCTGAAGACTGAATGCAGCAAAAGAAGCCACTCTGTTGCCCTGACAAGACATACACTTTGATGGGATTGGTTCACTGAAGCACAGATCACCATTCTGACTTTTCAGAGTTTATTAAAAAGGAATCAAACCTCAGGGCAATTATAAGCATGCAACAGTAGTTCCCTGATGTCTTTCAAAGTATGATTTCCCAGTCAAGGAAAAACAAAAAAAAGAAATAAGATGCATAGAAAATATTTTTAGTACTTTTTAAGATATTTTCTATTATACAGAATAATGTGGGTAACTTCTAAAATATAAAATTATTTGATAGGAAGTCTGCTAGTATTCCTCTTATACACTACCCAGACTTATTCTGATGCCTACCATAAGGTCGGATTTCAATTTAAAATTTTTATTTGAAAACATATAAAACATGCTTCTTATGCTTTTTCCCCGGGGCTGATTTCTTAATCTGTGATTTCTCCTCAGAGAAATGTTGCTTGCATATTCACATGTTAAAAATAACTTCATAGCAACTGACTTCACATCCTGTCCAAGACCACTCTGGAAACCATTACTGTCAGCATTCCAGCCCTCTTGTCAACAACTGACTGCTCTCAGTTGCTGATGAAAGCACCTAGAGCAGTTCAGTTATTAGAGTCTGCATGTAATAATGTTAATACCATGCATTTTTATAAATAGAAATAGAAAGCTACCAGGTAGAAGCCAAACAATATTTTGAAGGCATGAGCACATTTGATGTGGAAGAGGAAAAAGCAAGCTCTAAAATACTAACTTGAAAAATATTTTCCAGAGTAGAAGGATATCATAAGTGATCATTAATTTTGAAACATAAGAAATAATTTTTTGGCACTAAATGAAGCAAAAGTTTACTGATAGTTTTCTAGTCAAACAGCAAAAATCTATAAGCCTCCAGATATGTTGAAATAAAGGTATTCTTTGAACATAAATACCGGGGCACTAATTTTCTTTGCAGTTAATAACAACAGTAACAACAACAGTAAATATGTCTCAGTATATGAGTAAAGATAATTTTGCATTAAGTTGTTTGGCTTTTTAACAGAAGATGACATTTGAGATGTGACTTTAGTAATTTCTCACTTCCATTTAGAATCCTCATTTTATGAAATTCAAATATACAGAACTCTTTTTAAGATGATTTACCTTCATACCTCTGTCCTGTGGCAGCATTCTTCACTTAATCTGATTTGCTGAGAGTCCAGATGTAAATGAGAATTTAATAGTATTAAATACTATAATTAAATAAATAAAACAAATGTACTATTAATTACAACAAAATGGAATTAACTATATTCTTTTAGGCTGTTGATGACATCATTTTGACAGCATTTTGTTTGGTTTTGCATATTCACATTATTAAACGAAAGGGTCATCTTCTATCACATAGGCTGTGAATCACCTTGAATCAAGTTCTTGTTTTACTTGTTTTTCTAAGGACTGCACTGGGAATACTAGGAGAAATAAGAAGATTTGCATGTGTAGTGTACAGGCTGCAAACTAAATTTGCTTTCAAATCTAGATTCCCAGTTACATAGGAAATGTGGATCCGTGACAAGGAACTATGATCTTTCTAATTCTGGTAGTTTGGCAGGATCAAATTTCAGTAATTACCTTTTAAGATTCTAGGAATGAATTGTAAATTCCTTCTGCCCCTACCATTACAAAATGATTGTACTGCTTATACAATTTTTCATATTAAAAAAATCCAACATAACATTCCTTTTTCATGTTAACTACATTTTAAGATGATGTAGATGTGCAAAACTTTTTTTTTCACCTCCACCCTTAAATAGGTAAAATTCCCTAGGAATTAGGGAAAGCTAAGATCTGAGTCTACAGTATAACTGAGCATATAATCAGCAAAAAGGGAATTCTGTGACTTTGATTACGCAGACTACACAGTTTTCAATTGAAGACGAAATGGGATTCACAAAAATCTTTCCACCTTGCACCTTTTTACTTTAAGTAGTAGCTGCTGGAAATTTCTTCTTGCATAACAGAATGGAAAATTTACTCTCCTTCCTATATCTTAGATACTGAAGTTATCATCTAACAGAATTTTTTCTGGCTGACAAGTTCAGCAAATAGAGGAGAACAGGCTTTGTTATATACCTTTACAGTTAAACACATGATTCTAAGTATATTTATGTCAGCTTGGTTTCTACTATTTGAATCTGAACTAGACTCAGGTCCATTTTGAATATACCTGAATGTCACAGACAGTTGAAAATTAAACTAATAGATGATCTAATGATGCCAGTGGTTAATCTGTTATGGGTAAACTGGCAGAGTTGCATAGGTATTATATAAGCAATGAAATAAAATGTGCTTAGAATAGGATATGATCAGTCCAGAGTAATGTTGAATTACCAAAATGGGATCTGAAAATCATTCTGTATTGAGCTAATTGACAATATTTTTTCCAGAGAGATATAATTAACCAAAGCATAATTATAATAATGCTTTAGGATGAAACACCATATCAGCCTGACTTTAAATTAATGTATGTTTGAAGGGTAGGTGTATATTAATAATTTAATTTGGTAAACTGGAATTAATAAATCAAGTTTCTCAGTCAGAGGAGAATTTTGTGCAAGAAGCCAAATCCAGCAACTGATCTACTGGCTTCTATGAGTTGTGGCAATTTGGTCAATTTCTAGAAGATACAAGAAGTTTATAATTAGAATATGTTAATTCAGTATTTTATGTTTTATGTTGTACTAAGCTTTTCAACATGCTGTTGAGTTTACTCATAACTGAATATTTTGGAGTATTTTCCTACAAACAATTAATTTATGGAGATGAAGTCCTTGTACTATGAAACCCCAGGTTATCATGTCTGTTTAGAGTCCATAACAGAGGTGGGAAACTTTCTGTACATTATTCAACCAAAATATGGTAAAGCATAACCAAAGTGTCAAACCTGTTCTGGATAAGAGTAGGCACCACTTATATGTGGACATAATAAAATATTATTAGTCTATTTAAAGTGTTAACATACTAATCAAAATTAAAAACTTAGTAATACTAAAAGTGCAGGTGATTTCCAATTACAACACTCTTAGTTCAAACGAATTCAGGAAAAAACATCTTCAATAACACAGTTAAAACTTAAAAAAAAAAAAAAAAAGATCTGTGGAGTCTAATCTTCTCAACGTAACGAACTAAACTTATGATGGAGAGATTTCAGGTGCGATTTGAAGAAGGATCAGGGAAGTTTAATAGTCTGTGGGTAGGGAAGTGGAATACCAGTAATTGGTTCACAATTTATTTAAAATTTAGATATAACTGAACTGAGTCTGGATGGAGGATTCAGTTGATCCTTTCACACAATCTTATTCAGGAGTAGCCGACTGTACATCCTTACCCCAAACCCCAGAAACATTTATTCATGCAAATTATCTCCTAGAATCTTAATATCTACGTCTTTCACAAAAACTAAAAGTTGCTTTTGGAAACAATAATCTATTTTTATGTGTTCAAACACACACCACATGCATCTAGTAAATGTCTGTGTATGTGCATATGTGCGTTCTGGTTCCTAATATAGCAATTTCCATTGACACTGCTGTTTGACAGTTGCAAACCTAAGATGAAATGTTTCACTGCACTCTTGAGCTGCATGTATTTTGACATCACAACTGTGAATGGGTTTCCCATGTGCCCAGTGGAATACATTCTGGCTTACCGGCAGCCACATGCATATGTAAAATCCATCTTTTTGTCTCTGTTCTATTCAGGTAATATTTTTTGGCTCATGCAAATCAAATATTGTCCAGAAGAGATGCACTTGAAATAATGAGGCAATGAAGTCACAGAGGAGGGAGCTTTTGCAGAACAAGGGGGAAGGTTTTGAACTAATTTGCACACTAACCAAGTAACTGCACATTGTCTTGGTAGATATCCATAAAATAATCCGTTACAGACACAATGTCACTGTAAAGACGGACAGATGGACAAAAGATGAACGATGAGTGTGCTATAGGTTTATTAAACATAGGAGAAGCTTGCCAGAACTTCACTCTTCGCCATGAGGATATTGCCTATTGCTATCTCTAATCAAGCTCCTGAATATATCGTATTCTTTATCTCCAAATTAAAAAAAAAAAAAAAAAATGACACCAGTGATACATACAGTATTCCTCACTTTGTCAAGATACTTTTATTTCTGAGTCAAGGTTGTATGCTGTGGTGTAAAGTTGTCATTTAATAGACTTTACCTTGTTATGCCTTATGGCTCAAGTATTCATTCAGTTGCCTGGCCACATTTTGATTACCTTTCTGACAAACACTCTATATTAACAAAGTCTATAGGAAAGGTTTGTATGGAGTGTTTTTTATCAAATCCTTGGAAAGGGCTATGGCATTCAGTCAAGCCATGTTCACTGGATATTTAATTTAGATTAAGTTAGCATAGGCTGCCTTCACATATAGTAAATGGAAAGGTTCAGCCAAAGGGCAATTCAGAACAGAAGTCTGACTTGGGTGCCTCTAAAGCCTGCCTTCCCCTGCTAACTCTAAAAGAAACATAAAAACCTGACAGTTTCCTTTTCAAGTAGCAGCATTTCAGTAGAGCTAATCCTAATTTACACCACTTTAAGAAAAAATTGATTTATTCACAGGAGTTTCTTAGATAACTGGTATTTCTCAAGATGCATCTTTTCTGACAGAAAGAAGTAGGACTCATCTGGAAAAGAAGGCCATGATAAGCTGCTGCCAGAAAGTACAAAAATGTGATATATATATAGCCATGGAGTTCACTGCGGAGTAACAGCTCCTTCTCAGATATATTACAGTGAGGATTATAAAAGTTGATAAATTTTTTATGTCTGTGATTGCCTTATTCACATTGAGGATTTAAACACTAAGTAAATTACAAAAGTCAGCTAATGAAAATGCCTATTTCAATACAGCTCATTGTCTAAGCATAGTTAATGGAAGAGTTAAGTAGTTTGAAAAAAAAACATAAGAATATCAGTATGAGGAGAGGAAGATCATGTGGTAAATGGCATTCCCACAGCTTAGCTTTGGGAGAACAGAAGAGTTTCCCTGGGATTTGCCATGTAATTTAAAAAAGACATTGAAAGCTGATGAAGATAGAGTGAAGGAAAAAATATCTCTGATGAAGAAACAAAATGGTTGTATTAAATTCATCTTACCCATATGTTTCAGAGTGTGTAGGTGTGTCTGTTTAATGAGTTGCTGTGTTCCATTTTATTATTTTTGCACTATATCTGCTAAACAGATGACTGGAAACTTTTTATTGATCTTATTTTCATCAAAAGTGTGTGTGTGCATATATGTGTGTTGGTGTGTGGTGTGTAAGGGATGGGAGGGGGGGAAATTTCCATGCCAAGAGCTACAGATCACATCACAAGGGCATCAGCATTTAGGACTGTAGACACATATAAGGCAAGATGTTAAGTTCATGGGAAATTTCATTTTTCACAATATGTCTTTGATCAAAATTAGATCAAATTCATTAAAAAACAATTCTGTGAACAACAAGTTTCCCAGTAGCTGCTTAGAAAAATTGACCTTCTGCTAAATGTTGTTGTTGCTAAAAGCATTAGTGGAACTGATGAGAATGTTTTCATTTAGCTTTGTAGCAGTCCCCACATTTATGACTGATTCTGTGAATTTAAAGGAAGCCACAGTTTGCTTTGGACTGAGAGGTTTAGTAATTTTTAGCAGTGATAGCTGCAGATGGGTTTTCCTCAGGGATTTAGGGATGAGCCAAGCTCCAGACAGAACATGAATTCTCTGAGCTTTCAAATGCCAAAAATCAAGGGAAACAGCTTAGGTTAAAAACACTAGACTATCCAGGCGTAGAAGTAGCCGGTGATGTAGAAGGTTAAAAAAGTTCTTGCAAACATTTTGAAATCTGAAAAAAAAGAATGAATTGGACCAAGTAAGAACCAGAGGAGGATAGCCTTTATATATAATAAAATACTTTCGACAAGATAATACAGCATATTATTTCATATAAGAAATTTCTGACTTCAGATAAATTGTTCCTTGGCTGAAGATTCAAAGTTGCTAAAATCCTTGATGGTAAAGCAGATCTGTTGAATTTTGTTGGATATACATTTTGATTACAGAGCTGGCATAAGTATCATCAATGTGGTACACTTTAGGATTTGAAAAAAGGTTCTTGCTGTAGGACAGATCCAAAAACTGACCTAAAGAAATTAATTGATTCTACGTGTACTTAGGTTTCAAAGCAGTTGTTTTTTTTTCATCCAAATGTCTGAGATTTAGGTTTAATGTATTCTCTAAGAAGCTTAACCAGAAAAAAAAAAAAACCAGAAAGTGAAATTTTCACTTGTTCCAGAAGTAAAATACCCACTGGTGGCTCTCTTATTTAACCTGAAAGATTTTTAAGCACTTGAAAGTAAACGTGTCTGCAGAAATGCCTAAAAATATAGGTACATTGCTCTTGATATGCTTCATTATGACCTGAACTAAGTTTTAGATATGTCTACCCTATCTTTTTCTTTTTTCTTTCTTTTTTCTGAGATGCGTCTAATCTGCTAGGCATATTCAAAGCACACCTGAAAAGAGTAAGACCTCTTTCATTTTGCTTCCAGATATTTATTTTATACAATTATGGTCTAATAAAGATGTGGAAACAATGCTGCAACCAATGACCAGGAAGAAGTCCTCCACTTTCTTCTTCAGTGGCACACACCCTACTTGTAAGATATTTACTTGCAGAAGATGTGTAAGGACAGTGTAAGGACTCAGGGGGGCAGCACCGTACATGAAGTCTGGAGTTAAGTGTCTTAACTGTACAGAATGTTGGAGGTTGCACTTGCCCTTCTTTTGTACAGTTCTTCGCTAGTGCTTGGTAGCTCCACTCATCATGTATGATTTCCCAATCAGTTCTCATGGATTCTATAAATCTTTCACTGCCTGAATAGAAAATCTGATCACTAAGTTCAAAAGGGTCTAAACTTTGTATTGGAGTCAGAAGCCTAATTTTTTTTAAACATTCCAATATCTGTAGTCAGAGGTACCTCTGTAAATAGTAACATTTATCCCTACCAGAGCTTTATAACACTCGGTAAAATCTTCCGCGTTTTAATTCCCTTTTACACAAAGCATGAAGGTAACACATGCTAGCAAGACACCTAACAAAGCAATATACAAGAACAGGAAGTATAGAGTGGAAGACAATAGGAAGCACACTATTCCTGTACATTAGTGGAGATTTCCATGGCTATACTCAGAATCACAAAGATGGGCATGTGAGAACTCAGGATGAGTGCTCATTCTGTTCATGAGGCGAATAATGAGAATTATTGTATAACTGTGTCCTTCAACCCTCCCTTTTACAGTGAAGCCAAATCAAGTAGACTACATTTAAAAAAAAAAAAAAAACAAAAAAAAAAACAACCCAAAACCAAAACCAAAACCAAACAACAACCAAGGTTAGTAAATATGTGACAGAGTTTTTGTATGTTCATGTGCTTGTGCAATAGTCCTTCATGACGATTTTTCTGGTTATCCATCCCCAAGTTCAGACAAAAACATGGGACAACTCAGGCTGGATGGGATGTGATGTGTAGATGAAGGTTACAAGGTCATCTACAAGACAATGTCCTTTATTTCTCTTTCTAACAAATAACAACTAAATATTGATGTCTTATTAACATTATCTTGGTAATGGACAACATACTATTCTTGTTTCATAAGCTGCTGGTGTGTTGCACATAAAATCATCGAATCAGAGGATTGCTGAGGTCGGAAGGGACCTCTGGAGGTCATCTGGTCCAACCCCCCTGCTCAAGCAGGTCCAACTAGAGTCAGGTACTCAGGAACACATCTAGACAGCTTTTGGATATCTCCAAGGAAGGAGACTACCAAAACCTTCCTGGGCAGCCTGTGCCAGTGATCAGTCACTCTCACAGTAAAAAAGCGTTTACTGATGTTCAAATGGAACCTTCTGTGTTTCAGTTTGTGCCAGTTAATTACCTCATGTCCTGACATCACAAAGGAACCTGGCTCTGTCCTCTTTGCACTTTTCCCTCAGGTATTTATATACATTGATAGCATCCCCCTCTGAGACATTTCTTCTCAAGGCTGAACAGTCCCAACTCTCTCAACCTTTCCTCCTATGAAAGAGATTCCAGCCCCTTGATCATTTTCATGGCCCTTCATTGGACTCTCTCCAGTACATTCATGTCTCTTTTGTATTGTAGAGCCCAGAACTGGGCACACTACTCCTAATGAGGCCTCACCAATACTGAGTAGAAGGGAAGGATCACCTCCCTTAACGTCCTGGCAGCAATCCTCCAAATGCAGCCCAGAATACCCGCACACATGCGCATATGCACACACACACAAACACACATATGCACATACACAAATCTACTACAAACGTTTCATGTTGAGATATCTCCCCATGTCAAAGTATTAGGCTCAGCTGCTTTCCTTGAACTTAGGATTGTCCAATTCTAGAATATTTCAGAGATCTTTAGAGTGCTCATAAATAGATTTGGCTATTGCAATCATAAGTAATTTGTGTTCTTCTATCAAAAGCCCATAGTTTGCCAGGAAAAGAATGTTTTCTTCTAACATTGAAATCTTGCAGTGGAGACATAAATTTTTGTTTCCTAGGTTGTATGAGGGTTTAAATCTTCTCTCTAGGCACATTTCTCTTTTTATTGTTACAAGTATAGACATCCTTTTTTTTTAATCTATTAGAAAGAAATGTAAAAGAGATCAGTCCTTTTTTTTCCCCCTAAGTAGGCCATTTTTCTACTTCATTCTTCTGTAGAAATCATGTGCTATTGAAATATCAAACATAAATATTATACTGTGTTCTTCCACGTTCCCAAATCTTGCTTCCTGTTAGTATTATGCAAGTCCCTCTCTTCTGAAACTGGTAGAAGTGATGACCAAACGACTTTTCAGCATTTGTCAGCAATCCTGGCTAACTAGGAAGGTCCCAGTAGGCTGGAAGATATCAAATGTGATGCCCACCTACAAGAAACGCCACAAGGAGGATCTGGGTAACTACAGGTCTGTCAGTCTGACCTCAGGACTGGGGGAGGTTATGGACCAGATAATCTTGAGTACCATCATGCGGCACATACAGAAGAACCAGGCCATCAGAGCCAGTCAGCATGGATTTATGAAAGGCAGGTCCTGCTTGACTAACTGTGATATATGACTTAACTATGATAAGGTGACCTGCTTAGTGGATGAGGAAAGTCTGTGGATGTTGTTTACTGGGACTTCAGTAAAGCCTTTGACACAATTTCCCACAGCATTTTCCTGGAGAAACTGGCTGCACATGGCTTGGATGGGCTTACTCTTTGCTGGGTAAACACCTGCATGGATGGCCAGGTCCAAAAGGCTGTGGTGAATGGAGTTAAATCCATCTGGCAGCTCATCACAAGCAGTGCTCCCCAGGGCTCAGTATTGGGGCTGGTTCTGTTTAATATCTTTATCAGTGATCGGGACAAGGGGATTGAGTGCACCCTCAGTAAGACTGCAGATGACACCAAGTTGGGTGGGAGTGTTGATCTGCTTGAGACATCTGGAGAGGCTGGATCAATGGACCAAGGCCAATGGAATGAGATTCAACAACGCCAACTGCTGGGTCCTGCGCTTGTGTCACAACAACTGCATGCAATGCTACAAGCTTGGCTGGGGAATAGTGGCTGGAAACCTGCCCAGCATAAAAAGACCTGGGGGTATTTGTTGACTGCCAGCTGAATATGAGCCAGCAGTGTGCCCAGGTGGCCAAGAAGGCCAACAGCATCCTGGCTTGTTTCATAAATAGTGTGGTGAGTAGGACTAGGGAAGTGATCGTCCCTCTGTACTTGGCACTGATGAGTCTGCAGCTCTAATACTGTGTTCAGTATTTGGGCCCCTCACTAGAAGAAAGACATTGAGGTACTGGAGAGTCTTCTGAGAAGGACATCAAAGCTAGTGAAGGGTCTAGAGCACAAGGTTTACGAGGAGCGGCTAAAGGAACTGGGGTTGTTTAATCTGAAGAAAAGGAGGCTGAGGAGGGACCTCATCGGTCTCTACAACTACCTGAAAGGAGATTGTAGGAGGTAGAGGTTGATCTCTTTTCCCAAGTAACAAGCAATAGGACAAAAGGAAATGACCTCAAATTGCATCGGGGGTGTTTAGATGCATATTAGGAAAAAATTCTTCACTGAAAGGTGTTGTCAAGCATTGGAACAGGCTGTTGTTGGGTCACCATCCCTGGAGGTATTTAAAAGATGTGTAGACGTAGTGCTTAGGGACATGGTTTAGTGGTTACTTGGCTGTGTTAGGGTAACAGTTGGACTTGATGATCTTAAAGGACTCTTCCAACCGAAACACTTCTATGATTCCATGATTCTATGGGAGAAGAGAATTGAGACCTCCTTTTACATTAATGGGCTTAGTCTGACCAAAGAGGGCAGCAAGTGTGTTAGCATAATTCTTCCTTGGCTAAAGAAAACAAGCCATTTGGTTTTGAATGGAGAATATCCTGAACTTTTTCTATAGAAAATTAGCTTTCTTTCCACTTGTCCTGTCTTTAGAAATTTGATTTTACAGTGTAAATACTAAATGTGCTAAAGGTACTAAATGACGGAAATAACCATATTTTTGTTGAGAGTGTTTCAGGTAAATACATGCGATGACCATCTGGGCTTAGAAGGAGTAGTTATCAAGCTTTACCCTCCAGCTAGTATGATTTTACATCATCGTACTGTGGCTCATAGATTTTTTTTTGGGTCAAAGATGGGAAAGAGGATTTTTTGTTGGTGAGTACTCTACCTGTGTACTTGGAACAAGTGCTTATCTAGACTTAAGACAGCAGAAGACCTTGACACATTAGTGCATATTAGCTAGCAAGGGTTATTCCAGATAGGAATTTCTGAGGGGGAATGGGTTACCTAGAGAATGGTGGTAATAAATCAAACTGTTTCAAAAGATAAATGCTTATTATTGTCAAGGTTGATTTGGAGGTTTTTTGCATTCTGCTTCATCTTAAACCTCTTTTTCAAAGTTTTCTAAAATTTCAGATCTCATAGAGTCTTCTAGCAGGCCTTACTGCAGAAAATTCTTTCTTTTTTCTATCACATGAATATTAACTAAAGTACACATTGTCTTCATTCATACAATAATTCATTTAGGAAAGCAAACAAACAAAAAAAAGAACCCTATAACTGAGAAAATATCATTACCCTTTTTGCCCTATAGGTGAAAGATGCTAAATGACGCACAACGAAGGAATCCAAAGAGAATCTAGCAGTTCCCAGTTGAATTAAAATTTAATTTACAGTGGCACACAAGCAACGTCCTTTGGATGGAGAAGGAGAAATTATTTTCACCTAATTAGCCCACCTAAAACAAGGTGTCAAAATAAATCCCTTTCAAAGTAGTTTCAAGCTTTTATGGAGGCATTTAATGTTGAAGTGCGCCAACAGTCATATTGAATTAAAAAAGCAGGACCACAGACAAGGAATATGCTGCTGTCTGTATTAGCTTGCTCATAAAGAATAGAAAAATCAACACAAGTCTTCATGGGTTCCATCATGTACCGTCTCATTTGTTCCATCATGTACCAAACTTGTTTAAACCCTCTATAGTTTGCAGTTAACCCTCCATGTATCAAATATACAGCACTCTAACTAAAGAATTTAAGTAAATGTCTCTATCTAAAGTGACTTTTCTTTGTCAAGACCTTAAATTAGGTGTGCAGAATAAAACGTTTGGCAAATGACAAACGTGTTTGGAAATTCCTAAATTTTTGTTAAAGATATTACTGTAGATAATCAATAAAACCATTATAATATAGAAGCCTATAATTTTTATCAGCTAACTGTGTGTCTGAGTGATTCTGAGAAAAAATAAAGTTAAACACCTTTGTACACCACTTTTATTTTCTGGGATCGTGCAGTAAAATACTTTATAGTGACATTTTAATCACTTTCTGGAATGTTCTAACAAATGCTTTTCAGGAAAGAGTGCATTAAGATGATTTTTGAAGCCATATTCTGAAGGTCTTTTTCTGCCTCTTTCCTATCTCCAGAGTCTGATTGTGGAGCAGGATATGACTATGCCTTGGATCCTGTTTTTGCCTGAAAATTCATTACCAAAAACTACTCTCAACAAATCTTTTTTTGTTTGTTTCTTTTTCTTTTTATAAGTTATCTTAATTTTCAAAGAATATGAAAGGATTTTGTTGAAAATAAAAATAAATATTTTTAATGCCAAAGACAGGTAAGAATCTTTTATAATTTGTTTTAAATTTTTTCATAGTGACAAAATAGAAAATGTTGACATTTTATTGTATATAGAGACACAGATAAAACTCCTGCTGTACAAAACTTCACAAACAAGGTATGCATAGAAATGTTCTTTGACATACCTGCCAATGGCATTTGAGTTGGTCATCTTCAGAGACAGCTCCATACATTCCATATTTAACACTGTTACTGTATTTCATTAACGTTTAAGCAGAATGGTGAAGGGCTGCCCTATTCTTCTCTTCTTAAATCTGAAATAAGGACATACTTCATACATTGAAGTTCAGTTCACATTGAGGAAGGTCTAGCTTTGGTTCTCCTGTCATGTTCCAGTAAATGGTGGAAACAAAAGTACTACTCTTATTTTTCTTTGGGTTTGGTTATTATTTTTTTTTTGGCTTTTTTATGATTAAAAGTAAAGCTTCTACACCTCAAAAATAACTAGTTTTTTTTGAAAAGTTTCTCCCATCCCCCACTCCAAAAATGAAGCTGAATTGGACGAAGATTTTGCTAACACCCATGCTGAATACTGTAACAGGAACAAATAGATTAATCAATGCTGCATTTCTGTTTGCATGTGCCAATTTTCCATGTGTGACTGATGATAGTGGCAGATGAAAAAGAGATGGTGCAAGAAATTTTTAGGTAGCTGGAGAGCATGGGCAGTGTGATATAACTGCAAGTCTAGTGGTCTGAAAATTTTTAATAAAAAGTTCTTCTTGCCTTGTTTTTCTTGCAAAAATTGCAAGGAAATGTGAAACACTTACATTATGTTTTTTCTTTTATCTATGAGTTCTGTCCATTTCTTCAATTATGGCATCACATCTTGCAAGAATAGCTAACTTCATCTATTATATAATATATAAAAAATGAACAGAAAAAACCAGAATCTTTTTCTGAGCCCTGCTCAGTAATTTCACCCAAGACAAAAGCTTCATAGTTATTTGTACTATCAAATCTTTTCAATAATTTACTGTAAGCAAAAATATAAAATACCTCCAAACACATTACACCAGCATTAGATATTTCTAAGTTACTTAAGTTATCTACTTAACAAAAACTAACAATTTACTTCCAACATACTACATATCTATATATTTATACAGGATGTTTTAATTTATGCAGTATACTGTATATAACAGCATCTTATACCATTGTTAAAATAAATCCTTAAAAAGATTAGTTTCATAATATCACTATTGAGTAGGGTCTTGTTTGCCCCTTCTTTTTTGGCCAGTGAAACAGGCCATAAATAAATAAAAAAGAAATAATTGTATTAGTATTTCCTTTGGTGATCCAGTAGTCCCACTGGGAATTTCTATGATCAGCGCAGTGCTTATACAGTCGTCTTTCACAAGGAGTGACGTATTTTTCAGTCCCTGAGTGAAAGTCCCTGAGTGGCAGACTTGAAAACTGATTAATTAATTAATTTATTTATTTATTTTAATCCATGAAACAAAACCATAAAGGGAAAATGCAGTGCAAGATTATTATTGCAAATATGTTTCAAACCTAGACTGCAGTTATCTTCTACTAGGATAAAAGAGTCTTCCTAGCTGCATGATATCCAGTCATTTAATGCTTTCTATAGGTTGCCAATAAAGGAAGAAAAGTGTGATTGTGTTGATGCTTTTATTTTTGAATCTTGTGAGCAACTCTTCCCTGGGAACTAGATTATGATGAATAAACTCACTTTGCATAGGTCAGGAGATAGCCATCAGTATTAATTTCAGGGTTTTAGTTGGAAGGAAAATACTGGCAATTTTTAGAAATCCAACTCCACTCACAAAACAAATGTGTCCAATTTGAGACAGAAAGCACCTATGCTCTGCTAGTCTCCTGTGGAATCTTGTGTAGCAGATGTGAATTCTGGCAACAGGGATGACCAATTGCCTCTCTTGCTACACTAGTTCGATTTTATGCTGTTTTTCATAATTCTGTGCTTCATTTCTTACTACTTTTTATTTTCTTAGAGGCAATCTTGGGTTCCTCCACTGTCATCTTATATTATTTTGTTGTCTTCTTTTTCCTTTGGCTTAAATAATTCCCTCTTCTTTCTTGTACAAATCTTGTACATTGACAGTAATATTACCTTATGTCTATATTGTGTTTCCTATATTCTGACATTACATTTGTTTGTTTTCATATCTTCATCAGGTTGGTAGTTCACAACCACCTTATTATCACCTAATATATCCTGGTCTTATTTCTCTTCTGCTTCTATCTCTATGCTTCTATAACTCCCCAGTTTCTTATTAGCATCAAGTAAATGACTAGCATTGTTCCACTGAATTTCATTCTTCCTTTTCCATCCTTAAAGGTTATCAATCCCTTCATGAATAATATTCCAGTTCTCTCATGTCTTGCTCATGCCTTCTAGTTTCATGTTATAAATTAAGTACATTATCATACTTCTTGCATCAAGAAGGCTAACAAAAATTTTAATATTAATATGATCAGTCCCAAGACAGATTCTTTACCACACTGTTAATTCTCCAGTGTGATAATACCATACCTAAATCAATAGATTTATTATGACATCCTTCTAAAAGTCTCAGTAGTTTTGTAATACATTTCTTTTAGTGTTACGGGAAGGATAATAAGCTACACTCTCTGAACTACAGTCCAATGTAATACAGTTCCATAAGTATACTTCCATTTCCATTAGACATTCTACTTTTGCCCTGTGTTGAAAATTATTAGCTTTGTTGATATCTGAAATAAAGAATTTATGCAGTTTTTATGCAATACCTAGATTATAGGCAATCTTAATGCTGTCTCTAAGGCATAATGGCATACACCTCTCGTTACTTTTAAGGTTTGAAAAATCTTATTTCTTTTGCTTTAATTAATCTTATAAGAACTATTTTGAAAGAGTTTATGAATCTGTTAAATGGTAGTCTCATTTCCTACATGGCTTGATGAAATGTGAAATCATTCATTTTGATAAGTAAAGAAATTGGCCTGGATTGACAACTCACAGAGAAATTCTTTGTCAAGCTCAAGCTGACACTGTTATGTGTTTCCTTGTTTCTTCTTTGTTTCATACATATCAAAGGACTCCTTGATGCCTTCTATGGACATGAATATGACAAAAAAGACTTCTTCTTATTAGGCTGTAGAGCACAGAAATGCTATGTCCTATGTATGGTACCCTGGAATTTAAAATGAAAGATGTTAAGTTCTGTCATAAACACATTACTTACCTCCATTAAAGGAAGAAAAAAATAATATTCCAAGACTTTAACAGGTCATAAATAGCTTTTGTATTCATCTTAATACAAGAAAAACAGGAATACAGTGATCAATACCCATTTAATCTCCATCTTAATCTCCAAAACCCAACTTAATCTCCATCAGTTAAACCATCTCAAAAATAACTCTAAACCCATAAGAAATAAATAAAATGAAATAAATCTTTTTGAGAAAAAACAAACAAAAAAAAAAACCCACAAACAAACCCTCAACATTTCATTAGTTATACAAAGAATAAAAATATGTCCATGCATATGTTATTATGACACATTAGCCAATATATTAGATGTCATGGTAATACCATGGTCAGATGGTCAGATGATGATATTTTTTCCACTCTCTATTCTAATATTTTATTTTAAGGTTATGTGGGTCAGAAAACTGTCAGCTTGTTATTGTCTCCATGTGTGATTGATGGCTCATTCTAAATATGCCAGCACCAAGATTCTATCAGCAGTGGCATAAGATATATCAGAATATTTTAATATCATACTCTGGCATTTTTGCTGCTTTGAAAAAAAGCTGGTGTTCATTTGATTTTTAACACAAAGCAGAGCAGAATAAGGATTTCTAAATTATGCCACGTCACTGGTATCTTTACCGTACATAAAATATTAATAAATAACAAGCTATGTAAACAAAGAACTGAACCCCATACATCAAGTGTGTAATTTAAACTTGAAATGAGAGAAATTTCAGGTTAAATAAATAAACAAATACTGATGACAAAATTAAGTTCCTCAGGAAAAAGAGAACATCCAGAAATATTTAATCTTCTTTATTTTCTTATAAATTATAAAATATCATGTTTTATTTTCTTTTAAAGAGCCTCAAACATTTAAAAACCATGAAATTCACAGACATCAGAAATATATATATATAAAATAATTAACTTCTCAATCCATCTTACTGAAATTTCTATATAATTTATATTACTAATTATACAGCAGTACTGCTTTGCAGGCTCGCTGCTGTATCATAGAATCATAGAACAGTTTGGGTTGGAATGGACCTTTAAGGTCAACTAGTCCAACCTCTCCTGTAATGAGAAGGGACATCTTCAAACTAGATAAAGTTGCTCAGAGCCCAATTTAACCTGACCTTGAATGTTTCCAGGGATGGGGCCTCCACAACTTCCCAGGCAACCTATTCCATTGTCTTACCACCCTCACAGTAAATAATTACTTCCTTATATCTAGGCTAAATCTTGCCTCTTTCAGTTTGAAACCATTACCCCTTGTCCTACCACAACAGGTCCTGCTAAAAAGTTTGTCCCCATCTTTATTATTAGCCCTCTTTAAGTACTGAAAGGTTGCAATAAGGTCTCTCAGGAGCCTTCTCTTCTCCAGGTTGAACAATCCCAACTCTCTCAGATTGTCCTCGTAGGAGAGGTACTCCAGACCTCTGATCATTTTTGTGACCCTCCTCTGGACCAAATCCAACAGGTCCACGTACTTCCTGTACTGAGGACTCCAGAGCTGGATGCAGTATTCTAGGTGGGGTCTCATGAGAGCGGAATAGAGGGGCAGAATCACCTCCTTCAACCTTCTGGCCACATGCTTTTTTTGATGCAGCCCAGGATACTCTTAGCCTTGTGGGCTGTTAGCACGTATTGTTGGCTGATGTCCAGCTTTTCATCCACCAGTACCCTCAAGTCCTTCTCAGCAGGTCTGCTTTCAATCCCTTCATCCCCCTGCCTGTATTGATACTGGGGGCTGCACTGACCCAGGTGCAGGACCCTGCACTTGACCTTGTTGAACCTCATGAGGTTTACACAGGCCCACTTCTTGAGCCTGTCCAGGTCCCTCTGGATGGCATCCTATCCTTCTGGTGTATTAACTGCACCACTCCCCTTGGTGTCATCTGCAAACTTACTGAGCTGCACTTGATCCCACTATGTCATTGATGAAGATATCAAACAGTACTGTCCCCAGTACGGACCCCTGAGGGATACCACTTGTCACTGAACTCCATCTGGACATTGAACTGTTGACCACTGCCTTCTGGATGCGACCATTCAAGCAATTCCTCATCCATTGAACAGTCCACCCATCAAATCCATATTTCTTGTCCACTGATGTAGTCACCCCATTGTAGAAGATCGGTATGTTGGTCATACTTGCATGCATACTTGCATGTTGGTCATGCAGGACTTGCCCTTGGTGAAACCATGCTAACTGTCCTTCATAGTGTCCTAGAATAGCTTCTAAAAGGATTTGTTCAATGACCATCCCAGGCACAGAGGTGAGGCTGACAGGTCAGTAGTTCCCAGGGTCCTCCTTTCTACCCTTTTTAAAAATAGGTGCAATATTTCCTTTTTTCTAGTCATCAGGAACTTCACCTAAATGCCATGACTTTTCAAATATCATAGAGAGTGTCTTGGTAACTACATCAGCCAATTCCCCCTGAACTCTGGGATCCACCTCATCAGGTCCCATAGACTTCTCTATGTTCAGGTTCCTCAGGTGGTCACAAACCTGTTCTTCTCTTACAGGGGGGGACCCCCAGTCCCTGTATTATGGTCCATCCACTCAAGAGATGTGAGAAGAGAGGTTGCCAGTGATAACTGAGGCAAAACCAATATTGAGTACCTCAGCCTTCTCCTTGTCCATTGTTACCAGTTTGCCAGTTTTGTTCATTGAGTGGTATGGTTTTTTTCACCTTCTTTTTCTGGCTGACATACCTATAAAAGCCCTTCTTATTCTTCTTTGCATCCCTTGCCAAGTTCAGCTGCAGCAGTGCCTTGGCCTTCCTTGGCGTGGCAGGGGAGTTGGAACTAGATGATCTTTAAGGTCCAGTCTAACCCTAACAATTCTATGATTCTATGATTCCTGACCCCATCCCTGAACAACCAGGCAGCATCCCTATACTGTTTCCAGGATACCTGTCCCTGCTTCCACTACCTGTGCATTTCTTTCTTGCCTTTGAGTTCGACCAGCAGATCTCGATTCAGCCATGCCAGTCTCTTGCCTTCCTTTTCTGATTTCTTACACGTGGGAATCGAGAGCTCTTGCTCTCTGTGGAAAGCATCCTTTAAGATCTGCCAGCTCTGTTTTGTTCCCTTGTCCCTGAGAGCAGTTTCCCAGAGGGTCCTATTGACTAACTCCTTGACCAACTGGAATTTTGCTTTCTTAAAAATCAGGGTCCCGACTTTACTCTTTGCACGACCCATATCCCTCAGGACTGCGAACTCCATCAGTGCATGATCACTGCAGCCCAGGCTGCCTCCAATCTTGACATCAGCAATTAACTCTCTTGTGTGTGTTTTTTTAAATGCTTGACTATAGTATCATTTTGAAATGTCAGTTTAGAAGCCTTATGCAGCATTCAGCTTGGAATTCCAAGGAAGGAATTTCATCCAGTTCTTTCAGTTCTTCAGGAAGGTAATCACAGAAACACAGTACCTGAAACCTGGTTGTTTGATGAATCATTTTTAAGTAGGTTTCATGTTTCAGGAGGTGATAAAAACCCTTTCATAAAGATTTAGACTTCCTTGTCCCCTTTAACTGGCTTAACTACGAGACTTTTTTCTTGTAATTCTATCCTTCCTACTTCACTACATATTTCACTACAGAAAAATAATGTTAATTCCTACAGATTGTATTTTTGGCCTCGGGTAGTTCTTTGTCTGTGTCTCTAAAGATTCATCCTTTCTCATTTGATGGTCAGGGTACATATATGCTTCTCTTATACTTTACTGTAGTCTAAAGATTCACTACCTAGCATTTGATTTGACAGATTACTTATTTTATGCATGAGTTATATCCTCTAATATGTCCATATTTGGCAGCAATGTGCAAACTATTGCATTAAGAAAGGGTTTGTAGGAACAAAGTCTTCAGACATAAACTAGAAAATATTGGAAATCCAATCTGTGCTGTTATAGGCCATATATTTCTTATGAAAGTTGCAGAAAGTCTTCAAAACTTCTTGTCAGTTGGCTGGAAATTTCAGCTTCTTAGAATCTTACTGGGGGGATGTGGCAGGAGAACACTTGGACTCAGAGACAGACTGAGCTGTATAAGTTGCCTTTTCATAGGAGTCTTGGCTAAATACACATAGAGTATAAAACACCCCTCAATAAAAACCCAAATGTCTGAATCTTTAGCTAGATGAAAGCATGAAAAACTGCATTGGAACATCGTCCTTTCTGAGTAATTAGTTTTCTGATCTTACAGCAATATTAATTTAGGAAATTCCTGTTCCTCTTCTGCCCTTGTTGCTCTTTTTCACCTCTGTAACACAGATTGACACTGTCCTGGTTTGCCAATGCTGTTTTTACATGAAAAATACCCACTTTCTTTTTATTTATATATGTGTACATATACATGCATATATACTGATGTCATTCATTAATCTAACTCACAATCAATTGTTTGGTTTGAAAAAGCAGCGAAGTATAACAAGTGATTTCTTAAGCAGATATTAATGTCAGAGTCCCCATACCAAAAATTGTCTCTCGTTTACATATATTTTTTATTGCTGCTATTATTAGTTATTTATATTATAGTAATTCACATCAACTGTACACATAATATATATATATATATAAATTCTTAAAAGGAATTGTCTTAAAGACAAAAACATGTAAAGAAGTATGCTAGCAAGAAAACCAGCAATGTAAAGCATCAATAATTGTTTTCATGTTTTCTTATTTGAATTTGTGATTGCTTCTTGAACAAGTTAAAACAATGTATCCTTCACCTGGAATTTTAGGATGTATAAGTTTTTCTTTTTTTTACATGATTGAAGTAAAGCAAGATGGTTTAAACTGACTTCAGGTGAACAGAGGTTAGGATGCTTAATAAAGGTATTTTAAATATTAAGAGCTAAACCTTACCATCGAAAAATAATGAGACACCTCAGTATTGTTCTCTTTACTTACAGAAAACGTAATTGTCTGAATGTTCAAAGGCAACTAATGTTTTTCAGACCTTTCTAAGAAATACTCTTACCTAGTAGTTAAATTGGAATATTGGAGGCAAATTAACTACAGTAGAATTAACAAACTGAGAAGGAAAACTGGATTTAGCCCTCTATGTTCTTTTTATCAAGGATGAATATATTGCCTGGACACAGTTCCTTGAATATTTATTTGGTTATTTTCTCTCTGCTGTGCAGGTGATTAAGAATTTATCTTTAGTTCTGTCAGGCAGTATTCATGATTTGGACTTCTCATCAAAATTTCACTTGCTACATTCACTCAATTCTGAATTTTGATGTGCTGTCACTTCTCTGAGCTTGAAATAATTAAGTAGATAACAGTATTTTTCTGTGAAGGATCTGCAATATAAAATGACTAGAAGTATTTAGAATTGTCCTGGTTTCAGAACTATGTATAACAATGAAATTTTTTCCTTCGGTTCATCACATTCTAAGCACCATATTTTGCTTTTAAATAATCTTGTAGAATATTGCCACCTTGGTGGTAACTTCCACTAGATAACAATGTGTACCAAAAAAGATGGTTCTACTTCTCTCTAGCTATTTGTCTTTCATTTTACTAGAACCTTGTCTAGTGCGTTATTAGTCAAGTTTCAAAATTTTTACTAGCACTCAACAGAAAACTCAGAATTAACAATTTATTTATAGCATCCATGCCTCTCATACTGGATAAGCGTAAGTAAAGGTTTTGAGATTTTTCATTTTAACCAGTTTCCGGTGACTCTTTATTCCATGCATATTTTAGCAAATGGAGTGCTGAATAAGTGTTTTTTGATGGCTCTAATTGGTGAAATGAGATTTCACATAATTTTATTGGGACTGCAATATTAGTTGCATTACTTACATGATATTGTTTCTGTTGCCTTAGATAATCCTTATGGAAATGACTTTCTGAAAACACTGTAATCAGAGACAAAGCAGTGAAACCTATGATGTGAGATAAGACAAAGTATTCAAGATGAGCGTTTTGCAGTGAGAGTGCAGTATTTTGTTTTAATTCTGTTTTATTCAATCATGATATAAAATTTTTGTTTCTGGATACCGTTCTGGGAATTACAGCCACTGGAAGAAAAGAAAATCCTCAATGGAGACTGAAGAAGAAGTGGGTGTTCTGACAGTAAGTACTTTTGTTAATATACAGTGTTAAAATTTTTATTGACCTAGCATAAATAACAGGTCTTTCGTTTCTTCTATTTCTTTAGCAGTCATGACTAATGTTGAAATCTGCATTTCTGGTACTTTATCTGAAGTTTAGCAGGCAGATCCTGCCTATGCAGAGGTGATTTAAATGTGCAAGACAGAAAAAAAAAAAGAAAAGAAAAAGAAACAAAACATGGGAAGTAATGTAAAAATGTAAAAGAAAGAGACAGGAAAATGGAATTTCAGACAGTGCTGAGGAATCAGGGTACTGGACTAGGTGATACTGTGTCTTCTTCATGAAAAAAAAAACCACAACAAACTGACATGAAATTATCAGTGACTGAATATCACTGGGGGTGGTATGAAGTATGAGGTGAATTCACTGAGGTGAACATAGACAATTTGCTCTATTTTGCGAAGCACTGCACGCTTTACTGTGATTCCTGATGCCCTCGATGGGAAATATGGAAACCAGGGATAGTTTCTCCTGCTTTCCACCCATCTGCGGCTGACAGTGGAGACCACTGGACAAGAAGCTTCTGCAGTCAGCCTGCAAGGCTCTTGAAGCAGTCCTTACTAGAGAAGCAATTAAATGAGGCTGTTTGGGGATCAGTTAATATAGTCCACAGACCTAAGTGGGAGCTTTCCAACATTTCTAACATTCCAACATTTCATGTAGTATCTACATAAATAAATAAATAAATAAATAAGGAATCCTCTCAGAAGATAGAAACAGTGAGTAAAGAAATCACCTGGAGAAATCAAATCAGCATCCAAAGAGATTTTAAGGAACCATTTAAACCATCAAAATTCATAGGTGTTGTAAAAAGCCAGCAGAAACTCAAGAGGAGAAAAATAAAACATAAAGCCGGCACAAATCTATGCAAGATTCCCTCAGAAGCATCACATTTTGTTGCATAACTTACTGAAAAGGGCAAAAAGGCTCATATACTTCTGCAGTGTTAATTTTGCCTCAGGCTATAGATACATGCTGAGAGCTGCTTGGGCATTCTTTCTCAAAAACACCAACAACTCCTCTTCACATGACACCATAAGGAGTAGAATCACTGAAACGTGAAAAGTAGCAACAATGAAACAAGTCTCTTGGGGCTGTTCATCAAAAATTCTTGAGGAAATTTCTCTCACCATTCTTGTCTTTGGCCTCATCTCATTAACATTGTCCTTTTTTCATCCAGTTGATCATTTGCTATTTCATAACATTTCAAATACAGTCATTTAAAGTATTAAAAATAGAGTAATTTAAAGTATTAAAAAGTGCTGTTGTATATCCTTGGCAAAACCTCAAATTTCCTACACAATTTGACCAGATTATAAAAATGTGAGAGGCTGTGGAGTGTTCAGTTTGGACATATTCAAAACCCCACTGGACACAGCCCCGAGCATCCTGCTATAGTTGACTAGATTGATCCACAGGTACCTCATTCATTCTGTGATTCTGTGATCATTATTTTTGTTGCTGTTCTGGCCCAACGTGATCCTTCCCCTGTCCTGTGGGTGTAGAAAAAGTCAATGAATGTTTAAAGCACAGGCTGGTGATACTGTGTCCACTAACATGACAAAAAGTTATTAGAATTAAATCAGAGAAGTAAGCTGATAATTTAAAAAGGAACATCTGCTCAGAGCAGGTAGAGGATTGTTCTTCCCTGTGTTTCTTGTGATATACATTTCTAGGGCTAAGCCTGAGCAATTCTTAAATTGCTTATTAGAACAGGAGTAAATATTTGATGTAAACTATTTCTATGGTTAATAGAGTTATCAACACCAAGGGCATGGAACTCTTTTTTCAGGCCACACATGCAATAGCAAGTAGGCCAACTATTTTAAAATCAGATATTTCTGTCAGATTATTAACTAAAAAAAATGCATAAACATAAAGTTACTGAATTCTAAATCAATTATGAGTAGTTGAAACAGTTCAGTTTATTTGCATGTCTGTGTGTTTGGAATCTGTGTTTAAAAAGAAATCTCTTCTACTAATCTGAGACAGTAAAAATAAAACTGTCGGTGTCGCATGGTCTTCCTACAGTTTCTCTTAAGCCTTGTTGACCTTTTTCCTATAACAGAGGCCATTATATCTGTTTTTAAAGATATAGAGTGAAATACATATTAAGTATTGGGTTTAGAAGGCTGGATTCATAGAAAATTCAAATTTATAATTTCTAACATCTATGCCACTTAACATGAGCTATTAGATTTGACACGCTTCAATTAAAAATATTTTTTTTAAAAAGTTGGAATGAAATGTTCAGTATATACTTGCCTCATTATATTATTTCAATGCCTAGATGATTAATATAAATGCCAGCGTTGTGGGTGATTAAAAACTTAGGAGGTGTAGAAGAACTGTGTACTTATTTCTAGTGATTCTACAGTAATTTATATAGGCTAATAATCTAGCCTGTTAAACATTTAAGGTATGAACTGCAGTGTCTCTCAAACATTGGATATATTTTTAAAGTATCATTCATGTTAAGTCCTTTAATATTCATCAGAACAGCTACTGGACTATTCTTGACATTTTAATGAAAATCTTATTCTGATCATCTTCTGAATAATACTATCTTGTATCGTGACAATAATTATCCGTAATATCAATTTCCAAAGCCATTGATTGAAAAAATTAGTCTTTGAAAAATTAAACTACTTATTCCATCGCTTTCTCTTGTTTATATTTGAAACAAGCTGTAATTCATCGGATCTTTATTGTAATGTTTTTAGTGTTAAGTCATACTAATTGCAAAGGCTTCAGAAGGCCAACAAGAAAATGAATTCTGAGATCAGAAACCGAATATGCCCCTTTGTTTGTTTAAAATACAATACAAACTATTGTTATTTAAAAAAAATGTTACTATTTATTTTTAATCTACGTAATGTTTCAAAAGTTTAAACAAAACTGTTTAACCAGTTATGAAGATGCTAACCATCACAGTCTAAAATACTTATTAATACAAAACAGATCTCTTAAACATTGTTGCAGTGAAAAGTTTTATCTCCTAGTATCTTTCTCTGTGTTACATTCACCCTTCCACTGTGTTGACAAAAGTTTGGGGAGCATGGTTATGACAAGTTGAGAGCCTCCTGATGTCTTTTCCAGGAAGGCAATCATTGTCATGGTGAGAATTTCATCTTTCTCTTTGTCTGAAGGACCATGTTGTTAATGGTTATAGTTTCCTCTTCCTTGCTGTGGGGTTCACGTAGGCCCATTCTGAACCAATTTTTGCACATGTTGCTCTTTCTCCATTTGTCTGCAGCTCTCTGTTATTTTCAACTTCAGTCTATGTATAGCTTTTTAGTATGTGTTAGATACTTAGGGTTTTATGTTAACCCTAAAATCATTTTTTCCCACCTCCTGAGATTGTGTTGTTATCTACAATTTACCGTGCATGAGCTGTTGATAATTCTGGAGCTTGTCTGGAGCTCTGTAATCATCTGGCACATATCTTCAAGGTCTCTGCTGTAACCCCAGTCTTGTAATCCTTCACATGCATCATGACCCACTTAGTGAATGAGGCGGTGGATGTTGTTTACTGGGACTTCAGTAAAGCCTTTGACCCACAGCATTCTCCTGGATAAACTGGCTGCTCATGGCTTGGATGGGCTTACTCTTTGCTGGGTAAAAAGCTGGCTGGATGGCCAGGCCCAAAGGGTGGTGGTGAATGGAGTTAAATCCAGCTGTCAGCTTGTCACAAACAGTGCTCCCCAGGGCTCAGTACTGAGGTTGGTTCTACTTAATATCTTTATCAATGATCTGGATGAAGGGATTGAGAGCATGCTCAGTAAGTTTGCAGATGACAGCAAGTTGGACAGGAGTGTTGCTCTGATTGAGGGTAGAGTGGCTCTAGAGAGGGATCTGGACAGGATGGATCGATGGGCCAAGGCCAATGGTATGAGGTTCAACAAGGCCGAGTGCTGAGTCCTGCACTTGGGTCACAACAACCCCATGCAACGCTACAGGCTTCCCCAGGTTTTATGCTGGAAACCTGCCCAACATAAAAAGACCTGGGGGTATTTGTTGACTGCCAGCTGAATATGAGCCAGCAGTGTGCCCAGGTGGCCAAGAAGGCCAATAGAATCCTGGCTTGCATCAGAAATAGGGTGGCCAGCAGGACTAGGGAAGTGGTTGTCCCCCTGTACTCGGCACTGGTGAGTCTGCAGCTCTAATGCTGTGTTCAGTATTTGGGCCCCTCACTACAAGAAAGACAATGAGGTGCTAGAGCATGTCCAAAGAAGGACAATGAAGCTGATGAGGGGTCTGGAGAATAAGTCTTATGAAGAGCAGTTGAGGGAACTGGGGTTGTTTAATCTGCGGGAAAAAAGGCTGAGGGGAGACCTTATCACTCTCTACCTGAAAGGAGTTTATAGTGAGGTGGGGGTCAGTCTCTTCTCCCAAGTAACAAGCGATAGGACAAGAGGAAATGACCTCAAATTGCATCAGGGGAGGTTTAGATTGGGTATTAAGAAAAATTTCTTCACCAAAAGGGTTATCAAGCATTGGAACAGGCTGCCCATGGAAATGGTTAAGTCATCATCCCTGGAGATATTTAAAAGACGTGTAAATGTGGTGTTTAGGGACATGGTTTAGTGGCAGACTTAGTAGTGTTAGGTTAATATTTGGACTTGGTGATCTTAAAGTCTTTTCCAACGTAAATGAATTTATGATTTTATGATACTATTATTCTAGGATCATACACAGTTCTTTCTAAACTGTTTACATCACAGATAACACAATTGGACATAAGCTACACAGTTATACACAGCTTTAAAATTCGTGTCATTCAACAAAAAATGCAGACTTGAGCCTTGGTTGAAATTCTTGACCTCTTACACTTCTCTTCTATTTTAATTTTTCCCATCAACAACAATGCTAATACTTTTTCACCAAATGCTTTGACAAAATTAACTTTTCTTTACAGTCATCTGAAAGGAAGGCTCATTAATACCTTTTTTTGACCTCAAAGACTGCAACAGAATATATTACAGGAAAATTATAACTCTGACAGACTGATCAGTTTTGTCTGACCTTGTTTAAATAAATAATAAAAAAGAAAACATTAAGAAAACTCCAACCCACCGTGTAATTGCTTCACTATATTCTATATAATGCCTCACCAGTTTGATCTAAGCTTTTTTGTCTGTAATGCAAGTGAACAGCAAGCTTTTAAAAACTGACTTAACACTCTTTTAACATGGCAGTTGTATCCTACAGAGATTGTAGCACTGAACAATGTCTGAACGTAGTGTAGATACAATGAAAAAAAATATATCATTTAACTGGAAATATGAAGGTAGAAGATAAACATGTATCAAAACTAGGAAATCGTCTTTCAAAAGATCATGCATGACATCTGTAGAAAGAAGAAATTAAGCAAGATGTCTTGTGAACGGTAATCCTACAGGCATCCTTCTTTTGTTTCTTTCTATTCTGTGTATTTTTATTTTCTCTGCATTTACACCAAACACGTCCCTCATAGCTTAGAATCACAGTTCTTTTTTTTTCCAATTTTCTGTATGAATAAAGGATTTCTTAATATTTATTACTTCTACAATATCATAATTCTTCCACATTCTTTGTTTTTGTTTTGGTTTAGTTTATGTGTTGTCTTTTTTGGTTTGGGTTTTTTGTTTGCTTTTTCACTCACAGAGTTTAACTAGATCAATGTCATTCATCCTTTTCATTCTTTTTCATAAAATAAAAGCTTCCATTTTATTTCAGATCCTCCATCACAAGAATTGAATTCTGCTGATTTTTTTCCTAACTGCATCTGTAATATTTCCCTTTAAAAAAGAACACATGCCAGCTTCACTTTCATCTGTAGATATAATAAACAAAGCTTAAAGTAGCAAACAACTTTGTGACAGGCTGAGTTGCAAAGAAACTTCTACTCTTATCTCTTCTTAAAGTATTCCAGTACTTAAATGGTTATCCTTGGAACTTTTCATGAAATTAAGCTACTAATTTTCTTTACTATTTAATGTTTTCAGCTATTCTATGATTAGTACAATAGTTGTAAAATCTGCCTGTGTCAAAGAAGGTATGCTAATCTTGACCTTTAGAATGTAGAATCAAGAGCAAAGGTAGAAGATAACAACCTTGGCTAACCGGGGAAAAGCATTCTGAATCTTCAAATCAAGGGGTGTAAAATCAAGTTCCTAAGTGCAAAGCTTGGAAACTAGGTTAATAGCCTGATTGTCAAAAATTGAGTTATCAACGACTCCCACCGCTTTTCTGAGAGCAACTGTGAAAATATGTTGAAATTCTGCCCCCATATGAAGATGGTGACCCACTATAAATTGAATAGTGCGATCATTAATCCTTGACTCATCGCACTTTTGCCCCAAATCTAAAATGACCCCCAGCACACTTGGTCATCCGCATTTGCACTGGATACTATCTTTTCTGTTTACACCATAACTGCAGAGTATACCTTTTGTTTGTTCAGTCGACGTGTCAGATAGTGTGGTTCTGCAGAGACAAGCAACAGACTCTGAACTTTCAAGATGTCCTTTGTGGTAAGCAGACTAAATCAGCAGTATAAATTATCTAAAAATAGACCTATTGGTGTAGCTAACTAAATATGATTTTGCCATTACTAGTAGAAAACCCACATTGACCCCTCAGTGCAGGGACTCCGGACTTGTCTGGGCTTGCCTTGGTCAGAGCTGTTTTTTCCGTCTTTTGAAAACTTCCCAATGACTAAGCCATTCTTGATTTGTTTGTATGAGGTTACTTTCTCTGGCTATCAAATACTGTAAAGTTCTGATAAAAACAGGCAGTCACTTCATAAAAAGTAATAGACTTCTATGTTGACTGGAGTTGGTGGAGGCTATTGTGCAGTCAGACGGTAGCTGGGGATGAATGAAAAGAAAGCAAGCTGTGACAAGAAAGCCCATAACAAGAGCTCCAAGCACTTCTACCTGTACAACTCAGGACACTGAAGACTCCTTCTGACACCCCATCAACTCTCTGCTTGGGAAAGACTGTTGCCATTGATCATGAAATCCGGAGAAACATTGGAAGTATGATCACAAATACTAGAGGAAGAGGGTAGCTATTATAAAGTGCTTTGTTTTGGTTTTTTTCTGTAACAATTTTGGGATTATTATTATTAATGAGTCTTTTTGTATTAATTTGAAATCTGAGTGTTAGCATTACTGTAACTAGACTAAGAAGAGCTGTTTCTTGTGTTTTGATTCAACTGTTAAGATTTTAATTAGTCTAACAATAAATTCCTGGCTTCATGTGTATATGGCTTATTCCTTTAACCTGTTAACAAGATTATTAGTGTAACACTGATTGCTGGGCAAAAGTTCATTTTTTTTGCCAATGAAAGAACTATGCATAGCATGGAATGTACAGAATTTTGTCCAGGGTCAAGCTGATAATTACTTAGAAGAATGCCACTTGTGATTATTACTTAATTACTCTTTCTTTTTGAGTCTATTTACATCTGTTAATTCCACTACCGTCTAAGACTATCTACAGTAAGCTATCACTAGGACATATAATTTATTTATATCGTGTTAGTTAGTTTGTGTTATCTCTTAGCAATAAGATAGGTTTCCGAGTTTTTGATAACCTGAATTAAACGGTAATTGTACACACACTATGAACAGCCATGGCACACGCTTTAACCATCTGCATTTCAGTAAACTGGGAGTGAAAGAAAGCATCAAGAGAGCTACCTGCAGAGATGGACAATTCCTGGGAGAGATCATACAGATTTTGTTTTCTTGTTTTCTGAGGAAGAAAAAACGAAAAAGTTAGAAGAGCTGAGGAAAAAGATGAGGTGATGGAACTAGATCAAAGGGGAATGAGAATGGTAAGGAATAGTTAATCTTGCAGATAGAAGGATATGACAAGGAAAATAAATGGAAGTTTTTATGTGAATAAAGTACAAGTGTGACAGGTGAAGGAACTGAAATATTAGATAGTGTTACTTAAGTTCATGGAAAAGTCAACAAATGCCATGTGACTGGAGAATGGGCATCAAGGACTGTGGCTGTTGGAGTTACAATGAATGTAGAAACAATGGTGCTTGACATGGAATGCATTAGAGATGGAGGGGAGAACAGATTAACAATGAAGCCAAAAAAGTCAACACAGCATTACCTCATAGTATTACCTATTACCTTCACTTTTACCTTCATAGGAGCATCATGTACAGAAATGAAATGCTTTTTGTGGCTAGTAAAACTGGGTTTATTAAAATTTTTTTGCAGGAATACAAAAAAAGACATTAGATGCCCTGGAAGTTTAACAGCAGAAAGTATGCAATATACATTAACCATGTTGATGAAAAAAAGGAAGAACTGCAAAGTTAAAAATTAAGCATGGCTACAAAATAATGGACAGAACAGTTCAGAATTAATGGTTAGAGTATTAATATGAAGGAGGCTATAATGAGCATGTGAATAGAATGAGCTTCAAGTCAAAGCAAACCAGGCTGGTAACAGAAAAATCTGAGGATAAACTATGTTGAAGAGTGGAAAAGACAAGTCAGAGAATCATAGAATCGCCTAGGTTGGAAGGGACCTTTCAGTTCATCTAGTCCAACCATCAACCTAACTCTGACAAAAACCATCACTATTTCCTCTTGTCCTGTTGTCTGTTACTTGGGAGAAGAGACCAACCCCCACCTCTCTATAGCCTCTTTTCAGGTAGTTGTAGGGAGCAATAAGGTTTCCTCTCAGCCTCCTTTTCTCCAGCCTAAACAACCCCAGCTCCCTCAGCCACTCCTCGTAAGACTTATTCTTCAGATACCTCACCAGCTTTGTTGTCCTTCTCAGGGCCGGCTCCAGCACCTCAATGTCTTTTGTGGTGAGGGGTCCAAAGCTGAACACAATAATTGAGGTCGGGTCTCACCAGTGTACAGGGGGGGCAATCGCTTCCCTAGCCCTGCTCACCACACTGTTCCTCACACAGGCCAGGATGCTGTTGGCCTTCTCGGCCACCTGGGCACACTGCTGGCTCATATTCAGATGGCAGTTGACCAACACCCCCAGGTCCTTTTCTTCCAGGCAGCTCTCCAGCCACTCCTTCGCATGCTTGTAAAGCTGCATGGGGTTGTTGTGACCCAAGTGCAGGACCCAGCACTTGGCCTTGTTGAACTTCATACCATTGGCTTTGGCCCACTGACCCAGCCTGTCCAGATCCCTCTGCAACACCTTTATACCCTCAAGCAGGTTGACACTCCCACCTAACTTGCTGTCATCTGCAAACCTACTGAGGGTGCACTCAATGCCCTCATCCAGATCATTGATAAAGATATTAAACAGAACTGTCCCCAGTACCGAGCCCTGGGCAACACCACTCATGACTGGCCGCCAACTGAATTTGACTCCATTCAGCACCACTCTCTGGGCCTGGCCCTCCAGACAGTTTTTAACACAGCAAAGAGTACTTCCATCCAAGCCATGAGCAGCCATTTTCTCCAGGAGGATGTTGTGGGAAGCTGTATCGAAGGCTTTACTAAAGTCCAGGTAAACATGGCTAAGAATCAGACAAAAAATTGAGGGCAAGGACAAATGAATCTAGAGGGAAATTTGAGGCATCAATATGAGTGTGCAAATTACCATCAACAAGGATGGAAGATTAGACTCTTCACTCTCGTGCTTTTTTAAGGTGAAAGCCCTTCCACATCCCAGCTTTGCTGGATGAACTAAGTACTTCTCCTTACAAAACTTTGGCAAACAAAGCAAGCAACAATTTGCAATGTGTAGGGTTTTTGCACGTGACTAAGAGACAAATGTACACTCAGAGAAAGAGAAAAAATGAAACTCATATGGCGAAATTAGTTCAAATGGTGGCTATGCATTTGAGATCTCTAAGGTCGAGGGTAGCAAACATGCAAGCTAAGGTCCAAATTATCAATAAAGCACACACACAAATGACCATCTTCATAAATGTAGTCTGTTTGATGGAAAGTAAATTCAGGAACACGGAAGTATAAGTACATATATATTTTGTTATTGGGTTGCTTATTTACTGGTAAAATGGGGTTTCAACTGAAAACAAAAAAAAAAACATATATTTTTTTAATCCTTTGTAAAGTTAGCAACTCTTAATTTCATCATATAGGGACTATAATCCCAGAATTTCACCGACAAAAGGGCCTGACAGAATCTGGAAAATTATCCAATTACAATTTAAAGAAACGTACAGCAAAGATGACTGACTAAAGGTAGAAGTCTCTGAAAGCATTGTGAAAAGAGAAGGAAAGAGTGTGAGAGAGAGTGAGAGCTTCACTTTCTCATGTGAGTAAAGGGAGGAGAATTATACCTGTCCTTAAGTTTTGTGGTGAGTGGAGTCAAGTTCCCTTCTCTCTCTCTCCCCCTCGCTCTCTCCCCGCTCCCCACTCCCCGCCCCTTCCCTATGCTCTAAGCCCATACTATATGTAAAACTTTAATTAATTCTTATGGAGTTATTTTATATTTGTGTGTGTTAACCAAAAGGTGCTCTTAATTTAGAAGCTCTTTTTGTGGTGTTACCACCAGAGAATAAATAATTGCTATTAATCCTGGGCTGAGTCAAGGAGTTGTAGATGTCATCTTCTCCTGGAAATATAAAAGTGGTTCCAGAGAACCACTACTTTGGGAATCCCATCCTGGTCAGGATTATCATAAGCTAGCAGCTCTTTCAAGAACAGCCCTTCCTAGCTCTCTCTAGGTACTGGGAGTTAGCCACAAAATGAAACTGTACGGTCATACCTGGATGGAGAATCACTTGATCATGCATACCCCTCCTATGTCCATCACAGCTATTGTGATCCCTGAACTGGCATAGGACAGTGTCGAGTTGATTCAGAACCATTTGAGACTGATCGCTGATCAAGCCCATTTATTCTTCTTTATTGCTAACAGCTCCTTTTCTACTCATCCTTAGGCATGGGTGGACCAACCTTACTGTTCAGACCTTTCAACTGGAGATCTAAACTTCTGCTTCAGCCAGCATCTGTGTGAGTCAGTGGGTGCAAGCTGAGAGCTCTGCTTAACAAATTTAATCATGATTCAGTTGTTACAAGTAAAAGTTGTCTCCCCCACAAAATTTGTAGACTCACTGTAAGAAAGGACGTACCAGTGGCTTTTGAAAGCAAGATCTGTACTTTACCAAGCTTTCCTACAATGGACTTTCTATAACATTACATAAGGTTTTGATCTCTCCAATACCTGACATTTTGCCCACACCTAGTTCAAACTCCGAGATGCAGGGTTTCATTTTGGTTAATACATTAATAAAACAAGTTTTAAGAATATGCAGAACAGAAAAATTGGAAGTATTCTGAAACACTGCCATCTTGAGATATTTAAAAAAAGAATGAGAAGCAGAGATTTTGCTGTCCTACATACTCAAGAAAAACATGCTAATGTTTTATATTTCTCTTTCTAATGTATGCTTTTTTATCCTTCTTAAGTTCCTGAATGCTGCTCTCAGCAAAATGAATGTAATTTTCTTTTAAAATAATGTTCTATCCTCTTTGATGTCTGGAATAAATTCTGGTGTTTCTCCCGAAAAAAAGGAAAACCCAGAAACTTTTAGAAGATTCCTTTTTTTTTTTTTTTTTTTTTTTTAAGATTACATTTGTGGAAGTTGTACTTGGTTTTGACACCATTTTATTTTGTTCCTTTAAAGCAACAGTTTCTTTCCTTTCACTTTTCTTCTAATCATTTTGAGACAAAAGCAGGCACAATTGTTTATGCTTTTGCTTGTTTGGGTCTTTTTTTTTTTTTTTTTTCATTAATAAAGTCAACAGAAAAGCATTGCTTACCATGAAATGCAGCATGTTTGGCAGTAAATCACATACTGCAATGTCTCACCCTGAGGATATTTAGTCCCTTTGAGGCAATAGTCTGAGCCAGCACTTGGAAGTATAAAATATACTCTACCATCCTGCTTAAAATAATGAAAATACCAGTAATATCAACCACCATGAAATATTGTTTCATTCTCTCTGTTTTAATTCCAATTACTGATAACATAGTCGATGTCCTATTAATAACGCTAACATCTAGCTTGCATTTGCAGTTTAAGCTGCTTACAAGTTTTCTACTAAATATGCTGCAATGATTTATTTGCTACCTTGTCCAAATCATAATGTATAGACGTACAAGTATTATTCCTCATCTGCTGAGATATAGCCAACATTGACTTGGAATTTAGTGTCTATTCCAAGCATTCTGACAAGAAAGCAGACTAGTTTAGGGAGATGAAATGAAGATATTTACATTATCATGTGAAAGCACAGAGAACATAATATTATGATGTAATTTATGAACTTTAAATAGAGGGATATTGGGATCCTTCTTTTGTCAGGATCAGAAGAAGTAACTAGGATATGAAACCATCATCAGTAAACTTGAAACAGGCATGCCAAGAAGGAACAAAATTATGTCAAAGAAGTCTTCCTTTCCTTTCAGAACAACCTCAGTTAAATTGGCATTTAGATCCTCTTATGAAAGGTGATCTAAATGCCTTGGCTAAAATGAAAAGAAAAAGATTTTTTTAGGGGTCAATTCTTCCCTTATCTGACATGTTTTAGATGCCAGTAAGAGATGAAGCTATACATAAATTTAATCTTACAGACAAGACCTTACTGTCGTCAGTAGCATACAGGCAGGAAGCGCAGAAGCTTACTGTAATCTCTTACTGTCAAATAGTTTCTGCTACTTCCATGACCTTTTGCAGTCTTGCAGGTTAATAATCTTGATTACTTATACTCTGAGAATTCAAAAAGGTCTTCACTGTCTCTTTCCATTACAGGAAATAATCACAAACATACATATTGTTCTAGAGGAGTCATGTAAATGTCTGAAGTGGCTATAACAAACCTAACATACCCAAACAAATAACAGTTTGGTTTAAAAAAAGGGTGTGAAAAATAGCTATATAAAAAAAAAAAAAAAAAAGAGTATATGCAAAACAAATACAGTCAGCTATAGGCACATTGCGAACTTTCTTTCCTATATTCATGAAAATATACTTCAAAAATATTAATGTTCTTTGTTTTTATTTTTTTTTTTTCTTCCTAGGCAGCTGGCAACAGTAACAGACACTTTCTCTAATAGAAAATTTGCTTCATCTTCATATTGAAGGGTAACTGGTCATGGTAGGCAGAGTAAGCATGAATATAAAATTGTATTTTACCCTTCTTTGTCTCTTATACCTCTGAACTAAAAGGATACTTACATATTTTTTATCCATTTGATTGGATGGATGCTCACATTTACATAAAAAAAAATAACTGGGAGAAAAGGGAAAAACAAGCCTTTAGTTTTCACATAACTGAACTGCAAACGAAGTTTAATTTAACAATATTAGACTTACAGCTTTTCATTAGAGAAGTCAATGTGTAAGCATTTTTCACTGACATCAGTATCTCACATGGGGGTCAATCCAGCTGGAAAACCTTTCATTTCTGAATTACAGTATTTCCAAAATGCCTCTGATCTGGAGTGAAGCCAGCCCATTCAGCACAAATCTTAGACTCCTGTGGAATTTCACTCCCTAAAGCAGATAAATAAAATTTTAATGTATTTCAGCATCAATATCATTGCAAACTAGGAGACATCTAGAAGATGGGTTTAGGAAAAGTATTTTCTACTCAGTTCTTTCTGACTGAAAATCCCAAGATACTGCTAGCAGTTCAATTCCCAATGTATTAGCCAGTCCCACATGAAACATGAGCTCTATTCCAGCTCAAAATCAGATTTTCCACAAGGCTGCCGCCCTTTTCATATATAACAGATGAAAAAGTCAAAACTTTCAAAGATGGCAGAAGCAGCATGTAGCTAAAAATTGAAAAAAACCACTTGAAAAAGACAGTGCAATGTCAGTAGCAGTTCTCTGATACCAAGTTATTTGCCTCACCTAAAAAATGGCTCAATGTTTGTTGTATGTAAGCTGCTGTGGCACTTGGGAACTATGCAGCAGCTCTTTTTTTTGTTATGTCAGCTAAAGTGAATAGGTATTTCCCTCTTTGTTACTGTTTCTGACCTTGTAAACCATGGGTTCACCTCCATGGTTCACCTAAAATTCAGTGGTGGGACATATGACAGAAGCAAATTCATACTGAATGGCTGTTCTTTAGAGAAAAGTGCTACTGTAGTAACATGGATCATTATTGTTAAAACATTTATTACATTAGAAAAGGCAATTTTCAACTGAGCTTTTTTAAAAGGGCACTGTGAGTAAATTCTTTTTGGAATACTTCAAGTTAACATATAAACCCTTCTGTTACAAGGACTAGTATGAAGTTTTTAGATGCTCTAACCCTAATAGAATATTTTTTCTCCTTTCAGCGTATTTTTTGCAGTCTATATAGTTCACGTAAAGTAGCTTTTATAATTTGAACACTGAATTAAAATAATAATAGGAAAGTTCTATTAACTTCACATTAAGTTTTACTCACACAGGTACAACATTTGTGTTTGACTTTTCAAGTTAGGCTGTAAAGCTTCTTGGAGAGATGTGGTTTAGTGAATAAAGTAAACAAGGAAATATGAATTCCAGATCAGTACTAGGAACTCGGGGCATCAGGGAGCAGGACTGGGATTAATAATATCTAACATCTAATGTTTATAAACCTGGATGACAGAGTGGAGTGCACTCTCAGCAACATTGTGGAGGACACCAGATTGGGGGTAGTGGTTACTACATGGGAGGGTAAGGGTGCCATCATAGGGACCTTGACAGGCTGGAGAAAATGAAATTTAGCAAAGGGAAATTTAAAGTCCTGCACCTAGGGAAGAAATAAACCCATGCACTGGTACAGGCTGGAGTCCAAACTGTTGAGAACAGCTTTACAGAAAATGCCCTGTGGCTCCTAGTGAACAAGCTGACCATGAACAAGCTGTGTCATCTTGCAGCAAGGAAGGCCAACAGTCTCCCGGGCTGCATTAGGCAGAGCATTGCCATCAGGTTAAGGGATATGATCCTTTCCCTCAGCCCCGGGGAGACACATCTGAGTGCTGTGGCCAGTGCTAGGCTCCCCAGTAAAAGAGACAGGGGCATACTGAAGATAGTCTAGTGAAGGTTGGAAAGATGATCGAGGGCTGGAACACAGGAGGTACAACAAGAGATTGAAAAAGCTAGGCCTGTTCAACCTGGAAAAGAAAAGTCAAAGAGCAGGTAATATTGCTGTCTTCAAGTATCTGATCAGAGGGTAAAGGGAATATGACTCACACTCTTTTTGGAGGTGCACAACAACAGGACAGAAGCAACAAACCTGAGTTGAAACATGGGAAATTTCTATTAGATATTAGGATTTCATTTAATTAGTTATTTACTTACTTACTTATTTTGCCTGAGGGTGGTCAAGCACAAGACAGGTTACACAGAGACATGTGAGCTTAAAACTTTTTCTTGTTGAAATGATTAGTGGGCTTGAGTATTCTTCTTTGTAGCAACAGGAAGCAATAGCCAGCTTCAGAGTTTTTAGCAGTTATAGGAAAGCTGATGCTTCTTATCTCTCACTTTCAAAGAAAATAACATTTAAATGAACCTTTTTCTTCTTTTAGGATAATAAAGAGATTTCAATAAATTTATTTTTAAAATGTCATCCTGAATTGTAGTGATTGCTACACTGCTACTAGTCCAGTTTTTACAAGATAGGCCTGTGTTCATTCATTAGATGTAATGAATATGTGTAGATGTAGCCTCTGATCTGTAGTTTCCTTTCTTTTGTTTGTTTTGAGTCAATATCAATTGTCTTTAGTGCAATAGTACATTTGAAAATTACTACATTTCCAGTACAAGCAATACATAGTCATGCACCCAAACACCTGACACACCTCTCGTGTTTGCTTGGTTTTCAATGCCAAGGATTCACATACAAAAAATAATAAAAAATACACAAGTGATACAGTGCCAAAATATTTTTTTAAGTAATCTGTCTTAACTTTTAGGAAGTCTTGCAGGAAATTTTGATAAATTCAGTTGGTACCAGAAATACCTTACACAGTATTTGTTCAGATATAGCTATAGTTGTGCTGATTACAGTTGCATGTATGCCTGGTCCACTCATATTATTTGGATTCAGCTGTAATGAAAGTTTATACAGGTGTGGAAAACTGATAAATAATGATGGATCTGATGGTACCCATTGAAATTCTGACTGGAGGAAATTGTATCGTAAACTAAGTATGTGTATTAGGGATGTCTGGTGCTATATAGTGAAACTTACAAAGAGGTATTAATGAAAATAAATTCATTTCCATTGTAGTCTTTACTGATTTTTCGTGAGAAGACAGTGATTCCCTCCCCCCGCCCCCCCAATATATTTGAAAAGTGACAATCTTAAGAAACTCTGTAAGAATGATAGAAAATGGAAAGAAACTTAAGTACTGAATATTTACTGGGCCACATGTGAGGGGGGGAAAGTATTTGTGTTCCTTGGTAGGCTTAGGAAAGTTTCGATATTCATCCAACTATACAAATAATGGAACTAGTAAAAACTAAGATAATTAACATCAGAAGAGTCAAAGGCAATTTCAGGATTTTGGAGAACTCACAAAATAAGAACACTTTCACTTGGACTAGTGCATTCCCAATCATTTCCAGTGAATGGCTTTCTAATATTTAAAGACAACATTTCTACAGACAGAGAGAATATATAATTTTCTTGCATTTTTTTTTTAAATAAAAGTTTTAGAAAAGTTAAAATATTTCTTATAAATTTCTTTAAAGATGGCAACTTTTAAATTGTAAATATATCTATATATACAGTTGCTAGTAAAAATATAGACCACTATATTAACATTGTTTACTGTTAAATTACATAGAAAGTTTGTATCTACAAAGGTTAGTTTAATTTAATTTTTACAAATCAAGTACTATGGTATTTGTTGCTTTCTTCATATTTAACATGTTGGGTTTTCTTTCCTTTTAAATGAATTTGGAAATATAGCTTCAATTAAATCTGTGTTTTGAAAGTACTTAATTTATGAACTGTATAGGAAAATAGAAAACCAAACTTTAATTATACTGAATAAATGACACAGTATCAACAGCATTTAAAAATTTTTGAAAAGAAATAGACATGCAATCAGTTCAATGTTCATAATGCTAGGCTGGCTTGAGATCCAATGACGAAAGAATGGAAAAAAAAATAAAAACTTCTTACGGAAAAGGTGTTAGAAGACAACAGAATATTAAATTAAATATTAGCTAAATATATATAGAAGTTAAATTAAATAAACAAATGTCTCAAGACAATACATTTAAGTAATGAGCTAGAACTAGAGTTCAGAATTAAAAGAAAAGGTGGATGCATGCAACAGGAGAGACCTGACATATGAATAATGGTCAAAAGCAAAACAAAGACAAAAGAGGATGCAGGTGAGTCAGGAAATTCAAAAGACATCCCAGCAGGGAAAATCCACAGGAATAATAAATAGACCTGTGATGGCACTTGAAGGCTACGAGACTGCAACTGACTGCAAGAGGATAGCTGCTGTTGTTAATAAAATAGCGTCAAGAAAACAATTTAAATTGTCAAAAGGTCTGAAAAAATGTCATGCTTGTAACATAACTTGTGCTTTGTGTTTGTTCTTTTTAAAAACAGACCTGTTTCATGAAAAAAAAAACAAACCCCACAACAAAAAATCCTCAAAATAAAATAAAATAAAATAAAACCAAAAGCATTCTCTGTCTTTATGGAAGACAAAAATTATAAGCAGCAGCAGAACTTATTTAATGTGTTAGTGCTGGACTTACATCAAAATTGTTTGTCAAAAGAAAACCAAAAGAGACCTGGGAGTGGAATACGATGTTAGCCACTGCTGTGGATTAACCTGGGGAAGTATGAAGCAGAGCTGTGGTAAAATAAAGTTAGTTAATTGGCCACACAGGTGATGGAGAGGATTGAAAAGAAAAGAAGGAAAAAAAAAGCCAATTTTTATCCTGCCACAGATCAGGTACTATTTAAAGAATGAAAAGAGATGGGAGCAGCATTGCAAGGTATAATAAGAAGAAAGGAGAAAATCAGATATGAGCTAATAAAGTCACCGCTAGCAATGGCAGAAGAAATTTAGGTCATAGGTACCACTGTTAAAGACAGTTGCAACCATATGCGATGACATTAGTAAAAATTCATGACTTGGGTCATCTTCCTTCACCTTTCTATCACAAAGTAATCCATTATGTTTTCTAACCATTCACCTTCAAGTTCAGTGCTATAATCTCCATTTCTTCTATCCTTAAAAAATTAGAATTCAGTCAGTCTGCCTTATTACCTGTTCTGTCTCTTTCACGTAAAGTCAGAGCACTCATTTCTTTTGGAACACGTGATCCAAACCAACACACTACATCTGCCCTAAAGCCCAAAAGAGAAGGGGCTTTAATTCCAAGGTCATCTTTGAAGTACTTAACATTTTAGTTATTAGGGACACTGCTTCTTATCCAGGCAGGTCCTGCATATCTTCACCTTTTCTCTTACTGTTCATTCAGATGCTGCAGTGATTAGCCCTTGCTGACAGACCCTTGAAGCCCAAAATGAGACACCCATTTAACTTCTGGTGTATGACAAGAAATAAGAATCTCGAAATAGCATCCAAAAGAGGCATTACCTTGAACAGTCAGGTGCTGACACCTAGCAAATAGAAAATGATTATGAAAAAGTTTTGCCTGAAATTGTTTTTTTTCCCTGTGAATGAGAAACTGCAAGAAAGACTATTTACATGGGATCTGCAGTCAGAAACAACAGTTCTGTCAGCAAAAGTTTCTACCCTATTTTTCACAATGGCAAATAGATGTGCTTTAATTTCGTTGTAATGATGACAATGTTTATTTGTTTGTTTGTTTTCCAGGATAATTCAGGACTAGGAATATTTGTTCAAGAAATTGAAGACACATACTGAATTCCTTTTTTAACTGCAAGGACTCAATTCCACAATTTTTTTCTGTAGTACAGAGTGCCCTGAACACCTGCCCATAGGGTGTGTTGGCCAGAACGTGAGGGCAATACTCAGCCACACCCGCTATGATGTCCTATAAAGTATTTGAGATTAATTGGCCTTGGAAGAGTGGGAAAAGTTAATGTCTTAATCACAATTTCAGGTTTGAGAGGATTTTTAATCACTGACATTTTTAAAAAGGGAGTGGATCACTTATGTAGTTGTAAGATAAAACAGCATTTTCTTGTCTATAAATGTATTCCATGAGCCTAAAAAGTAAAACTCTCTCCCTTTCTGATAATTTGAGAAAATGTCAACCATCTGTGAATGAAACCAGATCAGTTCAAGACTTAGAAAAATACTGATAAAAGCTTTCTGGCTGGTTTAGCCACCTCCAGGTTAAGTGGCAGCTGAAAAGAAATTTTAGGATTTGTGGTTTTAAGTTTAAGAGGTCACTGAAGAAGGCAGGCATCCAAATGTTCTCTATAATTATTCTTAAAAAAAAATTAAAAAATCTTATCCAACAATGGAATGTACACAGTGAATTTTCTATGGTCGAGTGGAAGCAAGAGATTTTGCCCTTTTCAATACCTGGCCTGTAAAGATCATGGATTGATCATTTCATCCTTTGTACGTTGATATTTGTAATGTAAAAATAATTCACAGAAATCATACTTAATATGAAAAATGTATCATTATTAGATAATGATGTTATTGGGTAGTTACATATTGTAAACATTCAAAAGAATTTATATTTTGACTTCACAACTGAGGTAGCAACGCTAATGTATTTTTTCAGACTTTTTCCTGAGAATCTCAGGATTTCCAAGATGTTGTGACATGAGCACCAAGACAAAACTCCGGCAGGAAAAATAAGTAACCTGGGGAGGTTCCTAAAAACTGAGTAATATACCACGGTTTCACCCATCCACCACTCTGTATCAAGAAAGGAAAGTCTGATCAATAAAGGGAATTCTTTTGACCTCGCAAGAATCCATTTTCTAGCATTCCCCTTATACTGCTGTGAAGAAAAAAAAAAAAAAAGAGAATAAGGTCCACACTGTTACTGACACCATTAGATTGCTTGTCACATTTATATAAAGGTAAATTATTATTTTCTTTTTCTCTTTTTTTTTTTTTTTTAGGATGTAATATTATGTTTTTATGTTAAGGTCAGCTATAGTTCAAATATGTTCTGTTTGCATAGCCAGTCAGTTTGCATCTGACACATATCTGTGTGGTTCAATTGCTCTATGAACTAGCTTCGAATGATGACAAGCAACCTGAACAACTCATTATCTGCCTCTGCGATCTGTCTGCTGTAGTGGCTAATCATTAATGTAGCAGACAGGTTTTGTATCTATTTTGATGATACATCTGTAGATGTTTAACAACTTGAGTGACAAGAAGGTCAGGGAACAATCCAGCTATCCTTTGGCAGTTTCTAATCAAATACAAATATGACCTGAGATTCAAGCTTAACAATTTTTGTGTCAACAAAAGCATGCCACAAACTGAAAATAACACCTTAAACGTGTCCAGTCAGTTGTTTAACGAAGAACACTAACACACGTAATGCAGTAGCTGTTAGAATTATTCTCTTTAAATAAAGGAATAACAGAGACTTTGAATAATGCTTTATAAAGTTGGTATAGTGATAGAAAAGTAAGCATGCATACAGAAAAGCATGAAGGAAAAAATAACCCAGTGAGGAAATAAATCATTATTCTGAAGTGAAACTAGATATGCCCAAACCTCATATTCTGAGGCAAGATAAATTTGACCTGTAAAGGTATTAATTCAAAAATAAATTCTTCACTCCTATGAAAAAAGTCAAAATGACTGAATCACTAAGTGAATCTTGACAGAAGACATTAAATGTTCATTGTAGAGCTGGGCAAATTTTTTTCCAGGTATTTAGAACATCTGCATACAATAAAAAGACAATATTGTAACCTTAAAGGCTAATTATTAATTACGCTGGGACAATTAGAGTTTCTGGGAAACCCTAAGTAACATGGTGAATATATCCTTTCTTTTGTGTCATCTCTCACAGCTAATAAAAACTGCTATGTGCAAAAGGGAAAAGAGGGGAAGTAATTTATAATAGATGGCTGTGTCTTGGTCCCTATCTTGCCCTTTTGGTAAAGTTAATTCCATGGTGTCTTAATTAGAATTGCTGTGATTTTCATTCATCTGCTTATGATCTTTATATGTCATATTCATATAAGATTCTAGCTCTATACAGTTAGGATGCCTTTTTACACTTTACATCCAATAGAAATATAACATGAAGGGGTGGTAATTCCATGTAGCATTTAGCTCTTAGGTGGAAAGTGTTTTGCATTGGAATGTTTGTCTTTCACAAACATCTAGAAATAGACATGCTTATGATTTAATATGATTGATAGTAATAAATGGATAATTGAGCATTTAAAATGTCAATAATCTTTTTTGCACTATAGTTCCTGCAGCTATACTGTTAATGCAGTCTAATGGATCAATAGAAGAAGCTAATACAAGATTTGCATTAAGTGCAAATTCCATTCTTACATTATATATTATCCATATCTAAAAGAAAAGCCGTTTGAGAAGATTTGGTATGTCCTTCAACTGCATGTTATATAGGAAGGAAGAAATTCACTAATTTACTTACAAAGTCTGAATATCTCAGCAAATTGTGGGTGGTTTTTTTTTTCCCCTACATATCTATCATGGACCTGCTTGAATATATGAGCAACCTCTCACTGCAACTCTCATGTATCTTATGTGAGATAAGATTGCCTCACATTCTGTCCCAAATCATCTAAGTATATTTAACACATACTTACATATTCAACCTTACAGACTGAATTCAGTGGGATTTTAGCAATTGTAGCACTTTGTTAAACTGAGATTTAATTTTTTTTTCTTTTGAAAAAAAGAAATAAGAAATCAAGCTTTGGAAGTCTTTGGATGGTTTGATCTATCCATTAGCGAATTTTTGCTTTCTTCCATAGTATTCTGTCTGTCCAATTCAGAGTGTATATTAAATGCAGAAGGCCTCCCTGGAACAACCTCATCTGTTAAATTTTTACCCATTATGACATGTTAATCAATATAATGATTTATGAATAAAACTATCAGTAAAGATTTATATCCAGTTTTCCTTCATTTAAAATGTAAATTTCAGAGTGGGGGTTGTTCATTTATGCATTTGAAGCCTGTTCTATGGTAGCAGTGAGTCCATGCAGCAGTTAAAGAAATGTGAAGATCCACAGACCTGAACTGTTAAACACCATTAAGCATCACAGAATCACAGGATATCTGAGGCTGGAGGGCACTTCTGCAGGTCATCTGGCCCACCTACAGCAGGTTGCCTAGGACCATGTCCAGAAGGTTGTTGACTATCTCCAAGGGGGAGACTCTACAACCTCCCTGAACAACCTGTGTCAGTGGTCAGTCACTCTCACAGTTAAAAAAGTGTTTCCTGATGTTCAGGTGGAATCTCCTGTGTTTCATTTTTTCCTGTCAGTGGGCACCACTGAAAAGAGTCTCGCTCTGTCTTCTTTGCACCCCTCCTTCAGGTCTTTATACACAGTGATAACATCACCCCTGAGCCTTCTGTTCTTGAGCCTGAACAGTCCCATCTCTTTCAGCCTTTCCTTACGTGAGAGCTGTTCCAGTCCCTTAACCATTTTATGTCTCTTTGTTGGACTCTCTGCAGTACGTTCACATTCCTTTTGCACTGACGAGCCCAGAACTGAACACATTACTCCAGGTGTGGCCTCACCAGTACTGAATAGAGGGGAAGGATCACTGACCTGCTGGCAACGCTCCTCCTAATGCAGCCCAGGATACCATTTGCCTGCTTTGCAGCATGGACACATTGATGGCTGATTTTCAACCTAATGTCCACCAGGATCCCTAGGTCTTTTTCGGCCAAGCTGCTTTCCAGCTGGGTGACCCTCAGCATAAATTGGTGCATAGGGTTGTTCCTCCCCAAATGAAGGTCTCTGAACTTCCCCTTGTTGAACTTCTTGAGGTTCCTGTCAGCTCATTTCTCCAGTGTGTCAACACCCTTCTGGATAGCAGCAGAATCCTCTGGCCTATAAGCCATTCCTCCCAGTTTGGTGTTGTCTGCAAACTTGCTGAGGGTAGTCTGATCGTACAGATCATTAATAAAGATGATAAACAGATCTGGACCCAGTATTGATCCTTGGGATACATCACTAGCTACTGGCCTCCAATTAGACTTTGCACTAGGGATCACCAAGCTCTGGGCTCAACCATTCCTTCAGATTTCAATTCACTTCACTGTCTGCTCATCCAGCCCACACATCAACAGCTTCTCTGTGAGGATCATATGGAAGACAGTGTCAAAGGGCTTACTGAAGTTCAAGTATACAACATCTACTGCTTCCCCTCATCTATCAGGCCAGTGACTTCTTCATAGAAATTTATAAAGTTGATCAAGCAGATTTCTGCTTGGTGAAGCCATGCTAACTAGTCCTGACTATTTTCTCATTCTTAGCAGGCCTGAAAATGCATTCCAGGATTAGCTGCTCCACCATCTTCCCAGGGATCGAGGTGAGACTGACTGGTCTGTAGTTCCCTGAGTCCTCCTCAGCCTTCTTGAAGACATGAGTGACATTTGCTTTCCTTAAATTTTCTAGAACTTCTCCCAGTCCTTTCTTTAAGTTCTCTAGCACTTCTCCCAGTCACTATGATCGATCAAAGATTATTGATAGTGACCTCACAATGACATCTGCCAGCTCCCTAAACACTTGTAGGTGCATCCCGTCAGGGCCCAAAGACTTATGTATATCAATTTTGTTAAAGTATTTCCTGTCCTGATCCTCTTCCACCAAGGGTACATCTTCCTTGCTCCAACCTTTCCCCCTGGTCTCTGGGACCTGAGTTTCCTGAAGGCCGGTCTTGCTAGTAAAGACTGAGGCAAAGGCAGCGTTCAGTACCTCAGCCTTTTCCACGTGCCCTCTCTTGTTGAGCAATGGGCCCACATTTTGCCTAGTCTTTCTTTTTTCACCTATGGACCTATAGAAGTCCTTCTTGTTTTCTTTGACATGGCCGGATTCAGTTCCATTTGAGATTTATCTTTCCTAACTTTATCCCTGGATGCTCAGTGTTTCTGTGTTTCTCCCAGGTTACTATTCCCTGATTGCTTCCTATCCCTGTATGCTTACTTTTCCTGTTTGAATTTGGTGAGGAGCTCCTTGTTCATCCACTCAGACCTCCTGGCATTTTTGCCTGGCTTTATATTTGTTGGACGTATTTGTTATAATTGTTAGATACTGTTAAGCATCAGTTGCTATAAGCACCCAAGCTGCAAGTGTGTTTTGGACTTTATTCCTTCTGGACAACATTTTGTTCATCTGAAACATTTCAGATTTCTTCTTTTCCAAAGTTCAAATTTGTAAGGTTTTTTTTTTTTTTTCTTTTTAAATAAGATTTTTCTGGCATAGGGAGAAAAATGCTCTCAGGAGTTTAGTCATACTTCGTTCAGGTGGTTAAAGTAAGTATCTTCACAGAACTAGAGCGATGAAAATCCTGCAGTGGTAAGTTCTTTAAATTAAGTTAAGAAACTATGGAGAAACCTAGCAGTATTTTAAAAGCACTTGTCAAATGAGATAATACAGTTGAGGAAGTCTTTGTACGTGACTCATTATTTTATTACTGGGTGTTATGGAATTAAATGCAGTTTGTGCTAGGTGTACAATGACTCAGAGTCCTGCCTAAATCAGAGCCTATTGTGCTGTATATTGTCACAGGAAGGAAGAGCAGCAGTGAGCCTGCAGGTGCTTTTAAATGTGCTTGTTCAGCATGAAAGATCTGATATAAAATGCAGTGGTTACAGTGCTGCTTGTATATGTTTATCTTTCAGAAAAGATAGACTGTATCCAATTATAAGCTTGCTACGATGTTCATCTTCAAACAAAGCATGAAAATTTCTAACTGCAGCAGCATCAGTGACAGAGTGAGTAGTTTAACCTTTGTACATGAGTGTTCTCTTACACCCACATCTCAGAACAACCTGCTGGGTATCAGATATCTTAATCATCTGCTGCTACACATAAAGAGCAATCATACTATAGAAGTGATATGGAAGAGCTTGCAGCAGCAGCATCTCTAGTGAAAACTCTCAGGACTTTTCACGTCTATCTTTTTAAGGCATAGAATTACTAGGAGGCTTGGAAGACACAGCACCTCCCCCCCCCCCCCCCCCCCCCCCCCTTTTCTGCCTCATTTACTAATAATGCTTGTGAAAAAACTCTCTCACAATTCAGCAGACTTTTTTCCCCTTTTTCCTCTCTTATGTCCATATTGTGCTTACATCTATCCTACATAAAAAAAGACATTTTATGGTATTAAATATATTATTTTTTTTAAGAGATTGTTCTACTTACTGCTAGAGTCCTCCACATAGTTTGCTTAGAAATCTTTAGCAGGGAAAATGAACAGTTAGAATCAGATATTAAAATGAGCAGGCAAAAACATTGTTATATTTTAGTTCAAAATACATATGCATGACACTGATTTTGATCAGAATCCAAATTTGAAGTTGGTGTTTATGATGAGTTTTCCTGATAAAATATATCTCTTAATGACATATCAGCTATGAGGCATTACACAAAATTAGTGTTTTTCAGAATAGGTGCTTTTGTCTGGGCTGCAGTTCAGAGTCAACATGGGCAGTAAAGAATGACATCACCTAGACAATATATATATATCTTGACTGGCAGGGTGCTCTCCTGAAAGGTGGAGGAGATGCATTAGAATCTCCTCAGACAGAAGAGAGAATTTATTGCAAAGCAAATTTCCTTCACAACCAGGTTAAGGTGCTAAAGGAAAGCCTTTTCTCTCTTTGTTTTTAGAAACAATAAAGTCACAACTCCTCTTTTGAGCAGACAGTTCCTAAAGTTTGTGCTTGGAAGATCCTAAGCATAACTATATGACTGGATGCCTGTGGCTATTTTCCAACACAGGGAAAGCATTCTAGGAGAGGGATCTGGCTGTGCAGCCAGCTGCAGGTGTTAGTTTATATTTCCCTTCTAGCCCTGTCAAGAGTGGACTGGTGGCTAATACAGAGCCAGTGGCAACTGAATTGAGTTTTACTGAGATATGCTTTTCATGTGTTTTTTTTTCCAGTTCAAAGTACCCAACATGATAAAAGAATGATGCCTTTGATCAGAGGACACTAGCAGCATGTGTTGCCTTGGGGCACAGCATGAGAGCATGTTGACATATTTGAAGGTGCAAGTCCCATTCAGATAGCAATAGAGGACTATGCCAGGTGGAAGAAGTCATGCATGACACATTCATACTGTGTATTTGGGACAGCTATTCTGTCAAATCTGACACGATGTTGTTTTGGAAGAAAATAGCTGACTCACTCCAGGGGGGATCCAAGGGCAAATAAGCATGTACACATGCGGATGATTAAGGGACCAGGGCCCTAGAGAGAAACAGGGAGCAAGGCAAGCAGGCAGTGCAAAAACAAACCCCATATCTATACCACTAAGCTAAGCATACTAGCTCTACATACCATTACTCCATATTACCAAGATTTCTGAGAAAAAATACCCTACTTATGTAGCTTACTGTAAAATGGAATCCCTCCATCAAAAGCTTTGACCCTTGGTTTTTGCAATGACAGCACTGTGCTATATTTTTCATGTCTTAAAATAGTGGTTGAAGGAAATAAGATACTGAAGCGCAAAATAAACTGCTAATTTTGAAATCTGAACTTCACCATTGTGCTGCATGATGTTGGTAGACAAAATAAATGTCTCTGGGCAACCTGTTCCAATGCTTGACTGTCCTCATGGTGAAAAAGTCTCTCCTTATATCCAGTCTGAACCTCTCTTTTTTAGTTTATGCCCATCAGCTTAATCTATTTACATGGATCATAGGAGCTAGAACCAATCCTCTTGGTAGCCTGGAGACAGGATGAACAGATCCTTCAATTAGGACAATAATTTCTCTCTGGCTTTGTAGTTCTTTGAATAGGTTTATTGCTCAGAAAATCTCTTTCTTGTGTTTTATATATGGACCAATTAGTTATTTATCTTAGTGAACTATAAAGAGGACTTCATTTTTTAGAGTCCATATTCAGACATCATTGTATAAACTCAACCTTAAAAAAAAACCCAAAACATTCATTGACTTGCCCTTAATATGTTGCTTAACAAAAAAGTCTCCACAAGTATCGGTTTTTAACATAAGATGCCAAACTAAAGTTGTACAGTAAGCATCAAAATATCTACATATTCCGATTTCATTAGCAACTCTTAAATATGAGTTCTTTAAGGAATTCAGTCATCTATATTATTAAAATGCTTATACTGGTTAGACCGGTCCATGGCACAGGTTTGGACCATGCTAATAATTGAGAGTTAGCACAGGGAAGAAAATATTTCAGTAGGTAGTTTGAGTGTGGCCAATGTGTTGGAGGGTAAAAGAGTTAAACAGTATGAATATGGGCAATTTTGTGCTGTCCATTTCAGTGCTAGGGGAAGGTCCAGCCATGTTTAATTTATGCAGTTTGTGGGTCTAGTGATTTGCCACTTATTTTTGCTAAAAAATAACGTTCCAGAGAACATGTTGAATTGAAAGAGAGAGAAAATGTGTTCATAACCACAAAATATTTTACCTTCATGCAGAAGAGACACCTGCATTTTGTTTTGCTCTGGTGGGGGACCAAGAGTCTGATTCTCCACTCAAAGATCTCACTGTGTTGATTTGATTGGCATAGTCTTTTTTTTCTGCAGAATTGGCTAATAGGACTTAATTATCCATATTTCTATCAGAAAAGTTCTTTAGCTTTTACTTCTTATCTTTCATCTCCCCATTTACTAAAAATTGAGAGATTAGATGTTCATAAAAAATAGAAGGCTTGAGATACTTATTTTCTTGTGGGTAGAAAGATATTGCTTTCATTACCATGCTTCTTCTGCTCAGGAGTGGGGTTTTAGCTGTGAACTTTATTAATTTGATGCAGTGTCGTATACTTGCATATCTATTAACTTTGAATGTATTTTCTCCTAAATGAACTTCTAGTTTTGGAAGCTGAAATCAATTTTGATTTATGTCGTATCTTCAAAGAAACTTAGGATAACACAAAGAGGAAGGAGAGAGGTGGATAAAAATTCCTTGGACCTGGGTAGCAAATGTGCAGTATTAAGTATTGATGTCCAGTATTTTCTTGTATTACTTTTGCCATAGTGTTCTGATTTGCTAAAACTGTAGAAATCTTTGCAAACACGCGCTACTTTCATTTTACGCAGCTTTCTGTCAGAACCATATCTTTTTCTCTAACTGTCTGCTTATCCCACTCCTCAAGTCTCCAGCAGCTCATACTGAAGAATGTGGTACTTGGCTGAGAGCCTGAAGGACCTAAGTATAAACTTCTTCAGTTCATAGTTTCTCAGAAGGCTCTTATGGTCCTTTTTGTGACACTATATCTTATATGCATGGCATTAGCATAGAACTGGCCAGCAGATAAAGAAAAAAACACATGAGGTTTTATTTATGGGTGTTTTAAACAAAATCTTCTGGGAGATAAATCCAGTAAATGATGAACTCAAGGAATTTGAGTATCAGTCTTCCCAGTCAAAGGGAAGGGGGTTGATAGGGCCAATCGAATCCGGCAAATCAATAAATGGCTAAAGGACTGGTGCCACAGCCAAGGGTTTGGCTACTTAGACCATGGGACTTGCTTTGAGAAACCTGGCCTACTGGGGACTGATAGGGTCCGCTTGTCAGAGAAGTGGAGGAGTATCTTTGGTCTGAGGTTTGCCAAGCTCATGAAGAGGGTTTTAGACTAGAATTGCCGGGGGAGGAGAACCTCAATCCATCCCACTCCTACCAGAATGATGCCAATGTGAATAATAGATGCCCAGAACTGGAGAAGGGTCGCAGTCAGCAGGAGAGTACCTGGAGTGCAGCACAAAGGAATTCTGTCAACTCCAGCCAGTAAGTTAGCTTCATCGGGGGCCCAATTTAAATGCTTCTATGCAAATACACTTAACATGGAGAATAAACAGGAGGAGTTAGAGATGCGTGCATGCCTGCAGGGTTATGATCTTATTGGCATCACAGAGACATGGTGGGATGGCTTCTATGACTGGAGTGTTGGAATAGAAGGATACAGGTTCTTCAGGAAGGACAGGTAGGGCAGAAGAGGAGGGGGTGTCACCCTCTATGTCAATGATCAGCTGGAGTGCATGGAGCTCTGCCTGAGGATGGATGAAAAGCCAACCTAGAGCTAATGGGTCAAGATTAAAGGGAACACAAGGACAGGTGATGTTACAGTGGGGATCTGCTACAGGCCACCTGACCAGGAAGACCAAGTGGATGAGGTGCTCTACAGACAGATGGGGGCAGCCTCACATTCACAAACCCTGGTCCTCATGGGGAACTTCAGCCACCCTGATGGAGGGAAAACACAACAGGGCATACGGAATCCAGGAGGTTCCTAGAAAGCATTGATGGTAACTTCATTCTCCAAGTGATAAAGGAGCCAACAAAGAGAGGTACTATGCTGGACCTTGTTCTCACCAACAAGAAGGGGCTGGTGGGGAGTTTGAAGTTCAAGGGCAGCCTTGCCTGCAGTGACCATGAGATGGTGGAGTTCCAGATCTGTAGTGCAGCAAGGAAGATGTACAGTAAGCTTGCTACCCTGTACTTTAGAGGAGCAGAATTTGGCCTCTTCAGGGATCTGCTTGGTAGAGTGCTATAGGATAAAGCCCTAGAGAGAAGGAGGGCCCAAGAAAGCTGGTTAATATTCAAGGATCACCTCCTCCAAGCTCAGGAGTGATGGATCCCAACTAAGAGGAAGTCAGGCAAAAACACCAGGAAGCCTGCGCGGATGAACAAGGAGCTCCTGCAGAAATTCAAACACATAAACAAAGCCCAGAGAGAATGGAAGCAAGGACAGGTAGCCTGGGAGGAATACAGAGAAATTTTTCGAGCAGCCAGGGATCACGTCAGGAAAGCTAAAATGCAGATAGAATTAAATCTGGCCAGGGATGTCAAAGGCAATAAGAAAAGCTTCTATATATATGCCAGTGATAACGGAAAAACTAGGGAAAATATGGGACCTCCCCCAGAGGAAACGTGAGACCTGGTTACCTGGGATATGAAGAAGGCTGCGGTCCTCAATGACGTTTTTGCCTTGGTCTTCACCAGCAAATGTTGTTGCCACGCTGCCCAAGTCACAGGAGGAAAAAGCAGGGAGTGAGAAAATGAAAAACTGCCCACTGTAGGAGATCAGGTTTTAGACCATCTAAGGAACCTGAAGATGCACAAATACATGGGACCTGATAAGACGCAAACACAGGTCCTGAGGAAACTGGCAAATGAAGTTGCCAAGCCACTGTTCATCATATTTGAGTACTGTGTCCTGCTCTGGAGTCTTCACAATAAGGAGATGGACCTGTTAGAGAGAGTCCAGAGGAGGGCCACAAAGGCGATGATCAGAGGTCTTGAGTACCCCTTCTATGAAGACAGGCTGAGAGAGCTGGGGTTGTTCAGCCTGGAGAAGAGAAGGCTCTGGAGAGACCCTATAGCAACCTTCCAGAACTTAAAAGGGGCCTAGAGGAAAGACGGGGAAGGACTCTTTATCAGGGAGTGCAGTGATAGGACAGGGTAATGGCTTCAAACTGGAAGAGGGTAGATTTAGATTAGATATTAGGAAAAAAATCTTTATTGTGAGGCTGGTGAGACACTGGAACAGGTTGCCCAGGGAAGCTGTGGATACCCCATCCCTGGAAGTGTTCAAGGTCAGGTTGGATGGGGCTTTGAGTAACGTGGTCTAGTGGGAGGTGTCCCTGCCCATGGCAGGGGGGTTGGAACTATATGATCTTTAAGGTCCCTTCCAACTCCAACCATTCTATCATTCTATGATTCTATGATTCTTATTTGAATAGCATTCCTCAGCATGATTTTAAAGCTCTTTTTGATATCTAAAGTAAGTCATGCCTGGAAAAAACCTGGACTCGTTATTTGAATATTGTTAGGAAAGTGTATTTTTGGGGGTATTGAAAGGGTATTGTTTGGAGGAATGAGGGGAGAAGTTTGTTACTTCTCTTTAGTTTATATCACAGCTACTCTCCTTCCATGGTTGAATGCTTATGAAGAAGTTTGGGCCCTGAGCAGTTTCCTGGGCTTTTCTCAAGTGTGACAATATTTGATTAGCCTGACCAGCCAACCATCAAGGAGAGCAAAAGTTCAATTAGTGCCCATTTTCTCTAAGCCCTTTTGCAATGTAATGTCCTGTTAACACATACGGCGCTGGAAGCTGCTGTAACTGCACTCTGTGTATCAGCAAGGTTGCCTGCAGCCATGCCAGTGTCAAGATCCTTAGAAGAATACATCAGGTAAATTATACAAAACAGTTAACCCCAAATAATTAAATATAAAAGAAACATTCTTCAGCTGTATTGTCTTATTCTTCTTATCAGAGGTTCCATCTTTTCAGCTGCTAGAAACAGATTGAGGTCAGAAGAATGGTAACTCCAGGTAACTCCCAATCATGGGAGATTCTGCTTAGCCTTCAGAAACTGTTATAACTTAAAGTGTATCCAGATTCTTTGTAAAGAAAAAGCTTTGTTAGTTCAATTATGTTGTGTTTCTCATTCTGTTGAAGCTTGCCATCCTTGTGATGAGATCTGTACATAGTTACGTGCTTTCCTTTTCTTCAGTATTGATAAAAGATAATAAAAATGAAAAATATACGAAATATATCCAGGGGAAAGGCTATATATTAGTTGTTTATGAGAAAATAGCATTAAAATACTTTGAATAAAACTGTTTCTCTCCATCTACTCTATTTTTTTCCCCTTTATGTATGAGCAGACAGCTTCAGCCCCTTGGTTTTTCCATCTAATAAGTGCTTGTAAGTTTCTATTAAACCAACCTCTGATTTACAGAAAATTTATACAGAAGATTTTGTACTGAAATTGAAAAGAACTTTTATTTTTATTGGCCTTTTCTATCACTTGTTATTCTCTCAATGTATTATTCTCCTATCTGTAAATTCTCATTTCTCCACAGTAGGATCCACCCACGTTAATGGTTTGGAAAGTAGGCATCACAGAAGACGTTGAAATAAAATAATAACAGTAGTAACTAACATAATTGTTCTCCTGTATTTGTATTCACAGTAGCAATTAATTCCTCACGGTCCTCCTCATCCCAAAATACTTTTGTAGCCAAGAAATCATAACAAAAAATACAAGCTAATATTTTATAAAGGCAAAATTATTGTTTAACTGTCGTGAAAACATACCATTTGTCTGGACCCTTAGTCACCTCTTTTTTGGTTACCTTTTGTTTAGAATTTTGAAATATCAATTTTACATGCAAAAGATAAATACAGAAAACACATTTCACCCCACTTCCACCCTGCAGAACAATAACATGCTACCTTTCAGGCTCTGCAGTGTCTAGAATGAAATGCGAGTATGTAAGTGTGATTCATCAATACAGGATGCTCTCAAGATTGGGCTGCCACTCATCTGGCATGGGTGAATCCTACATATTTTTCTCCATTCCTCAGTTAGAAATGTTAAGTTTATTGCCAGAATTTAAGATTAAATTAACCTTTTCAGAAATTTTCCAGTTTCTATTGAAATTACATTTTGCCAATTGAGTCAGAATAGAAGAGACTCTGAACAAGTCTTGATTTTCTGCTTATTTTTGATCACTTCAATATTAGCAAAAATAAGCAACGTGGCCTCCTACTTTAAGTGTTGCATACAAGATCTCTGATAGATGTATAGTTGGACAGAAGTTGACTTTCTGTTTTTGCTTTTCTAGCAGTGATTGTTACACGCGAAAAACATATTGTCTCTTGAATAGGTGAAAACTCTGATTAGATATGCCACTCTTTAGCACTGAATTATGTAAAGGTATATAATAATAGGAGTATGTAGACTAATGAATGTTTCCTTGTGGTACTTACTTATTTTGTTCAGCCAACTACAATAATAGAAATATAATGGAAGTTTTGTAAGAAATGAGTGAGGTTCAAAAGGGAAAAAAAAAAATTCATGTCAAGATTGATGAAGACTATTAAAATTAATTCAGGATAATTTCTCTTTATTCAAAAAAGCATCATATTTTCATTTTGTACTTTTTAAAAATAGCAAAACCGAAGCAGATTCAACAGCTATAAGCATGTAGAGATATGCACACACAAAATATTCATATCAAGTCTGGACAAACACACGCTTGAAAAAGTTATTCACCAAGAGGTAAATCTTGGACAATATTTACCTCTTGGGTCAATAAATCTTAATTTTCATCTCAGCATATGTCAAAACTTGTTTATTTTTTAATTAAAATTCTTAGAGAACTTGAAATAAAGTAAAACAGAACATACCTTGCAAAATAATAATAAAAAAATGACAAAACTTGCCCTTTCCTAAAATTTAATACAAATAAAAATAAAGCAATGAATTAGGGTCCAGTAACTCTCCTTTAACAACTATAGCAAAGGAATACCTTGCTAAACTAAGGAGAAATTCAGCATTCCCATTTCTTAGTAAGAATAATTTTGCGTATGGGTAATAAGACAGGATTATATTTAAAGCAATCATTAAGGAAACATCATTGGGACTTCTGAGCTTACTGAACTGATAGTAGAGCTTTGTCTGCTTACTGTGGTCTCATCATGTGACCTTAATGTGACCTCATTCGAATGCTAATCTTGCAATTAAATCAGCTGGAAGGATCTTATATCCAATCAAAATTCCTGCATGTGTCTTTCTGTGAAGATTAAATGGCAGGATCAAAGCTAACATATATCCCAGAAGATATCTAAAAGTTGCAAAGGACCTCCTCTTGACCTACTTACAGCTATATATACCTTGACAGCTTTTGTCATTAAAAAGATCTGCTGAGTCTTATAAGTCTCTGACTTGATTCATTAAATGGGAAAAAAAGGGTAAATGACAGACCAAAAAATTTCCCAGCACTAAATATTATATTCTGAAATATTTGTCAAATCAAAGAGTTCTTATTTGTGGCTGTTCTCAATCTATCACTCATGTTATTGAGGTAATAAAAACCAAATCTAATCTTAATTTTCTATTTTTTCTCCTTATTTTCCAAGATTATTTTTAACTATTAATATTTTTTTTTGTTTTCCTGAATAAAAGCATGGCAACTTACATATATGTTTATTTTAATCAGGAATTTTAGCTTTTTAAAAAACTGTTTCAGAGAACAGCATGTCCCACTCATTTTATCACTAGTGTAGAGAATTCTTTTTGTGCAAAGCTAAAATGAATTTTGTTTGAATAGCTACGCCCTCTGGGGGAGAATAGAGATATTCAAATGTAGCACATCACCATGACTGAGCAGGAAACTGGACTGTCCTTTTTCACACAAAGATATTGTAGATTGTCATTTGTTTAGCAACAGTTTGCTTACATGAGCCTCATAAAACACGTAACAAGAACAGTCAGTTAGCAGTTTGTCATAAAGACATACTTGATATAATATTTATCAGTTTAGAAAGAATTAGGTTAAAGTCCCATCTTAGAAATGCTCTGTTGATTAGAAACAGATTAACTAATATTAGTAATTATAAAAGATTTACAGAATCTTAATCTTAATTATAAAGAAGGACAGTCTTGCCACATGTAGTAATGATTTAAAAAAAATATGACATACTTCAGGGATCTGGATTATTATTCTTACATTCCTTCATAAATACATATGTGCTTGTTATCGAGTTCTTTTCATAATGTCTTTTTTACTAATTTTCTTGAAAACATATTCTCAAAAATAAACTTAGTGTCTGATAGATAGCTTAGTATTTTAAATCCCATTTGCCATTTCCATATACTTAAATTCCTCTGAACATTTTTGTTAAGTACTAATAGGTGACCTGAAATTCCCTCCTTTCTTCTGTTTTTGGTTATTTCTACACTGTGTAGGTTTCTTAACATCTATGGAAAATTGTACATGAGCAGAAATGTATGAATTATGGTAAAACAAGTAGCATCAGGGAAAGGCTGAGCAGACTGAAATTCAAGTCGGGAGTACAGAGAATAATAATTTATAATGATAACAGGATTGTCATAACCTTTTGTCTCTATTTATTTATTGTCCATCATAATAGAGAGAGTGATGTTTGCATCTTGCATCTCTCAATGTTTGAAGGGCTACTAAATGCAGAAGAGTCTACTAAATGCAAAATATTGTTAAACAAGGACCATTATCTTTAATAAACATTTATAAGATTTAAATAAAAAATAGTAGGCCCATATTTAGTTTCCTTCCTCCTACTTTCTTTTATTTTTTCTGAGAGTGTATCAGAAGACAGGATGATCAACAGCTGCATTCTCAAAATGTGCAGTGTCATCAATCTCTGGTCCTTCTTTCACATTCCTTTCTTGTTTATTTACCTCCTTAGAATCATAGAATAGTTTGAGTTGGAAGGGGCCTTTAAAGATCATCTAGTCCAACCCCCCTGCAATGAGCAGGGACACCTTCAATTAGACCAGGTTACTTACTCTTACTGCCCTCTGAACCAGGACCTGCATTCCCTGATGGCAGAATTTAGAATATATGAGGTTTTTTACAGTATGAACTCTTAACATATGTATAAAGATATCTCCAACTCTGAAAGTGTTCAGCACCTGAAAAAAAGTTGGAAAAATAGAAGTGTCTCTTTTCATACACTGCCTAAATTATGTTTTAATATTTTGTTGACTTTTTTTTGGTAGTTCTGCTTTTGTCAGAGTTCATGTTTTTTGTCAAAAGATGCACTTGGTCTCAGGAACTGTCTCTGGAGTCTGCAGAGACCCTTCATTTGAAAAAATACAGAAATTTCTCTCCGTACAGAAGGGGCAGCTTAGACCTCATGCTCGTATTTTCATATAACCTCAGTTAGTTGTCCAAACTTGCAGACTGTTTCAGTGTCTGTGCAAACAGAAATCTTATAAGAACACTTGTTTTTATACTTTTCCTAATTTTCATCATGGACAATTGATTTTCATTGCCTTTCCATCTTCCTTTCCACAGACCACTTTGTTGACTGCTTTCTGGCATGTTTCCATTGCTTGGGATATTGGCCCACAGTTCCACTACTTTAATGACTATGATTTGGTGGAATAGTATGAGAGGTCATTTTACCTTTCTAAGTTATGTCTGTTATCCTGGAGAACTTGCATCTTTCAGTCCATTGCATGTTCCTACTTTTATCCAGCACAAATATAAATTCCAATTAAAACGTTTCTGTACTTCTGCAGTTCTTCATCCACCTTTTTCCTTCAGTCTCAGAAGTATTATTGCTAATAGTAATAATAGTAAATCAGCATTTTCACTGTGATTTACATTCATAATATAAAGTACAGATGTCAGGCTGTTTCTAACATCCTCCACTCTCTGACAGATGAAGTGGGACAAAAGGCAAGGCTAATTAAAATAATTAGAAAAGTTCAAGTATGAGATTTGTATTAAATATCAGAGAAAATCCCAGTCTGCAGTATGATGTTGATATGTTAATTACCCTGTACTTTCACTAAAAGAAAATGTTAAATAAAATCTCCACAGACTTTATAAGCAGAACAGCTTGTATAATGCTTATCCTTAATCTAAGAAATCTTTTCATGAAATAATTCTTTGGGTTTTATTATGCTCATTTTTACAGTAATATATTCTTATCTTCTACAGAGGTAAGTAACATTATTATTTCTTTTTAATATTTAATTCATATTTAATATTAATTTAATATTTAATTAATATTTAATTTAATATTTAATTATAAATTTTTCTTTTTACTTTTATAAAAATTGTTCATCATAGTCCGTTGGCTGAAACAAGGAGGCAGGAATTTGAAAATAATTTAGACATGAGGCTGGGAATGCCACATCTTTGCACACTGAACTTAAGATAGAAATCAAGTTTCAGGGGCTACCCTTTGACCTGCCTCTTTGAGCTGATCCAGAACATTAGACTGTCATTTATTGAAGCAAGGAAAGCCAAGGCCGCCTTGGAATTAGACCTGACTAGGGATGTCAAGCACAACAAAACTGCTTCTACAAGTATATTGGAAGCAAAAGGAAGACCAGAGAAATTGTGGGCCCACTGTTGAATGAGGCAGGAGTCATGGTGACGGAGGATGCGGAGAAGGCAGAGTTACTGAATGCCTTCTTTGCTTCGGTCTTTTCTGCTCGGCCCAGCCCTCAGGAGTCCCAGGCATTGAATAAAGTAACAGGGAAAGAAGGAGACTTCCCTTGGGTTGAGGAGGAACAAGTGAGGCATCAATTAGATCATTTAGATACTCACAGGTCCATGGGCCCTGATGGGATGCACCCGAGAGTGCTGAGGGAGCTGGCAGAAGTCATTGCTGGGCCGCTCTCCATCATCTTTGAAAAGTCCTGGATGGGACTGGTCTTCAGTTTATTGTAAAGTTTGCTGAAGTCCAGGACTTTTTGAAAAACAAAATAAATAAGTAGTTTTTTTCCTCTATTTAATGATCACTGCAATAGACACGTGAATGTGTGTGCTTCTACCAATATCTTGTGGGTTTGTTTTTCTTTACAACAGTTCCTTTTTTGAAAAATGTTCTATAAATCAAATTCTTATGGTCTGCATTATGATAAATGAAAAGGAAATGTTGTAACAATGGGAGTGCCATAGAATTTAAAACAAAAGAAATCATTACTTTTTCAGTGACATAAGTTCTATAAATATATGTCATTTTAATAATTTTCAAAGCTCCGTTTTGAAATCAAAACTGTGCTTATTTTCACTACACCCAAAAATGCTAGTATTTAAAAAAAAATGGATTAGTTATTACTGTAGCAGTATCAGGAAGCTGGTTTCCAGAAGACAGAAATACCCCACACTATGCTACAAGCTGCATTTTTTTAAATGACTTTTTTTCTTTGGCCTATGGTTCTTACTTAACACAGCAACATGTCTTCCTGTTGGTCTTTAAAAACATCTTAATTGCTTTCATACCATTAAAACATACCAGAAAATTCAGAGGAGTAAACACACATGCACACACAGAGATAAAATACTATTATCTCTCTTTTAAAAATTTATATTAATATCTGGTAGGTCATTACTATTGGAAAGGCATCTGCTGGAAATGAAATAATTTTAAAAATATACAAAGACAGGAGATACTCTATATTGTCTTAAGAGGATATTTAAGTCTCATTCTAATTCTTGTCATCTGTAAAATCTGACATGTAGGAACAAACACCACAGACAATAAGCACCGTAGACTATGAATAGCTAGTACCCACATTAATAATTTTTGGAATACTGCAAATAATCTACATTCTTAGGGTATGAAAATGCTTTCAGTTTTGTACAAATCTGAATGGGCAATAGTATTTGAACAGTACTACATCTATGGACATCTCAGATGGGGGTCTCAGAAACATTGGGCAAGACATATAATATTGGAACAATTTTGACTTCTCTGTTATTCTGATGAAAGTCAGGGAAATATCCATGCACAGCCCAATAAGCCCATGAATAAGCCAATAAGACCACAGTTCAAAATAGCCCATGAAAACTTCATAAGACACCCACTCTGGATGTGGTATTCTAACTGATGTTTCTTTCATGTCACGTTTTTTTTATCTGAGTGACAGTTAATTTTACTATTATATTTGCTGTTGCTTATAATAAACCAAGTCCTAGAAAAGTCCTGCAAACTTACATCAACCTCAAGGGAATAATTCAATATCTTGCAGACTGGTATGCTTTCTTATAAACACAAAGATGATTACTGTCTCTTCACCCTCTCTTCCAAATACTATACTGGCTTTAGGACCTAGCATCTTCTGGTAGGATTTTGGGTCTAGGATTTAATATCTCTGTCCTTTGTAATAAAACACCCTCTTTCCTTTTTTGTTTTTTGCAATTCCCAAAGTGAAGCTGACATATATTGGAAGGAGGAGAAACTGATATTGATTGATGCATACAAGTGGATGTCCAGAGGTATCATGCTCTGGATCAAACAAGGTAATGGTTTCTGTGTGACCCTGGTTAGATCACTTCAGTGGGCACGCAAGTCTGGCATTAAATTGCAAGAAGGACACTGGTAAGCTGGAAGAAATTTAGATTAAGTGAAGAAGAAAACTATGTAAAAGATTTCTATAGAGACACAAGTGAAGACGGATTGTTCAGTGCTGTTGGAAAAGGTGCAAATTTTTCTATAATAGAATAACATGGAAAAGCATCAGTTTTAGGCTGAAAATTAAGCTTTTCATAACAGTCTGTTAAACAAATGGAGGTCTTGAATTGTTTTAGTAGGACTCATTAAAAACAGCTCCAAATCTGGTGAAAATATATTTTCTGTCTAGCAAATCTATCAGTTGAGGGAATTATATGTAGAGAGCTATACTATTATTTTGTAATTATAGATTTAGAAGATTTTTTGTGTTGCATTTTTGGCACAAAAATATAATTAATAGGTTACTGTTGTCCAGCATTATGAGTGGAAAGGAATATTTAGTCAAAAAAATTACTAAAATGTAGTTACTTTAATTAACTGTTAATTTCATTCAAAGTTCTATATAAGATATGGTGCAGTTCTTGACTAGCATAATCTGCTTTGTCTTATTTTTATATCTTAATATTACAGTGTTCTGTTTGCTGCCTTTCGCTCTCTTCCTAGTATGTTTAATGTATCAATATTTTCATGAAGACCCAGATGTCTCATTTCCCATATTATATTTTAGAATTCATGTAGTAATGTATACCAGTGTTCTTGTTCCCTTAGGACCCTGTGTAATTGGTACTTTGTTTTCAATTTCTTCTTTGATTATTTACATCCTCTGAACTACCCTTTGCATGAAGATACTGTCAGGTTATGCGATAAAAGCTCACCTGCACACCCACAAAGGAGCACAGGGAGATAATGGCAACAGGGGGACCCCAGGTAATATCTTGTCCTCTTGTCCAGCTATTCCCAGGCCCACCACAGGAGACATCATCCTATCACAGGTCTATCTTCAAAAGCCCAGAGGGGCAAGCAGCACAGTGGCAGGTGGGAACACAAGTTAAGGACTCAGAGGAAAGATACAGTGTCCAGGCCCCTAACAAAGCAGTCCCAGGAGAACCTCAGTCTCAGTGTCCAGGTGTGAAACCTATCCAGATAAGTCGTCAGGAGCAGCTCTGTGGATCACCTTTCAGACTATGGGTGAGGTCACAGCCTAGGGGTGGGACACATGGGATGCAGGGGAAGAGCATTTTGGAATCACACAGGACTTATTATTGGATGTTTACAAGAAGAAGCAAAGGTGGGAAAAGATGATTTAGTTGATTTGAGGAGGGACAAGCATAAGGAAATAGAGGTATAAAGGAATAAAAAGAGCCTGTCATGTAAAAAATTTGCTGATTAGTATGCTGGTCTAGCCTTGCCCCAGGCCTGGTCAGTGCAGTCCGCCCTGTTTTATGAAACTCCACCACCTTCAACTATTTTCTAGTAAGAGTCTCTTTACTCCACGTGCCCGTGTGTGTGTGGAATCTGCAGTGCCGGCAAACAGAGTGAGTGTGTGATCACTAGCAGTGATCAAGCTGGACCAGCTGGTTAGCAGGTGAAGTGGCCTAGGAGCCAGGAGTGTATGTGGGTCTATAAGGCATAACCCTAGGTGTGGGAGCACTTGTGTGTCTCTAAGGTGAGAACACAATGGGATTGACTATGGGACCAAGGGTACCCTAGCCAGCTCTGTATTTGTGCCCATCTGAGTGAGATATCTGTTCCAGCAACTGGAGAAGGTTTATGTGGCCTTGGAGGATCGTATGTGAAAATGCCAGAAATATATATTAGACATAATATATATAACATATTAATGATAATGATAATAATGTATATTTTGCCACTAATGAGATCCCATCCCGCTCAGCCAGTGATGGAAACAGGATGAAGTTGCTGCCTGCATTCATGTGAGCACTCTGTGTGGCTATCTGTGATCTGTGGCCAGCCATATATATACATATATATGTATATGTATACACACATATGTATATGTATACACATGCTGTGTATGTGTGTTTTTCAGCTTTTCTGTTGGCTGGACCTGGGGACATGAAGTTGCAGCAGCCTCACCTATCTCAGGCTGTTGGATCTAACAGATCCTCTAACAGATACAAAATTTAATTTCTTACTCTGTTATAGCAACATAATCCCAAAATATTTGTGCTTCTGTGCTTTTCCAACTTTCTCCTGTTCTACAGTTTAAATTCCATCTCTTGACCTTCTTGACTGTAAGTGACAGCATCTTGTTTCCCTTATGGTTCAAATTAAATCCTTTTCTCCTGTACTGGCACCCTTTTTCCTGTGTCTCTAGTTCCTGTGGAATCTGCTTCTTACACTACCATCTTTGCCAAACAAACGGCCTCTCTTCTCCTCTCTCTGGTCCTATGACCACTTCAGAGGATGTTACTGAAGAAGTCGTGGTCTTCATCTTCCCATACTTTTGCCTTCAGAACATCTTTTCTACTGTTTCCTCGTTTGATGTTTGTTGAGTATGGAAAGGGCACAAAAGTGGAGCTAAAACTTTCAAACTTTCAAACTTTCACTGCAATGTATTTCGTCCAGGAGTTAAATCTGCTTGGCTTGTTAGTAATAAAACATGAAGTGTAACATCAGTGTGCCCCTCCCCCTGAGCTGAGGCTCTTCTTATTTGGCAAATGTTTAGATATATGATTTTCACACTGTTGTTCAAGCAAAGCAAACATCCAAATATTGAAATGACTTTCTTATCCCTAAGCAGGTAACTACTTTCACAAAACACCAGATGTGTAGGTTACTAAAAAAGTAAGGCATACTGACAAATAAGACTGGAAGTTTATGTTTTGAGAAAGTCAAATAAAGAATCATGCTTGTTACAGAGTAGGTGATTGACTTCATAATAAAATCTGAAGAGAAGTGGTGAAAAACTAGAGTCCTTTCTGAAAGGCATGCCATAGGACAGCACAAGTAGTTAGGCAATAATTTGGTTAAAGATCAAATTTCAATAGATACTTGAACTAACATATAGAGTATACTGATTTCTTTTTTGCCATGTTGGGGTCTTTTCTAAATTACTGTACCCTTTTTGAAGATATAATGGCAATCTTGTGTTCCTCAAAATTCAAACTTAAACCAATACGAGTTATCATTTTTCTTATACTTTAATGAGAAACTGTTTCTTAATAAGAAAATGTTTCATAATAAGAAACTTTTTGCATATTATGTAACAGCTACATAAGCCAAAATTATTCTTTCAAATGGAAAATGGATTGAATAAGTCTCATCTACAATGTTATACTCTCCAAATACCATTACTTGAAGATCCATTAAAGTCCATGAGAATTCTGCATTTTATGGCTTTGAACTGCTGTTACCAGGCATGTACAACCCTCATGGAAGAAATGAACTCTAATAATTTATCTGACTCTTGTCTGCTGCTTATCTTGTTTGAACTCAGTGAGTTAAATGGCAACCATTACCCTGATCTGATACCCCCCCTGCATGGCACCAAATCTCACCATAAAATGAAAAATGGGAGAATTTGTCACAAAAACCTTGATGCTATATGAATATGTCTTGGATATCCAGTATCTAAAGAAACACACTCAGATGTATGTGCTCTGCCACCAAATATGATGGTATGAAACATCAGCAAAAATTCCTCGTGAGTACTGATTATATGGCAGTTCTGAAACATATAAGTCAGAAAGATAAATACACAAATAACCAAAGAAGACCTATAAGATATGAGGGAAAAAATGCAGTTACCGAAGAAAGCGGTTCAAGAATGCTTATTTATTTTCAATTAACTGACCAATTCTTTCAAGCTTTTAAAAACAAATTGATGGTAATAGAACTTCAGACTGTGGGAAGAACATGTCATGATTTGTAAAATATAGATTTAAAGTGAAGGATGCATCAAAAAATAGCAACAACACCAGAGTGATTCATGAAATGAGTGGTGTTGTCAAGTTTGCAACTAAAGATAATTACACATAGACTTGTGCATTCAGCTATGAACTCATTAAAATTGACTCAATTCCCACCCTGCTGTAGCAGTTATCACCTTAGCTACGCTACCATAAGATGACACTAATCCCTTCGATGAACTTGGAACTCTCAGCAGATATCATGCTTTTCCCGTAAATAGGACATTTGGATGCAAACCACGTTTTTTATCTCCCAGGAGAGCTTCTTTAAACATCAGGCCATAGCAGAGACTGGACTGGAAACACTGAAGGAGGAAAGAAGAAACTCTCAACCCCTCCTGTTTAAGCTCTGACACTGTTTAGAAATAAATAGTTATTCATGGATTCAGGGAATGACAGAGAATGATTTTATTGACTTGATTTTATTTAAATTGACTTGATTTAATTTAATGATTTTATTCAAAGGAACTTGTTTGGGAAGGTAAGTGGCTTGACCCTGACCTCGGAGCTACTTCTGAATTTTATCCATTTACTCTTACAGATAGAGGGCAAAAGTACCTGCCACTACAATGGCCATGAATTCAAAATGAAGATGGCAAGATTAACCATGTGAAGATCTGATCCTGTCTAGCCATGGTAGATAATTTAGTGAGAGACTATTGAATTGGGGTCCTGGGGATTCTTAAGTGCTGCTGTACCAAGCTTCTGTAGCCTAACTGGATTAGATAGAAGTTGGGTATCAAGTTGCTTAGACTGGGGAACTAATTGACCATGTAGAGGTACAACTGTTGAAGACTTCAGAGTCAAACTGGAAGATGTCTTTAAGGCTTTGTAATATTAGGACTAGGTGACAGAGGCCTTTTTTGGTTTTGATAGTGATAGCAAGAATGCTTTATTGATGTACTAATACAGCTTTTGAAACCATGGTTCTTTGATGAAAAGTACACAGTGGAGAGAGAACAAGGTGGATGCAACAAAAAGTAGCAGCAAGGACCAAGTACCAAAATACGCATACCAAAATATGTATTTTACCCATCAAAACACTCTGAGAATAAAATGAAATATGAAGCTTTTAAACATTTACTGGGTTTTGAACAGAAATCTGCTACAAGGAAACAATGGCACCTGAACAATACTTTGGTGGCAAATAATAGACATGATCTTGAAAAAATTGAGAAGTTTAAATTGTTACAGTTAATCTCATAAAGTATGCTAATCTATAGAGCTGAAGAAGAAGCAGTTGTGATGAAGCCCGGTTGTTGCTGTGGTAAACCCGTACCTGTAAACTACAAGGCAGAACTGAGACCAGAAAGTGAAAAGTATAAATAGTTGTTAGGGTCATTGTAAACAGGAAATTTTCAAATCTGCGGGAACTGGGATCTGCAGAGAAATCAGGATATGAAAAAGAGACATGGATGGCAATGTCTAAAGATTCATCTGAGTGTAAACACAGTTTAGTTTCTGGGTTGGACAAAGATTTATTATAGACTTCTTTCTTTGAGTGTGTTGATTTGCAACTATGGAATGTAAGCACCTAAAAAAAAGAGTGCATAAAAATGTATAAATATTGTTTTACAGGAAAAAATAAATTAAACCTGCTTTATATGTTGATAGTTTTCTTCAGCTGTTTTGGGAGTGGAAGATGAGAAGAGAATGTAATTTCTTAACATTGCAGTTTAGTTTCAGAGCATTCAGGGGGCTTGTTTTGTTGTTTTTTTTTAATTTATAACTAACTTTAATTAGCTGGTTTTTGTTTTTTTCCATCCCCTCACCATCTTTCTACCCCAAGGGCCTTTAACTATGCAAAAAGTCTTGGTCACGATTTGCAGAAAGACAACATGACAATCACAATGCAATCACAACATCAAGTCCTGATTTGTGGTAGATGCTTCCCCTCTTTTGATGAAGATTCTTTACTGCTTTCTGAATTTAAGTTTAAAAACAGATTTCTTAACTCATGAGTTGAAATCCTCTATGTGAACACTGCATAATAACAGTAGGACACCAATTTTAAAGTGATTACAATTAGTAATTATTTTACAGTTTTAATCTTAGTAGAGAGAGACACGCTGTGGTGTAATAAAGATACAGACTCTCTGGTTTCAAAAATGATATTAATGTGTCTTCTGGGGAAAAATTAACGAGCTAATATTACTTCATATTAGAGGAGTTTGGTGCTGCAGTAACATGATTATATAATTAATCACTTCCACATAAGTTTTGAAAACAACTAAAATAAAACTAATCTACTGGCATGTAATTCATATTGTAAGCTAGTATAAAATAATGCCCCCTAGGCACTGAATTTGCTTTCTTGTAACAGTTTTTGGTTTTATTTTCATTTTCAGGGAAGCTGTGTGAAAGAATATATGGTACAGCAGGATGGTCAACTTCTTATAAATGTGCGGTCTATTGTGACCATTACCTTTGTATCTTAACATATATAAAATAAAGAAAATATTTCCCACAACATTTTATAGTTTACTTCATAACTATATCCCTTGCTAAACAAAGTAGCATGATACTTCTCAAATTTACCTCAGTTGCTCTGTAGAGGCCATGGGTAGACGGTTTGGCCATGTAGAATGTGTCCCAGAGAAGTTATATTTGAAAAAGACGAAGTCTGGGGCTCTGCCTTGATACTGGATGGGGAAACACCCTGGTGAGACGCAAAAGTCAGGACTGTAACTACTTCAAAGAATTAAAATGAGAGGGCAAACTGGCAGTTACAATTCATGTTGTAAAAGCTGCTTATATGGCTGAAACTCTTGACAAAAATTCAGAGACTGGCCTTCCAGATCTCTAGCTTATAAACATGATCTTAATTCAGGCAAGATTTCCTTTACTAGAACTACCTGTTCAGTGAAAGATTTTTTTTCTAAATGTGACTAGGTGTTATGTCTTTTTGTTACAAAAATACTAGATGGTACAGGATCTGATATTTGACTAGTCTCCAACCCCACTGTGGAGAACAATGGAAAAAATTCAACCAGCACTTGCATTTAATCTGATTAAATGACTACATGGACAGACAAGTCTTTGAAGAAAATGTTTCTCATTATTTCTATTGCTAATCTTCTTCAAAATATATCATGTGTACAACAGTTCCATATCTGCAAGTTACCCAGACCAAGACAATGGAAATTAAATCTCTGGGGACAAGCACAAGCAGGTTATACTAGCACTGGTTTAAGTTGCACCGTTTAATAACCACCAAATGATACAGGCTGTTAGAGCACTTAAGTTCCTCTGCATTTTACAAGCAGTAATTGAGGTGAGCTACTGAAAGGAGTTGAACTGCACACCGTAAATAGACCAGAAATGCTTGCTTTCCAGGGGGTGGTGTTTTGGTTTTTCTTTTGGTTTGTTTTTAACGTCTGCTGTGCATGTTCATTGAAACAATTCAGAACATGCGCTTCATAAACTGATCAAACCAGGAGCAGCAAAGTGAAAAAAATAATTTTGAAATGTCTCACTTCAGCTGCTTTTTACCTGCAGTGAGGTTGTCGGTTTCATGGTAATTTTCAGTAACATATACATCTTTTCATTTCTGATGATAAACTGTTCTTCCTACCAGGATGTTCTTTACAACATCTAACAGGAATCAGAATAATAAAACGGTCAATCTTTTCTGAACGAAGCTTAGTGACAGATGAAGTTGGCAACCCTCAGAGTTTAAATGAGTATTTCACCAGTATTCTAAATGGAAGCAGATGGCAACTTCCCAGAGACTGTGCATGTTCCCCGGGGGAGAGGAGAAACATTACAACACTCCACCATTGCACTGGAGCAGATAATTAGGCAATTAGATCTATTAAAAGCTGACAAAGGGAAAAGTATAGACGAACCTTCTCCTTAGGCTTCAATATGGCAGTACTTGTAATAGCCTATATAGAAAGTCACAGTGAACATGATTTATTAATTTTAAGAATGACTTATTGTAATTTATGTATATATGAGCATGTGCATACCTAATATATACTAGGTATATTTTACATACTTACATATATACATATATGTTTATACATATATGTTATATATATGTGTGATTATGAATAATTATCTCTCTTTTCAGACAATGGTAAATTTGTTAGAAGTCCAAGGCAAAAGTAATTTATGCTCTAATTTCTCCCAGTGAACTTCATCCCACACAGATCTCCTTCAGGATGCCAAAATGTGAGGACTGGGAAGTATTCTCTCCCTCTTGGAGAGTAGTTATCTTCCCCAGTGCATCTGGAAGAGACAAATATTCCCAATAGTATCAGAGGAAAGAGAGCTCCTCCACTTCTTAAAGAATATATTTGCTAGGAAATGAACTGATCTTCAGTGTGGACTCCATATGTGTGTGTGTGTGCATCCTTCAGCACCAGCCAGATGAGCCCAGTTTACTGATTTGTGTCATGGAATGAAAGATTGTTGTGAAGTCTTAAGCAAAGATTTAAAAGTATTATTAGTTGCGGGATGTGGCATAAAACTTCTTAAAATCCTGTGAAAAGAAGGAGATTTTAGAAAAGGGGATCCTTGTCAATGTTAATGTAGGAAAAATTCCACAAATAAATTCTGATGTATGAGACAGTCAGGTCAGCAACTTTCTGTTCATATGTTTTTGCAGTTGATAAATGAACTGGTGGAACTGAAACTAATTTCATTGTCATTATATATGTTGGGTAAAATGCTAACACTGTAAATGCTGCAATTTAATTATATTAATTGGATCTGACCATTTTTTTTGCACAGGTGTCAATCATAGATTTTGCGGTTTGCTTCTTGTAGGTTTCTTGTGGTAGAAGGAAAAAGGCATATTCAAAGAGCCTTCCCAATGTTTTCTTTTGTAAAGATGCAAGTATAAACCTCTCTGTCTCTCTCCATACAGGCAGGTATGTATAGGCATTTTATGAATAACCTATCATTAATTATGTAATTATCTACTCAAAATAATTACAATATATTATTTATATTATTATATAATAATATATTATATATATTATTAATAGTATTAATATTATTAATTTTCTTATGTCACGACTCTGGAGACTGTGGTTGTGGCAGGTACTATACAAACACAGAAGAAAAAAGCATCTGATAATCCACACATCAAAAATCTAACCTACTATAATCAAGTAAAATCACATCAAATACAATTTGGAAGATCCTGATCACATTGAAATCAATAGTTCCCATAGATAATGTGACATGAAGCAGAATATACCTTTTGATCTCTGATGCAGCATGAAATGAAAATACAAGAAAAATACAAAATTTCAGCAGAATAATATAAATAACAAAAAGGTGAAACATAAAGTAATAGTGGAAGAGATAGCAAGCAGTCACTACAGCTACAAAGCTTTAGATAAATAGTCTCATCATCTTCTTAAGTGGTCAAGACATTTCAAAACTAAGTTAACTTAAAATAACTTTTCTTTTCAAGAGGCAGGAAAATTGACTGCCTACAGCCTTTATGTTACTTGTGACTATCATGCTTGGTTTACTCTATATCAATATCTTCCCTCCTGTGTTGTTCCTTTGCATCGCATACCCAAGAAAAGTGGAAACTTCCTTAGGTAATTTCTCTGCAAACAAGGAGATCTTTTTTCTAAATTACTTCCCAGTTTTATTTGCTTTTTAAAAGATGGTCTCCTTGAACTATCCCTGCCTTGTTCTGTACATCAGTGACAGTTTTGCATTCTCTTCCAGTAATTTCTGGATAGTTTCCAGTTTCTATGACTTATTTTAGAGGCCAAGAATATAAACGGCCTTCCACCACTGCATTGTAATACTAATGTCCAACATCTTTGCAGGTTTCAGAGAGATAGTTCACACCCATGTGCACACAAATGGGTTTTATACATATGTGGTTGTCATTGAGGAAAGAAACTAGCAAGGACAATTCTCCTTGTCTTCATTGTACAGCAATGAAAACTGTTCATTGTATTGCCAAATGCTGTCTTTAATGCAGAAGAGCTAATGTCTCTATACTCCCTCAGAGCATCTTTTCAGTGTTTGATTTCTTCACATTCAACATTCAAGGAGACTAGGAGATTAACCTTCATCAGATAAAGTTAGCATCTTTGAAGTTTCGTTATATGACTCCTCAGGGGAAAAAAAAAAGAAAAGAAAAGAAACTTCTTTACAAGTAATTGGGCTTCCTATAGATTTAGTAGGGGGAAAAAAAAATAGTTCAGGCTACACAACCCAATGATTCTTTCTGGCATTAAATTCAATGAATGATTCAATGAATCAACGGTTCCTTAACCATTTCTCCTTTCTACTTAAATAATATGAATATATTACTGGACAATGGAAAAAACACAAATGGAGTGAAAAGTCTGTATTAAAAGCAAACAGTTATTAAGATGTTTTAGTATCGTTAAGACAATTGTTCTCTGAACTTGTACCAAAGAAATAAAAGTTGTTTGTCACATATGGAGTGCCATGTATGAAACTTTTTGTAAAATCATGGTAAATGATATTTGAAATTATGCAAGAGAGGTAACAGATTTTAAAGCCAAGTAATCAAGATAAAAATAATTCCAAGAACATGGAAATGAAATAATGTGGCAGCTACTGTAGACTGTAATGTTAGGATTTTGATTATTTATAGAAAGTCACACAGTTTTAAGTTTTACAGTAGTATGAGTAGTTTAGAACACTATCAACAATACACTGAAGAATTTTGTATTGTGTAAATGTATTGTTCTTTGAAATAAGGGAAGGAGAATTCATGTTATTTTTGTCAGCTGCTACTCAATTAAAAAAGTTACATAAATTAGATAAATAAACTCATTTCACTCAATTTATAAATACACACTCTTCCTATTATTATATAGAAACTTGATTCCGAATGGTTCTTTACTGCTACAAATTACCTGAGTACTTCTTAAGTTGTTTCTTGCTTGTTCCTGACTAAGATGTTATATTTCTCATTTTAATTACTACCTGGTCTGCGATCATCAATTTGGTATGATATGGTGTACTTAATTTTTGTTGGAATTACTATGAATTTCATAGACTCCATCTTGCTACTAACATTCTAAGAAAATACTTGCTTGTATATCTTTCCTTAGTACATTTCATTTATGCATTAGCTTTTCTGGTTTTGCTCATGTCAAATTATTCTTAGTACTTTGTCTTGTGCTTCACTTTTTCTATGCTTTTTTTTTTGTGTTTGAGATTCATGAAGAAACATCCTGATTTAGCCAAGTTGATTTTTTAAAACTTGCTCAAGCTTTCTTGCAGCAGGACATTGCAGTAGGACTTTTTGCACGTGTATTTTAACACATGCGAAGAGACTGCTTTACCACTTTTTGACCTATTTCTTAGGATGTCTTACATACTCTCAGAGTTTATTATTTCAATAATATATTATATACTATGATACAATATAAAATATTTCTATTTCTATATTTCTACTAAAGTCATGTAAATGAAAATATTTAAATCCTTTATACACGGCATTTTGACATTATTTTACTTCTTACCACAAGAATGATGAACATTCATTTTGTGAGCACTCTGACCTAAATTGATTTCCTTCTTGATATTCTCAACCTTCCTAGTCCTGGAGGTGTTATATATCACTGTGTATTAAAAAAAAAAAAAATCACTGGAATTCAGTTCACAAAACATTACCTCCTTGCCAATAGTTACTACACCTTCATCAGTCACTTAGACTCTCTATATAGTCACTAAAGAAACAAAAAGACAATTCTCGTGTTGTGAGTGATGTGATCTAAGCTAGGGTTTTATTCTCCCAAAGGTAGTGTAGCTACCCAGAATTAGGTGAGGCAAAATTCTACCATATGTGTCATGCTGTCCTACCTCTCACAGTACCTTACCAAGTAGTTAAAGTATCCCAAAACAATAATTCCAACCCTTTATATGAGTCTGCCAGTTTGTAAAACAAAGCTGCATCTTCCTGCCCCTCTAGAATCGTCAGTGAACTCTTGCCATTGATTAGCTTCTCAAATATCTGTCACTCTATATTTTAGATCCCAGAGAATGTACATTTGGTCTTGACACAGAAGGCAAACACTAGTCATTTATGAAGTCATCAAGGTCCTTGTGTGACCCAGTGATGGAGCTCTTAATCTCCATATTTGGTGAACTTTTTTTTATACTTTTCCTTAGGCTTTTGTGAACACTATTATGTTAATTAAAGATAAGAAAAAGTATAATTGTACTCTGCCCTTCCATCATTATTTGATACAACTGCTGATCTGCCATTTCCTTCTCCTCTGACATCAATGATTACAAACATGTCTGTCATCACCTCCATAATTTCATTTCTACTGTATTGTGTTTCCTCATTCAAGACTACCTGTCCTCTCACATTCGTGATGACATCTTTCTTCTTCTGGCTTGCTTAGCTTTCCTAAAAGCAAAATGTATAAAATTCTGTTGCCTGAATGCTTTTGTGTCTGTCTACATCTCTCACTTTATACTTCCATATATGCATAAATACATGAAGCATAAAATATCATATCACATCATGTATTTTCATATGTATTATCATTTCATTTCAATATCAATATCATTTCATATATATACACACACATGCTTTTTTTGCCTTACCTTTACTTATTTCACCCTTTTCCTCATTTTTTTTCTAAAATTTCATGTCATGTTCATCCATTTTTTCACATCTTAAAATTTGGATTTCATGAGCAGGCCATTCAATGCCTCTTTTAGACAGTGAAAATGGTAAGAATGAATTAGAAATTTAGATTACTTTTTTCTTAACCCTGTCTAGTGTTAAGTACTTTGAGTGTGAAGAACTATTTTATAAATTAAATATTTTCATGCACCTTTGACATAAAACATAGTCTGATTTCTAGCAAGTAAAGCACAATAATTCAGAAATAAGCCAGCCTCCTGAGGTAATGCTTCAACTCATAGTAAAAGTAAAAGTTGTTTGGTGTGATTCCACTGATTACATTAATGTATGTCATTGTTCAGAAGTCATCAGCGCTGTTAATATAAATGGAAAAGTCAAAGAGACATGAGAACTTTTCCTGCCTTAAGAATAATTCTTTTGATTTTGAAGTTAAAAACCGAAGCTCTTAAAGTATTTTAAAACATGATTCCTGACTTAATGGTGTACCCCCAAGGAGCTTTTGACAAAAGCTTACAAGATATCTTCTGAAGATCTCACTGTATAATCTAAGATTATACATACCATAATGCATTTTGAATGCATTTTCACAAATTGGTCACAAAAGTAAACAAAATGAAGTGCCGCCTTTTACAAGTACTGATGTCATATATAATGATTGTTTTTTTAACTAGCATCAATATAGAATGTCACTTTTCTGAAAAAAACAGGAAACTTTCTCAGTTTTTAGGGCATAGATTTTTCCAGCTAATAGGTTTATATAACACTCCCTAAAGAACAAATATATTGTGTCAGTAAAGTCTATGTCTTAATTCCTCATCACAGGTAGCTTAAAAACTGCTATAAATAAAGGAAATGTTAAAGAGAATGTAAAGAGGTGCTAGCTTCTATCATGCAGTGGATTCAGAATATAAACGAAACATATGATAAAAGCTTCATATTAGCATGTTAGCAGCTTTACAACAAGCAACAATTTCCTCCATACAGCATGACATTTCTCCACCTAGTCACAGTACATTAATTGGCTCAATTATCATTTTCTGACCTCATTTGGTAGTTCCTGATACTTAATGCTGAGAATTTTTAGCAGAGTATACTATATTAAACTAGAATTTGTTTACTGTATACCTGATATTAGGATTTGATAATGTAAGTCAATTATTTATCAGAGTATACACAAATTTCTCTTGATCAAAAATATATATCCACTTTAATCTGAGTCTGCAGCATCAGCCAATATGTCTACAAGCATATATATGCACATGCATATATACCTTTGATGACTTTAACCACCAAATTCTATAAATTCTTATTTATAATTTAAGCCCTCAAAAGTTAGAAAATGAGAAATGACATGTGTATAGCTTTCTTTTTATATATGTATTATTTAATTCTTTAATTTGTTTACATATATTTACAATACTGTCTTTATGAGACTATAGATTTCATATTTTCTGCAAGATCTTTGCCTTTTTCTGTATAGAAATAGAATTGTTCGATATGGGAATCTTGATAGTATAGAATACACTAATTCTGGAAGAACAAATATCCCTTTGTTACTGAATCTTAAATTAAGTGGTTAGCGCGAGGAGATTATAGTAATAAATGATCTTTTCTAGTTAGTTGAATGTACCTTTGGAACTGTATATAAGCTTACCATTTGCTGCACAGTTTGCACATAATGTTGGACAAAGCAGTCTGTAACAAACTTGACATTTGTGTTTGGTAATTTCATGTGTAATTTCTTGAAAACCTATTAAAGAGACACAGCCAAGATATTGGCTGAAATGCTATATTCACAGCTTCCTGAAGTGAATCTGAATTGTCTGGAGACCGTCTACATTTCTAATAGTATTGTTAAATGACATCAGGGAATATTTCCAGACACTGCAACTTGATGGTCTTTAAGTTGGGAGATATTCTCCATAGAATAGGACCTAAAACTCACACCTTTAGGTTGATTTGGGTTCATAAAGTCTTCATCAAACAAATCCCAAGCAAGGCTCAGAGGTTAGTATTGGGTAGAAATCATTTCCCATAAGCAGTTTATATCGTGATGAGATGCTATTCAGATAAATAAGATGAGGTAGCTTGGACAATGGATGCTCTCAGTGCCAGAGAATAGTCCTACATTTACTATTTCCTTTTATTTAGGAAGGGGTCCAAAGAACTCTTCAAGCTGAAAGACAGACAGTTTTTGGGCAATGAAAGGAAATGAATGCTTATAGCCACAGAATACTAATTGTTCTTGGTCTAGACCGGGCATTAGTTTCTTTATTTTCTGCCGGATACAATAAGAGTCTCGAATGAAAGGCCTCCTAATAAGGACTCTGTTTTCCTGGACTAACCCAGATCCGCGAAATGATGGTCACTATCCATTTTGATACTGTGCACACCCATTAATCTTCAAGCCTTCATATTGTAAAATAAAGGATACTTTTAGTCTTAATCACTAAGCCCACAGATCCAAAAAAGGGACTTTTTTCAGACCTAAATAATACAAAAAGCTGAGCACTCCGTCTGCTCAGGGTCCATGCCCTGGAATTACCTAAAACTAAGTAAACACATCACTGTTCCCTACTTCTAGCCATCTGATCTTCTTAGGCATATATGTCCCAGCAGATGAGCAGATGGCTATCTACATCCTGCTTGAGTTACAGGAAAAATAATGAACAGCTAGCTAGGCAGAGGAAAATTGCATTCTCCCAAGGGCCCAGTTTATTAAGACTGTGATTAGATGAAATCTACAGCCTGCCAGAAGATTCACAACATTTCAGAAATGAGTCAGTACTGTAGTTCATTGTAGAGGAGGAGAAAGAGATACCATCAACTTTTATAATGACCCAACATTTAAAGCCTCCATTCAAGAAGTAGGTGAGCAGGAAAATTCAGTGCCCTTCCTGGATTTCAGACCTCTTCAGCTTCTTAAAACATCTTTTAAGCACTTCCCTGAGTGTGTTTTGTTCTGCTGCTGTATTTCTAAATTTAAAGGCTTTTAATCCAAAGGCAAGGACAACCCAGGGACCGGAAACTCTAAAATTTGATTCCCTGAACACATTGATACTCTGACGATACTACATTAAACAGTCATGTTGCCTTTTGTTGTTCAACATTTCAACCATGAAGCATTTCATCCACCCCACCCCCCACCCCCCCCCCCCCCCCCCCCATATAATGGCACAGCTTTAGAAAAGAATGGAAGAAGAATCAGGGGGTCACTAATGAAAATGGCTAATATTTGGAAAATGCCTCCTGGAACTGCCTGACTGACTTTACTTCAACTAGCAGAAGTTTTAAAAAACCTTATGTCATGGATGACTCTTTAGCTCCTCAGTTGTTAGATAAGAGACAGAAACCATCCATAGCTCCTTAGCTGTGTTATTCTGAAGGCTGCCAACCACCTGAATATTTGTGGCATGTATTAAGTGAACTGTCTGAAAATCTACTGTCCTGAACCTCGGAGATTAGATTTCCTTAAGGTTTTGAGAACGTTTAGGATTACATGAAAGGTAGTCCCTGTCTCAATAGAAGCCTAAACTTAGTCTACTTATCTGCCTTCTTTTGATGAAGCTTTTGAATGGGATGAAAATGAAAAGACATACACTTTAAGACTGTCTCCTGAATTAAAACAAACAAAGAAACAAACAAAAACAATTACTTGATGTGGCAGAATATTTAGCTTTAAATGGTCATCCTGTGAACACTCCAGTGGTTTGAGGAGATAAGAACGGCGGGTCATGGGTTAACGAGGGATGTCTTGGTTGTTTAAGAATTTGCTTAGGAATTTCCTGAGTTGTTAATCGCAGACTATCAGCAGGAGCCTGCAAACATTAAGCAGAACTAAGTTGGTAGAAAGATAACATTGTGGGAGGTAAGCTTCAATCAGTTGTGAAGATAAGGAACATAAAACATCATTAGTAGAAGTTTAACAAGTAGATTTAGGTAGCCAATAGTATTGATTGGGCGGTGAAACTATGATATCTTGAATGTATAAAAGCAGAGCTATTTAGGCAATAAAATTGGCATTAACCTGATCATATTGGTCTGCGTGTTATTGTCCGAAGCTTCCGCGTCAACAAGTGGCGCCCGAACAGGGACCCTCGGATCGGGATTAGGACCCATCTCCTGATAGACACCCGACCACAAGAGGGGACGGAAAAGCGGCCGAAAAGGTGAGTGCTGCCCCGGCACTCGGGAAACCCCGGTATTCGGGAAGACGAGGAAAGCGCGCATAGAGTAAGGGAAACTCGCCCTGGCCAGGCGAGCGGCCGAGAGGAATGGGGTCTACGCTCTCGAAAGATGAAGAGGCAGTAGTGAAACTCCTCCAACATATGCTCTCTAAGAGAGGACTGAGTTATGATACGCCCACCTTAAAGGCACTCCTCGCGTGGTCGAGAGACAAGGGGCTTCTTACCTCCACAGAAAGTGCCTTCGCGCAAGACACTTGGGCAAAAATCGGAACGGTTTTGTGGGACGAAGTTAGTAAAGGATCTAAGGAGGCGCATAAACTGTCCACCCTGTGGCGTCTCATTAGTGAAATGCTGAAATCAATGCAAGCGGAGCGTGCTGCCGCTGCTGCTTTTACAGCAACTATGTTACCTGGACCAGAGAAAGGGGGGTCCGCAGTGACTTTTACTGTACCAGCGGCACCCCCACCGGCACCGCGCTGCAAAGCACCGGTATCTTCCCCAGCGATTCCCCCACAGAACGGGCATTTGGAGACAGCGAAGGTTGAGGGACAAAAGCGTAGCGAGTCCAACCCAAGTTCCTCTCCTCCTCCTCCTGAAGAAAGGACTTATGCTGATGTGAAGGAGGGTCAGGGAGAGGACTGCGATGCTGCTGTTTGGTTTCCCCCTTTGCCTTCATCTGGATCATCAACGCCAGATAGTCCACAAAAAGTTACTCCCTCTGCTTTGTTGCAAAGGGGGCAAATTGCGGAGTTGATTAAAAAGTTGGATGTGTTGCAAACGAGATTGGAGGTTTTAGAAGGACCACAACATCCCGCTCGCGGCACGGTCCTTTCTGCACCTCCTGATTATTGTGTTCCCCCTAACCCCCCTGAGGACCCGGGAATGGGGGGCGGAGGGAGGGGAGAGGATAGCATAAGACGACGATGGCGAGGGGTAATAAGAGATGCGGCTGTCGATGGGATATTTGTTGAAACAGTGCCTGCATTGTTTCCCGTGTTTACAAATGCTGGGGGTAATAGGGAATGGGAACCTTTTGACTGGAAGTTGCTGAAGGAGGCTAAGCAGGCAGTGACTCAGTACGGGTTGTGCTCTCCATATACAAGATCGTTGCTTGATCATATTTTTGGTGCTTATTTGATGACACCATACGATATGCAACAAATCACACAGATGCTTTTAACGCCATCACAAAGGCTAACCTTTTGGCAGACGTGGGAGAGACTTTGTGAAAATGCAGCAGCCGTTCCTCGGCAGCAAGGTGATCCTTTGTATGGTGTCCAAGTTCAGATGCTTATGGGAAGAGGTCCTTATTCTGACCCGCAATGGCAGGCTCAATTTCAAGGGGAGGTGTTACAATTAAGTCAGCAACTAGCTCAAAAGGCTTTATTGGCTATTAAAGAGGACAAGGTAGAGCCATCCTTTATTAAACTGAGGCAAGGCGCCAATGAGTCTTTTCCAGCGTTTGTTGATAGATTGCATGCTGCAATTTCGGCTCACCCAGACTTGAGTGAGGATTTTAAAGGGAAAATGTTGGATTTGTGTGCATATGATGGGGCTAATGAAAAGACTCGTAGGGCGCTTATCACTTTGCCCCGGGGGAGTAGCGCTGCAGCTATGATAGAAGCGGCGGAACGTATACTAATGCAAGAACAGGCGTCTGTAATGGCTGCAGCCGTTGGAGCAGCAGTTAAGAATAACAAAAAGGGAGGTGGTTTGGACAAACGATGTTTCCAGTGCGGTAAATTGGGTCACCTGAGGAGAGAGTGTAAGGCAAAAGGAATTGGACCCAGGAGTGAAAAGTGGTGTGTGAATTGTCATCGAAACACCCATAATACTGTAGAATGCCGGCGGTCGGGAAACCGAGGACTGAGCGCGTCTCGTCCTCCTCGCGCGACGACACAAAATCAGGGGGCGGTTCAGGGTGCTTGGACCGCTGCGCCGCCGCCACCGCAGGAAGCGCAGGGGTGGACGTGGCAACAGCAATAAGCGTAACTTTAACATCCTCGGACGTGGTAGTAATTGACTCCGATCAGCAGGGGCCGCTAGGCCATAGGCTTAGCGCACTGTTAATAGGACGGTCTTCAGTTTCGCGACAGGGCATTTTTGTTATACCAGGATTAATTGATGCGGACTATACGGGTATTATAAAAATTATGGTTTATACTTTGAACCCGCCTGTAACTATTCCCAGTCAATCAAAGATTGCTCAACTTATACCTTTTCGAGCTTGTGTTCCGAGGGCCATGACCACCGATAGAGGAGATGGAGGTTTTGGATCCACTGGCATTCCTGACGTTTTGCTAGCCATGGACATTGGACGAGGAAAACCGGAAGAGAAGGTGACCATGACCCATCCTCATGGAGGATCCAAAACGTTGAATATGCTTATTGATACTGGTGCAGATGTGACTGTGATATCACGGCAACGTTGGCCAGTGGGATGGCCATGTGTCCCTGCTACCACCAGTGTGGTAGGGGTAGGGGGTACGCAAAAGACAATGATTAGCTCATATCTTGTGTCTTTTAGTTTGTCTGACGGGACCACAGTTACGACAAAACCGTACGTAATGCAGATTCCAGTTTCGCTAATGGGTCGGGACTTGTTGTCTCAAATGGGTGCTCGATTAATCACATCGGTTTTTTAGGTGCGGTCACTGAGCAGCAGCCGGTATTGAAGCTCACTTGGACAACTGACACCCCTGTGTGGGTCGATCAGTGGCCGCTAAAGCAAGACCGGTTGCAAATAATTCAGACCTTGGTTGAAGAGCAGTTAAATGCAGGACACATTGTTCCTTCTACCAGTCCATGGAACACCCCTATTTTTACTATTCCGAAAAAGTCAGGTAAATGGAGGCTTTTGCATGACCTTAGAGCTATAAATGAGGTGATGCAAGACATGGGAGCATTACAGCCTGGTTTGCCATCTCCTACAATGATTCCTGAGGAATGGGAGTTGTTCATAGTGGACCTAAAAGCTTTTTTACCATTCCTTTACATCCCGGAGATGGAGAGAAATTTGCCTTTACTGTGCCATCCATAAATAAGGGAGAGCCCGCAAAACGTTATCATTGGGTGGTTCTTCCACAGGGAATGAAAAATTCACCTACTCTTTGTCAAATGTTTGTTGCATGGGTTTTGCAACCGTTTAGACAAGCTAATCCAACTTTAATAGTTTATCATTATATGGACGACATTTTAGTAGCAGGACCGGAGATGGAGACAGAGGTAAAATTGAAAGAACTGACAGCGATAGTTGAGAAACGGGGGTTAAAAATAGCTCCAGAGAAGGTACAAAAGATGGCTCCATGGAATTATTTGGGATGGATAATCACTCAGAGTACTGTTAGGCCGCAGAAGGTAACACTGACAGCTGACATTAAAACTTTGAATGATGTTCAGAAACTAATGGGTGATATCCAATGGGTTCGATCTTTAGTGGGTATTACTAATGATGATTTAGCTCCACTAATGCCTTTATTAGGTACTAGCACAGCAGCTGGAGACAAAAGAACGATGTCCAACGAACAACAGATCGCATTGAATAAGGTTGTGGAAAAAATTGTAACAGGTTCAGCTGCTCGGCGAATATCAGACTTGCCTTTGTGTTTGTTAATAGTTAACACCAGCAGTGATCGGAAGCATTTGTGTGCAATTATAGGACAGATAGAAAGATTAACATTGAAAATTGTAGAATGGATATTTTTGTCTTATCAGCCGAAAAATACAGTAGCCACTAGAGTAGAAATGATTTCGGATTTAATTGTTAAAGGACGCCGACGGATAATTGATTTAACCGGAAAAGAACCTAGCGCTATATATGTACCTATTGTTCAGAATTATCTTGATTGGTTAATGTATTCGTCAGATGTTTTTCAGTATTCCTTGGCTGACTTTCCAGGACAGATTACTAACGCGTATCCATCAAGCAAACTGTTACCATTGTTGCATAATCAGTCATTTGAAGAAGAGCCCTTGAGATCAGAGTCGCCAGTGAACGGGGTGACGGTATTCACTGATGCAGGTCGTAAGTCGAAACGCGCTGCCGTTACTTGGTGTGTTGACGGACATTGGCGATCACAACTTTTAGAGGGAAGTGCACAGGATTCATTGCAGATTTTGGAGCTGCGAGCAGTAGTGTGGGCCTTTTACAAATGGTACAACGAACCCGTTAACATTGTTTCTGATTCATTGTATGTGGTTGGTGTAGTTATGCGCTTGGAAGGTTCGATGGTTCGAAATTTGCAGAATGTTACACTTTATCAATTGTTTTTGCAGTTATTGCAACTATTGAACCAATGTCAACATGTGTATTTTGTAACCCATATTAGGAGCCATCAGCCTGACTATGGTTTGGCCATCGGCAACAATCGTGCTGATCAGCTCGTTGCAGCCAATTGGGAAAATCGGCAAACAAATCTGTTTGAACAAGCTCGTAACTCTCATAATTTTTTCCATCAATCTGCAAAGGTGTTAGCTAGACAATTTAATTTAACTTTTGCGGATGCTAAGGGCATTGTGCAATCTTGCCCTGCCTGTCAAAAAACGGGTGTTGGATTGGGTGTAGGTGTAAATCCCCGAGGGACGCAAGCATTACAGTTATGGCAAATGGACGTTACACACATCCCAGAGTTTGGGCGTTTTCGGTACGTTCATGTCTCTATTGATACATATTCACATGCCATATGGGCTACTGTTCAAACCGGGGAGACTGCTAGGCATGTAATTAAGCATATGTGTGCAGCTATAGCGGTTTTAGGTGTCCCACAGGAGGTAAAAACAGATAATGGACCGGCATATGTTTCTCAAAAATTTGATCATTTTTGTAAAGTATGGGGTATTCGTCATGCCACGGGCATCCCGCACTCGCCTACTGGCCAGGCCATTGTTGAGCGTGCTCACGGGACGCTTAAGGCGCTTTTGCAAAAACAAAAAGGGGGAGAATTAGTGCCCACTGAACGACTTGCAAAAGCGCTTTATGTGCTGAACCATTTACGTTTAACTGAAGGGCGAGAATCGCCACCGATTGTTATCCACCATACTTCGTTAAAATCAGGGTTACTGGCTGCTCCTCCAGTTCGGGTCCAGTATAAGGACCTGGCGACGGGTCAGTGGAAAGGTCCGGCAGAAGTGAAGTTAACTGGAAGAGGTTATGCTTGTATCTTAACAGATCAAGGCCCGCGGTGGATTCCAGCAAGATGGATTAAGCCGTGGAAAGAGGAACTTATCCCGGTCAACCAAGACGACGACACGGATAGGGACGGACCTGGCACCTGTCAACTGTCCGCACTGTGGGAACTGTAAACCATGGGTATTAAGGACCTGTGGGTATTGCGGTAAATCTGAATGGGTGCATGGGACAAGGGTAGGATATTGGCGTGAGATCTGTTTTCTTTAGCAATTTGATCTCGCAAGACAGGCGGCTAATGTAGCAGTAAAGACAGGACACGACGCTGTGCCTTCAGAGAGACCCTTCGAGACTCGACTGGAGCGGCAGGTGTTGGACTGGTGGAAATTTATCAGGGTTCAACAAAATGAGTGTGTGCCATCAGCGGTTGAATGTAGTAGTGACAACTGGATACCACTCCTTTGGGTCGTGAGGCCTGGAGACTGGGAGCGGACCAAACGAAGGTGTAAAAGGAGGTTTTCATGGAAGAAAACATGAGCGGTGTAACAGTGATGTTGAGATTGCTTTTGATAGCAGGGATAACTGATGCTGCCTTTTTAGGAAGTTCATTTATTCAGTTAGTAGAAGTAGCTGTTAATTATACTAATTTGAGTAGCTGTTGGGTTTGTGGCTTAGCTAATCAATTTCATGACCCCATAATAGGTATTCCAATAACAAACTGGAGTTGGTATAACCCTTATGAGATATTAAATACATCTTATCAGTGTAAGAACAATTCTAGCCCCCTGCAAGGGACTTGGTATGTTTTGCAGACAATGGATAGCAATGTGACCTTTATTAATTATACGACTGACGGAAAGGCTGTAACATGGAATAGTTCTAACGCGCCACATTTTGGGGAATTTAACATTTCTGATGGACAGTGGAGCCCAATTCAATTAAAATATGGTCCCTTTAATAGCAAAAAACAGGGGCCAAGTAATGTTACAGCTGGGGTGAGTTTAGATATGTGGTCAAATTATCTGTATGGGCGTGCAGGCACGAATAAGTCCCTTTCTATTAACACCACATGTGATTTGCCTCCTGGTTTATGGTGGCTTTGTGGAGATAAAAGAGCCCGAAAACAACTACCTGGTAACTGGACAGGTCATTGTACTTTGGGAAGGCTGATACCAAACCTACAGGTAATTAACCACACTGATCTTACGGGCATCACTAGAGGACTTTGGAAACGGTTTAAAAGGGCAGACAATCCATTGATTCGGTATGGTACAGGCTTCCACAGCTTTGTGCGATCCCTATTGCCATCATTGGGGGTGTATCAACTGGAAAAGGCCATTGTAAATATTTCTGCAGAAATGGAAGTCATTGCTAATACTACTGTAGATGCTCTTTTGGGATTACAGAAAGAAGTACAGACCTTAAGGGGTGTAGTTTGGCAAAACCGGCAGGCATTAGATATACTTACTGCGCAAGCTGGAGGGGTATGTACCTTAATAAATGAATCTTGTTGTGCCTATGTAGATCAAGCAGGAAGGGTGTTGAAAGATGTGAACAAAATTTTTGAGCATGCTAAAATTTTGCATGCAATATCATTGGATCAGGCATCGTGGTTTGAGTCATGGCTAAGTTCTTCGGGTATTACAGGGTGGCTGGCTTCAGTTGTTAAAACGGGGTTATTAACACTTTTAATTGTTGTTATTGTTGCGTTGTTTGTTCCTTGTCTTTTTCAATGTTTGCAGAAGGCATTAGAGCGCGTAGTACGAAGAATATGGTATAATCAGATTCCGCTGACTGAGAAGGACAACTGGAGTGTTCAAAAACAAGAAGGGGGAATTGTGGCAGAATATTTAGCTTTAAATGGTCATCCTGTGAACACTCCAGTGGTTTGAGGAGATAAGAACGGCGGGTCATGGGTTAACGAGGGATGTCTTGGTTGTTTAAGAATTTGCTTAGGAATTTCCTGAGTTGTTAATCGCAGACTATCAGCAGGAGCCTGCAGACATTAAGCAGAACTAAGTTGGTAGAAAGATAACATTGTGGGAGGTAAGCTTCAATCAGTTGTGAAGATAAGGAACATAAAACATCATTAGTAGAAGTTTAACAAGTAGATTTAGGTAGCCAATAGTATTGATTGGGCGGTGAAACTATGATATCTTGAATGTATAAAAGCAGAGCTATTTGGGCAATAAAATTGGCATTAACCTGATCATATTGGTCTGCGTGTTATTGTCCGAAGCTTCCGCGTCAACAAGTGGCGCCCGAACAGGGACCCTCGGATCGGGATTAGGACCCATCTCCTGATAGACACCCGACCACGAGAGGGGACGGAAAAGCGGCCGAAAAGGTGAGTGCTGCCCCGGCACTCGGGAAACCCCGGTATTCGGGAAGACGAGGAAAGCGCGCATAGAGTAAGGGAAACTCGCCCTGGCCAGGCGAGCGGCCGGGAGGAATGGGGTCTACGCTCTCGAAAGATGAAGAGGCAGTAGTGAAACTCCTCCAACATATGCTCTCTAAGAGAGGACTGAGTTATGATACGCCCACCTTAAAGGCACTCCTCGCGTGGTCGAGAGACAAGGGGCTTCTTACCTCCACAGAAAGTGCCTTCGCGCAAGACACTTGGGCAAAAATCGGAACGGTTTTGTGGGACGAAGTTAGTAAAGGATCTAAGGAGGCGCATAAACTGTCCACCCTGTGGCGTCTCATTAGTGAAATGCTGAAATCAATGCAAGCGGAGCGTGCTGCCGCTGCTGCTTTTACAGCAACTATGTTACCTGGACCAGAGAAAGGGGGGTCCGCAGTGACTTTTACTGTACCAGCGGCACCCCCACCGGCACCGCGCTGCAAAGCACCGGTATCTTCCCCAGCGATTCCCCCACAGAACGGGCATTTGGAGACAGCGAAGGTTGAGGGACAAAAGCGTAGCGAGTCCAACCCAAGTTCCCCTCCTCCTCCTCCTGAAGAAAGGACTTATGCTGATGTGAAGGAGGGTCAGGGAGAGGACTGCGATGCTGCTGTTTGGTTTCCCCCTTTGCCTTCATCTGGATCATCAACGCCAGATAGTCCACAAAAAGTTACTCCCTCTGCTTTGTTGCAAAGGGGGCAAATTGCGGAGTTGATTAAAAAGTTGGATGTGTTGCAAACGAGATTGGAGGTTTTAGAAGGACCACAACATCCCGCTCGCGGCACGGTCCCTTCTGCACCTCCTGATTATTGTGTTCCCCCTAACCCCCCTGAGGACCCGGGAATGGGGGGCGGAGGGAGGGGAGAGGATAGCATAAGACGACGATGGCGAGGGGTAATAAGAGATGCGGCTGTCGATGGGATATTTGTTGAAACAGTGCCTGCGTTGTTTCCCGTGTTTACAAATGCTGGGGGTAATAGGAAATGGGAACCTTTTGACTGGAAGTTGCTGAAGGAGGCTAAGCAGGCGGTGACTCAGTACGGGTTGTGCTCTCCATATACAAGATCGTTGCTTGATCATATTTTTGGTGCTTATTTGATGACACCATACGATATGCAACAAATCACACAGATGCTTTTAACGCCATCACAAAGGCTAACCTTTTGGCAGACGTGGGAGAGACTTTGTGAAAATGCAGCAGCCGTTCCTCGGCAGCAAGGTGATCCTTTGTATGGTGTCCAAGTTCAGATGCTTATGGGAAGAGGTCCTTATTCTGACCCGCAATGGCAGGCTCAATTTCAAGGGGAGGTGTTACAATTAAGTCAGCAACTAGCTCAAAAGGCTTTATTGGCTATTAAAGAGGACAAGGTAGAGCCATCCTTTATTAAACTGAGGCAAGGCGCCAATGAGTCTTTTCCAGCGTTTGTTGATAGATTGCATGCTGCAATTTCGGCTCACCCAGACTTGAGTGAGGATTTTAAAGGGAAAATGTTGGATTTGTGTGCATATGATGGGGCTAATGAAAAGACTCGTAGGGCGCTTATCACTTTGCCCCGGGGGAGTAGCGCTGCAGCTATGATAGAAGCGGCGGAACGTATACTAATGCAAGAACAGGCATCTGTAATGGCTGCAGCCGTTGGAGCAGCAGTTAAGAATAACAAAAAGGGAGGTGGTTTGGACAAACGATGTTTCCAGTGCGGTAAATTGGGTCACCTGAGGAGAGAGTGTAAGGCAAAAGGAATTGGACCCAGGAGTGAAAAGTGGTGTGTGAATTGTCATCGAAACACCCATAATACTGTAGAATGCCGGCGGTCGGGAAACCGAGGACTGAGCGCGTCTCGTCCTCCTCGCGCGACGACACAAAATCAGGGGGCGGTTCAGGGTGCTTGGACCGCTGCGCCGCCGCCACCGCAGGAAGCGCAGGGGTGGACGTGGCAACAGCAATAAGCGTAACTTTAACATCCTCGGACGTGGTAGTAATTGACTCCGATCAGCAGGGGCCGCTAGGCCATAGGCTCAGCGCACTGTTAATAGGACAGTCTTCAGTTTCGCGACAGGGCATTTTTGTTATACCAGGATTAATTGATGCGGACTATACGGGTATTATAAAAAATTATGGTTTATACTTTGAACCCGCCTGTAACTATTCCCAGTCAATCAAAGATTGCTCAATTTATACCTTTTCGAGCTTGTGTTCCGAGGGCCATGACCACCGATAGAGGAGATGGAGGTTTTGGATCCACTGGCATTCCTGACGTTTTGCTAGCCATGGACATTAGACGAGGAAAACCAGAAGAGAAGGTGACCATGACCCATCCTCATGGAGGATCCAAAACGTTGAATATGCTTATTGATACTGGTGCAGATGTGACTGTGATATCACGGCAACATTGGCCAGTGGGATGGCCATGTGTCCCTGCTACCACCAGTGTGGTAAAGGTAGAGGGTACGCAAAAGACAATGATTAGCTCATATCTTGTGTCTTTTAGTTTGTCTGACGGGACCACAGTTACGACAAAACCGTATGTAATGCAGATTCCAGTTTCGCTAATGGGTCGGGACTTGTTGTCTCAAATGGGTGCTCGATTAATCACATCAGTTTTTTAGGTGCGGTCACTGAGCAGCAGCCGGTATTGAAGCTCACTTGGACAACTGACACCCCTGTGTGAGTAGATCAGTGGCCGCTAAAGCAAGACCGGTTGCAAATAATTCAGACCTTGGTTGAAGAGCAGTTAAATGCAGGACACATTGTTCCTTCTACCAGTCCATGGAACACCCCTATTTTTACTATTCCGAAAAAGTCAGGTAAATGGAGGCTTTTGCATGACCTTAGAGCTATAAATGAGGTGATGCAAGACATGGGAGCATTACAGCCTGGTTTGCCATCTCCTACAATGATTCCTGAGGAATGGGAGTTGTTTATAGTGGACCTAAAAGACTGCTTTTTTACCATTCCTTTACATCCCGGAGATGGAGAGAAATTTGCCTTTACTGTGCCATCCATAAATAAGAGAGAGCCCGCAAAATGTTATCATTGGGTGGTTCTTCCACAGGGAATGAAGAATTCACCTACCCTTTGTCAAATGTTTGTTGCATGGGTTTTGTAACCGTTTAGACAAGCTAATCCAACTTTAATAGTTTATCATTATATGGACGACATTTTAGTAGCAGGACCGGAGATGGAGACAGAAGTAAAATTGAAAGAACTGACAGCGATAGTTGAGAAACAGGAGTTAAAAATAGCTCCAGACAAGGTACAAAAGATGGCTCCATGGAATTATTTGGGATGGATAATCACTCAGAGTACTGTTAGGCCGCAGAAGGTAACACTGACAGCTGACATTAAAACTTTGAATGATGTTCAGAAACTAATGGGTGATATCCAATGGGTTCGATCTTTAGTGAGTATTACTAATGATGATTTAGCTCCACTAATGCCTTTATTAGGTACTAGCACAGCAGCTGGAGACAAAAGAACGATGTCCAACGAACAACAGATCGCATTGAATAAGGTTGTGAAAAAAATTGTAACAGGTTCAGCTGCTCGGTGAATATCAGACTTGCCTTTGTGTTTGTTAATAGTTAACACCAGCAGTGATCGGAAGCATTTGTGTGCAATTATAGGACAGATAGAAAGATTAACATTGAAAATTGTAGAATGGATATTTTTGTCTTATCAGCCGAAAAATACAGTAGCCACTAGAGTAGAAATGATTTCAGATTTGATTGTTAAAGGACGCCGACAGATAATTGATTTAACCGGAAAAGAACCTAGCGCTATATATGTACCTATTGTTCAAAATTATCTTGATTGGTTAATGTATTCGTCAGATGTTTTTCAGTATTCCTTGGCTGACTTTCCAGGACAGATTACTAACGCGTATCCATCAAGCAAACTGTTACCATTGTTGCATAATCAGTCATTTGAAGAAGAGCCCTTGAGATCAGAGTCGCCAGTGAACGGGGTTACGGTATTCACTGATGCAAGTCGTAAGTCAAAACGCGCTGCCGTTACTTGGTGTGTTGACGGACATTGGCGATCACAACTTTTAGAAGGAAGTGCACAGGATTCATTGCAGATTTTGGAGCTGCGAGCAATAGTGTGGGCCTTTTACAAATGGTACAACAAACCCGTTAACATTGTTTCTGATTCATTGTATGTGGTTGGTGTAGTTATGCGCTTGGAAGGTTCGATGGTTCGAAATTTGCAGAATGTTACACTTTATCAATTGTTTTTGCAGTTATTGCAATTATTGAACCAACGTCAACATGTGTATTTTGTAACCCATATTAGGAGCCATCAGCCTGACTATGGTTTGGCCATTGGCAACAATCGTGCTAATCAGCTCGTTGCAGCCAATTGGGAAAATCGGCAAACAAATCTGTTTGAACAAGCTCGTAACTCTCATAATTTTTTCCATCAATCTGCAAAGGTGTTAGCTAGACAATTTAATTTAACTTTTGCGGATGCTAAAGGCATTGTGCAATCTTGCCCTGCCTGTCAAAAAATGGGTGTTGGATTGGGTGTAGGTATAAATCCCCGAGGGACGCAAGCATTACAGTTATGGCAAATGGATGTTACACACATCCCAGAGTTTGGGCGTTTTCGGTACGTTCATGTCTCTATTGATACATATTCACATGCCATATGGGCTACTGTTCAAACCGGGGAGACTGCTAGGCATGTAATTAAGCATATGTGTGCAGCTATAGCGGTTTTAGGTGTCCCACAGGAGGTAAAAACAGATAATGGACCGGCATATGTTTCTCAAAAATTTGATCATTTTTGTAAAGTATGGGGTATTCGTCATGCCACGGGCATCCCGCACTCGCCTACTGGCCAGGCCATTGTTGAGCGTGCTCACGGGACGCTTAAGGCGCTTTTGCAAAAACAAAAAGGGGGAGAATTAGTGCCCACTGAACGACTTGCAAAAGCGCTTTATGTGCTGAACCATTTACGTTTAACTGAAGGGCGAGAATCGCCACCGATTGTTATCCACCATACTTCGTTAAAATCAGGGTTACTGGCTGCTCCTCCAGTTCGGGTCCAGTATAAGGACCTGGCGACGGGTCAGTGGAAAGGTCCGGCAGAAGTGAAGTTAACTGGAAGAGGTTATGCTTGTATCTTAACAGATCAAGGCCCGCGGTGGATTCCAGCAAGATGGATTAAGCCGTGGAAAGAGGAACTTATCCCGGTCAACCAAGACGACGACACGGATAGGGACGGACCTGGCACCTGTCAACTGTCCGCACTGTGGGAACTGTAAACCATGGGTATTAAGGACCTGTGGGTATTGCGGTAAATCTGAATGGGTGCATGGGACAAGGGTAGGATATTGGCGTGAGATCTGTTTTCTTTAGCAATTTGATCTCGCAAGACAGGCGGCTAATGTAGCAGTAAAGACAGGACACGACGCTGTGCCTTCAGAGAGACCCTTCGAGACTCGACTGGAGCGGCAGGTGTTGGACTGGTGGAAATTTATCAGGGTTCAACAAAATGAGTGTGTGCCATCAGCGGTTGAATGTAGTAGTGACAACTGGATACCACTCCTTTGGGTCGTGAGGCCTGGAGACTGGGAGCGGACCAAACGAAGGTGTAAAAGGAGGTTTTCATGGAAGAAAACATGAGCGGTGTAACAGTGATGTTGAGATTGCTTTTGATAGCAGGGATAACTGATGCTGCCTTTTTAGGAAGTTCATTTATTCAGTTAGTAGAAGTAGCTGTTAATTATACTAATTTGAGTAGCTGTTGGGTTTGTGGCTTAGCTAATCAATTTCATGACCCCATAATAGGTATTCCAATAACAAACTGGAGTTGGTATAACCCTTATGAGATATTAAATACATCTTATCAGTGTAAGAACAATTCTAGCCCCCTGCAAGGGACTTGGTATGTTTTGCAGACAATGGATAGCAATGTGACCTTTATTAATTATACGACTGACGGAAAGGCTGTAACATGGAATAGTTCTAACGCGCCACATTTTGGGGAATTTAACATTTCTGATGGACAGTGGAGCCCAATTCAATTAAAATATGGTCCCTTTAATAGCAAAAAACAGGGGCCAAGTAATGTTACAGCTGGGGTGAGTTTAGATATGTGGTCAAATTATCTGTATGGGCGTGCAGGCACGAATAAGTCCCTTTCTATTAACGCCACATGTGATTTGCCTCCTGGTTTATGGTGGCTTTGTGGAGATAAAAGAGCCCGAAAACAACTACCTGGTAACTGGACAGGTCATTGTACTTTGGGAAGGCTGATACCAAACCTACAGGTAATTAACCACACTAATCTTACGGGCATCACTAGAGGACTTTGGAAACGGTTTAAAAAGGCAGACAATCCATTGATTCGGTATGGTACAGACTTCCACAGCTTTGTGCGATCCCTATTGCCATCATTGGGGGTGTATCAACTGGAAAAAGCCATTGTAAATATTTCTGCAGAAATGGAAGTCATTGCTAATACTACTGTAGATGCTCTTTTGGGATTACAGAAAGAAGTACAGACCTTAAGGAGTGTAGTTTGGCAAAACCGGCAGGCATTAAATATACTTACTGCGCAAGCTGGAGGGGTATGTACCCTAATAAATGAATCTTGTTGTGCCTATGTAGATCAAGCAGGAAGGGTGTTGAAAGATGTGAACAAAATTTTTGAGCATGCTAAAATTTTGCATGCAATATCATTGGATCAGGCATCGTGGTTTGAGTCATGGCTAAGTTCTTGGGTATTACAGGGTGGCTGGCTTCAGTTGTTAAAACGGGGTTATTAACACTTTTAATTGTTGTTATTGTTGCGTTGTTTGTTCCTTGTCTTTTTCAATGTTTGCAGAAGGCATTAGAGCGCGTAGTACGAAGAATATGGTATAATCAGATTCCGCTGACTGAGAAGGACAACTGGAGTGTTCAAAAACAAGAAGGGGGAATTGTGGCAGAATATTTAGCTTTAAATGGTCATCCTGTGAACACTCCAGTGGTTTGAGGAGATAAGAACGGCGGGTCATGGGTTAACGAGGGATGTCTTGGTTGTTTAAGAATTTGCTTAGGAATTTCCTGAGTTGTTAATCGCAGACTATCAGCAGGAGCCTGCAAACATTAAGCAGAACTAAGTTGGTAGAAAGATAACATTGTGGGAGGTAAGCTTCAATCAGTTGTGAAGATAAGGAACATAAAACATCATTAGTAGAAGTTTAACAAGTAGATTTAGGTAGCCAATAGTATTGATTGGGCGGTGAAACTATGATATCTTGAATGTATAAAAGCAGAGCTATTTAGGCAATAAAATTGGCATTAACTTGATCATATTGGTCTGCGTGTTATTGTCCGAAGCTTCCGCGTCAACAACTTGATATTCTCACACATATATAACATCTTAGTTCAAAAAGTTAATGTTTGGAAAAGTAGCAATCAACTGGAAAGAAGATCTTACAGTGGGAAATTTTGGTTTCCCTCAGTATTATGTGATGCTGCTAACACCACAGTACACGTGAGACCCTACATATAACTTGATAGCAAAAAGTACACTTATAAATACTGACATAATTAATATTGCATTTATACATTGGAATAAAAAACGGAGTAAAAATAAATAAAATCCAGACCCTTGCTGAAGGGAACTGATTAGATAACAGGTTTTTTTACATTTGCTTTTAAAATATTTCATCTAAAAAATGAACAATAACTCTAGTACTTCACAGCATTTTTTCTAAATTGGCAATCATAAATGAAAATTAAATCTGTTCATTAAAGAACAGAAAACAAGAACATAAGTTATTTATACTATTGCACTATGATTCTGCCAGCTAAACTGCTTAGAGCACTGTTGTTTGAGACTGTACTGAACCAATAAATTATAATTTCATACTTGCATTTTTAGTACCTTGGAGAGTTCCCCACAAACACATGTTAATTACTGTGCTGTACACACACGAAATCGGAACATGAGTTTTCCTTACAATTTCCTTACAATTCTGATATGAATAAAGAGATGATGGATGAGGCAGAAATATAGGTGGGAGGAGAAGTTTGGACCCTGATCTAGAACACCAGCACTGTCAGTGTTGTCAGTGCAGCACTGTCAAGGCAATGCAGCATACTAGAATATTTTGAGGAGAGCAAAAGGAGAGGAAAACCTGCTTTTCCTATAGCCTTCGTGGCAAAGATCAAGAAAGAGTCTTTAAGAAATAGATTGCAAGTGAGCAAAAGGCAAGATTCACTGGAACATCTCTCAGGATTGTAGTATTAACCACCCTGGATATTGTGAGCCACAAACTCAAGTCTTCAGAATTCAAGTGGTTGTGATATGCGTACCTTAAAAAGCCAAGAGTTGCAGAGTTTGTACTGGTTTTTCACAGGTCCAACTACTGTACTCTAGGACTGTGCTGGATCCATAAGAAACTCAGCAATGTCAGCTCTGGAAGCTCCTAGTCACTTGGTTCTTCACACAGCTGGAGATGTGTGTTGCTAAGCCATTTCTGCCAGCTCAAGCAAACTAACAGCCATATGATCCGTGTGAAACATTTAGGATTTTGAGTTATTCAAAAGCAAATAAAAAACTACCAGTATGATAGCCATCAGCATTTAACACAAGTCTACCATCATGTTTTTTTTTCATAACCTCAACCTGAGAACTGCCATCTGGGGCAAATTCTATCTTGTAAAGCTTGAAATTTATAAGAATTAAAAATAGTCTCTAGTAATAAAAATTGCTGAGAAACTGCTTCCTTTGCTTCTGTGTCTTCTGCCTTTCTGTTCTCATGCAGTTCCTTTATCTTTTGCTGTGCCTAGCCTTGAATTCACACCTCACAAGTTAATAAATCCCTTATGGAAATTAGTGGAAGTTTGCCTCTATGCCATCCTGAATGTCATGTTCAATGTTGAAGTTTCACTTCAATTGAAGATAGCAGTGACATTTCCCAGATGCAAAGGGTATGGGTAAAAAAAAAAGTAGGCATTTGAAAGAAATGGGGCAGACTATGACTTCTTAAAAATAGGCAAAATGAGTATGCTGTAGACAAATAGAGACTATTAATAAGTTTGTAACCAGGCTAAGCTATTACAGGGATTTTATCTCTCAGGCACTAAATGAATATTTATCTGTATAATGTTGATTCCCTTTCTTTACCAAAGAAGGTTCAGTAAAGATCCAGATAAAGCTTTTTAAAGAAAGATTGCCAGCATCAGTTTTCATACATGTATTTTCTGTTGATTTTCCTTTTGAAGTTTTATTTAAAAAAAAAGTAATATTCTTTATATAGTTCCAGTAATGCAGATGACATTGAACTGTCCTAAAACCGAATAAGAAAATTTCAAAACTTTATGGCTGAAGAACAGACCTGTTCATTCAGATTCACAGCAATTTGTTACTGGCTTCAGGTAAGGAAGGGACTAAAACATGTGACAAACCCTGTACAATATTTATAATATTTTTGTAGAATGAATAAATTATTCATAAAATATATGTGAGGGAAGTTTTTCCTTCTTCGTTCTATCAGCTTATCCTACAAAAAAAGCCCAATGAGATGTGAATCTAAACAAAACCATCCCCACTATATTTTTTCACATTTGCATTTCGACAGTAATTAATCCTCCTTATACTTTAATTATGGTTCATTCCCTTTTCCTCTTTTCTGTTAGATGTTTCTCCTCTTAGAGTACTTATATTATTTAATTTAAATATTTGTTTGACTTTATTTCTATAACCCCAAACTTTATTTCTATAACTGTGTGATTCCAAACTTCTATTGCTTTCTCCTAAATGTGCTGTATTAGTTATCTATTTATATCTTCACGTCTTCTTGGAAGGAGATTAGTATAAATAGAATTGAAAAATACCAGATCTAGCAAAGTATATTTATGCTATAATATAGTCTTTATAATTATTTTCAAAGTTAGAACCCTACTTCTTTTAAATACTGTCTTCAGAAAGAGCAATTATTTGCTGAGGCTGGTGTGAATATTATCACTGAGCAATTTGAAACTGAATGAAATTAATGACTAAATTCTGTAGTTATAGATCTTATACATTCATGAATATAAACATGCAAGTTATCTTAAGCTATGTCTACATTACAACTGAAGTTGGGAATGTAACACAGACATAGCCTGAGATTGTTATTTTTTTCCTAAGATTAAGTAGAAGGGGATGTTCTGAAAAATTCTCAATATAGTTGAGGCTTGGACTTATTAGGATAAAGTACTAGTGAAAGATCGACCTGTAATTGTTTTGACAGAATCCAGTCTCACATCTTCACTGAAGAGGCTACTTGTGCTTTCCAAATCAAAACAGAGAAATGCTTATGCTTCCTGTGATCACACATTCTCACCACATATAACTTTGGTGAACTGCATGCATTCAGACCAAATTAGGTATATCTGAAAATGTAATGTAACATGTTACACTCAAGTGTTAGCCACTGAATAAAGGAGATTTTTATAGCCAAAGATGATGTGTTATATATTAAAAAACCCAAATATTATGCAAATCAGAATTATTACAGGAACTTTTTAATGATTAACAGATTTTGATAACACTCATTGGTGCTTTTACTTTGATGTGGCTGTATTAACTTCCAAATTATCACCTTGTGGTTTCCAAATTATCACCTGCTCACCCAACATGTCAAGTAATTTAGCTTCTAGTGTGTGGCCACTTTTGCTGCATAAATATCAAATTTACAAAATAAACATTAAATGACAATGAAGACTTTTTTCATGTTGTTTATACAATAAAAAATGTTATTGCAGAGTACAGTAAAGACTCTACATATGCTTTTTGGAGCATCTTAGTATTTCAGAACCAAATTTGTTTGAATTGCAGTAAAAACTACAATCTTTTTAATCTGGATCTTCTTTTATTCAATTTGAAATTAGAAGTAGCTTACTTTTTTTTTTTTTTTTAATTGGACCAGTAAACTGAAAAATATAGTCTTCTCAAAAGTCTTTTCCATATTTTTTTCTTCTATCAATCATAATAAAGATATGAAAGTAAAATCGGGCAGGTTGACTGAACTAGGATGTGCAATGCAATTGGGTCTGCACTGAACTTTAATTGGTCAGACGCTGTGTAAAGTATGTAAAGTTCACTACAATAAGCGTATTCTCATTTATTTATTCTGGTACACATCTGCAGAACACATACGCCTAAGGCTTTATTTATAATTTTTCATATATATCTAGTAACAGAGCTTTTAAAAGTCGGTCCAAATGTGAAGGGTTATTGACTTTTTTGAATTTTAGCCCTCTTCATTTATTCACTCAGTTACCACCTGCTAGCAGTCATTCCAGAAGTCTTCTATCACAGGTATTGTACTTGACTGTGAGAACAGTAAAAGCAGTTGAATACTTAGTTAGCAGATCTATTTCTCATAATAGATACATACATGAATAAACATAAAATTCTCATGTTTTCCTATATTTATTCAATTTTTTGATTTTTTTTTTTTTTAATTCATTATTAACTAATTTATGTTTAGGGATTTGTCAGTTATTAGTTGACATTTCCACCTCCACAAACTGATTCAATGGCTGCATCTATCCTACTGTCAAACCATGGTTTGGCTTCAAGTGTTCAACCACTGGCTGTACTGAACTCTTTTGTCCCAAAATAACAGGACTATTTTGAACCGATGCATTGGAAGAGTCTCTGAAAGGTGTCCAGACACATCCTGATACATTGTTTTTCAAACAGAATCTGTAGCCGAAATCCTTCTTTTCCTCTACAAAATAAAAAATATAATTTGGAGTAGGGTAAGAAGCTAGGAGAGGGAAGAGTAAATTAAATTAAAATATTCACGTTTTACATCGGTCTACCTATGTGACCACTTAAGTCAACTTTTATTAACAAGTCACTGGTATCCCATCTGATATTAAAAAATGTATGTGCAATTGTTTAAATATAAACACCTCTTCAGATTTTTTTCAGCATGTGAAGCCTAGAAAGAATTTTTTTTTACTATGAAAAATTAATTTGAAAAATTCTCCTTCTTAGCAAACCATTATATTTTGCAGTGTGTTTCATTGCAAATGGCAGTCAATTTTGAAAAAGACAGAAATGAGCACAGGCACAATAAAAGTAAATGTAACTGATTGGTTACATTATTGTAGTTTGTGTTACCAGATAAAATTTTGATACTAAAATCTAGAGGAAAAAAATATTGAAAATAGATGATGCATATTAATAATAATAACTTAAGTCATCAGATAACCTGATTCAAAGACTTCAAAAGTCAACAACCAGATTTTCATTAATATCAATGGATTTTGGATGCAATCATAAGTATTTTTTTTCTTTTTGTGGTGCTTATTCCCTTCTATATTCATAATTGTAAAAAAAAAATTGTCTATCCTAATATGCATGACTACACATACATACATTGGAGATCTGCAAAGTAAGTATATTTCATAAATTTAATTCTGTATGCAGAAGCCAGTATATTTTCTAATCAAGTTAGCTATTATGACTGAGGACCATATAAGAACCAAGGCACAGAAGGTTAGGCCAGTTTACTTGCCTGTATCTGAACCTTTAAGAAAACAAATTTCTTGCACATCCACAATATAAAACAAAGAAACACTTAGAATCCAACATCATCTAAAATTTTATTCTTTTAAACTAATTTGGAACATAAAATTCTCTTTATTGGCATTTTTAAATGACATGGTGCTGTCATAGTAAGTAGGATAATATTTTAATAATATTTTAACACTACACAGTCACTGTATAACAACATAAGACTAAAAACAGTACCTGGAGTGAGCTAGAACCTCTGCCCCCTACTCCCAGATCACTCTGAACAGCCTGCTGGAATACCAGATATTCTCTGTCTCTTTCTCTCGCTGTGTTTAATTATGGCATGAAATGGAACTGCTTCCACAGGAAAGAGATGATAGCAGAGTGCCTTACAATGTTATAATGAGTAAAGAATCTATGAGGAGTTATGAAAACTGGTTCAGAGTTCATGCAGAGAGAAGAGAGAACAAACTGCTCTGTAAACCCCACCTAGGAGTACCTTGAAGAAAAAGAGTTAGCTGTTTAATTATTTCAAAATGTGGTGTAGGTGCATGTAATTAGGAGAAGGTACTGAAATATGAATATGGAGGTGTATGGCTAGGACTCTGATGTGTTTGACTCTTCCCTCCACATTGTTTAGGTACCTACCTCATAGTTTGAAAGTCCACTGAAGGGTTTGGCTGTTAGAAAAATTACATTTTTTTAATTTCTTCTTTATTTTCTTTTACTTTTTAAAACCACAGTTCTAAGACTTTGTTTATAGAAAGTATTGGAAAAAAAATCATATCACTATGAATGCATTGCTTTGTTTCTACAGCACATCCAGGAGATCCAAGGAACCAAGTCAGTATCAAACTATTGAAAACACCAGGTTAATAATTCATTTGTTTGTCCATGAGGCAGAAATTTTTAGTTGTAATTTCTTGCTAATATATTTGTAAAGTTGCTTAATTAACCAGCACAAAAGTGTAATGATATGACCAAGGATGTTAATAATGCTGATAATTTTTGTGAAAACCCCCTTTTGGTAACATGACTTTGCGTAGCTTTTTTCATGACCAAAAAGAGTGAAGTTTTGTTGTTAACCCTTCAATTTATGTTATGATCCAATTAGGAATCCAAATCAGCTGATTTTCACAGTGCTTTTAAACTTACTTTATCTCAGCTAATATTTCTTCATGACACAGCAGGCAGACAGCAAAAAGCAGAGATGGGGAAATGGTATCAATTACAAAAATAGAGCATAGAAGAAAACCAGATCTCATGTCTTTGTCCTTTATGAAGAATTTTCAATAGCTGCAGACATTTTAGAAGCTGACATTCTAAAATTCTTCCAATACTGTGTAGCTTTTCTCATTTGCTCTGGGCTGAGGCCAATAATCTTATCTTTCTTTTTTTTTTCTTTTTTTTTAAATGTTTTTGTGGCCTTTACATCAGCACAAATGTAGACAATGACAGACAGATTCTATATTTCTCTGCTTATTTGAGCAGCAGTGAGACTACGTGATCCCTTTCCAGCAGAAAAAAGGAAACCCGTAGTCGAAAGTAAATAATGCAAAAGGTATTATTGGTTTATTTTCTTAGGGGATACAGACACATCCAATTATATCACATATGAGCTGCTGACGTCCTTCTAAAAAAATACAAAGTACAAGCCAGAGCAGGAACTGCAAGCTGTATCTGTTAATCTATAACCTTGTCATACAGTATTGTCATTGCTAGTAGAAGTCTGTGAACTTTATACCATGATTGCCAGGCCCAGGACTAGGGTTTGTCAGGTCTGCTCTGTGGGAATCCACCAGTATCCACAACTCTTTATCCACAGGGCTGCTCTCAACACATTCCGCTCCCAGCCTGTATTGATACTGGGGATTGCTCCGACCCAGGTGCAGGACCTTGTACGTGGCTTTGTTGATCTTCATGAGATTCACATTGGCCCACTCCTCAAGCTTGTTAAGTTCCCTCTGGATGGCATCCCTTCCCTCAAGGATATTGACTGCACCACTCAACTTGGTGTCATGCACAAACTTGCTGAGAGTGTCGTTAATGAAGATATTAAATAGTATTGGTCCCAGTACAGACCCTTGAGGGACACCACTCAGTTGTTTCTATTTGGACGTTGAGCCATTGACTGTAACTTTGGAAGCAGCCATCCAGCCAATTCCTTCTCCATCAAATAATTCATACTTCAAATTGATATCTCTGCAATTTAGAGGTGAGAATGCTGTGGATGACCATTATCAAAGGTTTTACAGAAGTCAAGATAGATGACATCAGTTGCTTATCCCTTGTCCGCTGATGCTGTCACTCCATCACAGAAGTGATGTACAGTGGAGAAATACAGGTATCATATGATAGACAGTCCTTGAAAAGTGTGGAAACAGGAATAAGAAGAAATGAGACAAACTTTTCACTAGAGACTTCTTGTGTATAAACAACTTATCCATGATCAGTTAAAGAAATGCAGACCCGGAGCTGGACAAAACTGATTCTGGGTGTAAAAAAGAGAACAGAAAACATGCACATAGCAAGTACAAAAAGTGCCATATATAGCCAATTTGGATGTAACTTGGAGCTGCAGGACACTGAAGAAAGAGCACATAACCAAACATATCAGGAAGAAGAAACTATCAACATGAACATCATATCTGTCTGTCTTGGCAAAGGACTTTAGATACTAACAATTCACAGTAACACCACACACAACACCACCAGAAAAAAACTTAGGATACAGGAGCAGGGGAAGGGTGACCATAATACCAGGAGAAGAAGAAGCAGCAGCTGACAACTGTGTATTTAACAATTTGAGTGAATTATTATTTTTTTTTCCTGTAATAATTACCTGGCTAACAATTATTAAATTTCAATTGTACTAACAATAAAATATTTGCATTATATGTATATGAAGTGTTCTTTCTCTTTGCCCATAAACAAGATTTTGAGTGTAACAACCTATGGAAAAAATATCCATAAGCTTTTCTCATTCTGGCATTAAAATTCTTGGCCATGTTTTTAGAGACTTTTTTTCAGCATCTCTGTTCCTTACAAGGCATGCAAGCGTAGTAGAAAATCTGGGAGTGGGACAATGACTGGATGAGTCAGGAGCACAGGAAAGAATAGCTTTGTTTGCAGGAGGAAGAACCAACACACACGCTGTAGAGATATCAGATAGCTATATAAAGGTTTTTCAGGGATAATTTCACATGTACCTCTGTGCCAGAAAGACTCTTAAGCAAATAACCGGCGCATATCCAGTGAGTTTATTTCTAAAATGAGTTTAGCCTTATACCACATCACTCAAGCGCCTGCACTGGAGTTACTCTTGATTTACGCTGTGGTAACTGAGATTACAGTTAGCTCCAGTGCTTAAAGCAAACATTTAAGAGTTGAGTATGAAGCAATAGATTTAAGTGACATCCAAAATACCATCAGTGTTATGCAACTGGAAAAAGCAACAGTTAACAAGCCCAGTGAAGCAATAATAAACTAGGACTTGACATTCCTCCCTTGTCTCCAGGCTGTTGGCTTGTGCAGTACAGAGCACTAACTGTCCATTCACTGAATTTTGTCAGTCTGATTATCTTTTTTCACCTGCAGGGACTATCCAGTGTAACAAGGCCTTAGAAAAAGATCATCATTCTTTTAGCCTTTTAAAGTAATTGAAGAGACAGCTTCTAGATGGTTTAACCCCAGTGCCCTTTTACAAGATGTATATGTGGATGCTAGTGGGTGTCTGGAGTAGTTTGTTGCTCTTTTATTTTTTTATGTAGCCATATTATAACTCAAAGACCCAAGGTCCCTGAAAAATTGTTACTTCATTGTTCTTTTCCCTGACAGTAATTTTAATGGTTCTATTATTCCCTTCAGTTTCTGTTCCTCTCTACACCTTATTGCACAAGATGGGAAGTAAAAACACATAACAACACTCACTTTACAGTCATCATCTAGCATGGAACATTTATATCTGTTAAATTACACAGTGTCTGTGCCCTGAAATCTAGGCCATAGACCTGATCATAAGCATCTTGATAGACAAAACATTTGCCTACAGGCTATAGTCAGAGTGGCTTTATTAGTTTCCAATTAACAGTGATTCATCCAGGCTATAGCTTTAGTCTGACTTTGATCTCAGTGAATACCTAGTTAACAAGTAATGTCACCCTTGCAGCTTCTGAAGTAGTTTTTTTACTTGCTGTTGCTTTTGTGCTGTTGCTTATCAGGACCTTGGCCACTTGATTTCCTTGCCTACATTTTGTCCTGTCATAGTTTTCTGTAGATAACCCTATTACTGGACCTCGTTTGTTGTTAGCTTGTCTTAAAGACTTCAGCAATGGTTTGCTCACCAAAAGGAAACTGAGCAGTTAGTAGTTAGTTAACAGTTTTACATGCTTGTGTTGTATTTTTATACATCTACTAAACACTGCCACCTGTCCTACAGGTGATTTCTGAAGGACTGTTGTGTGAAAAGGGACAAAGCGGTTTTGGCAGAAAATAAACCGCCTTGCGTTCTAACACTCCTCAGCGAGGTGGGAGGCTAGGTACAGCTAGGTTTAAATTCTGAGTGATGCCCAATTCAGCACTATCAGTCCAGTCGCGGTTAATATGTATTAAACTGTTATGATTTGGATACACTCATAGTGGACTGCACCTTCAATCTAGTCGTGCTCATGAACTAGCACAGCCACTCTCGAGTCTTTGGTCGCGTTCAGTGAGAAACCGAAACGACTAGCTACTTAAACAGTGCAGTTTATTTAAACAACAGATATATAGGTTCTTCGGGTTGCCGGTGATAAATACACTGTCTGCAAAGCACGTGCAAATAAAGATATTGTTAAATATACAAAACGCACGACAAAGTTATAAACAATACAGCCTGGCTATAAATGTAGGAGAGAGATTCTCTAGAGAGATTTCTAAGTTCCCCGAGGAAGCACTCGGTATATTCTTAGTCTTACCCAAAGGCGTCCCTGCGGGTGGGGGAAGAAAGGCTCAGCCCATTGTCTACTGATCCTGGAAATCAGTGATGGAGTTCTCCTCGACTCATTCACTATGGTGTCTTCCCTGATATCCCCCCTCTCTTGGGCTATTTTTATACTATTTTTTATCTTCAAGGTGGAGTTTGAGTGACTTTAGTTATAAATACTTTTATTATGATTGGTGTACTCAAGGAGAAGTGGTCGTACCTTGGAGGTGGGTAGCCTCTGGGATGGAGGTGTGTTTTGGTACATTGTAAGGAGCAAAGTTCACACAAAGGAGAGCATTTCATCAAAATTTGATGAAATGTTGGCTCAGGGTAAGGAGTGGGCAGCTTATCTGTTCCGTAGTACCATCTCGTTCCCATATCTGCTATTCGTCACAAGCCAAGGCCACAGAATGATCACATTCCGTCCCGTCCCTCATGTATCTTTGCAAGCAACCTTATACAGGGAACTGCAGATGTTGCATTCTTCGCATGCCAGCCACGGCTGTATTCTACCTCAGAAGCCTCTTGATTTTATACCTTTCCTTAATGTGTGAACAACGCTGTATTTTTATATTTTTGGCCATTTTAGTAATTATTCCACAAGGACTATGACAGTTCTAGGATAATATGATAGTTCAAGTTAGAAGGGACATCAGAAAATCTCTAGTCCAACTTCCTGCCCAAACCAGGGTGCACAATGATACTTTTGATACCTTCCCCTTATTTTCAACAGTGCTGCAGAATGTATTCATTGGCAGGTAAATTGTGGGTTCATAATAATGACATACCCTGTTCTGTTCAAAGAACTTATTTGCTTTATTGATTGATGCTGAAAACTGAGCTGATGTTTATATGAAGTTGTCTATTATATCCCCAAGTTCTCCCATATCACTATTAATGATTACATCATTTAAATACATGCATTGATTAACCCACTCATGATCGCAGAATCAGAGAGTCATAGAATGGTTTGGGTTGGAAGGGACCTTTCTTATAAGCTCCCTTTCTATATTGAAAGACCACAAAAATGTCTCCCCAGAGCATTCTCTTCTCCAGGCTAAACAGTGCTAACTCTCCTTTTTTTCACAGGAGAAGTGTTCCAACCCCATGATCATTTTTGTGGCCCTCCTGTGGACCCAATCTAACAGGTCCATATCTTTCTTGTACTGGGGACACAGAACTGGATACAGTACTCCAGGTGGGCTCATATGAGAGCAGAGTAGAGGTTAAGAATCACCCCCCTCAGAAGTGATTCTAGTTGTGCTTCTTTTTATACAACCCAAGATATGACTGGCTTTCTGGGCTGCAAGAGCACATTGCCAGCTCTTATCCAATTTTTTGTCCACTGGTATCCACCTACCAGAGAAGTGATCAGAGACATCAATGTCTGCTTTAAGTGATAAAGCTCATTCACCTTCTCCAGGACCAGAGTGATAACCTATAACTCTTTGGAGCCTACTAAACATATGTGAAAGTACTTTGCCGCCTTTATCTTGTTCTCTTCTCAGTTGGAAAGGTCCTTCATAATTCATGGCAATCTAAGTTGTGTCACTTCTGTACCCTTTTGCAGATCATCCTAGAATCATTCAAATGATTCAAAGTTTCAGGAAAGTGATGTTGAATGCCTTTTGTTATTTTAAGGACAGAAAAGGCCTGCGAAAGTGACTGAGCATACAATGGTGGTATTTCACAGGCAACTTCACCAGGCAAATTGAAATTTTATGGGCAATTTCACTAGGTGAACGTAGGGAAATGTGTCTCCAAGGAGTCATAGGAACCTCATATAGCATATGTTTCACAGTGGTTCACAAAATGGGAAAGCAATGGTCATGGGTTCTGCTGGGTAAGTGTGTCTCCGTAATATATCCAATTCCTTGTTTCCTGTACATCCCCCTATAAACACAAAGACTAACAAGTGCCCTGTGGGCAAATCTAGTGCAGAAATACATCCATGTACCATGGGTACCCATGTACATGCCTAATCCATCAAACCTAAGATCTTCCTGGGTATTTTAAACACTATTTGGATAATCAATGGGACTTTGGTATTTTATAGTGTTGCTGTATGTTAAAGAATCTGAATAAAATCTTATCTCATATTCACCATCACACTTCATACAATCACTTCTGATTACCTAGAATCAGTAGCTAGAAAAAATTATGTGCCTCAAATTAATGGCTGGAAAAATACCTATTAGTCTCAACACAATTTCAAGCTTCCCAAAACAAGCAAGACTGGACTGAACGTAACAGAAGTGCTGGTTGTATTTACAGTTAGACTCAATGATCTTAAATGTCTTTTCCAACCTAAATGATTCTACAATTCTTTGATTCTATTTTAATAAATTATCTTCTTGTCAAAATATTAGTGTCTTCCCTATGACCCACAATCATTCTCTCCCTCCTTTCTCAATACTAAGTCAATTGTTTACATGACAACTTAATATTTGGAAAGTTTTAATGTCCTTATCTTTTCCTAATTTTATTTAGCTACTGGAAACAAGAGAACATAATCATATGTCAGTTAATCCCTAGTGAGCTGCAAATAGCATTTTAGGAAAGACTGCAGTGACTAATATTTTGAAAAAGAAGTGTATTTGTGCCTGATATCTTGTAGCTGAAGCAATACAAAGTAATGCTTCATAAAACTTCTAAATAAAGTTAATGAGTTTATACCTGATAATTGTTTGGTCTAATAACTTTAATTATACATCACTATTGGAGGGCAGCAATTTACTGCCTAGTAAATTAGTCCTTATCCTACAGTTCTGTTTGTAAATTTGCCCCCTTAACATAACAGAGTATTACACAGTTATGACAGTCTTGTTAAAGGAACTATTCCTTTCATTTGGGGAACCGACGTTATATGGCATAATTAAATGATTAAAACTGATAATAATTTTATATATAAATTCTACAGGGAATATCAGAAGAACACCTAAAAAAGGTAAAATGTGACTCATGAAAATTATTTTAAGAGGAAGAGGTTTGTAATACATTAATGATGTATTTCATATTTTGCTCTGTGTATTTACTCTTTGTTGCATCTGTTACGGTAGACATAATTTTCTAGGATTAGTGACTTTGTTATGACTATGATACAAGTTAATAATGTTAATACTATTCTGTCTCTGTCTTGACAATAAACGCTTACTCACAACAAAAATTATGAGGTCTGTTTTTCCCTGTAATGTTTTTAATTTATTAATACAAGATTTTGGTAGTTTTAAGTATGTATGTACTCAAATAACTTTAGATTTAGATAGTTTAACAAATTTCAGAATAACTTTTGCTAGTATATCTAGAAACCACAATTATAGGCTGCTCCCTTAATAGTCATTGCATAAAAAATCTATATTGATAAAAGGCCAGATATAGTATTATGTGATTATAATACTCTAAGATATCCTTTTCATTCATACAAACACGTTTAATGTTTTGTAATTGTCATGGTTTAACCCCAGCTGGCAACTAAACACCTTGCAGCCACTCACACACATACACTCCCCCCAACAGTGGAATGGGGAGAAGAATGGGAAAAAAAAGTAAAACTCATGGATTGAGATAAAGACAGTTTAATAGGACAGCAAAGGAAATAATAATAATAATAATATATAATAATAATAATTATCATCATCATCATCTATTATTACAGAATGTGCAAAACAAGTGATGTAAAATGCAACTGCTCATCGCCCTCTGACCGATGCCCATCCACCCATGAGCAGTGATCCTGGATCTCTGCGCTCCAGCCAACCCCCATTTATATACTGATCATGACATCTATGGTATGCAATATTCCTTTGGCCAGCTTGGGTCATTTGGCCTGCCTATGCTTCCTCTCAGCTTCTTTGGGAAGCTGAAAAAGTCTTGACTGCTTAGGAACAACTGAAAATATTAGTGTGTTGTCAACTTTATTCTCATCCTAAATCCAAAATCTAGCAGTGAATCAGCTGCTATAAAAAAAGAATAAAATAGCTCTATCCCAGCCAAAACCAGGACAGTAATAAGGCTAGTTAGGAATCTAACTATCTGTTTGCATGCACATTATATCTTTTCACTTTCCCAGTACCACTGGATGCATGGGACCATGAGTAGTCTCTAAGCAGCATGATGACATTGTACATGTCATTTTCATTGACATCAGCTTATAATTTGAAGCCAGGAGTTATGTAAAACTGGGTATTATCTACTATAGAACAAGAAACTGGCTTTTACATTTTTCTATAGTCCGTGGAAGAGAGTATCTTCTAACACCAAAGTGTTGCATTGCCTGCAGTTGTCTTCTCAGCCAGACAAGTAATTACTTTCTAAGATTCAGTATATTCAACATGATAACAAGCATTTTAAATGCTTCACTGTAATTTTGAAGTTTCAATAAAGTTGGATCGGATTCTTAAAGAAGACTAGACTGATATGCTGAATGCAACAACTGAAGCTCTGGGAACTAAAGATTTTTCCTCCCATTCCTTCCTTTGCGAGTACTATACATGCTTTGTAAGTAGTAAGTTCTTCTAGTTCAGATTATACTGTAGATTCTTATTCTTGTTTTACCACATATCTTTCTTACGGTTTCTAAGTTTTTCTTTTCATTGCTACAAAAGGGAGCTGAGCCAGAATGTTTTTCCCAACCTCTTCAAGTTTTTTTGAGATTTAAGAAATTTCTTATTCTGCAGAAAAAAAGTTTGAAAGGGAATAAGAAATAGTCCAGAAGCCTTTTGAGTAAGTCATATCAGCAGTGAGGATCTTTAACAGGAAAACTGATAACAAAAGCTCTGTTTTGCCTGATACAAACCAGAGCATTTCAATGCTAATCAGCCTACAGAGGCATACTAACCACTGATGTTGAGTGTTGGGGAAAAGGATATGTCCATTTCCTTTGCATCAGAACAGACACAGAAATCTGGATTTCCCATTTATCTTGTGCCTTCCCTAACCACTGGCCTACTGCATTGTAACATTTTGGCTTTGGCAGAGAAATAGATGAGGTTCAGAACGCTTTTAAAAATCTGCGTAATGGCTCCTGTCCAAACTTTAGTGTTCCTTCTTTTGGTAATGTCATCAACAATAGAAACTGATCTGTTTTTGCACTATCTGTAGAATTGTTATTGAAGCTAGATAGGAACTCAGAATAAATCTGTAGAAATACACATATATTCTATTGTAATTTGTGGTATATTGTATTCTTGTGTGGGTTTGGAATAGGAAGGTTTAAGTTGTACTGCCTGAATGATGAATTACCAAAAAGACTTGTTAAAAAAATAAAAATCACTGATAATGCATAATACAGAGCTATGACTATGTACCTCAGGCATACATTTTCTGATGCTTCTTTTTCTCTTAATAAATTTTACTTAACAATGCATTAAAATGTGTCAAGGTTTCTCAGGAGATTAGGATAATAGATCAGCTTTACAAAAGGATACAATTTGTTAAAATATGGATCACAGGTTTTGGAGAGTCTTCCTTTAGAAAACAAATCATGTCCCAGGGCTGTGAGTGCATTCCCCCCAGGGTGGGTCTTTGGTGGTCTGGACTGACAGCCAGCTCAGGCATGTGCAAGTGGCAAGATTTGTGATGCCTCAGCAGAGTTCAGCCCCTCTTCTGTTTGAGGCTTGTTTTCAAATTCAAGATCTCACCCTTGGTCTGTCTGACCAACATGGCAGCTTTGCCTTGAGCCTTGCCTCATATCTCTGACCTGGCCCCCAGACTTTCCTTTCTGTCTTCAGCTTGAACCTGCCCTGCACTACGGGTGCGTAGGGTGAATACTGGGCTCTCGGCTGACCCTGGCTGCTGCCCCCAGAGCTGCCCTGCTCGTCTTGCTCAGCCATGGCAGGACTGCGCCTGCTGGCCTAGTCCCCTCCATAGCTGATATGTTGTGTCTCCTTGGCTTGCAGTCTTCTTTCCTGGCTCTGCTGCTCCTTAGAGTAGCTGTGGGGAAAGTAGAAACAAGTATGCAAGTATAGAAATTAAGAGCCTTATTGCTAGATTTTTCTCCACCCACTTATAAAAACCTAAACCTACATGTAGATAGATTATGCTTATAGCATCAAGATACATAAGGAAAAGAAGGTACATTTAAACATGCCATTACTTAAAATAGTCCTTCTATACTTGTGTAGGGCTTTTCAGCACTGTATATTAAGACAATTTAAAAGTATTGATAATCTGAACACTGGCAAAATAAGACTTCATCAATGATGTAGTTTAGAATAAGAATTGTATTGATATTGCCTCTCTCTATTACTGTTTGCTTCCTAGTATGCATTCCTCCTGAGAGGAGTGTACATGTATGCCTTATAATTAGTTATAAAAAGTATGATTACATGTCTTTTGAAACAATAACACAAACTGTGAAAACAAAACTAGCATTAAATTCTAATCAGCCATGCAACTGGAGAACAAAACTTGAGGTTTTTTCCATCTCTGTTAGTTGGTTTTCTATCGAATATTTTGTCAGCATTTTGTTATTTGCTTACATAATTCTAGCTTGACTAACTTAATTGTAAGCAGCTTTATTTTAAAAATAAAAATGTGTTTTCGGGTTTTCTGGTTTTAGGATAATTTTACAGTAATTTTACCTCACTTAACAAACAAAATTGGTGCACTTTTGAAAAAGGGTTATCAGCTAGGAATTGGTTAGTTCCCACTAATGTCATTCTATTTATATATAAAAAGTGAAGGAGATGATATCTGTAGTCTCAGACTTCTCATTAACTGATCCTGAAGATTTACTAACTGTGAGGGTTGTTGCTGGCTTCTTTAAGCATGCAATCAATAAAAGAGGGAATTCTTAGTTTTATGTTTTAATTTTAAATCCTCCTATTAGTTTAAAATCCATGCATTTACTTGAAATTGATATTTGCATAATTAAAAATCTTAATTCAAAGAAGAATCTGTCCAGACCATCTGAAATATGGTTACTATGAGTCCTATAGAAATAAATGACATATAACACCATTCCATGAGCTGTTTTTTAATTCAGAAGAATATTAATTCTGTAATATAAATAAAATCTAGAAATGCAATATTCATTTGTATTTTCAGATGAAGGTCTAAGATTCTTCTACGGACTATAGTAAGACATTCAAGCAATAAGAAAGCTGAATGAATGTAAAATGTACTGGCACCAGAAATTTGCCCACAAAAACTATTTGCTGTGCAAATTCACTATATGATAGGCAGTTTTCTCTGTTACTTCATTATTGCCTTTCTCTTTTAAACATGGTTTGGACCATCCACGCATACATTTAATGCTTGGTTGGTAAGACAACTGACAGAAAGGGATACTGTGGATCTTCTGACTGATATGAAAAGCAATGTGAGGTTAAGACACCTGTTCTTCCATATCTCTTCTTTCACATCAAAAGTTTTTGTTGTTTTTTGTTTTTGTTTTTTTTTAATTTACAATCTTAGGGCCTATTAAAAATACTGTAAGCTGTTGTGCTCATTAATTGGAAATAATTAAGAAGGAAAAGGGTGTAGGTGTACTTGTTGATGAAAGCAGATCACATAGCCAGAATACTCCAAGACAGATACTTTGATTAAGAATTGAGAGATATTACTTTTTTACAAATGGGACAGTGGAGAACTCATTTGAAATTCTGCATACAGCTCTGTTCTCTGTGGTCATGAAGATGAACTGAACTGGAACAAGTGGAGAGAAATATAAGCAGGATGATTAGGAAAATGGAAAACCTGTCTCATAAGCGGATACTAGCAAAAAAAGAGAAGGATAAGAAGGGACAAAATTCTTGTCTATAATTAGCCATTACCTTAATAATGTAGTAATAAATCTTATGACTTAAAACCATACTAGAAACCTTAGGAAGCGGCTCTGTAAAATACTCTACTTCGAACATCATCTGCCTGCAATATCTTAGATTTTCTACAATTTTTTTTTTTTTCTATTCCACATATCTGGTTAAAATGTTGTATTTGATAACAATGTTGCTGAAATATATTGTATCTACATATTTTCTCTGTCTCTTAAGTCCCCTTTACGATCTTGTTTTGAAAAGAAAAAAAGGTAAAACTGTCTGAATGCAAGCCTGGGTATATTATTTATGATTTGCTGTAACTGATGGTCAAAGATGAGCATTATGGAAAAAAAAAAAACTTCACTTCACTAAAAGCTCTCCACTTACTCTGTCTGCGTCAGCACATCAATATTAGTTATTCATGTGCAAATCCTCTATATTTCAAGCATTAAAGTTGCATTGTCCTTTGTTTTAAAGATGTTGGATAAAATGAATCTTTTCTAAACATACAAAGGAATACAAAGGAATGACATCATCCAAAGCAAGGGAAGTCAGTTGTTACAAGTCAATTTCTTCATGAGATGTTACTGTTTAATTAGCAGTATAGCACTGAATCAAAATTTTCACTAACTCCCCAAACCAGATTTAAAGTGGTTTACATTTTCAGGAATGGAAAGTCTTATTCCACAAACTTTTTATCTATTTGCTTACCAATTCTTAGATTATAGTTTTCATTTGAATTAAAGAACAGGGATTTTTTTAATGAGTAATGTATCAGTACTTATTAATATTTTTAAAGTCAAGCCAACTCTGGGGCTCAGGTGAGTCTGTTTGCCTCCCCAGTCTGTTTGCTGCTGTTCCCCTCTGGATGTCCAGACAGTAGCAAGTCTGAGCATGTAGTCCAAAAATATAGATACACATGCACGCAATGCACAGAGGTCCTGCTACACAGATGACACAGAGAGCAGTGCTCTTCCTGGTATGCACATAAACCCCAGCAGCACTCACAAAGACATGAACACCGCCAAATCCTGTTCCTTTTCCTCAACTCACCAGGGCATGAGTTCCTCCGTTAGCACTCCCCCCACCCCCAAAACTCTCAAAATCCACTGACACATGTACGTCTGCAGGTCCCTCAAACCCTGGTCAGTTTGTCCCAATCACATCTGTCCAGAGTCCTTGCCCATGCCCTGGGCTCTCTTTGTCCAGCCTTCAGTCCTGACTCTTGCATTTTCCAGACTCTTGTCTCTTCACACTTGCTGGCCGGTTCAGCTTGAGGATAAGTAGCGAATCACACACACAAACTCCTACGCGCACCCACACACATATACATGTCCACAGAATGGAGCTGATTGAATCTCTTCAAGTCTGTGCTGTACTGTTTTCTTCAAAGACCCAAGTGTTAGTGACCTAAAAGCTCTGGTCTTTGTTATTTTCCCACAAATCCACTCTTCATTATGATTTGTGTATCTCGATTTTTAATTTATTATTATACTTGTTTCTTGCTTTTGCCTTTATTGTTAAGGATATCACAAAGATATCCTTATAAACCATACTCTTACAAATATATCACTAGATATTTATTTTAGCTTGAAAGTACTCATCATAGTCAAATCAGCTGCAGAGTGATTTTAGAGAGCAGTGCTACCTAAGACTCTCAGAGGATGCAATGACATGTTTTTATCTGTTGAAAAAGGGTGAAAACTGAAACTTGGAAGCCAAATGGCTGCTAGAGTAGACAGAATAATTTTCTGTATCTCTGAGGACTGGTTTAAGTAATTACTTCTTTTAAAAAAATAAAGCCTGTCAGAAAAAAAAAAAAAAAAGCATCTGGCTGCTACAGATCCAATTTAAAAGCATTGCAAAATAATTAATGTATCAGATTTTTGGACATCCTGTTCTTGTTGATAGTTGTACAAGAGAGAAAGAACTGTACATAGTGATGATCATACAGGAAAAGCTAGTAAGCTAATACTCTATTAAGAGGTTGATCTCATTTATTTCCCAGACAGAGACTTTGAATTCACTGCACAAAGAGAAACATCTGCTTTAGTCTAACAAAAGAATGTGCTAAATAACTTGCAAAATCAGTGAGTACTTGTACATCTTATGCTGTAACATGCTTACTCTTAAGCGGCATTTTTATATTAGCCTCCTGAAGTACTCTTACTACTAAACTGAAAAGAGAGGTTATGTTACTAAATGGAAAAAAGCTTTTGCTTTATCAACTGTATCAACAATTGGATTTGTAAATTCTTGTTTTGACAAAAGACTAGAATGTATATAGCCAAGCTAATGTTTTCTTCTGCATGTAAAGCTGTTCTATGTAGTAACATCCATCTTCTCCCTGAATTTCCTATATATAGTCATAAGTAAAATTTTACAAATCTACAAAGTTTTTCCTAAGATGTTAGCAGGGACAGAATTTCACCCAGGGATCATTACTTGTTTTAAAAGGATCCTTGGCCCCGAGGTTTGATTTTCTTTTTTTTTTCCCCTCCAGTACTATAAATTGTGTTCTTTGATATTTTAAACTGGTCAGTTATTGTGCACTGTAGTGTAAATGAAAACAACTTTGTGATTCATTAAGTCAACTAAGAGTGAAGGTGCAAGAGAAGAACTGAAAGACTTCTGCAAACATGTTAAAAAGTTGCAAAAGTTTCATGGTGATGTGATTTTTAAACTATTGAATCAGGATTGAAGAAAAACTTCTATTTGTGTTTTAACTGAGTTTATGTCAATTACCATAATGATTTGGAACTTAGTTTAAGTTAAAAGAAAATAAACAACTTTTCAATTCCAATAAGTACTGATGCAAACATCAAATAAGCAAAGCTTGGTAGACTTACCTTAGTTTTTATCCTGTCTTTTGTCTTTGACTTTGTCTTCTGCCCTTCCTACAACCACAATCACAAGGCTCATGTAACTCTCAGTCCCTAAACTCAGATGTCCCCTTCTGTATTTGTCCAGTTTCTTCATCCTTGTTATCCAGCTTCATTATCCTTGTCCTGTCTGCTTTTCATCATCCTTTTCTAGTCTTTCACATTACTGATACCAAAGTAACTGTGAATCTTCTCCAATAATCTGCAATATTGTTTCAAGGAATAAGTATAATCCTTCCAGTGATGCTTTTTATTGTCTGTGTTTTTAATGTATGTCGTTTACTTACCTAACCTTGTCAATCGATATAAATACTTTGCGCTGTTGATGGCACTAGTTGGGTCTCATAATCCCAACGAAAATCCCATTTGAAGTTATTGGGATGTGTAGTTTTATACAAAATCTTACTTCTCAATAAAGTAGCTGATTAGTGAGGGGTTACATAATGACATATCAACTTGTTTTGTGGAATAAATAATAAAACAAATAATTTAAAGGCAAATAATTTATTCAAATGTGGTTTCAATGGATTTGTTTATTGATAGTCTTTATTTATTCAGGGCTAAAGCATAAACTGTCTCTTTCATAAATGAGAAATCCGCATAAGTGACAAATACCGATGAACAGACATGAAAGAGGAACACTGACTGAGAAGTATACTCTAGGGCTTTATGATACATAACATTGATTGAAGCTTCCCTATGATTAGAAGATGACAGAGCGCTCCAATGAGCTTGATGATGCCTAGAAAAAAAGGACTTTACACTGCAAGAAATACTAACAAAGAGTTTCTGGAGAAGAAAGCAAAACAATATTTTTTGCAGTCTACAGGTGTTAGTGAAAGTCTACTTGCAAATTTTCAAAGTTTGCATGAACAGGAGAACCAGAAGTTGAACATTGACAAAGTTAAATGACATCAAAGGAAGTAAAGAAAACAATACTAGGAGATAGAAGAATCAGGAAGACAAAAGAAAAAGTAACAAGGCAAGAAGTTGCACTTTTCAAAAGCTTTCAACACTACCTCTTGTCTACAAGTAGGGAGGTTAATCAGTGTTTTTTTCTACCTGATTCTAGTGAGACTTGTTAACCATAACACTGAATATATTTGCATCTGTATATCTCAGTATCACCCTTTAATTTTTTTTAAAAATTTTTCAGCAAATACAGGTAGGATAATATGCCACATTAAAGTGCTGAATTTTATGTTTACAATACTATACTTGACGTAGTAGTATCTTCAAAAATATTGCTGTATCTTAATACACCAATGTATGCAAAACATTATATTATCCAAGAGGACAAAGAGGCAACATGAGATTTACCATGAGATGTTTATGTTCAAAGTAAATGTATAATCACATTTACTGCAATTTTAAGCACACAGTCTCATAGCCTTAGATCACTCTACTTTTTAATCATTCTGTATTGTTGATAATGAAAGTTCTATTATTGGCAATGCTACTTAGGGTTTGCAGTGACAAATGAATGTGCGTTCCACACAGAATAAGATAACCTACAAAGCTGAAAGTCTTGAGCTTGCAAAGACTAAACCAGCTCTAACTTTTCAGAAGAGAATGGATTATACCCTAGTCTCAATGGTATGGATGTTTTTCTGGTTGCATTAATACTGGGTTTTCTCACACTGCTTTCTCTTTGCATAAAAGTCTTTATTCTTGTTATCTGTTTGTACCATACATAACAGGAAGGACTTGAAGTCATGTAGCTGCTGCTAGAATACAATAAATAAAGCAGCACCAATTGGCAGTAACTCTGAACCAACGATGAGAGGTCAACACACTAGGGGAGATGTATCCAGTTGTGGATCATTGCTATGATGTCTTTTTAGTTGGTTGTTAGACAGTTTGATTCAAATTACTGTAACCCTAAACATTTATTCAGACAAAATCCTTTAAAGCAATTTATTCTAATATGGGCTTTAGCTCCCATGTTGTTAGACTAAATCATTTCTGGCTACTCTCTTAAAAGATGCATGCAATTGAAACAAACTTTAGCCCAATTAGTGCTTTAATGGCTCCTTTCCTTCAAGCTATTAAGCAAAATTAATTCAACTAAAACCTCCAAACAAAACAAACCTCCAAAGAAAGCAGCCTGTTCGACAAAAAACCTCAAAGTACTAATACAATCACAAGATTTTATTAATTACTGAACAGAAAGTTGGTTCTGTTTTACCTCAAACCAGGACAACAGTGTAGGAAATCATGCCATGGAGAAGGGATGTTTCTTTTGCCTGGACTAGTAGGCAATGAGTTAAAACATAATTCATTTTCACCTATACAGGAAACCAGCCATAGATGCCTACAGAAAAACAAACAAACAAACAAACAAACAAACAAACAAACAAACCACAAAACCACAAACATTTAAGAAACTCATTAAATGAAGAAGCAGATAGATATCCTATCCATCATATGTTTCTGATCATGTCTCAAAACACTTAATTTCTAGCTAACTTATCATGCCAATGAAAAAACACTCACACAAGAATACTCCATATCAATCTACACCCATTAAAAAAAGAAACAAAATGAACAAGAAACAAAATACCTCACATCATCACAAGTTCACAATTATATAAATACTTTACACTCCATTAATTTGCCTTAGTGGTAGTGTCCTTTGGCGGTTATATCTGTGAGGACTCTATCTTTCATTTGAGTTTACACAGGAAGACCTTTTTCATTTAAAAGAACATAGTAAAAGAATTGGGGACTAATGTAAAGCACATTACAGGAGCAAAACAAAGCCTGCAATGTCTAGTGTGTATGCCAGCAATGAGGAGAATCTAATCATTCAAGTCACAGTATTTTGATATTGTCATGATAGAAGCTGATAAAACCCTTCTGACCAATCTTTTAATTTTGAAGCTGTTGGTATTCTAGTCATCATGTATAAAACCTCTTTTCATCTGCCCCATGCTACAACGATCCTCACCAGACTCTTTCAAAAGGAAAGCAACTCTTTCAGTGCCACTTTCCTCTCTTTTTTTTGTATGCATAAAGGATGTAAGCTTACACCTACAGGTTTTCGACAAAAGAGCTTGATTTTCTCTGTGATATTTTGAGCACAAATGACTGTTTCCTCTCCGTAGTCAATACAATAACCTTTACCACCAGCAAACCTCTGTTTCAGATTTTGCTTCTAACAATATGAGCTTCTCATGATTTGCATCCACATATCGCTATGAAATCTTAAAGTTCAGTGAGGCTTTTTGCCCATGCCACTGAATGACTGAAACTGTATGGCAATAAAATAACAAATAGCATTGGAAAATTAAATATGACCAATTAATCCTGAGATTTTAACTCAATTAACTAAGCCTAATGATATTTCTGATATAAGAGAGTAATTGACTTACAAATGTTTATCTTTTATTAGTTTAAAGTTATAATACATATAATATATTTTAGCATTCACAGTCTTAAGATTGGACCTGAAAGCTCAACTTATTTTAGTAAAATGTTTTTTTTTTCCTCTCTCAATTACTTACGCAAAATATGGAGAGTATTTGTAGCAGTCAAGGAAAGTAAAGAATGGTGCAGTATTAATACCATACTGCTAAGAAAATTCCAGCTAAGAAGATCTATGTCTGGGAAAATGTCTCAGGAGAAGCAGTGAAATCCAGTGAATTAAGGTACATAAGAATAGAATCTCTAAACAAAGCACTTGAACGTATACAGGAGGAAACCTTACTGAAAGAAATATGACAAGGATCTATTTTACATGTTTTTGAATTGACTCATATCACTTAAATAAATATTAGTACGGTGCTTTATTGACAAATTCTGTATGGCAATTAGATAAAGGATCAGCAACAGTGGCTACATGGTAGATGGCACAGCTGGGTGGATAACTTATTTCTCATTTTAGCATATACAGATAATGTTTAAATAGCGGGAACTCCTATTGTTTTTTAAACAAGTTTCAACACATATATTTCATAGCCACAGTCAGTTATTTGGATTGAATTAATTTGCAGGCAAAATAGCTTGTCCATTACTCTCATTCTTTTCTTTATTTAAAATATCAAACATTGGAACAGACTACCCAAGGAAGTGGTTGAATCACCATCCCTGGAGGTATTTATAAGATGGTAGACATGGTGCTCTAGGGATATGGTTTAGTGGTGGACTTGGCAGTGTTAGGTTAACAGCTGGACTCGATGATCTTAAAGATTCCTTCCAACCTGGACTATTCTACGATTCTATGATCCTATATTGCTAGAACATTAGGCTCAGCTCTGCTGATTTGCTTTCACCAAAGAGCTTCTTTTGTTCCAACAATCTGGGAGCTTTATTAAGGGATTCCTTTAATTATTCATCTGCATGCAACAACTAAGTTTCATGTCATTTGAGCCATCTAAAAGCCAAATTTGCAAGGCTTGGCAAATAATCCAACACCCTGTGAGGGACATTTTTCTCTAGATCGGGTTCCTTATACCCAATGTATTTAATCTACCCTGTTTCAGTTTAAAATTGTTACCCCTTGTCCTCTCAATACAGGCTTTGGTAAGAAGTCTTTCTCCTTCTTTCTTATAAGCCCCCTTTATATATTGAAAGGCCACAACAAGGCCTACTGGGAACTTCTCCAAGCTGAATAACTGCAAATCTTTCAGCCTTTCTTTATAGGAGAAGTGTTCCATCCCTCTGACCATTTTTGTGGCGTCTTCTGGACCTACTCTAAAAGGTCCATGTCTTTCTTCTTCTGGGGACCCCAGAACTGGTGGCCCCCAGCAGGTGGGGTCTCAAGAGAGCAGAGTAGAGGAGGAGAATCACCTCTCTTGACCTCTTCTTTTTATGCAGCCCAATATATGCTTAGCTTTCTGGGCTGCAAAAACACATAGCTGGCTCATGTCCAATTTTTCATCCACCTGTGTCCCCAAGACCTTCTTCACAGGGCTGCTTTCAATCCTTTTATTCCCCAGTCTGTACTGACACTGGGGATGCCCTGACCCAGGTGCAGGACCTTGCACTTGCCCTTGTTGGACTTCGTGGCATTCATATTGGCCCAGTTCTCAAGCCTGTCAAGGTCCTTGTGGATAGTACCCCTTCCCACTAGCAAATCAGGAGCACCACTCAGCTTGGTGCCGTGTGCAAACTTGCTGTGGTGCACTCAGTCCCCACCACCTATGTCACTGATGAAGATACTGAACAATATCAGTCCCAATACAGATCCCTGAGCAACACCACCGGTAACTGATTTCCATTTGGACGCTGAGACATTGACTGTAACTCTCTGGATGCAACCATCCAGCCGAATCATTATCCATATAATAGTCCATCCCTCTAACTCATATCCCTCAAATTTAGGGACAAGGATGTTGTAGGGGACCATATCAAAAACCTTAAAGATGTCTAGGTAGGTGACATCCGTAGGTCGTCCCTTGTTCACTGATGCATTCACTCCATCGTAGAAAGCCATTAAGTTAGTCAGGCATGATTTGCCCTTAGTGAAGCCATGTTGGCTGTCAATGATAACCTCCTCATTTTCCATGTGTTTCAGTAGAGTTTCCAGGAGGATCTGCTCCATGATCTTGCTGGGCACAGAGGTCAGGGTGACTGGCCTGTAGTTCCCTGGGTTTTCCTTTTTTCTGTTTTTGAAAATGGGGGTTATGTTTCCCCTTTTCTAGTCAGCGGGAACTTCACCAGACTGCCTGAGTTCTCAAATATGATGGACAGTGGCTTAGCATCTTCATCCACCAGTTCCCTCAGGACCCATGGATGCACGTCTTCAGGTCCCATGGATTAGTACACCTTCAGGTTCCTTAGATTTAATTAGGAAAGCTTCAGCATTCCTAACCTGACCCCTGGCTACTAGGACAATTTCTCTGTATTCCTCCCAGGCTACATGTCCTTGCTTCCACCCTCTGTAGGCTTCCTTTTTCTGTTTCATTTCTCCAGAAGCCCCTTGTTCATCCATGCAGGTTTCCTGGTGTTTTTGCTTGACTCCCTTTTAGTTGAGATGCATCACTCCTGAGCTTGGAGGAGGTGATCCTTGAATATTAACCAGCTTTCTTGGGCCCCTCTTCCCTCCAGGCTTTATCCCATGGTACTCCACCAAGCAGATCCCTGAAGAGGCCAAATTCTGCTCCTCTAAAGTACAGGGTAGCAAATTTACTGTACACCCTCCTTGCTGCCCTGAGGATCTTGAATGCCACCGTCTCATGGTCACTGCAGCCAAGACTGCCCCTGAGCTTCACGTTTCCCACCAGCCCCTTCTTGTTGGTGAGAACAAAGCCCAACATTGCACCTCTCCTCGTTGTCTCTTCCATCACTTGGACAATGAAGCATCAATGCTTTCTAAGAACCTCCTGGATTGCTTGTGTCTTGTTGTGTTTTCCCTCCATCAGGGTGGCTGAAGTTCCCCATGAGAACCAGGGTTTGTGAATGTGAGGCTGCTTCCATCTGTCTGTAGAGCGCCTCATCCACTTAGGTTTTCCTGGTCAGGTGGCCTGTAGCAGATCCCCACTGCAACATCACCTGTCCCTGTGTTCCCTTTAATCCTGACCCGTTAGTTCTTGGTTGGCTTCTCATCCATCCCCAGGCAGAGCTCCATGCACTCCAGCTGGTCATTAACATAAAGGGTAACACTCCCTCCTTTTCTCCCCTACCTGTCCTTCCTGAAGAGCTTGTATCCTTCTATTCCAACACTCCAGTCATAGAAGCCATCCCACCATGTCTCTGTGATGCCAATAAGATCATAGCCGTGCGGGCATGCACACATCTTTAACTCCTCCTCTTTGTTTCCTATACTATGTGTATTTTTTCATAGAGGCATTTGAGTTGGGCCCCCAGTGAAGCTGGCTTATTGCCAGAATTCCTTTGTGCTGCACTCCAGGTGCTCTCCTACTGACCTGTGTTCGTTTTCCAGGCTCTGGGCATCTACTGCTTGTTCTGCCATCAAACTAGTAAGAGTGGGATGGACTGAGGTTCCCCTCCTCCAGCGGCTTTATTTTAAAGCCTTCTTCACCAGTTGGCAAGCCTATGACCAAAGCCTATCCCCTTCCTTGATAGATGGATCCCACCTGCCCCCAGTAGATGTGGTTTCTCAGAGTCTTACGGTCTAAATAGCCAAATCCCAGCACAGTCCTCCAGTCATTTGTTGACTCAATGGATTTGACTGGTCTTTTCAAACCCCTTCCCTTTGACTTGTAGGCTTGATGAAAAAGCTACCCACATTCCAGAATGCTTTACTGCCACTCCCAGGGCTCTGTAATCCTTGATACTCCTCAGACTGCTCCTGGCAGTATCACTGATGTTCACATGAAACTAAAGCAGTGAATAGTCAGTGGACTATACAAGGCTTGATAGTGTCTCAGTGACATCCCTGATACAAGCCCCCATTAAGCCGCCACCTCCCTAGACAGAGTGTCAGGTCAGCAAATTGGTGCCTCCGTACCTTTCAGGAGAGAGTCCCCTACTACTATCACCTGTCGCTTTTCTTAGTTTGACTGGTTGTTATATGGGGACCAGATTGGGCTGCCTTACTCAGCTCCAGTATCTCTCCTGGTGTGACTGGTCTCACCTCTTCAGTCTGCAGAGCGGTGAAGTGATTCTGCAAGGGCATCTCAGGCTTTGGGGGAAGTCTGTTCCCCCTGCTGGTCCTTGTAGTTGCAAGCTTCCATTCTTCTGCATTAAGAAGCTGTGGGAAGAGCAATTGCCAGTGAAATCTGAGTCAAAAAAACCCCTCTTGAGTACCTCAGCCTTCTCCATGTCAGCTGACATCATATTCCCAGTCTCATTTTTCAGGGAGTTATGAATTCCTTTTTCTTCCTTTTCTGACTAATGCACCTGCAGGAACCCTTATTATTACTCTTCACATTCATAGGAATGTGGAAAAGACAGACTTCTCCATAGGATGAGGTATTCTTCCTGTTTTACACAATTCTTTTGTCATTAACTACTGAGGAAAAAATTCTGGTGAGGTTAGGTTTGATTCCTGGTTTAGACCCTCAAACTTATTGTTGTTTTTTCTTTCTACCTGTCAAGGTCCCTAAATGACAGCACAACCATGTGGTGCATCAACCATTCCTCTTCATATTGTCTGCAAACTCGTTGAGGGTGCTCTCTGCCCCGTTGTTCAGATCTTTAATGAACATGTTAAACAATTGCCCTGGTTCCGGCCGGGACAGGGTTAATTCTCCCTGGGCTTCGGCAGGGACACAAGTATTCCATCCTATGTGAGCCATGCCCACTCTGAGCTGCCGGGGGAGGGGACAGGAAGTCACTGCTTGGAGCAGGCGGAGGCGCCCCGGGTCTGGTTGGTGAGCGGCGGTGAGCGGCTGTTCCGTAATCGTGTTTGTATATTCCTCTATCTGTGTTGTTGTTTTCTTGTTACTTTGCTGTTCTGTTAAATCGCCTTTGTTTCAACCCAAGAGTTTTGCCTTTTTCTTCCAATTCTTCCCGTATTGAGAAAGCCCAAGCGATTGGCACGTGGTTCTTTGTTGCCGTCTGAGGCCAAACCACGACAACAATATTGGCCCCAGTGTTGACCCCTGAGGTACACCGCGAGCGACTGGCCTCCAGCTGGACTTTGTCTCACTGATCACAACCCTTTGAAGCCTGACAGTTCAGTCAGTTTTCTGTCCACCTTTCTGTCTGCTTATCTAGCCCTTACTTCATCAGCTTGCCTATGAGGATGTTATGGCAGACAACAGCAAAAAAAACATCCATTGTTCTCCCCTCATCCACCAAGCCAGACATCTCATATCAGGCTATCTGGTTGGTTAAGCACAACCTCACCTTTATAAATCCTGATCACCTTCATATGTTCAATGTGTTTGGAAATGGTTTCCAGGAAGATCTGCTCCACCACCTCCCCTGTCACTGATGTGAGGCTGACCAACTTGTAGTTCCCCAGACCCTCCTCCTCCTCCTCCTTGGCCTTCTTGAAGATAGGAGTGATGTTTGGTTCACTCCACCTATGGGCAGCATGCATAGAAAAAGATTACGGCAGTCTCTACCTCATACAGTCCTCTAACACTATTAAAACAAATCTCAAGTCCTGAAACATCTCCAGGTGGTGCAGAGTGTTGTGGCCTTGTAGTCATGCTATTAAAAATCCCAGTGCAGTATCCATTACACTGCCCTCACATTACATTAGAAACACCAAATGAAGAAAAGTCACCAAAGAAACATAATAATCTTTCAAAACCAGTGAGTTTCACTAAATTCCAGGGGTGGAAAAAATCTTGTGCTCTGCTGTGGATGCTTCTAACAGTATAGACACAGATTCATATTAAGAGAAACTGTGTCATGACAACTGAATCAGATAAGCATAAATTAAAGCAGTCCTGAATTTCTCTGATAATTCTGAATGGCAAAACTCAGGTTTTTTTATTTCCAATTGAAATAATCTATGCATTACAATTGGACACATGTTGCAAGTTTTAATGGTAAGACATGACCCACTGAGACAACTTCTCAGAAAATTTAGTGTATTTTCTGTCACTTGAAGCCTTTAAGACTTTCCTGAAGGTAGGGAATGTCCTCATTGAATGTATTTGATAAATAAAATATTTGATGTGAATTTTTGGCCCATGTTATACATAAAACTGGATTATATGATCATAATAGAACTTTTCATAGTAAATTTTATTATTTTAATTATTTTAAACTCTTGGAAATATGTAACAATGCTTATCTACACTTATTTAAATTCTCCACTTGTTTTAAACATTACATTTGACATAAAGGTATTTGTCCCACTCCACGGTCTAGTGCAACAGCTGTCCCTTTTTTTCACCAAAGTTTTCCAGTTATTCCTGGTAAATCCGTTCTCCTTTGAAGTTTCATGATCATCTAACAATCTTCAATAGTTTCTTACTAAAATGAATCAATTATTGCAGAATTTAGGTGTCTATTTTAGTCTAATATAATGTGGGTCAGATTTCCCCAGTTAACTTTTTAATAACTCAGTTCAGAACCTGATTTTTGTAATGGTATTGTAAGTTTTAGAGATGGAAAAGACATAACTCAAAGCTGTTTTCCCTTGCCTTAATTTTCTGTAATAGCCTTGCTTAAAAGTTCCGGCTCTCTGACCAACTAATAAACACCTGAATCAGACATGAGGCCTGATCAGCCCAGCTCTTTTCTAGTAGAATGTAATAGCAGGAGTCCCCCAGTTTTTCCTCCTGATCAGAGGTATCATTATTATTAACTCAATTATTAGCATGTCTAAAAAATGTAATTGATAGACATGTCATTAAGAACAATAACGATAACAATAATAATAACAACCACAACAGCAAAAACGACATATATATTTACCAGCTTTATAGTGTGAAAGTAATTTGAGAGTAGTCCAATAAAAGTTGTATAGAAACTAATAAACACCTTTGGCCTCAAAATTTATTGTTCTAGAATATGGTATTGCCTCATAAACAAGAAACACCCTCAAATTGTGATAATAAACTCTGTCACTTACTATGAATAGAATGCTAAAACCTCTAGACTAGTGCAAAGTAAAATGAAGCATAAATTCATTCCTTTTGTGGTTTGGCTTGTGCTTTTTGTATTTCTGAAGAGAAAAATCTGTGCACCAACCACCAATTATTATTGGAGCATTGCTAATTTGCATATCTAATTTCAAGTTGCACTAATTACCTTTGAAAATGCCAAGCTTGTTTATTAGTCATTTCTTATTTTCCTGAAGGAAGAGTCTATTTACACAGAAGCATTCTCCATAACCGAAAAATCATTATCCTGGGACCTAAGAAAAAAAAATAAACCATTTAAAATATGGCAAGGTACAGCTTTTTTGTCTTATATAATGAAATTCTACAATTAAGTTAACAAATGCCTCCAGGCATTTTGAACAGGGGTGCTGTTTCTATTAAGTTTTTCATCTGCTTTAAGTATAACAATTTTGAATATTTGGATTGCTTTGGAAGCAGTAAATATTTTTCTTTATAAATTTTTACATGTATGTGTCACATGTAGTGGTATAGCTCCAGACAAAAAGCATTATGAAGTTTTAATTCATGTGTGCCTATTTATTTTGAAAATAAATAGTATAATCACTAAAATGTCTCAGTCATGAAAAAAACTTCCATAACTACTGTCGGGGTTTTGGCCCAATTGGCCAATGGCTGGCAACGGATGCTCTCCCCCCATCTCTTGCACACAGAGAGGAGGGGGAGAGATAAAGAGATTTATGAGCTTAGAAGAAACTAAATTACTTTAATGAAATATTAATAATAAAATAAAAAGGAAATAATGAAATAGATATAGTATACACAGAACCGCATTAAGCTCCCAGGATGATGTCACCAGCAGTCACTGGGGAAGTCCCAGACTGGACTCAGCGACAGATGGGAACTGGATTCCAGAGCTGGAGTCGGGAGCCCACAGATCAGGATCAAAGGCAAGTGAACAGACAGTGTCCTCCTCGGACATTGGCCATTGAAGAAAAAGAGCTGACCCTTTGATCCCTCAGCTTTTATACTGAGCTTGGGGCAGATGGGATGGAATACGCTGTTGGTCAATTTTTGGTCACCTGTCCTGTCCGCATCTCCCCGCAGGTGGTACCCCTCTATGTTTTTCCACTTCTGACCCTCCAATGGGGCAAATAAAGTTAGCTGGCCTTGGTTATTATAGCAAACAGTGTGAGTCTCTCTGCATACCATTCCTTGGCATGAACTATAAACATAGGTCTTATCACTCTGAGAACGAACAGTTTTCTACACAATATGCTCTTTATTTCAGAAAGTTAGAAGAGGCCTAGCTAAGAAGTAAAATTACTGAACAGAAAGTTGGTTCTGTTCTACCTCAAACCAGGACAACTACCCTCTGTGGTTAAATAGAATCACTTTAGTTATTTATGTCCTTAAACGCCCAACTATAATAAAGTGAGTTTTACTATGCCTACAATAGAAATAATTTAATGCTTAAGGTTTGATTTTATCTGTGATAAGATATAAACTGCCAAATTTAATACTGCTGTTAATATACTAGACTCTAATATGTAAATAGAAACAACTGTGAAAATAGGGAAGTAAAACATTTAATAGACAGCGTTATTCTTTTTAATCAAATTTAAATAAGGGCAATAATGAAATTTTAGGGGAATCTAGAGAGCTTGATGCTACACCATACTTTTCCATGGAAATTTTGAAAATTCACTTTCTAATTGTTGTAAGATCATAAAATAGAAAATTCTGCCCGGGTGTTTAAAACTGTGAACAACAGGAAGCAAAATGAGGACAGTTTTGGTGGAGGGTTTTAATGTTTAGCTTTGCAGAAAATTCAGAACAGATATAGAATCCCATCCTTACTCACCAGTGCCATTTGGTGCATGGTAGGTTAACAAGGAGTATATTTTAGAAATGGTGGTGGTAGCAACTGGTTTTAATTGTGTTTTTTTTTGCTCCATATTCTTAAAGCAGGTTATTCAGTCTTTTTCTCATTCACATTCTTATAAGAAAAAGAAAGAAAGAGAGAAAGGAAGAAAGAAAGGAAAAAAGAAAGGAAAAAGAGAGAACAAAAGAAAGCAAGCGAACTCAAGACCAGTTCTTTCTTTTATAACATGAAGATTACACAGTTAAGAACTCAAATTCAAAGAACAACAAAATTTAGGTAAGAAGCATGAAAAAAAGTATAGCGGATGCACCTGTTATCAAAGGACAAATATATAAATGTCCTGATTTATGAATGCAAGTAGCCTTAATATTTAATTTAATCTTATTCTCTGTTTATATGTATGAAATATAAGGGGTAACATAAAAATTTCATTATTCATCAATCTATGGTGATTGTGATATCAAAATCAATCCCTTGCTTTGTGATACCAAGGTCACAAGAATTCATGGAGTTATGTGAGTTTATGAAAGGTAATCTTTTAATTTTATCCAGTATATTTATCTTTGTATAAAACCATAAAAATGAATGATAGAAAATGTACAAAAAGTAGTCTGGAGGTGATGAATATATATTATCATTTGGAAAAAAAATTTTGCAATCATGATTTATCTGTGATAATAGACACGGCATTTTAACAAATAATTTCTGGGTTTGCTCTAATGTAATTTTAATAACTTTACAGTAATAATGAACTGTGAGGAGAAGAATAAATAGGTTGGAGGAAAAATATCCAACCAAACAAACATTTAAAATTATGATATAACTGAGTAGCTCTCTGGAAGTGAATCAGTGTTGTAGTGTAGGAAGTGTTTGTAGTGAATATGGCTATACAAATACCAGAGCCAACTGAACGTGCTGTTATCAGAAGCTCAGCTATGAATTTTTGTTTTTCCCAAAAGCTGAGCTATAAATCTTAGGACAGGGAAGTTTTCTCTAACGTACTATGGCATCACAGCCATTTAAGGTAATATACATGTATAATATCTACTTTTGATGGATTTAGGTTTACAGCAGTCTAGACAAATTAAATGTTTCTGGAATTGCCATATTGCCCAGATGTATTTAATCATGATGATCATGATACTCATGATAATGCATCATGACACAATATATTTCCTATAAAAATCTTACTGAATTTTATTAATAAAAAAGTTTTCCATTTTGCCATGAAATGCACCACTTTTGGTGCTTTCAAAGAAAAATACCTTTTATGTACACTTTTTTTTGCTTTTTTCTTTTTGTTCTTTTTTTAAATGTCTTGGAAATATCTTTGGTTCAGTAATAATAAGCAAGTGGTAAGGTCTCTTCACTCCTGCAACAAAAAAAAAAAATTAAAGTTATTCTTTATGTTTTAAAATTAGTCATTTGAACCACTATAAAGATATTCCATTTTTTTTTTTAAATTTGTGAAGGAATACACTACTTCTATTTAAAGTGCAATTTAATTTGGAAATGTGGAATTTCTTGTTGAAAATTGACAAGACACCAACTTTTAAAACAAATATTTACCAGTATCCTTGAGGTTTGGAGATCCTTTTAGCTGAAAAAATGGTTTCCCTCTGCACTCAGTAGTCTAAAAGATTCTGCTTGGAATAATTATTATTTTTTTTTTTTTTCACAGAATCATATGGTCATTTAGGTTGGAAAAGATGCTTAAGATCGAGTACAACCATAAACCTGTTGTGGTTTGGGATGGATTGGCCAATGAAAAGACAACAGATGTTCTCCCCCACCTCTCACTCTAAGGAGAGGAAGGAGAAAGATAAAAAAAATTGTGAGTTTAGAAAAAAACTAAACTACTTTAATGAAAAATTAATAATTAAAATAAAAAAGGATATAATAAAATATATACAATATATACAAATATACACAAAAGTTGGAAGGGACCTTTCAGATAATCTAGTCCAACCATCAACCTAACACTAACAAAACCCATCACTAAACCCTATCTCTAAGCACTATGTCTACCCGTCTTTTAAATATCTCCAGGGATGGAGACTCAACCATTTCCTTGGCAGCCTGTTCCAATGTTTGATAACCCTTTCAGTGAAGGAATTTTTCCTAATATCCAATCTCAACTTCCCCTGGCACAACTTGAGGCCATTTCCTCTCATCCTATCACTTGTTGCTTGGAAGAAGAGATCAGCCCCCACCTCACTACAGCCTCCTTTCAGGTAGAGAGTGATAAGGTCTCCCCTCAGCCTCCTTTTCTCCAGAATACCCAGTTCCCTCAGACGGTCTTCATAAGACTTGTGTGCTAGGCCCTTCACCAGCTTTGTTGCACTTCTTTGGACACACTCCAGCACCTCAGTGTCTCTCCTGTAGTGAAGGGCCCAAAACTGAACACAGTTTTTGAGGTGTTCCATTCCTTTCAAAGCATCTTTGGCATGTTATTAATTAAGCTAAGCTTGTTTAGTGGATGCTAATTATGCACTAGTGAGGGCATTGCTTAACATCTCACTCAAGAAGCATGTTGCTTTAATGATTTCATAATTTAATATTTCAATCCTTATTGCTTGGCTGAATCTAAGAGATTCTAGAAAAGGATAGTACTGGTGTTACAAGAAAAATCTGTTTGTGCTGTTACCGTGTCTCAGACTGCTATGTTTTAGCTATAAAACAAATGCTTATAACCAGTTTGTAGCAAAAAGCTAAGAGAAATGCCATCTTCTTGCCCAAAAGAGCATGCTGAGATACTTCTAGTTAATTCTGGATCTCTTCAGGAATGCAACACCTTTTCAACAGTTTTTTTAAAAGCTTTAACGTGTTTAAAGAGAGACTTTTTGAAGGAAGAAAATAGCACAGGCAAAATACTCAAGTCAGATAGAGGTAGTATGGTATAAAATGTGTTCTTATTTTATTTTGTTTTATTTTATTTTATTTTATTTTATTTTATTTTATTTTATTTTATTTTATTTTATTTTATTTTATTTTATTTTATTTTTATTTATCTATTTTGTTTTATCCTTATTCATTACATTTTACAGCATTCACAATGGTCTACATTTTAGAAATATTAAATGTTAAATTCCAATGCATAAGTATCTTTATAAAATAAATATCTTTAGAGCACACTGTGAAAAATGTGATACAAATTCACCTGGAATCTGCCACAGTGCCACTATTCCAGATCCTGCGTAGACGTGGTTAGCTGTGTTGTTTCTGTGTATGAAACTGTGCATTACTTAAAATATTTCAAATATTTCAAATCAGTGCATTATCCTTGAGCATGCAATGGTTGAGGTAATTTCAATATTTACATAACTAATCTACTGAAATCAGTCCCACACAAATACTTATTATTATTATACTACCTACTATAATAACTTAATTAAAAGCATCTTAGAAAGGGCATAAATTGCTTATTCTGAGTGCTTGACAATTTATAATGTTAGCGTTTGGCAATGGGACACATACACACTAAGAACACTGTAGAAACGTACAATAAAATAAAATGATGCATTGATAAAAACAATTAACAGTTAATCATGCCTAAAGGTAGTAATTCATATGATTTTATTTTTGTTTAATTCCTTCTAAGTATAAATATTTTCATGCTTATATTAATTTATATTCTTAGTGAAACTCAAAGATGCTTATTTTTCATGGTCATGTTGTCTGTTTTATAAAACACCTTTAGTTACAAATGTGATAATTGACCTGAATAGGACAGTCTGGTTTTATAATTGAAAACAAAAAATAAAGATATATGCAAACAGATTAACTTCATTTAAACCACTTGTTTGATTCTTCATACTGTAGGTAAATATTGAAAATTTTAAGGCTTTTTTATTTTTTTTGACTAAAATCTAACATATCGCTCCAAAAAATCCCTCAAGCCTGTCACATCAAATTGCCATAATATATCAGCTCTGGGACCATATCAAACTAAGTGAATCTTATCCATTGCTCTGTTCCCATGTGTCTGCTCAGATTCTTAGACCAACATTCTAGAATAATATGTTAGAATAATAACGTGTCAGAAAAACTAGCATTCTGGAGCATCTCAATGTGTATGAATCCTTCCTGAGGCAATTTAACAAGGGGCTAACATTCTGAGAAGGACTGCTCTGTACTTTCGTTATTCCTCACTCTTGAGTGTCTTGGCCTTCATTTATTTGTCCCTGAGTATTTATTTTTTTTCTGGATAGCCTGCTTCAAAACTTACCTTTCTCAAAATTTGGTTAAAAATCAAATAAACTGTACATCCTGACTTCTAAGGCATGGTGCAAGTTGCTTCATCACATGGAGTGTCTTCTTGCAGGTGTCATCAGAATCAACACCATAGACTGCAGAGTGTATTTCTATTTTCAACTATATCTTTTAACTTTTATTGCGAAGTATTTTGAAAACTTTTGTTACAATAATTCTAACTGACTGTCTCCCAAAAATTTAGATATCAAAAATTGAAGGGGAGCAAGGTTTATCTAAATGTCAGAGGGTACTATGTGTGAAACTTTATTCAATCCCATGTACATTAAGGCAAATCAGATTATATTTAAGAAGGAAGAAGGAAATAATATGGTTTTATTTCTGCATTAAATGTAATATTTGTGATGGCTAACCTTTTTGTCCTCTTCAATGCAGTTACCAAAGGCCATTTTTCATTACATACCACCTTACACTAGGGATAAGTTAAACTATGAACCTTTGTACATAAAACACATTTCATAAAAATAGGAGCTTCTTCCCCCACAGTAGTTGCTGTATGTTAGAAGGTCATCTGCAAATTTGCCAAGTTTTCTGCTCTTCAGAAATAAATAATGCCTGTAGAAAAAATAATCTTAACACCCACATACTGTCAATTATTTTTTTAAAAATGTACTGTGTATAGCATCTCTGCATTAATTAAATATTTCTATCCTTAGTTGAAAAGAAACTTTTCAGCCAAATTATTTGTGATGAAACTAAGTGAAGCCTGCATGGATGAGTGATAGATTTAGCTCTTCCTGTTTGTTATAACATGAATGCTTAAAAACATCTCTGTGGATATCGAATACAAATTTCTGATGCACTGAAATACTTCAAAACATTAAAGTTAATAACATTATACTGCACTACAGCAAAACATATGCACTGACTCCCATTACCTTAAAACTAGAGAAGAAAAAGAAAAAAAGCAACTTTTATTCTGATGCTTGTAACATTTTACAGAGGCTACCAAGTGCTTTCAAATATTTGGTTCAAAAATAGCAAACTGCATTTCCTGATTTCTTTTGGTGGGAAAAGCTTATTAAATCCTCACACATTTTTTTTTTCTGACATCTGGTTCACTGGATTTGGATGAGAAATAAAGATCCTATCTTTGTATATCTTATATCAGTTTAAATCAGTATGTCCAAGAAAGAAGCCAAATATTTAACCATGAGTTTGACTGAAAGTAAATACTTTTTTATGGAAGATATCTCTAGTTTCAGATTTTTCCTGGTACAGGTTTGAATTGAACCTGGTATTCTAGCAATGACTTTTTCTTTAAAGTCGATACTAGCAATAAAATATTGTCTGTATTTGACTGTGCTTAATCTGTTGCTAAAAGACTATTTCAAATGTCTCCAACAATTTACACAAGATCACACTGTAGTTTAATGAATTGTAAAAAGATCACTTGAGATACCCTCAGTAATTTGTTTCAGAAATGTATATGTATATGCATTTTAGAAAAATATTATAAGGAAAGGAAACCCAGGGCCGATGCATGAAGCAAAATTTTCACATCTTGTTCAAAGAAAGGTACATTCTCCCTCTCCATTCAAAGTCAGGTGCAAATGTATAAAATGCTGAGAGTAAGTATCACAGGTAAAAGGTGGTGTTATTATTGGTCACTAGCCATTTCCCACTTCCTGTTTAGGTCGTGTCCCCCCCCCCCCCCCTTTTTTTTTTCTTGTCTACACCAGAGAAGTCATTCAGCTTGAAATCATCAGCTTGAGGTGATAGCTCTGGCTGTGTTACACTTACCTATGCTGTTCAACAGCTGTCAAAGTGGTGTCTGAAATAGATGTAAGTGGAAAAATTTTTAATCATTTACTGTTTTAAAGGAAAAATGCATATTTCTTCCCATGTCTATCAAAGGTTGGATGTTATTTTTCCATGCACTTAATAATACTTCTTCTGTACTAAATTAAAATCTTTTACTTTTAAATTAGTAAAAATAAATAATGTGCATTTTCTTTAAATGGTTCCATCCTAGACCACTATCTGGTTACACCTTTGTTAAGTAAAGTCACTTTATGCTATTTTAAATTTTAGTCTCCCTTCAGCATTTTGTCTTTATTATATTTTCAATAGTCATAATCTAGAATGGCTCATCCAAGTGAGACAGTACTGTAAAACCATATTAGAACTGCTAGAATTAACTTGACAACTCAAATGTCTTCCAAAATGAGTTTCCTGTCTTTCTTTGTCACAGTACTTTTACCATGTTCTATACAATCCAGGATGTAAGGGCAAGAGGCTGCTTTCTTTACTTTTTTGGTAAATACATGCTGAAATTCTGCTTTCTCAGAGAGCGGTCAGTAGAACTTTTAAAAGTTGTTTCTTAATGGGTAAGCTAGGTGGTTTTGCTTTGGTCTCTGAATTAGAATTATTAATAATACTCTGGATTTTTTTCCATCTGCACATTTTATAATAAAAAAAAAAGGGTGACAAACCCCTACAATTGCTGCAATTCTTCCAATTTCCCAACAGAAACCAACTCAACTATCAGGTTACTCTTTTGCTTGGTTTAGTTTAGCACAAAGATTTCAGCCTGATTGCCTGGTCCTCTTCAACAGCAAAATCTACAATTGTTTCAGCATTAATTATTCAACTGGCATACAGAGTCATAAATAGTTAGTTTTAAATATAACTTTTAAAATACTCTAAAAGAAAGGATTTTCCAAAACTATGTTTCTTTCTGGAAGGGCATACCTTTCATTTTTTAATTCTTCTAGCAGAGGAACATTAGTCATTGGCCAGGCTGGATTAACTTCCTAATTTTCTATCTAGTTACCAAGGTCTTATTTCCATTAGTAAAATAAACTTTATGGTTGTACTGACACACTAATCCATACTCTTTATGAGCAGCCACTGAGCTAACATTTGGCAGGGCACCTAAGTGTCTATTTGTTAGTGGCATATACAGTTTTGCCCCACTTATTCCATTTTGTCATGAAATCAAAAACCTGGTTTCTTTTGCTTCACATGATATGAGGATTCTTCTTGTGTAAGAATTTCAGCCAAAATATCCAATATAAGAGTGTCCTCTGAAGTGAAAAAACTTATGGCTGCATAGCTTTCCTGGACAATAACAAATCTGACTTAATTCAAGCACAAATGTGGGACTGCAGAGAACGGTTCAGATGACTCCATATCATCTGAAGAAAGGAGTGAGAGCATCAGTGTGGACCACAGCACCAGACTGAGATGAAAAGAAAGCAAGTGCTAGAATCTCTCATTGTAAATGACTGAATATAATTCCATAAATAGAAGGGAAGGTTATATTGCACATTGCTGATTCCTGCACAGGAAAAGTCTTTCTTCTTCCGTATGATACCCTTGTGTTTGGAGAATATAAACTTTACCATGTAGAATATCACTATAAAATGAAAGAGCAGTGCACAAAAATATATATTTTATAAGATATCATAAGGACAATAACATGGAAGCAGGTTTTCTTCCAGGGTGACTGATATTCAGTAGATAGTATCAGTTTTTCATTAATGTATTTAATCCTTTTCTAAGTACAATGTAGTAGTTTGCATTGAATTTGAATATCTGCAATATTAATATTTTAGCATACGTTAGAGAGAAAGGAAATTCCTTCCCAAATGTATTTGTCATAATTATATTGACAGACCAATACACAGATATTAGCCCATACATACCAGCACTTCATGATTTACTAAGTCCCATTTAAACAGTGATCTGAGGGACAGGAGGGATAGGGATGGGACGGGACAGGAAGGGAAGGGAAGGGAAGGGAAGGGAAGGGAAGGGAAAAAATCAACAAAATTTATCCAGAAAAAAAATTACAATAAAAAAGTTGAAATTACCAAAACAGAAAAAAAAAATCACTACAATAACAGAAAAGTGATTTTCCATTCAGTTTCCTCCTTTCTCATCTTAGATGTACAAGTGGCACAAGAGTTTTATTTGCAAGTCCTTCAAAGTCGTGTCCTATACTGTTTAACTATACAGTCCTAAATAGTTTACGGTACTCTATAGATCGACAATTTCATAGGTGATTCAGCTACAGAGTGCACTGTCTCCACAGTAAGAAAATTCAGAATGCTTCAGAACATAAGTTATAGATTTGCCATATAAATTACAGTGATGAAAAATTATAGATATATTCACTCAGCTTTTGGAAGCAATTAATTCACTCCAACTGTGCTCAAGCTCATGAAGATCTTGATAACAGGGTTACTAGAAATAGTGTGAAAACAAAAACGTTAAGTAGTTTTTATTCGTGACAACTTGATTCTAAGATCTAAGTCCATTCAGCCATGAGATGATACATAATTGATTCTGCATCCTAATTTCAGTGGTAAATGACAATTAACATTAAATATGAAATGCAAATAATTATTCAAAGACATTTAGTAGACAGTAATGAAGTAATATCAAACTTGAGAAAATAAGGATCTTAACATATTAGTTTAATTTAATTCTGTTAACTAACATTTTAAATGCTGATGTACATGTTTTTTAGGTACTTAATAATGTTTGGGTTTTAAAAATCCAGAAATCAAAAAGTTTTCATTTTATGTGGTGTTATCTCTGGTGTGAATGGATGAGTTCTTACTGCTTCACAATGTATTGCTGGGGTTATGGAAAATAATTAAAGGAAAGACCTTTTAAATAAGTAATTATCATTTCAATTGAAGTTAGGAATGTGTATCATGGCTACATGTATATGTACAGGTACATATTTATGTAATTATAAATTTTATGTGGAAAACCTTAATTACCAAATAAGCTTGATACATGATGGTGAGCATGAAATAATGACCAAACTGTAATTCTATATTTAAAATACACTGTGAAAAGTAACACAGACCTTATCTTGATGTTAGCTGTTCTATATTCTTCCTTAATTTTCTTTTATCTCAAATACTGAAATCTGTTACTCCAGATTATCTGATGTGTATTTTACATTCAGTATAACTTAAAAGATCATTATATGTAAAATATTTTAATGTCTGTTTTAACCTCTGTTACCTTTACATAACATTTGAACATAATATTTGGATACCTGTTAGCTGTATGATTCACTGAAATCTATCAGATTAGGTATGATCCATATCAGTTTCTCTATAGTTCTATAATGAACTGCCTTTGTGGGAAAAGTAAAGACAATAAAAAAAAGAAATATTATCTCTAGCTATGTGTATTGTACTGCCTCAACAATAATTATTCTATATGCTAATTAGGGAAATTTATTAACAGCATTGAAGTAGCAATTTCTTAATGTAGCAAATTAGAAATACCTTATGTTCATTCACACAAATTCACACCTTTGATACTCTTACTAAAACAACACATGGAATGGCTACTTAAAACTAATATCAGCAGTTTGCTAATTTGGACAGAATTAGCAGTTTTCAAAGCATTATATTAAAGGAAACGATTAATTTTCTAAAGAAAGGAAATCTTTTTTGTATGGAAGCATATAAAACTTCTTTTCACCAGAGATGTCTAGTTGCCTTTCATTCTTTGTTTAATTTTAATGAAACGTGCATCCCTTTCTCAATCCAGAATGTAAAAGTGTCTTTAGAACTCACAACTCCATCCTGTTTCCCTGTGTTATGGTCGAGGATAAAGAGAAGACCGATATGGATGACATTGTAGTGGGTGTCTGCTACAGGTCACCTGACCAGAAAGAACAAGCGGATGACGGCCTCTATAGACAACTGTGACCAGCCTCACGTTCACAGGCTCTGGTCCTCATGGGGAACTTTAGCCACCCTGGTATCTGCTGGAGGGAAAACACAGCAAGGCATAAGCAATCCAGGGGGTTCCTGGAGAGTATCGATGACAACTTCTGGATTCAAGTGATAAAGGAGCCAAAGAAGGAGAGGTGCTCTGCTGGACTTCATACTGACAAACAAGGAGAGGCCCACTGGGGATGTGTAGGTTGAAGGCAGCATTGGATGCAGTGATCATGAGATGATGGAGTTAAGGACCCTGAGAGGAGGGCAAAAAGCAAGATCACAGTGCTGAACTCCAGGAGAGCAGACTTTGGCCTCTTCAAGGATCTTGGTAGAGTCCCATGGGATAAGGCCCTGGAGGGCAGAGTGACTTGGGAAAGCTGGTTAGTATTCAAGGATCACCTGCTTTGAGTTCAAGAGCGGTCCATCTCAAAAAGCGAGAAATCAATGGAAAATGCCAGGACCGTATGGATGAGCAAGGAGCTCCTAGCCAAACTCAGACACAAAAAGGAGGCATACAGAGGGTGGGAACAAGGATGAATAATGTCTACATGGAAAATTATGGAAGATTAAAAAGGAAACAAAATTTTGCTAATATTCAGAAAGGATGGATAAGATAATTTAAGTAATTCTAGAACTAATTAACTTAATACTATATTTTAGGTATATTAATAGAAATCCTGATATAGAATCAAATAAGGTATTAAAGTAAAGGAAAAGAATTCATAATAATCAGAATGGCTTTTTAGATAATGCTACTCCTAAAAACTGGATCCTTTTTTGATGAGATTGACAAAGCCACAAATGATTGGACCCTTGCTCAGCTCACCATTTAATGTCACAGTCGTGACAATTTGATTTTTAAAAAATAGTATGTTTTAAGAAAAGTTGTTTTGTGAAGATGATTAAGGCATTGGAGCATCTGTCATATAGGGAGAGGTTGTGAGAATCAAACCTTGGAAGATGTTGCCAAGAGATTGTCTAAGTTGTGGAGTCTCCTCCCACCTTGGCAGTGTTCAAAACCTGACTGTACATGTCCCTGAGCAACCTGCTGTAGTTGCCCCTACTTCAAGCAGGAGGGTTTGGACTACTTGACTTCCAGAAGTGTCTTCAGACATCATTCATTCTGTGATTCTGTGAAAACTAGGAGGTATTGCATGGATTAATTATTACTGGACAGACATATTTCAAAACATAGTTGTCTGTGGGGAATTGTGTTTCAATAGCACTTTTCCTAGGGGGAGTCCGAACTGACTGATGTTAAAACCAGCACTATTAATATTTTCATGAATGCTCTCTACGTAAATATCAGTTCACAGTTTATTACATTTACAGATGACATAAAGACCGACAGGATGATAATTAATGATTAAGAGGGAATAATCATACAAGAAGATTTGTATTGAAAAATGAACTAGCCTCATTTAAAGAATAAAAAATAAAAAAAATCTTCTAAGAATAAGGTATGAAAGTTGTAAGTATAGACTAGGAAACCGTATCATAGCAAGCAGCAACTATAATAGGCTCTAGGGGGTCATTCAATTTCTGTGCAACTCTGCAGAAAAATAGGGTGAACTTTGGAGGAATAAATAGAAAAATAGTGAATAAGAGTGAGAAGGAGATTTTAGCTCCCTTATGGCATTAATGAGTTTAGTGTGCACATTTTTAAAGGAAATTGAAAAGATTCTAAGAAACAATCAGGAGAAAAAAGAAAAAAAAAAATCCCAAAAGAAATTGCAACAGTTAGCACATCTTGTCAGAAATAAGACAGATTTCTGTATAATGCAATAGAAAAAGCCACGAGAAAAAAAAAATAGTATCTGGGACTTAAAAACTGAAAAATTCAAATGGAAATGAAGTCCAAAGTTGTTTGGAGTACTTTTTGTTGTTTGTTTGTTTGTTTTAAGAAGAATGTTTAACAGAAACAAGAAATGGTTAAATATCTGTGTTCATATACCTGGTATCTTCAAAATGTATGAGATGTTTTCCTGAATGTAGCTTTACTCAAATATATGATCATGAGTTCCATGCACACAGTACTGAACAAAATATAAGGCAAGAAGATACACAGGATGCGGAATAAACAGACCTAGCTTTGTCTGCTCACCTTTTACTCTGTGCATCAACTTAGAAAAGCTAGTAAAATCAAGGAACTTGCTACTTATTGTATGAATGTATTTTGTATGTAAAAGTTATGATCCTGGTGAAAACATGAAAATAGTATTTTGAAATATAAGGTGAAAGATTTCTAATCAGAACAGGAAATTCTTCAAGCACTTTCCAACAGGAAGATGAAGTAAAAAAGCCCCATGTCTTAAAAGCCAGTGCTATTATGAAAAAAGATTTTAGGAAAGATATAATACAAATGCACTCAAGTGAAATTCACATCAGTTTATTCATACATTGGTTTCAACAGTATAAAGACCATTATATATCCTAGTTTGACTTTCTGAATATCACAATTTACAGTATTTTACTTTATCAATCTTGTATTAAACCTAAGAACGGTTTTAGAGTAAAGATTAAGTTTCAGAAAATTTTTCATCTTAGTGTGAAATTATTAAGAAATGGAGATCTCAGTGCACGACCTCCAATGGCATTTTTTCCAGTATTTAAATATTGTTTCCATATGAAATCACTTTCCCTTTGAAGAACAAGGCCACATTTCTAAAACGACTGGCTACAGCTCTCAGCTTTTAGTTATTATTACACCCTCCTTTGCTGCTCTCAAGATACATTTTGCACCAAGGATTCTCTTTATCATGAGGAGGTTTATATTGCAACATAATCTGTTTAATGAATTAAATGTAGTAAGCTTATCATAAGGGCATTTTCCAGCTGTTGAACCATTGTGTCATTACTTTTACATGCTGTCCTCAAATCTTCAGTGTTTTTGCTGGAGATATCAAAAATTAATATTAGCCTTCACATTTTATTGACCTGCTTACTGTTCTTGTATTGATTCATACAAGATATGAATCACACAGTCTCTCACAGCATTAAACTGAGTGCCTATGTTTTATTTATTGTCCAGCATGCCACCTAAATCACTTTCAGAGCCTTTGCTCTCCAGTATAGCATTGTGTGCTGTTCAACAGGTGGCAATCTTCTGATTTGTTATTCTAGACCTTATCTGGTAGGCAGTTTCTGTTGCTGCAGAGATGTCCCTGACCAGAAGTCACTGAGGGATCAAAGGATCAAAGCCACAGCTTCTACAGTATTGACTTCAGCAGAAAGACCTTAAAAAAAAATCAGACCTTCCTCTACGTGCTTCTTCTGAGTTCTTGGGTATACTGAAATATTGTGAACATGTAAAAGCATGCAAGTTTGAGAATTTTCCCCATAATACCGGAAATGTTATGGTACCAAGGTTTGTATTTGAAGTCTAGGCGTTCATTGTTAAAGGAATTATGATTCATTATTTGAATTCATAAGTGTAATCAGTATAATTATACATCATTTTCGATTATTATCCTAATTCCACAGACGGTGAGCAGAGGCGGAGAGATTAACATAGAAATAGAGCTTACTGAGGAAAGAGTGAGAAAACTTATTTTGCATGATTGTTTTTTCATTCAGTTAAAAGAGTACTATGGAATTTCAGCAGGTGCTCAGTCAGCAACAGCAATCCTTCAGGTCATTGTATTTTTTGCTTTCTTGGGTAGTTCAGAGTGTGATTCTACAAGTCTTCTACCTTCATCTCCTGCATGTTCCCAGCTCAGGCCACCTCAGAAATCCAGTTACCATACTAGTAGATTAACAGCACAGAGAAAAATTGCCTTCTGTCATTTCTTGTGCAAAGCTTTCATTCTCTATATCAAAAGAAGAAAAGATACTGCTCATTTCTATGCCAGAGGCTGCTTAGTCTGCATGGCATCATAGGTTAACTTATTTCTGATGTTCTATCAAAAACTGTCTGAAAACAGATGAACTTTGACTCATCTCATTCATAATTAGCAAGATTTTTGTAGGATAGGGATAGGGATAAATGCCTTTTTTTCAAATTTCAAGTTGCAACTTTGAAATATAACATTGTTACAATTTAATAAAAACACAAATGAAACCTCAAAACCCCCTATAAACCTCCTAAAGAAATAATTCATGTAACCATGTTCACAGATTGGGTTTGAATTTCAATAAATAAATTTAATTTGCCCTGAGGTAGAAGTCCAGTGAAAAATTAAATCCAAATAATTGTTTAGAGAAAATGTTATAAAATATAGAAAGAAAAAATATGCTAACTTTATGTGTTCCTTTAAAAAAAAAAAAGAAGTGTCAGACAAACTCAGCAAGAAGCAACAGAAGTTGTTTCAAATGACAATAATTCAATAACTTTGAGAACATAATTGAAAATGCTATGCTAGTTGTCCTGGTTTGAGGTAGAACAGAAGCATTTTTCTTTTCAGTAACTTTACTTTTCAGTTAAGTCTCTTCTAACTAACTGCACTCTCTGAAATTAATGGCATGTTTTTCAGCCAGTGTCTGCTTACAGAGTGACAACATCTGATGTTTATAGTTAATACCACGGAATGGTATGCAGAGAGGCTCTTGCTTATACTTATTCCCATAACAACCAAGGTCAGCTAATTTTGTTATGTGCCGCATTGGAGGACTGGAGGCAGAAGAGCGTAAAGGAGTTGCACCTGGGGGGAGAACCATACAGGACAGGTGACCCAAAACTAACCAACAGAGTATTCCATCCCATCTGCATCATCCTCAATATAAAATCTGAGAGATCAAAGAGGTCAGCCTCTGACCAGCATCTAAAGAGGACTCTGTTCATCTGGCTTTGATCCGGATGCATGTGTTCCTGAATCCACTTCTGGAATCTAGTTCTCATCCGTCACTGAGTCCAGTCAGGGATTTCCCACTGCCTGCTGGTGACAAGATCATCATCCTGACAGCTCGATACTGGTTTTGTATGTATTGTATAGATTTCATTATTTTCTTATTAATATTATTATATTTTCCATTTATTGTTAATAGTTTTAGTTTCATATTCCATTAAAGTAGATATTAGTTTCTTTCCAACCCATAAGTCTTTCTCTTTATTCTCTCTTTTCTTTTCTGAGTAGAGAGAAGTTAAAAGAGAGCATCTGTCATTCTGTTTAGTGGACAGCCCAGCCTAAACCATGACACTGGTATTATGGTATTATTAAATGAATCATAGATTGCCACACAAGTTGGTTTTGTGCTGAAACCATCTTTATAGTTACTGACAGGTTAGTATTTCATTTCAGTTATATAGGTGAAAATCTTTAGTAATTATTAACAATGACAGGTCTGAACTTCAAATAGCTCTAAATAAAAGATTAATGCTGCAATTATTCAGAAGCATAATAAAAAAGGCTTTTTAAAATTCTCATGGGATTTATGCTCATTATCATCAAATTTATAATTAACTAGAAATGCCAATACTATTTATTCATTATATTCAATTCCTTATTCAAATTCCTGACAAGAAAATTTGAATTCACATTTCATCTGTAACCATTGGCCATAACTTTTTAGCATCCCTGTAGTTCTAAAATTACATGTTAATATTGAGGAAAGTAAAACTATAGTTTCAGAAAAGAGCATTTAGTTTACCCAGATATCAGATAGCTAGGTGTAGTCCCCCTTCACAGGCGAATGTTCAGTCTTTTAACTATAAATATGATGTGGAGAAAAATGTAAGTATTCTATGAGTTTATTTTTATTCCATTGTTAACAATTTTATGGAGCAAATTTACAAGTTAACAAATTTTATGGAGCAGCTCATCTTCAGTGCCATCACACAGCTCGTACAGGACAACCAGGTGATCAGGCCCAGTCAGCATGAGTTTATGAAAGGCAGGTCCTGCTTGACTAACCTGATTTCCTTCTATGACAAGGTGGCCTGCTTAGTGCATGAGGAAAAGGCTGTGGGTGTTGTCTACCTGGACTTTAGTAAAGCCTTTGACACCATTTCCAACAGTATTCTCCTGGAGAAACTGGCTGCTCATGGCTTGAATGGGTGTATGCTTCACTGGGTAAAAAAACTGTCTGGATGGCTGGGCCCAAAGAGTGGTGGTGAATGAAGATAAATCCAATTGGTGGTCTGGGCTCAGTATTGGGGACAGTTCTGTTTATTATCTTTATCAATGATCTGGACGAGGGGATTGAGCACACCCTCAGTAAGTTTGTAGACGACACCAAGTTGAGTGGGAGCGTTGATCTGCTTGAGGGCAAGAAGGCCCCAGAGAGTGATCTGGACATGCTGGATCAATAGGCTGAGGCCAATTCACAGAACCACAGAATCCCAGAATGATTGGGGTTGGATGGGACCTTCAGAGATCACCTAGTCCAACCCCTGTCCTAAAGCAGGTTCACCTAGAGCAGGTTGCACAGGATCGCGTCCAGGCAGGTTTTTAATATCTCCACAGAAGAAGACTCCACCACCTCTCTGGGCAGCCCGTCCCAGTGCTCTGTCACCCTCAAAGTTAAGAAGTTATTCCTCATGTTCACATGGAACTTCCTGTGTTAAAGTTTGTGCTCGTTGCCCCTTGTCCTGTTTCTGAGCACCACTGAGAAGAGTCTGTCCCCATTCTCTTGACACCTGCCCTTTAGATATTTGTAAGCATTGATGAGATTCCGTCTTATTCTTCTCTTCTCCAGGCTAAACAGACCCAGGTGTCTCAGGCGTCTCAGCCTTTCCGCATGAGAGAGATGCTCCAGTCCCCAGATCTTCTTTGTAGCCCTGTTCTGGACTCATTCCAGTAGTTCCTTTCTTGAACTGGGGAGTCCAGAACTGGACACAGTACTCCAGATGCGGCCTCACACCAAGGCAGAGTAGAGGGGGAGGATGACCTCCCTCGAACTGCTGGCTACACTCATTTTAATCCACACCAGGATACCATTGGCTTTCTTGGCTACAAGGGCACATTGCTGGATCACGTTCAACTTGTTGTCCACCAGGTCTCTCAGCTTCTCCACAGAGCTGCTTTTCAGCAGGTCAACTGCTAACCTGTACTGGTAGATGGGGTTATTCCTCCCTAGGTGCAACACCCTACACTTGCCCTTGTTGAACTTCATTATGTTCCTCTCCGCCCAACTCTCTAACCTGTCTGTGTCTCACTGAATGGCAGCACATCCTTCTGGTGTGTCAGCCACTCCTCCCAGTTTTGTTTCATCAGCAAACTTGCCGAGGGTACACTCTGTCCCCTCATCCAGGTTACTGATTAATAGTCTGCCTTAATTCTGCCCAGGTTCTTGCTTGCGGTGTCATTCATACCCACATGAAAGAGTAACAGTGGATAGTAGTCCATGCTCTTGACAAGGTGTGGCACCCTCTTGGCAATGTCTTGGATCTTAGCTTCTGGAAAGCAGCATACCTCTCGTGACTCCCTGTCAGGTCAGCAGATGGGTGCCTCAGTGCTCTTTAACATAAAGTCACTCACTACTAGCACTCATAATTTCTTTTTATGGTATCCATTCTGGGTTACTGGTACAGTTTCCCCTTGCAGATCTTGCTCATGGGTGTCTATAGCTGTTAAAGCTTCATATCTGTTTATGGTTATGATGCTGGAGCGTGGAGATTGAAGCAGAATCCTACTTTTGTGGGTCACCAGAGTCCAAGGTGCCTCATTCTCAGTGGTATCCACTACAGGAACATGGTTATGAAACCACCTATGTATCTACAGCTCCTCGAATACTGCGCAGCCTTTTAACATTTTTCTGCAACTCATCAAACTTTCCACACCCTAGGTAAGTACCTACCTTTTCACCAGGAGAAGGGGCTGGGCACTCACTGCAACCTACCACTTGTACTGAAATCTCTTTCCTTACCGGTACCATCTGGGCAGATGCCTTTAACTCTGAGGTGGGTGCCCACTGTTTTGGCAGAGACCTAGAGCACTTCCCTGGGGTGTGAACCTACAAACAGGTTGCAGGGCCTTTCCTGCATGCTCTCCTGCGAGAATTACTGTGCAAACTGATGTGCTATGTGCTGTTTGCAGTGCTCCTGGTCACTAGAGGTCCTGGTGCCTTTTAAATCTCCCATGGTTGCTCCTGGCAATGCCAAAGCTTGTCAGCCTCACTCATGAGAGCTGCCAGCTCCTGGGAACGATCTCTGCTCTTCCCCGTGTTTCCCTGGCACCAGGAAATCCCCATCCACCTTAATCTAGTGCTCAGCCACAGAACTTACCATTGCCACCACTGTGTTCCTCACCGACTGAGAGGAGCCTCAATTGTATGAGATTCATAAAGGCCAAGTGCTGGGTCCTGCACTTGGCTCACAACAACCCCATGCAGCGCTACAGGCTTGGGGAAGAGTGGCTGGAGAGCTGCCTGGTGGAAAAGGACCTGGGGTTGTTGGTCGACTGCCAGATGAATATGAGCCAGCAGCGTGCGCAGGTGGACAAGAAGCCCAGCAGCATCCTGGCCTGTATAAGGAATAGTGTGGCTAGCAGGACTAGGGAAGTGATCATCCCCCTGTACTCGACACCAGTGAGGCTCCACCTCAAGTACTGTATTCAGTTTTGGGACCCTCACTACAAGACATTGAGGTGCTGGAGCGCATCCCAAGAAGGGCAACGAAGCTGGTGAAGGGTGTTCTGGAGAACAAGTCTTATGGGGAGCAGCTGAGGGGACTGGGGTTGTTTAGCCTGAAGAAAAGGAGGCTGAGGGGAGACCTACAACTACTTGAAAGGAGGTGGTAGTGAGGTGGGGGTCAGTCTCTTTTACCAAGTAACAAGTGATAGGACAAGAAGAAATGGCCTAAGTTTTCAAGCATTGGAACATGCTGCCCAGGGAAGTGGTTGAGTCACCCTGGAGGAATTTAGAAGACATGTAGATGTGGGTCTTGGGGACACGGTTTAGTGGTGGACTTGGCAGTGTTAGGTTTACAGTTGGACTGGATTGTTTTAAGGGTCTTTTCCAACCTAAATGATGCTATGATTCTAATAGCTTTTGCAGATGAGGTGACACTCTAATACTGTCACTCTAAGCAGCATGGATCTTAACAGCGTATTCCATACATCTATTTATGAGCATTTAGTTTAACATTGTAATATGTTTTAAAGTCCAAAGTTGTAGAAATGGCAGTAAAATGCACAATAAAAGAGCACCAGTTACATGAATGTAAATTAAAACACTTTCTCATAAAAAAATAAAGCAGCCTTGTTCGAAGACACAATTTAGAGTGAGAAAAAATCAGTACATATTTAATTTGCAAGGATACTTACTGCAGTTGCTCCACAACTGTCTGTAGTTATAGTGAAGAATAGTCCTACTATGTGATCTTTTTGGATTTCTAGGCCTAAATTCCCTCTATCATCTGATCTCTTTTTTAGGAGCCAAGGGTAATATTTTAATTGACATAGACTTAGAACATGATTAAGTTCAAATTAATGATCCTGCTATAGAGTGATATGTGTCTGTCTATCTCTTTTTTCCAACTGCCTCCTTGTAGAACAATTTTGTAAATGGTATCAGGTAAATGATTTGGCAGCAGAAGAAAAACAAATAGTAGTTTAGTATAGGCTGAGTAATTCCATGAAAAAATAAAACCAGCGATGTTAAGGAAAAGAGGTAGCTAGAAATGAGAATTAAAATGACCAAGCAATTTATCACTGAAGGATATAGACAGTTCCCTACCCCAGAATGTTCAGATACTGTTAGGAAACTATTATTTGTGACCAAAGCTGGGCTGCCTTCTCTTCAGCTCATATCAATATGTTCTAGTCTTCTTAGATTGAGCTTGAAAATCTTTCAAAACAAACAAACAACTCAACCTAAGTCACAGAAAGGGGTTCATAACAGATAAAGGAAAATGGGTTTAAGCTCTTCTCTGCTTGTCTTTAGGAACAATCTGGAAGATGAGTTTTCCTTGTTTCTGATGATTGTGTTAATCACTAGGTGTGTTGCAACAAGTATCTTTCATTTTGAAATGGCTCTGGTTATTCCAATGGAAAGTTGGATTTTATCCAGTTTAAATTTATGAAAAACTTTATTTAGCTCATTTAATAGGAAAATTACCCACCAATTAAGACAAAGTGCATAGTTTTCTCACAGTGTCAGATGCCTATTTTGAATTGACTAATGCCCAAATAGCAGCTCAGCTTAGAAACATTCAAAGTTAAGTAAAAAAAAAAAAAACCCTGCTCCATTGACATCCCATTCTGTTTGGTTTTTTTTTCCCATACAAGTAGAAACCACATTCTCTGACTTCCAATGGCTGCCTGCAGAGGTAAAGTTCCCTCATCACAATTGGATTGCAACTTGCCAGAACTCTGTGCTTATGTGAATTCCTGTTTTGCTGTTCCTACAGCTTTCTTGTTGTGAAGTTTCAGACTGAGGGAGAATGCATTCTGGTTTTGGAGCTCCACATAAAATTAGCACACAAGGGCTGCAGTAGGAAACAGTGCAGCAGTCCCCTACTCCATCACATCTTTTTTCCCACTAGTACCATTTCCACTGCTGCTGGAGTAGCTGAAGAAAAATGTATTTAAACTGGGTTATTTGCTCCAACTCCAACATTTGTAGATGTAATAGTCTGAGTTTGATAGAAAGAGACATAAAGGAGGCCAATATTTCAAAAGGCTGTTGCAATGAAGCACTTCTGAGGAATAAGTAGATATAAGATGTCTGTATGTCAAGGAAAAAAAAATAAGAAAAATGTTGAGTTAGGGTGCAAAACACGAAAGAATAATAGGCAGAGACCAATGAAATGGAAAATCATTTAAACTGATTTGTTAAAAATTGAAATGTTACAAGGGGATTACAGTTTTCCAAAGGAAAAGTTAGTTCACTTTTTATGTATTTTACTCTGTGTGAATGTCACGATTTCATACTTCTAATTAGAAGATAATTACTGCATACTATTAATTTCTACATCATCAGGACAAAACGTATAAGTAGGTAGTTATTTAGTATGAGGAAAAATGGGATGCTTGAATTTCAACTTTCAAGAATACAAATGTGATAAGTAAAGAGCTGTTTAAATTTTAAACCGGTACTGTAAAGTATGCCTTTGGAAAAGGTCCTCCACAGTCCCAGACAATTTGAGTGAGAGAAGATTAAAAAATGGTTGTAGGCACGTGTTTTGCTGTGAATATGTAGGCAAAAGAGGCACGGAGACATAGACAGTGTATTTTCTGTCATTTATGCATTTACCCCAGAACTTATTTTTTAAGGCATAAGTATCTCCCATACTCCTTGTCATGACTGGTCTGACAGAGAACTGTGGAAAACTAATGTGCTTAGCTTAGGGACATGACCAGCCTGTAGAAACAGCATATCTAAATCCTCTAATACCTTGGGATTTGGGAATTTTTGGTTTTGAATTTTAATATATTGTTCACACACATTAGTTAGTATAGTATACATTGTTCAGACCTATAAAGTGTTCCTTTCAAGCTAATGAATCTAGGTGGGGAGATATACTGTTGATAATGGAAGAAAATACTAATTGTAGACAACTAGATGAAAGGCTAAGACTATCATGTTTATCTGAAGACTGGTGCTTGTCATGACATTGAATAATTTGCTGAATTTTGCAGATGATTAGTAGACTTCGAAAAATCTGAAAAGTATTAATTACTATTAGTCAACATGAAAGCTCATTTTCTAAGACCGACCTTTTAAAATAAGCTGTAAATGTTCTTTCAGAGTTAAAACTGCAAGAGTTTTAGTATTAGAAGTAAAGGAGGTGAAACAAATCTTAACTTGTAGGTTCTCTCTGGATTTTGGTATGTACTGGATATCAATCAGATCAGAAGATGGATTCAACAGACATAAATTTATAAAAAGCTGTTGGATTTTTAGTCTATTAGTTTTCTTTAGTAGCCTCTTGAGTAACTGTGGTGTGATACACAGAACACTGGAGCTGACGGAAGAATTTTACACTAAAGTCAATAAGCTTGGGATGTGACATATAGTTCCTGGACATATTTTAAAATCAGCTGGATGATATAACAAAAATACCATACAAATTATATCTTTATTTCTTTTTTGGGGGGGTTTGTTGTGTGTTTCTCCACATTAAGATGTATGCCAGAGATCTAAGATACTTATAGCTTTAAGAAATCCAGGCCTGCTGATTTCAAAATGTTTATTCCTAACAGACATTATTTAATAACCTTCTGTATTGCTAGAAGATTAGAAAAATATTTACACAAGGGACACATGAATGTGCAATTCCTACTTTTCAAAAACAATAATGTGTTTTTAAGATAATTTTTAACAGAATCATAAAATCATAGAATGTGTTGGGTTGGAAGGGACCTTTAAAGGTCATCTAGTCCAACCCCCTTGCAGTAAGCAGGGACATCTTCAACTAGATCAGGTTGCTCAGAGCCTCATCAAGCCTGGCCTTGAATGTCTCCAGGGATGGGGCATTCACCAGCTCTCTGGCAACCTGTTCCAGTGTCTCACCACCCTCATGGTGAAGAACTTCTTCCTAATGTCTAACCTAAACCTACCCTGCTCCAATTTAAAACCATTGCCCCTCGTCCTATCGCTACATGCCCTTGCAAACAGCCCCTCCCCAGCTTTCTTGTAGGCCCCCTTCAGGTACTGGAAAGCCACTATAAGGTCTCCCCGGAGCCTTCTCTTCTCCAGGCTGAACAACGCCAACTCTCTCAGCCTGTCTTCATAGGAGAGATGCTCCAGCCCTCGGATCATCTTCGTGGCCCTCCTCTGGACCTGCTCCAACAGGTCCATGTTCTTCTTGTGCTGAGGGTTCCAGACCTGGACACAGTACTCCAGGTGGGGTCTCATGACAGCAGAGTAGAGGGGGAGAATCACCTCTCTGGATCTGCTGGACACGGTTCTTTTGATGTAGCCCAGGATGCGATTGGCCCTCTGGGCTGCAAGCACATCTTGTTGGCTCATGTCCAGCGAAACATATTTTCTACTCCTTTCTAATAATGGACTGAAAGTGTTGCTACAACTTCTTCTTGCCTAATATAAGAGTGTCCTTTTCCTTTTATCTAGTTAGAGTATCATGTGTGAGTAAACCAGTGATCCTCAACTTTTTAAAGACCAGGGAAAATGATGTTGAGCAAGTAAGATGTTGTAACTAAGAATACAGTTTGCTTCTCCACAATAAACTTCCTTTATGTTTGTATATCCTGAAGATGTATAATAACAGAGGAGCTCACAGTTCACATGTCTACCACATCTGGGTAGCCACAAGCATAAGCAGTCATAAAGAGAATATCCATGAGGCTACAGGCATATTTTTTTTCTCTCTAGCATAATGAATCATAAATCCACTGCTAAGAGGTCAGAGAAATATTCAAAGAAATAAAAAAATATTCCAGTCCTCCAAGCAGTGACACCATTAATCACAAATGTCCCACACCTTAGAAATTATTCTACCATGTTTTCTTTTGCTGTATTTTAAGAGTTATATACACTTCTCTTTTTAAGCTTATTTTTTTGTGAGAAGAAATAGATGAAATAGCTACCCCTTCACAACCCAGAATCAGATGTATATATATGAGGAAGGAGCATGTACAGTTTTCTTTTCTTCACTGTTTCCGATTGGTTAGCTTGGGTGGATTCCTATACAGTTCTATGGCTATTGCAAACAACACTAAAATTTCCCCATGGACTTTATGGAGAAGTATTTTCTTTAGTTTCTTTTTAGTAGTTATAGACCTTAAAGACCAGTCCAGCAAGTTATTTTAATGGACCCTTAGACTACCCAAGCTGCAATTTTGTCATAGTATAACTTGTTCAGTTTGGAAGAACAGGTTAGAAAAGCCCTGTCTAAAAGATAAGGGTCTAAAGCTTTATTAGACACACTAGGTCACAGCCATTGCTAAGCATGCATCTAGTTCCTACCAAGAGCTATTTAGGATCCAGAAAACAGGTATTTCAGAGCTTAAAACCTCTCTTTGAAAAGCCTACTCAGACTCAGAAAATAATATAGAATGAAAGAGACAGCTGGAAGTCAACTGGTACAACCGCTTTCTCAGACTAAGGCTAGCTTTGAAGTTAAGTAAGGTTGCTCTGGGTCTTGTCTAGCTGAATTTTCAATATCTACAGGGGTAGAGATTCCACACACTCTGGTCATCCTGTTGAAGTGCTGTCTCTGTGATTTATTTTTTCCTTATATCTAGCCAAAATTTTGAGTGTTGCAATGTGTTCCTTGTATATTTTACATTAAACACATAACATTCAAATCCTTCTGCCTTGGTAAGTAGTGCTATTTTCTGCTCACCTTTGGTCTCCATGAAATTTGCAACCTGGTTTTGTAATGGCCCAGCATCAGTAGGAAAGATTGAAAATACTTTTCATTCTGGTTTTGAAGTCAGCTTCAAAGCACGCATATGGTAGTCAGTTCCATAAAGGAGTAAAGTGCCAGAGGCGTGACAAGCAGCAATAACAACCTATTTAGGCCATCATGCAAACCACTCTTTTAGATTAAAATAGCAAACTGTGTGCATAAGTCAACAACAATGTCTGAGATTCAACCACTTTTTCACAGACGCACATAGCAAGACAGAGGAAGCCCTTTCCCTGTTGTTTCTTACACACTTTTTAGCAGCTGAGAGATGCTGGAAATCACAGTCAAAAAATCTTTTTTTTTGCTCTGATTTTCATGCAGGACCTTATGTCAGCTAACTTTTAGGCACTGCAGAGCTGAGAATCAAGTTACCTAAGTGCATTAGCTAAATCTAGTCCTTTATTATTTAGTTTTGAGAAGGAAGATTAAGACATTTATCTTTGGAGTATGGATGAATATCACAAACATGACACATGAAACCAAGTGAACAACTTTATGCCTTTTTTCCAATGGACCATTCCATCTGCATCATTGTATCTGTTTATTTTGCTTCCTACTTGCTGATATGCACTACAGAGTAAGTTTTCTCTGGCCAGACTTTTTGCCATTTATTTGACAGAATTCACTTTTGTATGTCATAAAGTCAAATATTTTAAGTAAAGAACACATGTTCCAAGAAAGCAATGTGGAGAAGAAGCAGGAGGAATGGTTTGATTCTCCTGTCCACACAGTGCTAATTTCCTTCTTTTATCCTATGAATATCCTCAATGAATTTTAACAGCTCACATTTAAAACTTTACTGAAACACAGCTCTTGCATATAGACCTTACTTTTCTTCTAACTCCATTGGAAAGATGGCAACTGGGATAGGTCAAACAATGAAATAAATTTTTGAAATAATTTCTCTGCAAAAAGATTGAAAAGGATGAAAGTAAAGAGACTGTTCAGATCCCTGCTGGCAAGGTGTCCTGGTTCCGGCGGGGATAGGGTTAATTCTCCCCAAGAGACAGTATTTCATACCATGTGAGCCATGCCCCCTCTGAGCTGCTGGGGGAGGGGGCAGGCTGGGGTGTCCCGGATCCAGTCGGTGAGTGGCGGGGAGCGGCAGTTCCGTAATCGTGTTTGTATATTCCTCTATTCGTGTTATTGTTGCTGTTTTTCTTGTTCCCTCTGCTGTTCTGTTAAACTGCCTTTGTCTCAACCCAAGAGTTTTGCCTTTTTCTTCTGATCCTTCCCATATGGGGAAGATCCCGACACGTGGTTCTTTGTTGCCGTCTGAGGCTAAACCACGACAGTCCTTTTTGGTGCCCAACGTGGGGCTTGAAGGGTTGAGATAACGACAGAATCCAACTAGAGCTTGAAATAATGAATTTGTTGTATGCGTTTATTTTATTAGGTAAATAGTCGCTGGTCACCATGTTGCTTGGTTTGTTCTTATGGCTGTGTTATGTAAATTCCTATATGGTTTATGTACTCCCTGTGATCACATTTGTTACTTTTGGGAGGGGGATGAGGATTATCATTTTACTGTCCTGTGCAATATCGGCATATGATATGATAATTTCACTTGTTAGACAGTTATTTTGGGGCGTTTATGTGGTATTGCTGTCCTGTCCGTACACTGGGCACCATCTCTCAGAATTTATTAATAATTACACCCAGTCTATGGGGGAAACAGGGGGGGACACCTTCCCCAGCTCTTTTGCCTCCCTTTTCTCCTTCGGGTCAGGTATGACAGCTTTTGAGAATTTTGAATATCCTTGGGATGCTCAAACCTGCCTGGTCCTATTGTTATGTCTCCTGAATGTGTTCCAGGTCTTGTTTAGGGTTAAGCAACTATTTAAGACTACCACTCGGAGATCTGCTCCGAGGCTGGATAGTCAGGGGTGGCATGGCATGTGGGAGAACATGGGCAGGTACCTAGAGAACTTCTCGCCTCCAATGGTCTGGGACTTCACCCCTGAACAATTACAGGACCCTGATAGAGTAGTAGAATATCTAAAGGGAAAATGCTGTGGCTATTCCAGAGAGGCACAACTCCCCGCACTGTGCTGGGCCCTGGCCAGTATCTACCAGGCACTGTTCAGTGTTATGCAGCACCCTCAGGAGAAAGAGACCAGACCAACAGGCGCTGCGGCTCCTGCGGCCCCTGCAGCAGGCACTGTGGCCCCTGTGACAGGTGCTGTGGCTCCTGCGGCCCCTGCGACAGGCACTGCGGTTACTCCAACCCCGGTGGCAGCCACTGCCGCTACTCAAATCCCAGTGGCAGCCACTGCCGCTGAACCAGGAAACCAACCCATGCCAGTATCAGTTGCTCCCATACAGAAGAAGAAATACACAAAGAAATCAGTTTGCTTAGTAAGACATGACAATGAACCAGGGCCATCACAAGGACAGGAGGAAGAGGCAGAACCAGAGATAATTACCCGATCCCTATCCTTGAGTGAGCTGCGGGATATGCGGAAAGATTTTAGCCGACTTTCAGGTGAGCACATTGTCACCTGGCTGCTTCGGTGTTGGGATAACGGGGCCAGCAGCCTGGAATTAGAGGGTAGGGAAGCCAGGCAGCTGCGATCCCTGTCTAGGGAAGGTGGCATTGACAAGGCAATTGGAAAGAAAACCCAAGCCTTCAGCCTCTGGAAACGACTCCTGTCAGGCGTGAGGGAGAAGTACCCCTTCAGTGAAGATGTTGTTTGTCAACCAAGTGGACCACCATGGAAAAAGGTATCCAGTACCTGAGAGAATTAGCCATGCGGGAGATGATTTATTATGACTTGGACAATGCAGACAGACCCACAGACCCTGATGAGGTGCAATGCACAAGGCCCATGTGGCGGAAGTTTGTACGGACCGCACCATCATCATATGCCAACTCACTGGCAGTGATGGAATGGAAAGGCGAAGAGAGACCAACGGTGGATGAGGTGGCTGGCTGGCTCTGGCGATATGAAGAAAGTCTCTCTTCCCCCCTTGTCTCAGCTGTGGAGAAACTGTCCCGTAAGGTCCAGCAACTTGAAGAGAATATGTCCTACTCCCCACCTGTACGGGCCAGCATCTCAGCTATTAGGAGCAGGCATTTCCCCACTCAAGAGAGAGAGTACAGAAGGTACACGCCACGAGGCACCCTGTGGTTCTACCTGCGTGATCACGGAGAGGACATGAGGCAACGGGATGGACAACCTACTTCATCCTGCAGACACGGGTACAGGAGTTGCAAGGAAGGACAACCACAAAAGGGGATCCCTCCAGGAAAAGTGCCGCCCCGGTTTCCAGCGGGCAGCTCCCCAGACAGAGCAGAAGGCCTGATCTTGCTTCTGATCCTTTTGAAGGAACCTCCAAGTCATTTCTGCAAGAAGTGAGTACTGGATACTATGACCAGTATTAGAGGGGCCCTGCCTCCAGCCAGGTGGAGGAAAGGGACAACCGGGTTTATTGGACAGTGTGGATTCGATGGCCTGGCACATCAGACCCACAGGAGTACAAGGCTCTAGTGGACACAGGAGCACGGTGCACTCTGATACCATCAAGCTATAGAGGGGCAGAACCCATTTGTATTTCTGGGGTGACAGGGGGATCCCAAGAGTTGACTGTACTGGAGGCTGAAGTGAGCCTAACTGGGAGTGAGTGGCAAAAGCATCCCATTGTGACTGGCCCAGAAGCTCCATGTATCCTTGGTATAGATTACCTCAGGAGAGGGTATTTTAAGGACCCAAAGGGGTATCGGTGGGCCTTTGGCATAGCTGCCTTGGAGACGGAGGAAGTTAAACAGTTGTCTACCTTGCCTGGTCTCTCAGAGGACTCTTCTGTTGTGGGGTTGTTGAGGGTCAAAGAACAGCAGGTGCCGATTGCTACCACAATGGTGCATCGGCGACAGTATCGCACTAACTGAGACTCTCTGATTCCCATCCATGAGCTGATTCGTCAACTAGAGGTTCAAGGAGTGATCAGCAAGACTCGCTCACCCTTTAACAGTCCCATATGGCCGGTGCGAAAATCTAATGGAGAGTGGAGGCTAACTGTAGACTATCGTGGCCTGAATGAAGTCACGCCACCGCTGAGCGCTGCTGTGCCGGACATGCTAGAACTCCAGTATGAACTGGAGTCCAAGGCAGCCAAGTGGTATGCCACGACTGATATAGTGAATGCATTCTTCTCAATCCCTTTGGCAGCAGAGTGCAGGCCACAGTTTGCTTTCACTTGGAGGGGCATCCAGTACACCTGGAATCGACTGCCCCAGGGGTGGAAACACAGCCCCACCATTTGCCATGGACTGATCCAGACTGCACTAGAACAGGGTGAAGCTCCAGAACATCTGCAATACATTGATGACATCATCGTATGGGGAAACACAGCAGAAGAATTTTTTGAGAAAGGGAATAAGATAGTCCGAATCCTTCTGAAAGCTGGTTTTGCCATAAAACGAAGTAAGGTCAAGGGATCTGCGCAGGAGATCCAGTTTTTAGGAATAAAATGGATGCTGTCAGATCCCAGTGGATGTGATCAACAAAATAGCAGCTATGTCTCCACCAACTAGTAAAAAGGAAACACAATCTTTCTTAGGCATTGTGGGTTTTTGGAGAATGCATGTCCCAGATTACAGTCTAATTGTAAGCCCTCTGTATCAAGTAACCCGGAAGAAGAACGATTTTAAATGGGGTCCTGAGCAACGACAAGCTTTTGAACAAACCAAACAGGAGATAGTCCATGCAGTGGCCCTGGGGCCAGTGCGGGCAGGACAAGATGTTAAAAATGTGCTCTGCACCACAGCCAGGGAGAATGGCCTTACCTGGAGCCTCTGGCAGAAAGCACCAGGGGAGACCCGAGGTCGACCCCTAGGGTTTTGTGCCCCATGCCACTGCCCGGAATACTATCCTGGGCCTTGAAAAGCAAGTCCTGTGGCAACATGGTACCCCAGAGAGGATTGAGTCGGACAACAGGACTCATTTCTGAAACAGCCTCATAGACACCTGGGCCAAAGAGCATGGTATTGAGTGGGTATATCACATCCCCTATCACTCACCAGCCTCTGGGAAGACAGAATGATACAATGGACTGTTAAAAACTACACTGAGAGCAATGGGTGGAGGGACCTTAAAACATTGGAATGTACATTTAGCAAAGGCTACCTGGCTAGTTAACACCAGGGGATCTACCAATCGGGCTGGCCCTGCCCAATCAAAACTTCCACGTACCGTAGAAGGGGAAAAAGTCCCCGTAGTGCACATGAAGAATATGCTAGGGAAGACAGTCTGGGTTAGTCCTGCCTCAGGCAAAGGCAAACCCATCCATGGGATTGCTTTTGCCCAAGGACCTGGGTGCACTTGGTGGGTGATGCGGGAGGATGGGGAAGTCCGATGTGTACGTCATGGGGATCTGATTTTGGGTGAGAATAGCCAATGAATCAAATTGTGTGTTGTTGATTGCTAAGTAACACTGTCACTGTATGTCCTTGTTACTATAATTGCTGTCAACTGTACTACATTAAGAATCACCCAAGTTAAGGACAGATGGACTCTGATGAAAAACTGAGTAAAGCACAGCAGTGATGGGATCAGAACTGACCTCAGCAGTTGGCGCCCAGCGACTTCCTCAAGATCTACATCTTCAGCCCATGGATTGTGTGCATGAGCCACGCCGGGTACACCAGTCACAAGCTCCAAAGTGTCTGGAGGGATGGCCCATAAACTAAGGGCATTATATCTGCATGAATATATATATATATATGTCCATATATATATATATGACAGGGGAAAGCGGTAGCAATTCATTGGAATCTGTAAGATCTGGGGATGGCAAAAATGGTATGGAATAAGGGGTGGATAATGTTCTGGTTCCGGGGGGGTAGGGTTAATTCTCCCCAAGAGACAGTATTTCATACCATGTGAGCCATGCCCCCTCTGAGCTGCTGGGGGAGGGGGCAGGCTGGGGTGTCCCGGGTCCAGCCTGTGAGCGGCAGGGAGCAGCGGTTCCGTAATTGTGTTTGTATATTCCTCTATTCGTGTTATTGTTGCTGTTTTTCTTGTTCCCTCTGCTGTTCTGTTAAACTGCCTTTGTCTCAACCCAAGAGTTTTGCCTTTTTCTTCTGATCCTTCCCATATGGGGAAGATCCGAGTGAGCAACACGTGGTTCTTTGTTGCCGTCTGAGGCTAAATCACGACACAAGGTAATAGCTGGTCATAAAAGGAGAATACCTACAAAACTTCAGTTCCACCTATCACCATCCTCTGGAAAATGCTGAGCATTAATGAAGAACAAGATTCACAGACTTTATGCATATATAAAAACTGTTAATTTTGACTTTAACTGCGAGATATTGCTGTGGCTTAGATTTGTTTTTTATTTTGTGGTGGTTTGGTTGTGTTTGTTTTTTTTTTTTTTTTATCCAAGGAATGTCTACAGGCATGATGATAATTTACATGATCCTTAAGTAATATGCCATAGAGAGCATGACCTAGAATCAGCAGATTTTTAGTATTCATATTTTTAAAGGTTTTAAAAAAACAGGAAACAGAGAGATTAACTCAAGTGCAGCATTACTCATGAGTACAGTAATATTAATAAGAAATAGTGTGTCTTAACCTAAAAAAGTGGTATTTCATGTGTCTATAAATGTCACTGACTTCATATACCCTTTCCTTGTACTTCTAGGAACCTCCTTGCCAAACAAACTGTATGATGGTAATCTCTAGTTCCTGTAGAACATTTTTCATGAGATCTTCAGACATTTTATAAAGGAGATCAGTGTCATTCCTCTGAATTAAAAATACACAGTTCATGCATTTATATTTCTAGGCAGGATGTAAAGCACTTTGAAAAAGCACGTTATATCACATATATATCAGACCTTTTAGTCTGTAGTTAAATTTACAATGAAATCTTAAGAGTGGTGTAACAGACACTAAGACTTCCTGGAATATTTAGACTATCGTACTAAGCTGATAAACACTTTTAAGAGCATGTCAGTAATTGGACTCTCAGCACAACTGCAGAATTGAAATCAGTTGGACACAAACAAATTAAAAAACATCCAATACTTCAATATTGTCAAATAATACATTTTTTGATTTATGTTCCTTCCCCTTCCCAAGAGAAGGAGCAAAACTTACTTTACCTAAACCAAGTATCCTGGCTTTACACTTCACTCAAGAACCGATAGGGTGACACTGACCAATATCAAATGATCCTGGACTAATATGAAATTCCTTAGAACTACTAAAGATTTTACAAGAAACTAAGAAGACCACAATTAGCTGGGTATCAGTACATAAGACAGATATAGAAGCAGTTTATAATTGTAAAGTTATGTTGTACAAGGATCACATTAATTAATAGTATTTTACATAAGGAGAGCAGGTTGGCTGCTGGGTAATTTTACATCTACTGGGGCAAGCACGATTTAATTTGGAAACGTACAGATTAAAAGCCTCAACCTGTAAGAAGTCAATTACTCAACTGACCCAACCGAAATTCCCTAGAAAAAAAAACAAAAAACAAAACAGTTAGTAAGACTCTGAAGGCGCTTAAGGAAGCTGTCAGAGGTCAGACAGGTAGCCGAGGAACTGAGATCAGATTTATGACTAAAATACAGTTATAAAATAGAATAGAATAGAATAGAACAGAACAGAACAGAATGTTTCAGTTGGAAGAGTCCTATGACAATCATCTAATTCAGCTGCTTGACCAGTTCAGGGATGATTAAGTTGAAGCATGTTATCAAGAGCATTGACTCTTAAACACTTACAGACTTGGGACATCAACCACCTCTCTAGGAAGCCTGTTCCAGGGTTTGATCACTCTCTTGGTAAACAAATGCTTTCTAATGTCCAGTCCAAACCTCCCCTGGTGCAGCTTTGAACCATTCCCACGTGTCCTATCGCTGGGTACCAGCGAGAAGAGATTAGTACCTCCCTCTCCACTTCCCCTCCTCAGGAAGCTGTAGAGAACAATGAGATTGTCCCTGAACCTCCTTTTCTCCAAACTAGACAAACCCAGGGTCCTTAGCTGCTCCTCACAGGACATTCCTTCCAGCCCTTTCACCAGCTTTGTTGCCCTCCTCTGCCCTCCCCCTTTTTGTTCTGATTAGTCATACTAACAAAAATAATGTGAAGACAGATAAAAGACAGAACATCATCACTGGAGTAAACATCTGGGACTGTTCAGCCTAGAGAAGAAAAGGCTCAGGGGGGATCTTATTCATATATCTAAATACCTGAAGGGAGGGTGCAAGGAGGAATGTGCCCAGCGACAGGGTCAGAGGCAATGGGCACAAACTGAAACAGAGGAGGTTCCCTCTGAACATCAGATAACTATTGTAATCTCTGAGTATCAGTAACAGAACTTAGCCCATACCTCTGCCTGACAACTCCAGTGCCAAGCAATGATGAGTTCATGATGGCAATCTTCATTAAATCATTATGATTACTTAATTTTAAGAAGAAATATGTGCCATATGACTTCATAAATTTGATTTAACTTTACTTATATCCTATTTTAGTTTATTACAGTCATTACCTAGATGATAAATACATCTTTCTAACAGATTTTTGAAAACCCTACAAAACTAAAAAAATCCAATCTCATAATGTTTCAATTTTGATTTTATCTTTCATTTATTTTGTCCTGAGGAAAATATTGGAGAAAATACGTAAGCATAACAGAGTTAACATTTATATGTTTTTTATATTTGCTGCTAGCTGACACTAAAACATTTCTGTTTACCTTAAGTTAAAAGATAGTTCATGACTTCTGATGCATCTTCTGTTTTTCCCTCCCATCCACATGGGCTTCGGGCAAGATGTGGGATGAGAAATGGAAAGGTCAAATACTTTTGTATTTCAGGATACTCTGAGGTTCCTTTTGTTCTTTCAACAGGTTATAGAAGATGTGATAAATGTTAAGATATAGACCACATTAACAAATCTGCCTTTATTTTTTCCTACTGTGTTTGGATCACATTTCATTCTTTCATATATGCCCAAAATTGAAGCTACAAGAGATAGATGGAGAAATTCAAGTTTTATTTCTCGAATAGTCTTGTTCTTAGAACATCAACAGTTGTCAGCTGTACATAGCCAATTCTGTATAAATCACGAAGATGGACATCCCAGAGCAGTTGAATGAAAGTTCCATTAACAATCTGCAAAAAAAAAAATTTGCTACATTAGATAACTCAGTCATTTTCTCTGAGTGTGATCACTGTGACATTCTCATAATTAACTAATTTTATGACGAACTTTAAATAGAAATTTTCTGAGGCATACCTAACCTATTTGTAATATGGAGAATAACAGTCTTTACAATAGGAATGACACTGTGGGACTTTATTAATAATTACGCACATCAAGGTGCTGAAGTGCAAGCTATTGCAGAAGTGCAAATAAGCATTACTGCTGAGTGCAATCCAGTTTATTCACATCTCTATGCAGATGATATATACATGGGATTAAGCAGCTCATCTTCAATACTTACAATGTGCAAAGTACACACTAGATAATTTCTAGTTCCAGGATAAGTTGAAGACATGCTGACCAAGTAAGCATGGAGAATTATGAGACCTTTCTTTCAGTTTTCATGGTGTTTTAATAACAATATGGTCTGCTGCAAACCATATTCCATAGTATTCTGGATGTGCCTCATACAGCTATATTTGCGACAATGAGAAATCTGACAAATATGGGGGGAGGTGTTTCTTATGTGGAAGGAGGTGTTTGATTTTACCTGTGCGAACACTGGTCATTCTTCCAGGCTATACTATGTTAATATAGTAATCTAAATGCTCCTAAACAAATTATTTTCTTCAAGGCTATCATTCTTTTCGGTTTTCCAGGTTTCCCTACTGGACATTTGATGTTATTGGCTACAGACAGGCGTTTCATCTGTGAAACAACACAATTGTACTACACGGTTCTGCCTCTCTGGATATAGTAATGGAGCCTGAGAATATGAGGAAATGATTCTTGTTTAGCATGTAGTAGTTTCTTGTTAATAGTAACAATATACTAGAAGAAGATAATTTCATTTTGCCATTTGCTTTGATGTGCTCCCCACCAAAGTGAGAAAACATTTACACTGTGAAATAATTCAGTTTTCTAGCTCACTCCCAGGTCTCAGTCTCCTTATTGTCCTCATTGCATACCATGATGGCTTCTTTTTCCAGGAAGAAAGACAACTTTTCCAAAACAAAATGCAATTGCTTGATTCTGGGGATAGTTCACTCCAGGTACTTCAATCAAACTTCATTCATTTATGTTTGTCCAGCTACACTTCTCACTGACAGTTTCCAGACCTTAGTATTCCCACAGATAACCTTTCTGAGACTGGTTTTAATGGAAGTAAGACAATCAAATGCATTGGTATTTTTCTCTACTTGAAAGACCAAAGATGATCAACAAATAAAGAGCGAATGTTGCCACAGAAGGAGGAAAAATATTCCCTCAAAGGTCTGAGCAAACAAAAATTCCTGTCAAGAACTTGTGGTAGAGAAAATAAAAAGGTAGACATGACTGAATCTAAAGCAGTTCAAACTGTGAAAATACTTACTAACATAGTTCACAGACTGTATTAATTCCATGTCATTTCTAACTCTTTGAGATATTTCACAGGTGCCACATCTAAGCAACAGAGCCCACCCAGAAGCTATAATTTCAGAGAACTGAAAAAAAAATATACCTGTCACTTGGATCCATGTAAAATAAAGCTCCTAATCAAATAACAGACCATAGTTTACATTTTCTTGACAGAAAAAGTTATTACTGCCACCATTATTCTGGTTATTGACACCTATCAAATTTGTTTTAAAATCCACAATTTTTCAAATTAAAAGACACAAACTGTAGCCAAAAAGGTTGGGGAAATAGCAAGGGCTAAATCTAACTTCCTTTAAACAGGAAAACAAACTCAAACCCAAACTAAACCCTAATCCAAACCAAAACCAGTAATTGCAGTAGCTGTAAAAGCAAATATTATGAAGAAAGATAGCAAAAAGGTAAACATTAGTTTTATTCTTTTGTTTCTTTTCACTTATATTGATTTGAAATTGTACAGTTAAACTATACAGGCTATGGCAATTAATGGAATGTTGCAAACAATATTGACTACAAACAACCTAAGTCCACGGAGTAGCTTCTTTTTCAAAGGCTGTCTACTGAGTGATGTGCTACTATGGCTAGTAGATACTGTTTACAATGTGGTAAATTTTCCTAAAGTTTTTAAGTATAGTATCACAAGCCAGCCACTGAGCACTGTTTTTATTCTTAGGACAACTATTGTAAAATATGAAAGAGGAAGTTTTGTGATGAATGGAAGGAATATATAACAAATAAACAGCCTTGACAACCTTGTTCTTCATATAAAAATACCCCAAAGAGATCTTGTAATTATTCTAATAATATTTGATGAGGGGAAAAATCGATATTTTTCCTATGACTTATGTAGCAGATAAATACCGTTAACATTGTCGGGTTGCTATCACAATATATAGTAACATATTTGGTTAAGAGAAGTAGCAAGCAGACAGTACAAAGAAAAGAGATAAATTTGTTGGTCACTTATGACTTCCTCTCAGCAAAATTTATTACAAAAGGAAGACCACTTATGATATTTAAACGTATGTGACATGAGTATATGTTCCTAAGGCAGTCTGTTTGCAAGCAATCTGTGACAGACAAATACGCTATGAAATAAAATGGAGTTGACAGAGTCCATAAAACTAGCTGTGCTCTTGCCTGAAGATGTAAAGTACCAGACAAAGGTCTGTAAACACTGAAAGTCTAAATGTAGGCTACTATGTCCTATGCTTTTAAAGAGGTATAGATATATACAGAATTTTTTTTATATTTTCTGAAGGGACTTTCTCTCTGTGATCAGAACTTTAGGTCAAGAGGAGAAAAAAAACCACCAAAAACATATCAAAACAAAAGCACCCAGAGTATGGAAGGCTTGGGGAAATGGGGGCCTGTTTAGGGAATGCAAGCATCTTGATTCTCAATTAAGGAGCATAGAATTGTCTAGGTTGGAAGGGACGTTTCAGATCATCGAGTCCAACCATTGATGTAACACTGACAAAAAACATCACTAAACCATATTGCTTAGCACTATGTCTACCATCTTTTAAATAACTCCAGGGATGACAATTCCACCACTTCCCTGGGCAGCCTGTTCCAATGCTTAATAACCCTTTCAGTGTACAAATTTTTCCTAATATCCAGTCTAAACCTCCCCTGGCACAACTTGAGGGCATTTCCTCTTGTCTTATTGTCTCTTACTTGGGAAAAGAGACCAATCCCCACCTCGCTACCACCTCTTTTCAGGTAGTTGTAGAGAGTGATAAGGTCTCCCCTCAGCTTCCTTTTCTCCAGGCTGAACAACCCCAGCTCCATCAGACACTCCTCAAAAGACTTGCTTTCCAGACTCCTCACCAGCTTTGTTGCCCTTCTCTGGACTCGCTCCAGCACCTTAATGTCTTTCTTAATATCTGTCACATAGAAGTGATTTGAGACTTCTGTAAGAGGTCTTTTCAGAAAGCTTCCTTAAACACTTCCTGAAAATCAAACCTTGAAAATATTGTCAATTGAATACATGCATATTGAGTTATAAAAAACACTGATCATTCTTCTTTTTTCATCTCCAGTCTTGATTTTTGTGCAGCTGGAAGGGACCCGCAATGTAAGCGTTTTTACTGGCCTAGAGCCCACTCAAAGAGAATATTGTTGAAGGTAAATACATGGTTATATTCTATGAGTAGTAGTGATTACGGTCAGCTTTTAACAGCTATGTTGCTTTAGATTTATTTCTGATAATGTTCCTGCAGCTGTACAAAATCCTAAAACAAACAATAAATTTTGGATTTGTTCTTTTCCATTAAGGATAGGAAGGAACCCCATTTAGAGCTCCGTCATAAAAACATGGAAAAGAATTTGGAGTTTAAATCAGGATAAGGCTCTGAGTTGGTGTGAAACTGGAAGCTATGGATATGCTTGATATGGATAGGCTTGAAGAAAACTATACAGATCAGTGTTCAGTCTAACAAGTGTTTCTACTTTTAGTGGCTGTCATGAAGTTCAAAGCAAATTCCACGTTTAAATGGATAGTGAAATAATAAACTGGACAAAGAGCAGGAGTCCTGGACCAATTCTACCATATGAGAACAATGTAAGATTCAAGACAAACATGACATTTTTAGGATGAAGTATTAAGACAAGGCATACTATGAACTGAGAATAGGGTACAACTACAGCTGCCATCATAATTTCTTCATATACCTAAGAAGCCCTGCTTATTCCCATAATACTTCATTCAGTGTTACTGCTTTTATTGCCTTTCAAGCCTCATGTAATTTAAACATAATTACTTTATAGCAGGTACCTCCTTTTGTAATAAGTGCCCGTGACAAATAAACAGTTGCTATTTTTTATATAATCTGTCAAAGGGAGTTCCGGTGAGCGAATTATGTTGGTCAAGACAATCCTCTCTTACACTGTAACATATTACTGCATCATTTAAAATGCAATCCATCTGTAAGTGCCATACATGTCCTGTACCTGTATCAATATGCAATGCAGGATTCATCTCCCTTACCTACCATCTGGCTTTTCTCTGTCCTGTAATATGCTATCACCATGGCTTTTTACTAACTCTGCAAGGCCTCAGAAGTAGGATTGGAAAGGCTTCCTTACTCTGGACTTACATTGGCCTGCCAGGATCTTATTTGTCTATCTTTACAACAGCTGTGTAATGATCAGATAACTATTACCTGTTACAGTTTTGGTTTAGCTTTGGGCAATTGTGCAATGTAGCACCTACTGGTCTTATAATTTTGATACATTTCTGTAGCTAATAGGAAGTAATAGCTGGAGTTTTATTATGTGTATTCAAAATGAGGAGTACAAGCATGGGATGATAGCAGAGATACTGAAAATATGAACACAACATGAAACCAGGAGCTCCAGGCAAGTAACAAATTACTAGTGGTCAATTACTGGTCATTAAAGGAAGAAGGCCTTAGAGGCAGGGTAATACTGGCTTTAGGGGCAACAAAGGGAACACAGAACAAGTATCCAGCATGTGTAAAAAGTACCACATACAGTGAATTCTGATATTATGTGGAATTCCTGACCAGTGATGAAAGACCAAGGTGTAAAGCATATTAGAAAAATGTATAAACATAACAAGCAGATTCCAGAATGAGGAAAAATGAATGTTTACCACCAATGTCACAATCCTTCTGGGAAACAAGTTATGATGCATATAATTTACTGTTAAATCTTTCTCTTGATTTCTTGAGTGAAACAGCCCAATGAACTTTAGGACACAGAAGTATAGGAAGGGTGAGAGTAATGCCAAGGGAAGAGGGTAGATTCAAGAAAAACTGTATATATTGGATTAAACTGTAACATGGCTAGGAACTCCAGATTATAAATATTAGCATCATTGTAACTTCAATAGCAACGAATTTTGAATAGATTACTGGGAATCTAATGAGACTATCAGTAAAGTTCTGGATTGACAGGCAAGGTATGTTTCTTTATCCATTGTAAGTGTCATGATGGTTTTGGTCTGGCACAACCTGAGACTTGGTTCAAATTTGGGTGCAATGGTTGCACTACTCTGGAAGTTCTTAACTTTTTTTCTGTTTCATTCTTATATAGTAATTTGTTCAGCTGTTCAGCGTCCTGTCTTCTGGAAAAGTGCTAACAATGGAGAAATAAGGTGGAGAAAGAAATGAGTAAAGAAAAGAATGATCATGGATGGGACTGATTGACGGATCAGTTCTCAAAGACCTGTGGTAGTAGAATTTATCTGTGCATGCAGTTAGGTGGAGAAAAGGATGAATATTTTGAACAGCCTTTCTCAGGAAAGCTGATGAATAGGCCCATCTACAATGATAGCTCTTTTGCTGGAGTAATGGCTGGATTTTTGTGGAAGACCCATAACTAGGGAACTGACTGCTTTTATATCAAAGCAGGGATGTGTTTTGTTTGGAAGGTTATCCAAGCACCATTATCCTTCATAGCTTCAATCCTTCTTCTATGACAGTATTCACATCATGCTACTCTCTCCCTGCCCCCAACCCCAAAAGAAAAGAAAAAATGAACAAATGAACAAAAAAACCTACCCAACCAAACCCTCAAGGAATAAACCCAAATTTACTACAGTGAAATGAATTATGCAAAGAAGGATTATTTACTTTGTAGGCAACTCTCTCTTACAAAAAATATAGGATTGTTTTATAAGTTAGTCAGTAGCATTTTATAGCTACAGATTTTCTTGTGTTTTGATCTCACAAAAACCTAGTAAATGTTTCAGAGCTCATTATTTCACAGTCTGTTTTTTTTTATGGGGGCCGTTTTGTGCACTCCGTTGATAGACTTCTGTTCCTGGTCCATTTATTACCTGATATAATCTGGATACTTTCCCTCCATTTTTGTCAGGAGTTCTTTCTTCTCCATTACCTACTAGCTAACTTGTTACCACACACACTTGCTTCTTCTCTCATGAAATGAGTGTCCATTAGATCATTAGAAGCTTGGCTTTCCTAATCTAAATCCTTGCACATTTTTTCACTACTGTGAGATCAGTCCTTCAACTATTTCTCCATTATCATACCCATTTTTCCTCAGTATGCACGCTAGACCAAGTAACTATCACAACATCGCACGTGAAAAGCACCAAGGGAAGATGTTGGGCAGCATTTTGGTGACAGCAAAGGTACTCATTCTATATACCATAACTCTGCAAACAACACCCTTTGATGCGTAGAATTTAACAAAGCAAATGACAGACTTGATGAGTGTAAGTCACATGGTAAAACAACTTGATTTCCCACCCACAAGACAGCAATATTCTGCTTCATGAATGCATGAGCATCTGTTTCTTTTGAGAGAAATATTTCAGGGAAAGAACATTCTCCCCTGGTAAAATTTCTTTGGAGAGGAGATGATTTTGGTTTCTTAGAGAGGGGTATTGATGGGTTTAGCACAGATGGTAAACATGACAGATGTTTATTTGCTGAGTATGTTTATGTATCAGGAACCTGGTTTATGGAATGACATGCTTGAAGACAGATTTACAAAACACATGATACTGATATATTTTTTAGCCTTACTTGACATTAGAGAAAATTAGAATTGAGAGAATGTTTCTCCCTTGATTATAAACTTTGATGCCAAACTACCTTAGTAACTGAAAGTTTAGTTATCCAGCATTTCCGAAATAAGAGCAATGACATACAGTAGGTCACTGAAAAGAAAATCGATATGATTTAATAGAAAGGAATTTAAATTGCCGTTAAAGATATGTAGCCTGCCAAAGGAAAATGAAAGAAATGGTAGCACAACCTACTGACAGGTATATATTATATGCCTCTCCTGGTCTCTAATCACAAAACTTGGAGATCTGGAAAAGAGGAAGATAGTATCCCTGAAGGATTTTTTGGGGACTGATTTAGTTTAATATTTCCATTAGTGATTATTGCACAAAAGACATATAATCAATATTAAAAAGATAAAGAAAAAGAGTGGATTTAAAAATTACCTGAATTTGAAAACAGACAAAAAAAAATAGAATAAATCTATTAAATGAATGTCTCCCGCTTTTACAGACTAGTAAAAATTTCTCAGATAAACTGAAATTTCATGATCTAAAATATAAAGAGGAGAAATATGTGAACATATTAGTTGATCACAATATGACCAGGAATTGATAATATCATGCAATTATGAAGAGGTCAAATTTAAACCTGAAATGAATTCTGGTACATATATGAAAGTATTGATTGCATTATATGATGTTTTCTGAGGACTGTATTTTTAGTACTCTATTTTTAGGAGCAATAAGTGCCATTTGACAGTTTAAGAAGCTGTATGTGAAATGTAACAGCCCTCTACTCAAAAATCCCCTGCTCATTCTGCTCAAAGCTAACTGATGAACAGATTGATTGTGTGTCATTAAGATCATTCGATTTTCATAAGAAGCTATTTCCTTTAGACATTTTTTTTTTTTTGTTAGTTTACTTTTTGCTATATTAGAGATTTCAACTTGAGTTCTTAGCTAATGTGTTCTAATTCTTCATTATGCTCTCTGCCTTATCAGGTGCTGGATAAGTGAGCACATTTGCTCTGAATAATTTTTAGTAAATTTATCCCTAGAGTAAGTTCTTCCCTGAACTTCTCTATGACTGTTTCATGACAGCATTCCAGTGTGGAGCATGGCTTCTTCTGTTCATGGCTTCTTCTGTTATCAAAAGTCTGCTTTTCTTTGTCTTTCTTTCTATGGTAACACTGGAGTTCAAGCAAAAACAAAACTCAGTTCTAATAGAAACATTTAAAAGACAGAAGGAGCTCTCCCTTGTCAAAGACCTTTTAGCTCTGTAGTCATTAAATAAAGTACTGATAATAACAATAACAGGCCAGTCTTTGTATTAAGCTAACATCACATGTGTCAGCACTGGGCCTATCACACTTATTTTCTCTATGAACTTATCTTGTCTTTCTTATAGCTTTTTTTTTTAGCTTATTTATGTGTAAGAGCATTTTTCTAATAACCATATAGCTGTTACTGAGTTTGCTTTGGCTTTGTTTAACTTGGGGTATTTGTGTGGTTTAAAAAGTAATGTTAACATTTTTGATGTAGACGTGAATAACAAGTAGTTAGGCTGTGTGCTGGGAAGTGACCCTAGCACAAAGATGCAGCTGAAGGAATACAGCCATACAGTGATACAGTGAAATTGTGAGCACAGGATGACACTGGAAACCTCAAGTCTATCAAGCCACCACTGGTCATATATTGATAATAATGCAAATATAGGAGCTGGACAAAACTAGTTTCAGGTGTAATAAAAATGAAAACCAACATATATCTAACGTGTAAAACATGCTAAAGGTAGAAAAGTGAGATATAACATGGCGTTACGTGAAGAAGGTCACAAAAATGATCAGAGGGATAGAGCATCTCTCCTATGAGGACAGGCTGAGACAGTTGTGATTGTTCAGCTTAGTGAAGAGAAGACTCTGGGGAGACCTTATAATGACCTTTCAGTACTTAAAGGGGGCCTACAGGAAAGATGGGGACAAAGTTTTTAGCAGGGCCTGTACTGATAGGACAAGGGGTAATGGTTTTAAACTAAAAAAGGGAAGATTTAGGCAAGATATAAAGAAGAAATTTTTTAGTGAGGGTGGTGAAACACTGGACCAGGTTGCCCAGAGAGACTGTAGATGTGCCATCGCTGGAAACATTCAAGGTCAGGTTGGACAGGTCTCCGAGCAACCTGATCTAGCTGAAGATGTCCCTCCTCATTGCAGGGGACGTTAGACTAGATGACCTTTAAAGGTCCGTTCCAACACAAGCTATTCTATGATTCTGTGATTCTAAGAAGGAAGGTGTGAATCGTGTAAATCAAACAAATAGAAATAATCTTGTGCAAATCCTAACTTGAGGAAGGAAAAAAATATGAATATCAACATCTCGCTCCTCCTTCCAAAAAGGAAGGAAACGCCTTCTGTAAACATCATACTCAGGATGCTGAGAACTTGTTGCAGTTCTCCCCTCCAGACAGAAACTGTTGACATTAAGACCCAGAGGAGGAGTGGAAAGCTCACAGCACAATACCAGCAAACAAGGGAAAATATTAGGTGTTTTTTGTATAGGAATTTTCAACTGCAGTATTGTTAATGAGATTTCTTTAGGATTAATTTTTAGATAGTGTATGGAAAGGCCTGTCGTGGCTTCTCTGACTTAGGTGAATGATAAGGACAAGGACCGTGAAGTGCTGTAGGAGATCAGATAATCTGCTAACACTGAAAACAAAGTAGTAACTGTAGACTGGTACTGTACAGTCAGGGAAATTACACATAAGGACATGATGAAGATTAAGTGATTAAAAGTTATAAATCATTGTTTCTTGGAGTAATTACTTGGAAAACTCACATAAGACAAGAATATCTGATTTAATCCTGAAAAGTACCCAACACCTAGTTCAAGATGTTAGAATATAAAAGCCACTTCACGTTAGAAAACAAATGAACATAAAACCAGTTTTTTCATAGCTGGGAAGGCCAAAAATTGTACTTCTGCTCTTTGAAGATGAAGAGGTACATTAGAAACAAATTAAACTGCTCACCTGAAAGAATAAAATGCTTATTCATTGTATGCTTGCAGAAGGATACAATATTAGAAGCTTAGGCTAAATGTAGAGTGCCATACAAAATGGACTTTAAAAAGACCACATAAAGAAGGAAATAATTCCTCAGCATGACTAGACAGCAGCCTAGAAGAGGCCATTAGTGGATAAAAAATACCCTTTAAAAGTAGAAACCATATCAAAATGAGTAGAATAGAAAAGAACCTTTTAGAGGTTTTGAGACACAAATTGCTCAAGGCATTAAAACTAATAATAAAATGTTTCAGCTTATAATAAGCAAACAGCTTTCTACAGGCTAGCACTAGCCCAGTATATAGTTAAGATGAAAAAGTAGCATACATAAGAAAAGGCATACTCAAAGAAGATAATTCCAGTGCTTACTACAGTGAAATTTAAGGACTTTCTACAGCAGAGAAAAGAGAAGGAATCTGAGGAACTGCCTCAGAGAGAAGTGCCAATAGAAAGGATTCAACACGACTAATTCAAATAATAATAACTTGCCACTACTTGATTATATTCACTGAAGAAACGCTAGAGGAACATGATCTCAGTGAACTACAAACTATGATGTACAAAATACCTTTTAAAATTAGCTTCAAAATGAGAAGAACAGAATGTGGCAAATAAAATGAGGGTTCATAAAGATCTCCTGATAACTTCTGCAGAATCATAGACCATTTGAAACCAACTTGTAGTCCTAGAAGAAATGGAATTAGAAGACACATGAGTAAATATTTTGGGGAGAGAGTGTCAAGGTTTAGGCTGGGCTGGTGACTAAACAAATGACAGATGTTCTTTATAAACCCCTTGTCACGTTAAAAGGACTGTAGTTTCAATATTTGTCTGTCAGAGTCCCAGGACTTTCACTGATTTACTATCAGAGTCCCACCAAAGGACTATCACTGTATCAGATTCACAAATAATCAAAATTAGTTATTTTATTGAGAGCAACAGTTGCAGATTCGAGATTGCCGTTGATAAATTCACTAACTACAATAGCGCTAATTACTTAAGATTAATATTGCTAGCAACAACCTGGGGTAACATTCACCAGAGGGTGAAAGGTGCAGCACTTACCCAGAAAGGCGTCCCTGCCTGGGGTGGAGGAAGAGAACGAAGCCCGTCGACTGGTCTGTCGGGTATCAAGTTTCTTCTCTCCCAATTTAACAGTCATTTTCCCCATCCTTTTATCCCCAAAATTACGAGGTTTCCCTCCCCTAGGTGATGTGTAGCATGATTTGGGTGGAGAGATGAGTGCTATAGTCATATATGTTTAGCATGATCTCTAAAATCTTCATTAGCATATGCAGGGGTGTTAACTTTAATATGCATTTCATAGGTAATGAGGCAAAGGTCAATTACCCAGCATGGTAGCCTCTCAAGGAAACAAAGAGCTACACAAAGTCTCTCTTATCTTGATTTTATTGTCTCTGCTGATGAAAAGCAGGGCTGTCCTGGCTCCCCAAGGCTACCCTGTTATTTATGTATCCTGTGATAGTCAGACAAGCCTTCACTTACCTGGGTTGCACAAGAGATAGCAAAGACAGTCTTAATTGCTCTTTGAGCACAGAGACTTCACCTTATTATCCAAATTCCACACCCCTCTCCCTTCACAAAAGGGAAGAGAGAATGAGGGAGAGAGAAACTTATGGGTTGGGGAAAAAAACCCAAAAACATATGTGTGACTTAAAACAAACAAACAAACAAAAAAAAAAAAACAAAACAAAAGAAAAGAAAACAAAATAAGATACTATTTATGCATCACAAGGAAATTTCCACTGAGTACTACTGACCCTAAAAATACATATGGTTTCCTAAAAGGATAAAACTCATCAATAAGTCTATTAGAATCACAGATTTGTCTAGGTTGGAAGGAACCTTTAAGGTCATTGAGTCCAACAATCAACCTAACAATGCCAAAAACACCACTAAACCATGCCCCTAAGTGTCACATCTACACGCCTTTTAAATACCTCCAGGGATGGGGACTCAATCACTTATCTGGGCAGCCTGTTCCAATGTTTGACAACCATTTCAGTGAATAATTTTTTCCTAATATCCAATCTAAAACTTCCCTGGTGCAACTTAAGGCTTTTTCGTCTCATCCTATCCTTTGTTACTTGGGAGAAGAGAACGGCCCCAACCTTGCTACAATCTCCTTTCAGGTAGCTGTAGAGAGTGAAAAAGTCTCTCTGCAGCCTCCTTTTCTCCAGGTTAAACAACCCCTGTCCCCTCAGCCACTTCTCAAAAGACCTGTGACCTAGACCCTTCACCACCTTCGTTGCCTTTCTTTGGACATGCTCCAGCACCACAATGTCTTTCTTGTAGTGAGGGGCCCAAAACTGAACACAGTATCTGAGGCGTGGCCTCACCAGTGCTGATTACAGGGGGATGATCACTTCCCTAGTCCTGCTGGCCACCCAATTACTGATACAGGCCAGGATGCTATGGGCCTTCTTGGCCACCTGCGCACACTGCTGGCTCATATTCAGCTGGCTCTTGACAGACACCCCCAGATCCTTTTCCACCAGGCAGCTCTCCAGCCACTCTTCCCCAAACCTGTTGCACTGCATTGGGTTGTTGGGACCCACATGCAGAACCTGGCACTTGGCCTTGAATTTCATGCAATTGGCCTCGGCCCATTGATCCAGCCTGTCCAGATCCCTCTGTAGAGCCTTCCTACCCTCAAACAGATCAACACTCCTGCCCAACTTGGTGTCATCTGCAAACTTACTGAGGGTGCACTCGATCCCCTTGTCCAGGTCATTGATAAAGATATGAAACAGAACTGTCCCCAATACTGAGCCCTGGGGAACACCACCTGTGACCTGCCACCAACTGGATTTAACTCCATTCAGCTCTACTCTTTGGGTCTGGCCATTCACCACCACTCTTTGGGCCCAGACAGTTTTTTACCCAGCAAAGAGTACGCACGTCCAAGCCATGAGTGGCCGTCCACAGTAGCAGTTTTGCTAACCCCCACTCCTTATGTCTCTGAGAATCGAAAACTCCATTGTTTCATGAATCCTATGCTCAAGATGGCCTCCAACAATCGCATAACTCACAATTCCTTCTCTGTTCACAAGCAACAGGTCCAGCAGTGTGCTGTCCTTAGTTGATTCCCCCACTGACTGTGTCAGAGAGTTATCATCTTTCCACACACTCCAGGAACCTCCTAGACTGTTTCATCTCTGCTGTGTTGTATTTCCTACAGACATTTGGCAAGTCCAAGTCCCCCACAAAAACAAGGGCCAGCGATTGTGAGACTTCTCCCAGCTGCATATAGAACACTTCTGCCTCTTCGTCTTCATTAGGTGGTCTATAACAGACTCCCATCATGATATCTGCCTTGTTGACCTTTCCCTGATTCTTACTCATTAAGACTCAACCCTTTCATCACCATCATCATGCAGTGTTTCAAAATTAACACAAAATAAATTTTTATTTTTAGTTTTCTTTAGTCATTATGCATGGGAGACAGCCCCCTTCTAATAGTTAGCATACTGAGCTGCATGCTATCAATGAACTGAAGATGAGAGAAAATAGTTTGATAAACTCAGCATTTTTTCCACGAGGAACCATTAATTTGTTTGACTTCAAAATAAATTAAAAAAAAAAAAAGTAAAATGCACAAACTCAGTTTATGTATATGCTTGTCCATAGCAAGGTTCATACTTACTTTTAAGCTGTTCTTTAAAAATAGAAGAGAAAAACAAGGTTAGCATCTAAGGGCTTTATATCTCTTCATTCATACCCTACCTTGCCTAAGTTTTGCCTAAAGTTTTCCACAAAGCAGAACTTCTGTCCTGTGCTAACTGCTATGTTCTTTTGCAAATCAAGAAGATGATGTCAATACCTCCAAACTTTTCCTAAATTTCATTTTTGGTTTTCTGTTGAAAACTAATCATGCCATCCAGAGGCATGATCCCTCCAGCATGTCGACCACAGCACACAGCTGCTTGTTGTTGGCAAACTTGCTGAGGGTGCACTCGATCCCACTGTCATGTCATTGATGAAGATATTAAACAGTACTGGTCCCAATACAGACCCCTGAGGGACACTTGTTAGTGATCTCCATCTGGACATTGAGCCATTGACCACTACCCTCTGGATATGACCATCCAATCAATTCCTTCTTCCCTGAACAGTCCACCCATCAAATCCATATCTCTCCAAGTGCAGAGAGAAGGATGTTGTGGAGGACCATGTCAAAGGCCTTATAGAAGTCTAGATATATGACATTCATAGCTGTCCACTGATATAGTCACTCCACCATAGAAGGCCACTAGGTTGGTCAGGCAAGACTTGCCCTTGGTGAAGGCATGCGGCAGTCTCAAGGGCTTTCAAGGGGAACTTGGAAAAATCAGGTATTCCAGTGGAACTTTTATCTTAAATCTGTCATTCACATTTTGCCGTATTTAGTACTGCTCTAAGACCTAAGTTTTGTACATGTATAAAGATGCATTGAAATTTAGAAGCAGCATCATTTTGCATAACTTTGTCAGTTTGTTCTTGAAACAGATTAGTATTTTCAATGCATGTGACTGCCACAGTGGGTCAGAGTATCTTACATCCTGGATAAATGGCATCTAGAATAGGGTTCCACTATAACTAGTTTATTGGTAAAGCAATATATAGAGTTCCATCACCATCACCATCTGCTCTGCTTCCTGACATTAGCATTATCCAGACTACAATTAGTGAAACGTTATAGGCTCATACTGAAGGCAGTTCAAATACAGTTACAGTGTATCACTAACCTAGAGACTAAGCATGGTTTAAGCAAATCCTTTTCTGCCTTTATAAAGATTGGGAATGCTCACATGATAAGCTAGGACATTTCATTTAAGTGAGTTCACTTCTTCAGTTAAGAAGATGTTCCTGCCTTCCTTATGTATCACCAAGCTGTAAGTGTAATTTCTTCCATAGAAGCAGGCCCAGAACAGTCTATAAGATGTATTTGATACGTAATTCATCAAGCGTTTGTGTTTATTGTCACAGAAACGAGTACTCGCAAAAGTGGTTGTCATAGCAATTAATTGTCAACTTTTATATTCAGAGGTGAACGAGGGCTGGCACCTGTGAAAGACTTTCACATCAGAATTCTACATCATATTCTTGAGGAACTGATTCTAGGGTTGCAGTTTAATTAAAGTCAGTGCAATGAGTCTTTGTGTTTGTGCCCGCTGTGTCCAAGTAATGGCATCAATTAGTGTCTGTACAAGCTAGATTTTCCATCTGTAACGGATAGAGTCTATTTGGTCAATATACTTGCATTGCCATAAGGGAGAATCAATTTGTATTTACTGCATCTTGTCAGATTTTTATAATTCATACAGTATTACAAGAATTAGATTTTATAGCTATTCTTCTTGGTTTATCTCATTTTCAGTGGAATCTAATCTTCCATAATTTTGCTTACTTAGTTTAATAACATGCTCAGCTCTTCCTGAAAGCATTTAAATAAATCTTTATTTTTAAGAGTGTAGATGGCTTGGCTTCCTTCAAGAGCTTTATGAGCTTGGCAACGTTCTGCTTACAACATGTAAAATTCCAGACATTGCACAGTGATGGGTCCAACTACCCAGAACAAAACTGGTATGTTGAGATTATGATTTTACTCAGTGGGGCGGGGGGGGGGCAAACAAAAAAAAGCAAGGTACGTTTAGATTTCAATGTCTGTATGCCTTTAGTATGCTTTTAGCTTGCATTGATTTTTTTGACTGTATTTTTTACATATGCGTTGGTAGCTGCCAACAAAGAAGACCTCATAGAGAGTTTAGGTATGTACCTTCCATCAGATTTAATTAGATTGAACAGAAATATTGAAGTGTGGTTTTGCATATTTTCTTTTTAAATAGAATGCCAAATCTGAAGACTGAATTACTTTCTTCTCTAAAAACTCTCTAACTTTCTAAAAACCAGATATGATTATATTCATTTTAAAACCTTAGGATACTTGATTTAGTAGTGGTTTCATTGCTTCATGCCGACTTGAACATCGATCACATGAGAGGTGTGAAATGCATTTTTTTACCTCAGCCTAGTGCAAAACATTGTCTCAGCTTCTCAGAACAGATACCCATTTGTCACTGTCGTAAACATACTGCGTCATCTATCAAAATATGTAGTTGCCCCCAGAGTGTCCCATATTTAAAGTATAGGGGAAAGACCTTACAGGTCATTTTTGACATACATTGGCAAAATAGTGGAACTCATCTTGCTGTTTTTGTTGGTGCTATCATTCATTAGCAAAACACACCATCTTGCAAAACACTGTAAACAAAGGAAATTATGCTGAAGCTAACTGACAGCTACAGGGGAGGGTAGCTTTGTGCATCCTGTCTGCCTCTGCTGTCTACCCACCTGAAAAACAAATTCTTCATAGTATACTTTGAAAACCTCAGAAACTGAAAGTGATATATACAAACCACAAATCATCCACTGTGAAAGAAAAAGATCCTAGAATTTTGTGTTTAGGTTTTTAGTTTATTGGTTTGGTTTGGAAAGTGTTTCTTTAATACACTCCTGTATAAAGATGGATCAGAAAGCTCACTGGTTGCTACAGCTCTGTAGAACATGCTTGGTATGTATTTGTTGTCTATATCTCTGGACTAATAAAACTGACATTCACTGAGGCAAAATGAACAAGTGAAGTTAGTGGACATGAAACAAATTATTTTATTATGAGAAAAATGTCTATTTCTGAATCAGATGTTGAGAGTGGATTTTCTTTATACCATCCTCTTGTATTTAATGGATTGATGTAAAGGTCCAAATAGCGCTTCAAAGCAGCTTTTAGTTCTGATTTCAGCTGAAATAACAGTTCCTGAAAGGTTTCGGTCAGTGTGTTTTGTCTGTTTGTTTGTTTATGGGCAAGTTTTGAGGTGTTTTTAGGATTCTCAGAATGGAGTTCGTTCATTTTCATTTACAATGAGCAGACTAAAATTTTTTATGCAATGAAGTAGACAAGAATGATTTCCTTCTCTCTAAAAGCAGCCATTAGCCTATGTTCAAAGCAAACCCATGTTTAAGTGTCTCTGCTTCCCATTGTTTCCCAACAGCTTGTGAGACTATGGGGAAGAAGAACCAGGCAAGAAAGAAATATTCAGTTTCTGAAGAATGGTTTGAGGCTAGATGCTCTGAAATGAGTTCACAGTAGTGGACAGGGGAATTAGTTTGGGGTATTTTAGAATAATCAGTATTGCAAAAAAAAATGCAAAAAAAAAACCAAACAAACAACAACAACAAAAAAAAAAAAAAAAACAAAAAAACCCAAGAATTTCATCAATATTTTCTTCTTCCACAGATTACTAATTTTTATAAAATTAATGATAGCAATGCTATTTTAAATTGCTGGTGCAGAGTGGGTACCTATGCCTTCTGTAATTCTAATGGCATTGCTGAGACTGAAAAATAGGACCTGAAGTAGAAATACCTTCTGGGGAAAGGGTAAGAAAGGAACATTTATGATTGATGTTTTGCAGCACCATTACTGTGATTACTTAAAACAAACAAAGCTGTTCAAGAGTTTCTCTAAAAATAATCTAGTGCCCCTTCAGAAACAGAATTCCAGAAACATTAGTTTTGCTCATCTGTATTATGATTCTACTTTCCTGAGATTTTTATGTATAAGAGACAGACAATATTAATACTGAGCAATTTAACACACATCTGTTTATGAGAGATTCTGGAAGAAATGGGTATGAAACAGCTTTGTGGATGACTCAGTGAAATCTCACAGTTTATATGTATCAAAGACATCAGTGAAATCTGGAAATATCAGTGAAGAATGAAAACCAAATGTGCAGCTAAACTGCAAGTCTTTTAACAGATAAACAGAAATTCACTCTCAGAGAAGTGGTAAGGCCTAAAGACAAATTGTAGTCTAAATGAATAAATGTGATTTATTATATCAGTTACGCACAGCCCAGTGCTGGAACAGTACAGTATACTCTCTCATGTAAAAAGTCATTTCATAAATAGCTGAAAAATAACTATCAGGGAAATCTAACCAGTTCATTGCTTAGTATCAAATCCATGTCTCCTGGTGGCCAAAGTTACGAGATTGAGGAAGTAATTTTTTTTTTCTAATTCTAGGCAGCAGGAATAGTTTGTGTATAAATAAATATGACTAAGAGTGAAGGTAAGGAATTTCATATACCTGTTAATTGTTCTGTGCATTAGCATGATTTCCCTTCCTGCTCTGCTGGCAGTTTCATCCTGGGTATGATTAGGGGAACTCTTCCTACAGAACTATTTGAGCACTTCCATAACTAGCAGAACTTAAAATCGCTTGAAGTGATTTAGGAAACCTGGAAAAAAAAAATCATTACTGGTACAAGTAATTCACTGTTTTGTGACACTCGCCTAGACTACCGTTCCTTAAAATAAAAAAATAATAATTGCTTTCATATCTTTCCTTTCAGTATCCCTCTATTGTCATAGAAGATATGGGAATAATGTGAATTTCAGCAATTCTTTAAACTTTGCTTAAGGAGGAATAATTATATGATTTTTGTTCCCTACGTGGCATAACTGTTGAAGAAGAGCTGATACCAACATTCTGAACTGATAAAGCACTACAAATTATTTCCAGACAAGCACATTTTCCTAAGAACTAGTCTATGTCTGCCTTAAACATTCAGAGCTCTCTTCAACACTCTAAACCCAGTAATTGGATCAATGTTGAGGAAAGAGAAGGAAAAGGTAATTTCATTTTCATCGGAATGATTCACCAGTACCCTATTATCCAGCGGCACAGTGCTGTCCTAAGGTAAAACAATCTGCCAGGACAGGACTCGGGCATGTCTTCGCTTTGCTTGAACTGTGGAGGACGTGTCCCATTTGACTGCATTTTCTTACTAGCTGCCAAGTCAGCCTGGATAATGGAAGACGACCCTCCTCAGCTGTCATATTCTTGATTATTTGCTCTTCCACAGGGGTGGGGGAAAAAATAACAAAAGAAGAAAGAGCCAAAAGGACTCCTAGAACAAAAAGTAATATATTCTAGAATTGAAGTCAAGTTTTCTTAGATCAAGTGCCAAAAAAAGCCACGGTATCAATTAACTCCAATTATGATGATATTAACCTCTTCAATAAGAGTGATCACATAGCAAATTAAGTGTACTGTATGGCCCAATAGTAATGCACTACAGTAGTTCAAACGGAATACAGTATTACTCTGCACATCTAATCAAGATAAATTCAGTATAATATACATTTAGACTTAAAATATTTTCTGCAAAAATTACTAACACCTTAAGTTATTCAGCTTTTTACTTGACCAACTCCTCATTTCATTTCCTTTAGAATAATTTTCATTTAGGTTGGAAAAGGCATTTAAGGTCATTGAGTCCCACCATTAATCTAACACTGACAACTCCACCACTAAACCGTGTCCTTAAGTGCTACATCTACACACCTTTTAAATACCTCCAGGGATGGGGACTCAATCATTTACCTGGGCAGCCTGTTCCAGTGTTTGACAGCCCTTTTGACATAGAATTTTTTCCTAATGTCTAATCTGAACCTCCCCTGGTGCAACTTGAGGCTCTTTCCTCTCATCCTATCCTTTGTTACTTGGGAGAAGAGACCAACACCCACTTTGCTATAGCCTCCTTTCAGGAAGTTGTAGAGAGCAAAAAGGTCTCTCCACAGCCTCCTTTTCTCCAGGCTAAGCAACCCCTGTCCCCTCAGCCACTTCTTAAAAAGACCTGTGACCTAGACCCTTCACCACCTTCGTTGCCTTTCTTTGGACATGCTCCAGCACCACAATGTCTTTCTTGTAGTGAGGGGCCCAAAACTGAACACAGTATCTGAGGCGTGGCCTCACCAGTGCTGATTACAGGGGGATGATCACTTCCCTAGTCCTGCTGGCCACCCAATTACTGATACAGGCCAGGATGCTATGGGCCTTCTTGGCCACCTGCGCACACTGCTGGCTCATATTCAGCTGGCTCTTGACAGACACCCCCAGATCCTTTTCCACCAGGCAGCTCTCCAGCCACTCTTCTCCAAGCCTGTAGTATTGCATGGGGTTGTTGTGACACAAGTGCAGGACCCGGCACTTGGCCTTGTTGAATCTCATGCAATTGGCCTCGGCCCATTGATCCAGCCTGTCCAGATCCCTCTGTAGAGCCTTCCTACCCTCAAACAGATCAACACTCCTGCCCAACTTGGTGTCATCTGCAAACTTACTGAGGGTGCACTCGATCCCCTTGTCCAGGTCATTGATAAAGATATGAAACAGAACTGTCCCCAATACTGAGCCCTGGGGAACACCACTTGTGACCGGCCACCAACTGGATTTAACTCCATTCACCACCACTCTTTGGGCCCAGCCATCCAGCCAGTTTCTTACACAGGAAAGAGTACAACCATCAAAGCCAGTTGCAGCCAGTTTCTCCAGGAGAATACTGTGGGGAATGCTGGGAAATGATATGAAAGGCTTCACTAAAGTCTAGGTAGATAACATCTACAGCCTTTCCCTCATTCACTAAGCCAGTCATCTTGTCATAGAAGGAGATCAGATTAGTCAAGCAGGACCTGCCCTTCATAAACCCATCCTGACTGGGCCTGATCACCTGCTGGTTCTCACTGCACCTCTATTAAAAAAAAAAAACAAAACAAAACAAAACAAAACAAAACAAAACCACACAAACAAAAAAACCCACTTTTACCCTTTCTCATACATATATATGATATATATATGTGGAGGCTTTTTTGCAATACTGAAATATTTTATTATTTAATTAAAATATATTTATTGATTAATCAAACCATACATTCGCTAACTGGTATGTGCAATATAACAGAAGTTACAAGTAGTCAAGCTAATAATACTGAAGTGGTATTACTATATTTGCACAGAAGGAATATCTGAGGATATATCTTATGTTCAAATTCATTTTACTCTCAGAAAACACTGGTTAAATTTTGTGATAAAGTGGGTTTCTGTTCCTGTTCTAGGCTTATTACTTGACCTTGAATGAGCCACTTAGCCTCTGTTTTCTTCATCTCCAGTTTGTACAGTGACCAGTACTTCTTTTTGCTTTCTAAACTTAATGCAAGGACATTCTTTCATTGTACTTTTGTACATCTAAGAGCATGGATGTTCCTGATCTTAGCCACGTATTCTGAATGTTGACATAAGGCAGGAATGATACTTTTCATTCTGACTTTAAACAGATCTGAGAATGACCTCATCAAAGCAAACCTTTATTTAATTATCCCCCCAAATCACTAAATTGTTACCAATAAGTGTTATTATATATATGATCATGGGAACAGAAATTACGTTTGAGTTCAGTGTGTGTTGGCTGTATATAATAAATCTTACATTTGAATGAAAATGTTAGTGAACTACTGGAAAGAGTTGGAGACCTCAAGCAAGTAACTTATTTTTTCTTGAAATCTGCAAAGTATGAGACTAGCTGCATTTATTCTTCTAATGGGAATCCTATTTAATAAATGCAGGATTACTAGAATGTACTTTGTGATTGTATTAACATGATTACACCACTCAGAATCCCAGTGGAGCCTCTAGAAATATTATTAGGGATGTCAGTAGAAAGGAGCGTATGGATTAAAAGGTTCTAAACTAATCAGGCACTTATTAGTTATGGCCAAATTCCTGCTAGCTCCCAGATGAGGGAGAAAACAAACCAAAACTAATTACTACAGTTGTGCACACAAGGGAAGATGTCTGTACTAGAAAAAGTAGCATAAAATAGCTCTCATGACTATAATTACTTTTTTCCATTATGTCATTTTGAGTTATTACAGAAAAAAAAAAAATAGTAGCACAGTAATATGAGGTTCTGATGGGCTACAGGAATATAAAAATGAGTATCAAGGCAGCAGATGCAGAATATGTTACCTTGTAAAATAATCCTTACAGTTAGTAGATTTATTGAATCCATTTAACAGTACAAATAGGTGTAACTCTGACGAATATAAGTAGATTCTGCAGCACTAAGTGTCTGATGGCTTCAGAGTCTTTATACTTTAGAAAGTCAGAATAGCAAAGATTTTTATTTTAGAATATTAAAAATATTTATTTTATCACAGAAATAAATGTTAAAGGGAAGACACTTTTCAGAGACCATGCTGATAATTTTCTAAGTGGTAATGCAGCTTTCATATCTACATAGAATTTTTAAACCAGTCTAATGCTATTTTTCACCAAAACTACGATACTGTAATAGGGATTACCTAATAAAATCTGGTAATTTAAATTTTTCAGGAAGACTAGTCTTAAAACTTAGACTCGTCTAAAAGAAATTGCTCTTTTTTATTCTGTGCTGTATATACTTGATATTAGATAGTTATTCAAGTCTAAAGCTGAAGAAAATTCTGAAATGAGGCTACTTAATAATTTTTCCCTTCATGTCCATTATTAAATTACTGCAAAAAAGAGCAACTTCATCACAGAATATCTAGACCAGCTCTGTCCAGAACATCCTATAGCTTGGTCTTCACATCTTGCTGTAAGAAATGGGGATATGAAAACACCCCAGAAGCTTCACTCCAGAGCTGAATCTCATTTCTGTTTATTTCAGGCACAATGTGTGGTCTGAATTATTTCACCACAAGGTCAATGACTCTTTTTGATGTCTCAAAAAAGAATGATAGCTGCAAAGTTCAATAAATTAGGCATACAGTGAAACTGCTGTCACTCATCCTGCTTATTTGGACCTAGCATCACATTTTCTGCTGATAAAATTCCTCTACTTCCAGGTTGCCCACAGCCTCTGAGTGTGGAAATAGAACCTTTAAAGTCTTACTAGAATAAAAAACATCATATGTTGCTCTGCCTTTCTCACCTCCAGCAATCAATCTCTTATGTAGCTTTATGTCCCTGATGAACAGGAAAAGTATCTTTCAGAGAAGGTGGTAGTGGTGACCTCTTTTTATCCCATGCTTGGTGATTAGAGTGTTTATTCTGAATATCATCACTTTGGATTCAATTCTATCCTTTGGATTTCATTCAACTTGGACCTGAGTACTCATCTGTTGATTTCAGTTGAAAACTAGTATGTATCCACTATACAGAACTGTCTAGGGTTTAAACCTAAATATAGGCACTAGGTCTAATACCACCAATGGCTCTGAAAGAGAATGATCTTAGCATTTAGAGTGCTCCCGCACACACTTACTGATTCAAAAATGGCAGGAATTAAAGCCACAAATGCTTACAACACACAACGTTAATTAGAAAACATAGACCTCTCTTCTGTAAAGCCAATTGATTTGAGCATTTTCACAGAACTTAAGATTCCTCAGTTGAAGATCCAGCCAACCTGATGATAACTACATCTCTCTCTTTCGAATTCCAAGAATAACTTTTACCCAATCGCTAAGTTGGCATATGAGGCGAAGGAAAGGGAGCACCCAAGAATGCAGAATATGTATATGCAGGAGAACAAGTTTGGTAAGGGGAATGGCTCTGTACAGTGTTATAATAATGCAGTTCATAGATTGCTCATGACTCAATAAATCAACGCAGTTCAAATTACACAGTTCGTTTATAGATGTTTTCTGATAATGGTTGTTTTAAGGGTGGATCACTGGAAGAACTGGGCCGCAGCAACTTTAATACATCAGATTTCAAAACTCTATGTATAATTGTAAGGAAATGCATTAAATGCTTTAAAAATGGACGTTTTGTCTTCTCAGAAACTCATTATAACATGTTCCAACTTTAAACCCTGCAATTAACTTGGAATAAAAACTCTGCTCCAATGATGTTCAGTAGGATATGTGTTAGAATTTCTCTTCTGGTAATATAATCAAAACAAGGCCTGACATTATTTTAGCTAATTAGATTATTTTGGCTAATTAGTTTTGTCTACAATTTATTTTGGGTTTGGTGCTGCCATAGACAGTCTTTTGAAGATATTAAAATAAGAACCCAGTCACATGAAGCTCTCTGTCTCAGCTCAACATAAAACCTTTGATCTCCATCAAAATTCAATGCTGAAATTTAGACAATTAACTAAGGAAAGCATACGTGTGTAAATATTAATTAAAATATATACCTCCTTTCCTGCATGTCATGAACTGGATTGATTTTAAGCAAGTATTTCTAAATTCCAGAGAAGAAATGTCAAGTGTGGGATGTGTAACTTGAAAACAGCAGAAATAACTTACAAAAGAAGTAAACAATATAAAAATTCATTATATACAATAAAGTAATACCCCCCCAATTTTATGTGAAAGATCTTTTTTAGTTTTCTGTTTTGTTATTTTCTTTCTAATCATGAAGTATGCAATATTATTAATACAGAAAATAATACCTCTTTTTACTTCTTGTTGTATGTTTAAAATTGTTTTTTTTTTTCAATTAGCATGCAGAAAAATAGTTACTTATTTCAGCATATATAAACACTGGAATAAACACTGATACATTAATCCATATCATAGTGAAAACAAGACAACAGTGTGACTATTTCCAGAGCACACTGATCTTTACTGGCAATTTTAATTTCTTTGTTTGTGTTTATCTCCATCCTTGTACATTTCCTGCCCTACCCTTTCCAAATCCTTGCTTAAAAAAACAAAACAAAACAAAACAAAACAAAACAAAACAAAAACAAAAGTATTAAAACCAAAACAAAAACAATTAAAAGAAACTAAAAATAATCCCTGTTTATATTTCTAGATAGCTTGCTATTTCCAGAACTATTACGGGAAAACTTAGTCAAATGTTTATCTTGCATATATCATCTCTTTAAAGAAGGAAGACCTAGTCTATATTAACAAATGCTGTACAGGACAACATGAGGCAAAGAGTCCTCTGCAGTATGCTTCAACATTAGCTTTTTTTTTATTGACCTGCTTTACATAGCCAACTTACAAAATGAACGTCTTACCACTAGGGTTATTTTAAGCTTTTTTTTCCTTTCAGACATTTAAGAAATAAATTAAGAGAACTCTTAAGATGTATCAAATAGCTTTATCCAATGTATTTAGTATGCTTAAAGATATATTTTTTGGTTAAAAGATATATTTTTAGGTTATCATAAGAAGCAGAGAAGCTGTAATAAGAAATCGTGAGAACAGGCCACAAAATAAACCTAAAGCAACAGCTGAAGCAATAGCTGGAAGTGGCATTAAATAGAAATGTTCTAACCCATGATGTACTATCACATACTGATTGCCTAAAGCTTTTCCAGTTGAGAACAACATGCTGAACATGTATCTGACAGAGGCTCAAATTGGTACAATATTACTTCACAGTTAAGTGACCACAAGCTGCCAAGTAATTTGTAGAGATAGCCAGGGAGCAGGAGACAGACATGATCTTGCCCTAGGGCTTATCAGAAAGGCAGAAGAGTGATACAGACAAAACAACACATGTTAGTACCAAACAGCATTTTCAATATTTCAGTTGCTCAATACTCAGAAACTCACCCATTGCACAGTAACGTGAAACCAAATAGGCTGCAGGAGTGAAAAGGAGCAGAGAATCAAGTGGCACTTACATATTCTTCAAAGTAGAGCTTACTTGCTTTTGTTTCTGACCTTTTGGGTGAAACAAATGCGTAACTTGCTTAGTTTTTAAGATCAGTCAACAGACTGATACATGCCCGAAATTATCACACACAGTCAAATGCATGTAGTTTAGAAGAAGACAGAGGACGTCTATTTGTTCATAAGGCAAAGTCGACTGGGTCCGTTGGCTAGAAAAACAGCAAGGAATGCAAACAAGAATTATAAGCCAAGGTACATAGATTAGACATGATTAGTGAACCCAATATGTGAAAAAAGTACATTAAATAGTAAAATTATCTCTTATACTAAAGAAGAAATAAGTATATGAATAACTGAAGCTATATATGATGAACTATATGTAGCTGTATACAGAGAAGTTATGAGCACCTTCTCAAACTGTCAAAGTTTTAAATATAGTAATTCTTATTCTTTCAAGTGATCCAAATATTAACATTGCCCCTAAAGTGTTTATTTTCATCATTTGTTCGTAAATTTGTTTCTGGAGTATATGAAGAAATTTTCTTTAATTATTTGTATTATTTTCACATAAGCTAACAAACCCACTATCAATATCCTATGAAGAAGGTAAAAAAAAAAAAAAAAAAAAAGTCAGAGCTTCTTTCTTATGTTCTACTCTATATGTTGGGTTTTACAGAAATAATAAGCCAAAATATGCAGCTGAAGTTCCAATTAAATGTAATGACAAGCCTGGGTAAAATCTGAGGGTTTTTTCAGCAGAGAAATCATATGCCACCACTAAGGTCTAAAATAACATTAACCTGTTCCATTCTCTGTCATGCTGACCTATGAAATTTTGCAGCATCAAAGAAAAGTGTAGTTATTTTAATGATAAAAATATTCCAACTAAAATAAGTATTTAAAAAAATTCCAAGGTTTCATCCTATTGGAACTTGTAAGTTAGACTCAGAAAAACTAGTAGTATGTCCCCCCAAAAAACCCAAAACATCTCCCACAAAAATAACCCCAACCTTACGGGTATACTACGACTAGTTAAAGAAGAAGGATGAAATATTTTGGGGAAAAAAACCCTAAGAAATGCATGTGTAAAAGTTTAACAACCGAAGGCATGAAGTCACATGGTGAGCTTCAAAAGGTGAGGCTCCTTTTTTCCTCTTTCTGTTTTGACTGCTTATTTTTAAGGTGCTTGCTTATGATAGTTAGTGCTTCCAGTCCATCTTCCTTGAGTTCTGGATGTATAGCTTGAAACATTCCCACATGTGTTAAACCTTGTCTAACACAGGCAATCTATTTTCAGTATTAGTGTTCCTCCAGTTCTTATGGTTGAGTATCTCTGCACAATATGATAGGACGCTGTTTGTCAGTTCTCTGAATGGTAACTAACTACACCATTTTCTTGAGGTAAATATATTAAAAAAAAATCAAAATTATTTTACATCTTTTAGCAGAGGTTTTTAATTAAAACATAAACTAGAAAAAGTGAGTTTTAAACAGAGATACTGAAAGAGAAGTATGCCTAGTAGTCAGATAAAGCATTGAGGTAAAACAATTGAAAAGCAAAAAACAACTTGAAAACAAATTTTACCTCTTCCCTTTCCTGATGGGCCCTTCTTTCAAGATGTTTACTCAAATCATCAACTTTCAGTGATGTTCCAGATAGCGATAAATTTTATAGATGTAATGGCTTTGGCTGGGATAGAGTTAAATCTCTTCATCATAGCTTATATGGTGCTCTGCTTTGGATTTGTGATGAAAACAGTGTTGATAACACAAAAATGTTTCAGTTATTGCTGAACAGTGCTTACAGAGATCAAGGCCTTTTCTGCTACTCACACTTCTCTACCAGCGGGGAGGCTGGGACAGCTGACCCTAACTGACCAAAGGAATACTCCACACCATATGATATCATACTCAGCAATAAAAGCTGTGGGGAAGAAGGAGGAAGGTGGGGGGGGGGGTGTGTGTGTGGTGGTGGTGGTGGTGGTGGTGATGTTCAGAGTGATGGCGTTAGCCATCCCAAGTAATTGTTAGGCATGATGGAGCCCTGCTTTCCTGGAGATGGATGAACATCTGCCTGCCAATGGGAAGCAGTGATTGAATTCCTTATTTTGCTTTGCTTGCACATGCAGCTTTTTCTTTACCTATTAAATTGTCTTTATCTCAACCCATGATTTTTTTGCACTTTTACCCTTCTGATTGTCTCCCTCATCCCACCGGGGGTGAATGAGTGAGTGAGCGAGCGAGTGAGCAAGCGAGCCTCTGAGCTGCCCATTGGGGTTAAATCACAACCATAAAATACCTTCTAAATTCCTAGAAAAATTCTTTCTTTTAGGTTCCTGATGCCATAGTGATGGTCTCCAACCCTGACATGTCCTGTGCCCCTGGTCTTAGTCCTTACCAGGAGGTGCTGGCTTCGCACCAAATCGAAGGTTTTCTCAGCCAAGCATACATAAATCTCTCAGGATAGAAGTAATGTCATCCTCGCCCACAAGACTTCTATAGGCTTTTCTACTGCTCAGCTTGTTATTTTATTGAAAAAAGTTTAACATAAACCTATATACAGCAGATAGAGAGCAAATAGGTCCTATCACACACAGGTGCCTAGAACTGTCCCTGGCCTGACAGGCAGGAGAAACTGAGTGCAATTTGTACTAATCCTGACTCATACAAAAGTTATGACATTTTCCTCTAGTTGCCCAAATGCACTCAATCCCATAGTACACCTACCAAACCTGACAGAAGACAGTTACACATCACACTGCCAGTCTTTACTTTCTTTCACAGTCAAATTTAGTTATTCAATGAAGCTGGAGAGAGAATATCCAACCAAAGGGCACCCAAACCTATATCTTGCACACACCGATAGTATCCCAAAATCCTGCCTTATGTGTTTCCTATTCCTCCCTCCTTGTAATTTTTTGCTTAGAGAATCTTGGAACCTGTGCAGGTCATCTGGTCCAACTCCCTAATCAAGCAGGGTCATCTAAAGCAGGTTGTCCAGGACCATGTCCAGATGGCTTTTGAATATATCCAAGGATGGAGATGCCATAGACTCTCTGGGCAATCTGTTCCAAACATATTGATTTTCTTCTACCCTGTTCCTAAACATGATATATAAGTAATAAAAAATTACATTCTGTGCTGAGTGTCACCATTTAAAAACTATGCATGGCAGAACATAGCATTTAGCAGTCCTTTAAAAGTTTTGTTTCTTAAGGACTTCATTTAGGATTCTGATAATAAAATTAAGTGATCCTAAATCAAGATTGTCCAAATATATAAGCACTTCAATGTTACTTTGGGGCTATATTATTTAGGTGCCATAATTCCCTATTTAGAAGCTTAAAGCTACAGGAATGAGTCTATGAGGAGGAGGGTGAAAGTCATCTTTGAAATTTGGACTTATGACCACTTTTTTGACGGTCATGACCTCTGAAACATTACTCAGACAGCTTTACAGAACTGTCTGATTAGTGTGCAGCCTACTTTCCTTTTATCAGTCATGTGGCTCCTGAAATGTAAGCAAACAGTCTTAATTATGCAATTTTGTTCATGACCCTGCTATTTAAAGAGTGTATTTTCTAAGTGTTTGATTGTTAATAGTGGGTAGAACTTGTTTTAATTTTCTCTGCACTCCAGAGTCTCATAGCTTCCCTTCTCATGCATCCTGGGACAAAAGTTACTCCTGCTACATGGGAATTTAGTAGATTCCAAAAGATTTCATGTGCAGAACAAATACATGCATACAGTCCCCTTCATCCCTAGAATGACGAATAATTTAATCCCTAATCCATAACTGATTCATTCTACAAACTATCACTTAAAATACTGATTTGTCCTATCTGTTACTTCTGGTAGTGTCTATCCCTTCTTACAGACTATAGAATTCTATTTGTATTATAGCTTGTATTTTAAACGAGGTAAACAGAAAGAGTATTGGTAATTACTCCTGATCTGTTTGATCTAGGCCATACTTTTTTGTCTTACCTTCTTTTTTTTTTTTTTTTTATGTGATCCTCCTTTTCAAGATTCATTTGCTAAAAGACAAGAATTTTCTACCCCTTCCTTTCTTCTTTTAATAAATAAAAATGGATGATTAATAAAAAAATAAGTCTTTATGTCTGATTTTCCTTCAAATAAAACATGAAACAATATAATTACCTGTCAGGTTATCAAAATTTATCTCAAAGTCTTCAATATCTTTCCAAGGGGAATGCAAGTTCAACCAATATCATAAAACATCCAAAAGGTGAATTTAAGTGATCCACTTGCCACAGAGATACAAGATGATGAATAGCAAGCATATTCCTACAAATCCTCAATTTACCAGCTGTACCTAACGTTACCTCTAAATACTGCAGACAACCACACAATAAGCCTCTTTTTGATGTCTTTGATTAATATGAACTAATTTCCTTTGCATAAGACTGCAAAGGAAAATATTTCTTGAATAAATATATATCATACCAGTTCTTGAAGACTACTTACTGAACAAATTTCCACTGAAATCTGTGGCTGCACTAGAAATCTTATAGAAGTCATATAGTCTCTGGCATCAAAGGACTTTTTGCTTAAATGTAAACATATTCCTGAGTTTGTTCCTTTGGGAGTTACACAATTACTCTTAAATCAATTAAACATGGATTTGTTCCTCCTGAAAACCTTTTAAAAATATTTTTCCTTGGAATGGATTAAATGCACACTTGTAAAAGGATGTGATGATTTGGAGTATAATTAACTCAGAAAGCATAATGTAAGACATAAACCAGCTCTTTGAGAAATCTCAGCTCTTGAGATTTCTTTTAATAATTAAAGCATTTAATTCTTTCACATAATGCCTCATTTTCTAACTGCCTCTCAGTATCTGGGTTTCCTGTAGGATTGAGACTGCAAACAAATAAATACTGGAAACTTCTGTTAAAAAAAAAAAAAAAAAAAAAAAGCTTCTTGAAGCAGTTTGAAGCAGAGTTTTAAAATTTCATCAAATTGAACTGTAGAAAACAAGCTTATAAGCAATAATGAACTAATTGTTCCATCCGAGCAGAAAACTGCAAGAGAGACATCATGTCAGACTTACAGTTTAATTCCCAAATTCAACCACTTGTTTCTTCAGTTTCTTTTAATCAGGCCAATAGGGAATCTGCTGAGTTACAAAGTGCAAAACACTGAAGTACTGGAAAATTATCTGTTTTCTTCCTTACCTTGCTGTCCTTCAAGTGTTATGAAGAATAGTTGACTATTTCTGACCCATCCCTCAATTAGGACAGAGGAGAGAAAATCTATTACCTTACTCACATTGACTACTGGAATTTTGGAATACTCATGTTACTAGGTGCTGAGGTTAGAAGACAATAAAGAGAAGGAAAAATAAAAATCTGCAATTCAGGGAACATGAGTTAAGCTTCTTTTCTGAGTCTCCATGAAAGCAGCTTTCCCATCTCCACTGACTCTTGCAATCCAAAAAGACTGCCCTCCTTTTTTAGAAACCTTAGATGCCTAACTTTATTCTTCTATCACTTTACCACTGTTGCCCAAGGAATAAACAGATACAAGTTACTCTCCATTCCACTTTCAGTGAGAGCAGCCTACTAAAGCAGAGGTGAAGAAAGTGCAGAATTCATTGGGAGAACACACTCAAGAGACAGACACAGTCACGCTTTCACTGACCCTGGGCAATGAGCAGGCTGGGACAAAGGGTCCTCACAGAGCTGGTCTGCCTTAACCCGGCAGGCAGATCTCACAGCTGTGCCTGGCCTTGGACTTTTATATCTTCCAGACTGCCAGGCCAGGGATCTGCTGGAAGTTGAGGGCTGCCAGGGGATGGCTGCACTCACACATCCCCACCAGACACTACTGGTCCCACCTGCACTGGGCAGCATCCTCAAAGCAGTGTAGTCAAAATCCTCTGCCTCTACTCCCTGCTGACTCACCCAGTGGTGGCCAGGTCTCTTGGTCATTTTTGGTTACACTTTTTCAACTTAGCCAGCAGCTCCAGCACTCTTCAGTCATATGAAATGACTTAATTTTCAAGGGCAGAAACACCAAGGACCCTAAATGAAAAGTGCGCACAGAGAGAAGGACTTGTCCATGAGCTTGATCCAGCTGCTGATGAAATGAAAGAGAATTTCCCTATTGATTAAGAAGGGAGCTTCATATTTTTATCCCTGGCTGTTAAAGTTTGAACATTACATTTAATCCCAGTAACAGAGAAGAAATCTGCTGTATATATGATGACTAAACTCAAGAAAAACACATAATTAAAAAGAAAGAGGTATTTTAAAACAGCCTGTCTACTTAGATGGAGAATGTTGAAGGAAAAAATTTACCCATTCCTGCATACAATTGGGGGGAAGCACATTTCCAACAAATCCTGTGACTGTAAGCCATTTTCCTACCAGAAGGAAACAAATATGTTGTTTTCAGTTTCTTCCAGACTTAGTGATAATGTATGCCAGCTCCCAAGAGAGATTTTTGGTCCATCTCTGAGTTAATACATTCACTGGAATTATTTTATGCCTCCTAAAACATTTTTCATCTCTATAATGAAAAAAACCCTGATAGATAATATAGATATGGTAAATACCATTTACTAAAGTTCCCTTTGTATTGACTTAGAATTAGCCTGGTAACGTTTCCATATTCACTAGCTAGGCAAAGGCCCAAAGAGGTGAATATCACTTCACAATTTTTGTATCAGAAATTGTACTTCAGCTGGAGACAAATGGAGATAGTAGCAACCTTTGGTCTTGAACATGTATCATATGTTTGGGTGCTGAAAGGTCATAACATCATGGCTTCCATTAGGAAAGTCTGAGTCTCATGGATGTTGTACTGTATTCCAAAGTAGTATACTCCCTTTTCAGTGTATATCAATATACTAACTCACTTTTTCCTTATCTGACACTTAAACTTTTTATGCAAAGTATAATGTTCATACATTCTCCAAAGAAGATCAGATTTAATGTAGCTAGTGAAAAATTAGCAACAGTACATTCTTAACCCACATAAATACTCATGCTACAATGACAGGAGAATGATGTTCTTAAATTCATGGTTGTTAGAAACATTAAATTTCTGTTCTTATTCTTGCATGATTATCCCATGCCGTATGTCTCAGATCTATCTTTGCATGGTTTAAAGAGTACAGAAATAAACTGCTGTATGATTAAGAAACTATAGTGATCCTTATTTCCAAACAATGTTCATAAAGTTACTACATCTTATCCTGAGTATTCCTCAGTAATTCATCTATTTGCAATACTACTGTTAATTTTTAACAGTAATGAAATTCTGTGTTATTTCATGTTTTGCATTATTTTGTCTATTTCTATAATTCCGGAGTTGAAAAGTAATAAAAAATAAAACACACATCGAGCAGGAATTTTTTGGCCAAAATCATTATGCTTAAGCAGAGTAAGTACAGAAACACATGTGCTTCATTTATCCAGGCACAATTGTGAACTCCGTTTTCATATGCCTTATCTGTAATTATCTATATAGATTGGATAAACTGCTCTTGCTTATAAATAGACATTTAAGCCTACATTTACCTGATTGGCATATGCGATCAGGGTAACTGATCTTGCAGAGTAGGTATGCAACTGCATGTCTAATATAACTAAAATGCAGGTCTATAAAATCCAGTTAATTCTCAATAATCTTTTGATATTAGAAGAAATCTGCCCCTTTGCTCAATTAGCAAGCCACCAAAAATAGACAGAATAGCTAAGCTGCTTCTTCTGAAATGAAAGGGTGAAATCAGGGCTATCCTAAGATCAATAGCAAAACACCAGTAAAATCAGGAATTTACTTCTGACCAAGCTACTTCACCTGAAAAATAATTTGCTTATCCACTCTTTCAACCCTTTTTGCTTAACTTTACGGTGGCAAAATCCACACAAAAAGGTAACACGTTTATATTTTCCCCTTCAAGGTAAAGGGAGTTTTGAATAAATATGTTATAAACCTGCAAACTATTCTTATTACTGCTCGCATTGATTTAAAAAAAAAAAAAAGTGAGAACCTCACTTTCTGTATATTACTAATATCTAAGATTTTTTTGATTCTGCACTGATAAAGACATACCATCATTTCCCACTCTCATATCTTTCATGATATAGTTCACATAAAATAATATTTGCTATTTTAAAGAATGAGTTACAGAAGATAGAATAGAGAGAAGTAATAAGAGAAGAGTTACAGAAGAGTTTTTCCAAGACATCTCAGGGTAATAAGCATTTTATTTTAAAAAAAAAAAGTATATATTTTTATGTTCTTGAGAAAGGAAGAGTAACTGCAGTCTGATAGTGCTTCTCCACAAAAGCACATTTTCTATAGATGCTGTGCTCTTTGAATAGTATGTGCTAGTGGTTTTTCAGATCATTGGGGGCAAGTCAGAAGGAATGTGAAAATGTGACTTTTAGGTCACCTTTGCATTGCCTTCTCCTCTGAACAGGCCACTTCTCTGCTGTCTTTAAATAATCTAAGGGCTCTTCCTTCTAATGCTAGGCTGCAGAGGCCACTAAAGAGCATAAACATCGTTCAGGAACAGCATAGGATAAAGGCAAGCATAACATGCTCCTTTTCATCTTCATCTGGAATGCTGAGAGAGTGAGTTAGACGAGAACCATGTGTCATCCCTGTGTTACTACATGAAATGAAAAATGATAAATTTTGAGCAGTTAAGCGCACATAAATTTGAAGAAAGTATGGCATACCCAGTATATTTTTAATATTGTGCATATACATCTAAGTCTCCCTACACATCCTCTCCTTCCGTAAAAAAAAAAAAAAAAAAAATCTGTATATATTGACCTGGTGAAAATTTGTATATTTTAGTTGGACTTTTGATTGATCTTTCATGCATCCAGGAAACATGTCTGTCCCTACAGCATATATGCTTTGGTCATGTCTAGACCTTCCCTACATGATCAGAGCTATTGTGCATTTTACTGTATTACAGAAGTGAGAAAGGAGCGCTAATGCATCTGGGAAATGAGTGTGCACATATGGGAAGAGTGGCACAGTGCACATATTTCTGTTAAGGGAATTCTAGACAGAAATATGCTACCTCTAGTCAGTGAGTTAACATAAAAAATTACCAAAGTTGTGATATCACTGAACCACTTAGTGTTTTCTTATACATTTCAAGCTTTGGTGGGAATCACAGCATAATGGTTCATTGGGCCGGAGAGTCTGAATGTATGTTGGCTGAATCATATGATGACTTCTGTAACATTTAATTTCTTTTTGTTCTAAAAGGTGTGTTAACTTTGCGAAGAGTAATTCAGAAAGCCCATTTTCAAAACACTCTACAGATCATTAAAATACTGTTCTAAGATATGAAAAAGAAAACATAAAGACAGTTCTCCAAATCTAAGTTCAACTCAGTACTGCACCATTGGATATAACAAGAAATTCTTGCTATTGTCACCTGCCACCACCCCAAGAAAAGTACAATTCAACTTGATGTCTTCTGGGCAAAATTTAAAAGTCAAGCAAGAAAAGTTTTTGCTGCCCCTTGTTTGTCCTTTCCAGCAGGTGGATATAAACTTTTCTCATCATAGTAATATTCTTCCTAAAAGTGTTGTTTTCTAGGGATCTCCTCGTACGTGGTATCCAGTTTCTTGATGTCTCAAGAGTTCAAAGTAACCAACTGGAGTGCAAATTCAGGTAGATAGTAAAATTCCAAGAAAAAGGATACTTCACTATTTTAATTGTCTTTCATGAATCACTATTCCAATATCTGACCTCACTCTTCACTCACACAGACACAACTCTTGCATTTGTCTGGAATTAAGATATCTGTAAGACATCTTACATTAATGATGTAAAAACCCCAGATATTTCAGAAAGCGCTAAGCAGAAAGAAACAAAAATAGTGTTGGTGGTGAAAGAAGCTGAATGCTACTAAATACAAGGCAAGCATCCTGGCAATAAACAGAGGGGGAGGGGTGATACTTTTACCCCGATTTTGGAGTCAGCGATGGATCATCATTACATGCTGATCTTTCACTTGTCTCTTACACATTAAATAAAGACCTGAAAAGGAAATGTATTTGTACATGAATAACAATTCATTTATTTTATAGAGTATTTCACTTTGTTGTCAGCTAATTAAATTCTGTCACTGAACCAAATATGATTGATTGTTACCTACAGCTGTTCCCTGTAAATCTGTCTACAAATAGCAGCTCCAGGATAGTAAGCATTCTGACACTCTGTAAAACACAGTCAGCAACAGAAACAGACAACCGTTGAAAATTTGATCTTAATAAGACTTCCACTGAACTCATGGGGATACCATTTTTAATTAGAAAGAGAATGCCAGACTGAGTAACTTGCTTAGCAAAGTTCACTAAGTAATATCTGATTAAACGACATAAGGTGGACAGCTTTATTTTCCCTCTAGGAAAGCCACTAGCTTTATAAATTATTATTTCCTTCATAAGATAACATTTACTCGTCAAAATGACAGGCTTGTCAGATCCATGTAGGCATGTGACAGATTACCCTATATATTTTTTATTTTTTTTAAGTTTGCTTCCTACTTGTGTGTCAAGAAAGAGAACATGCTGCCAGACACTGCATTTTATTATGAACAATACCAAGATTTATTCACAGAGCTAAGAAACTGATGCATACCAGTCACGTGTATGTGTGCGCGATGGGACAGAATGAACTCTTGGAAAGGCTGCAATGATATAAAACTGGGAAGAGTGATTCACCAGTGGTGGTGCTGCCATTCATAGGACCTTCAGAGGCTGGGGAAATGGGCAGAATGGAACTCCATAAAGTTCAATAAGAGCTACGATAAACTCCTGTAGCTAGAGGTGCTAGAGGAATAATTTCCTGCAGCAGGCTGGGGCCAACCATCTGGGAAGCAGCTTTGCAGAAAAGGTCCTGAGGGTCCTGGTGGACAGTAAGTTGAGTATGAGCCAGCAATATGCCCTTGTGGCAAGGAAGACAAACAGGATCTGGGGCTGCACTGGGCAGGGGGTTGCCAGCAGATTGAGTGAGGTGATCCTTCCTTCAGCACTGGTGAAGTATCTCTGAGTACTGTCTCCAGTTGTGAGCTCCCCACTACCAGAGAGACATGACCATACTGCATTGAGCATAGAGAATGGCTACAAAGATGATAAAGGGACCGAAGAATGTTTCATACAAGAGGATAAAATTGCTGCGACTGCTTATCTTAGAGAACAGAAGGCTCAGTGGGATCCTATCCATATCTATAAAAACCTCATGGGACTGGGGAGTAAAGAAGATGGAGCCAGGCTTTTTTCAGTGGTCCCCAGTGACAGGATGAGGGACAATAGGGTGAAATTTAAATACAGTAAATGCTACTTAAACATATGAAAAAAAAAAAATCTGCTGCAAGGATGGTTGAGAATTGGAGCAGGTTGCACAGAGACGCTGTGGACTCTCCACCTTTGGGGATATTCAAAGCCCAACTGCACACGCTTCTGAGCAACCTGCATTAGCTGACTGAGCTGAGCTGCAAGGATTTGTCTAGATGATCTACAGCGCTGCCTTCCAGCCTCAACTATTTTTTGATTCTGTGATTATATATGGGGGGGAAGGGGGGGAGGAGGGGGACAGAAAAGAAAAAAAAAAAAAAAGTGTTGCACGTTATTTTTTTTCTCTTTTTAGTAGTTTAAAATTACTTTAAAGGTAAAATAATAGTAACAGACTTCTCTGAATTGCTGTCATACTGAAACTAAAATCGGTCATACTACTCATCACGAATAAGTATATTCAGGCTTCTATATCTATCTGGAAATACCAGGTTGAGCATTCAAAATTAGGATGAAGAAAGCAAACAGGTGGCAGTACTCTGTGCTAATGTGATCTTTTTTTTTTTTTTCCTACTGCACTTTTGTCTGTATTTCTTTTTAATGGACAATGCAGATTGTGGTTATGGTATATGCTTCTCTAAAATTAATAAAGAGTATTGTTCAAAATTGCACTGAGGACTCAAGAATTGTCTGATAGGTCCATATGAAAAGAAAACATGAGAAAACAGAGTCAAAGGGCCTCCATTTAGTATTTTCTTCAGGCAGACTGTAAAAAGCAAAATAGAAGCAAGAAGAAGCAATATGTTTTCCAGTAAAGATTAACAGAAGTTCAGGAATCTGATACCGCAATAAATAGAAATGCTGGAAGCATGCATCTTGTACTGGGACCCCCAAATAGAAAGCCGATGGTATTGTTTCGTGTACGGTTGTGACAATATAAAAGGAAAAGCAACATTTACAAGGACTACTGTTACAGTTCTGAGTTAAAAAAAAAGCAATTTCTGAAATTATTTTATGTAGGCTTGTGAATTGTTAGGTATTAGAAAGTAAACAACTGATAAAACAAAGATGTTTAAATATACAGTGTAAAATTAAGTTCCAATGTATTTTATTCAAGTACTTTTGAGTTATGTATTTTCCCTTTTCTAAATGAGGATATTGCCTATATTGAATTGAAGCATTCTTGGTTTGAAATAACTGATTTTTTGCACAGTACCCTGCAAAATGTGAGATCACAAGAGCAAAACACATACAACTAAAATGGGTACAGAAATGAGGTGATCTCATAAATTCCATAATAAGACTTACAGACAAACGTAGAACAACTGTAGAAGTGTAGAAAAAAACATTAAATATTAGAAGTTTCTAAGTAGGTTTAAAACAAATGCTCAATTGAAAAGTTTATGCATGTTCAAGTACAACCTTATTTAGTCTTTAAACATCTATGTGGAAAAACTCAGATCCAAAAGAAAGTGTAAAAACCAAGGAAATATTAAGGAATATTTCTAGATTTCGATTTTATTTGAAGATCATTTAAATGCAACTCAGTTTATTGAAAAACAGTACTAAACAAACTTAACCACATTATCTTTTCTTCCTACGTATTGCTTTTCTTTTAGAAATCTTACTGATGCAATAATTATAAAATTTGTGAACATGTTTAAGAAACATTCAAACAAGTGAAAACCTCAGATGCTGAAATTAATTTCTTCAATATCGAGTACAAATGCCAACCCTGGAAACATTCAGGGTCAGGTTGCACGGCGCTCTGAGTCACCTGGTCTAGTTGAAGATGTCCCTACTCATTGCACGGGAGATTGGACTAGCTCACCTTTAAAGGTCCCTTCTAACCCAAACTGTTCTATGATTCTATGAATTTTGGTCCTTTTGTACTCCATTTATACCAAGGACTTAATAATATATGTTGTTCTAGATATCCTCCAGGAAAATAATCCCATTTCCCCACGCAGAACCTTATGATCCAAAAATTAGATACAGAGTGACTGAACATTTTAATAGACTGTGCATTCCAGAATAGGAATAAATTTGGAGAGATAATAACCGTGCTGCTAGCACTCCATCCTTTACAACTTTGAGTGAAATAGAGTTTAAATAAAGCTAATTTATTCAACTGAAGTCATTAATTTGTAATAGCTTAGGATCTCAGCTCTACTAGCTAAGGATCTGGCACATAAGTGGTTTGTGGCAGTATACCTCAGAGAAGATGGGTAATAATGTCTCCAGACTACTAGTAATTTGTGTTTATTTTCTCCAGCCCAAATAACAAAATGCACATGCAGGTATCTCTAACTAATCTTTTAATATTTTCTGATCCTCCCTAGTACCCCTTCTAATAACGATGGGAGCTATCTGCATGGGTTCCTACTGAGCCGCTTGAATTCTGGAAGACAGAGAAGTTGATCATGCTAGTCACAGGTTCTGTATTGCACCATAACATGGCTTAGTCTCCTTTGCAAACTTTGGATAACCACTTACTGCCATGACAGCTTCTGTGAAACTAGCAAAATTTGGGGTGGGGAAAGAATAGAATGATGACAAAATATACAGAAACTGCATTTTTGATTTTGGAAAATAGCCATCAGATGAAGCCTCTAATCCTTGATACCAGTGATCTAATCAAATTTGACACCATTAATTGTTCGCAATACCTCATGGGAGTTGACTGATAAGATCTTTAATATGGAAAGATGAAGATTTCAAAAGTTTCCCTCTTACTGCAAATACAGAGCAGTGTGATCTCTGTTCCATTTATTCTGGTAAATACAATTTCGTGTTCATATATTACAAGTAACATATGGAGACTGGCTCTAGGTAGCAGAAAATAACAATAGTAATAATGAGCTATTAATGCTGGCATCTGGCCTTTTCAATGTCTAAATGAACTGGAAATGGAAATCAAACACAGACCACAATTTTCTCTCAAAATGAAGAATTCTTTGATTTTTCTCTAGGTAGCTATTTTCATTCTTGGCTATTTCTCTTTCATATTTAATTGAATGACTCTTTAGGCTATATGCGATAGCCTTTACCTGAACAAATTAGCTAAATTTATGCAAGAAAAATACCAAAAGTTCTATTGACTTAGAAGCTTGCTACCTTCTTATCTATCCAGTACTTACCTATCCAGAGGCAATTCAGACCTGCAGCTTTCTCATATTAAATTGTATTTTTACAGCTAATTCCAGTGTTTATCAGAGGTATTTCCAGAAGTAAATTATCACTTCATAAATGAAAGGAAAGAAGAATTGAGCCCTCTGCTAATTTGAATGCTTGTTTCACTAAAACTGATGTGGCTTCTGTCAAGGTAATTGCCCTTTATAATTTAACAAACAATTGTCTGCTCTCACTGAAGCAGCTGAATTCTCTGATGCAGAGTTTTGATTCTGTGTCCATGTGTGCAAAGGTATACACATCTCTCTGTATTTTAGTCTTTTACAAAATGTGGAGAAAAGGTATATTTCAGCTCTGTAGAAGTTCACTTTCATCAGTTGTCTCTACAAAGCCTTTAAAACCACCCGCTACATTTAAAAATAAATAAATAAATAAATGAAAAAACAAATGAGAGAGCTTATTTGAAGGGAAGAAAAGCCAGTCAACCAACCAAACAAAAAAAAAAAAAAAAACACAAAAACAACCAAACCTGATATTTGTGTTTAAACAATGAATACTGAACATTGTAGTGACCCTGATTTATTGAAACCTCTTGTGGCTTACCTTTATCAGTTGTTTTGATCTGTGTAATTCAGAATGGGTTCCAGGTGTCAAGAAATGTGATACAGGTACAAATTCCAGGTAAGATGAGTATGCTTACAGATCTGTGAGCATGTTCACACTAAGTGAAATAAACTAAAAGTCCTCCTTAGGCGCAATAACATGTGGACTTATGAGGCTGGAATACTTTCAGGGTGTTCTTGTGGCAGTGTGCAAAACTAACAAACTAAAAGAAGGCATAGATTGTAGGGACACAAGTAGATTATTTCCAGACTGCCTGATTCCTAGGAATGCACTAGCCTGCTTACTCCATACTCTACTTTGTTCAGTTCACAATCATGTATAAGTAGCAATTTTTGAACAAGAAGTGAAAAGGTGAGAAGCAACCTCTAGACAGTTAGGTAGAATGGTAGGATAGCAGCAGTTTAAAGACTGCTTAACTGCATGGGGAATTGAAACTGGACTAATCCTTCCTGAAATGGACACTTGGCATCACTTTCAGTTCACTTATTTGCTCTTACAGTTACATTTTTAACCTACCTTCTGCATTTTTCTGTTCCATGTAGCTTGAAGTTGAGTTCAGAAGCTCTCGAACAGAAACCTATGATCTTTCACATTTGCCCGTGCTTCTGTAGACATCCCCACATTCAAGAGCTAAAAGAGGGACTCCATCATCCCTGCAATAATAGTGCAAATGCACAGTTTACTCAAGACTAGAGAGACTAGAAACAAAACACTTCAATTTATACTGTGGGAAACAAAGAGAAGCATGCCTACGTAACAACTAAAATACGAGCTGTTTTGAAGCTTATAGTTTTTAGAATCAGAAAGACTGATGCTATTTGTTCATCTGGATTTGCCTCCCTCTCAGCAAAGGCCAAAGATTCCACATAGTAACTTCTCCATTCAACTGATTACATTTTCAGATAAAAACTACTTATTTTTCAGCTCTTAGAAATGTTGCTTCCTTGCCTGAAGATTCTGGCTATAGATCTTTTGATCTGTTTTGTACTATCTACCCCTCAACACTTTTACTAAAAATACAGATTACAGGAAACAGATTACAAATCTGGACTTTCAGAAATGTCCTTCCACGAACTGTAATAAATAACTCTCATAAATTTATTATTTCCCCTGTGTATTTTTGCTTTATTTCAAAGTCTCTACATTTTTGCTCTCTTCAGCAAAATTTCCTTCACTAGTCAAAATAATTCAGGTGTGCAGAAAAGATGTTCATCTATAGTGCATTTTCTGTAATCTTCTAAGTCTCTATTACCTCAGCAAATAAATTTAACATATTTTTTCATATATTTTATGTTAAAGTTCAGTTCTACCACTTTTCTATTTTAGGTTACTAGGATATATTAGCAGAGCACACTAGCTTAAAAGAATTTGAGATAGAGAGAGAAGCAGCACAGGAACCACAAAGTCTTGCTCTACCAGGCCCCATTTCTATTGTGAGTTCTTTCATCTCAGTTTCAATTATGGTTGTGAATGAAATCAACAGACCTATAACCTTGAATCATGAACAAGCTGAGCAGCACCTCCTGTGAATGGAGAATACTCTGAGGAATCATAGCGGCTTTTTTGACGCTAACTGGAAAATAGGAAAGAAATTGTTCTCCTGAGATCCCTTTGCCCTTTTATTCTTCCGAGGGAGCCACAGATGTTTAATTTGACCATATAGCAATTTATGTCTGATATTCTGATTCTCATGTACTAGCATTTTATTTGATAGAGTTAACCTTCCTATTCACAATAGTAACATAAAATTAAAGTCTGAGGAAAGATAATAGGAAATTAAGTCCTGCTAACTGCTTTTCAGAAAGGATTACAGGTATTGTATATTAAACAGGAGTAGTCCAAATACAGATTTTTTTTTTTCACGTACATCTATTTTGTATCTATAGAATCTTTAATTTTTAAGCCTTAGGTATCAATAAGAAATGTTGCTACGGAATGTATGTTTTACATATGCTTACTAGTTTTCTGTTTAGAGGATTTAGAGGATTTAGAGTTAACTCTTACCAAGTATAAGAGAAACATCCTATTAAGAAATGTTATAATTAACTGGGAAGATGGTAGTAATAACTAAAAGCTCATCTAAACTAGCTGAAGTATTCTCTTTCATTTTCTGCTTTTGTGTAGTGATTTTGCTGATATGAACTTAATCATTGCTTTTTGCTGTATTTCACACTAAAACATAGCAATTTCCCATTTTTCCTTTGCAGAAACAAAGAAAAAATATATTAAAAAATGAACTCAAGACTCCCTATGACAGTATTTCATATAGCTGGAAACTCTATATACTATAGATAAATTGTTTTATAATGAAGGGTGATAATGGGAGGATAGAACTGAAAGCTAAGGTACTATATTCTACTGCAGAGATAGGAAGTTAAACTGAAATACTGATAGTGAGAATGGAATGAGTACTCCAATTATAATAAAGAAAATTAGACATAGTCAATATCACAGATGACTTAAATGATTTAACAGACACTTCTGTGTACACTTGTCTTCTCCCTGTTAAGTGAATGGGTGCTCTGAGTTTGAATAGTCTGTTGTCTTTCTCCAAGTAGCTATTAACGCCATTCAAAGGGAAGAGGGATAAGTACTAATGAATCATTTTCATTAAAAAATGCTCAGGATCAGAGACTGAAGTGTTAATCTCAAGGACATAAGTTACATTTTTAAGGCATTAGAATGTGACCCAATATTCATTAAAGTGTATAGGAGGAAAGTGAAACTAAAATAAAAACATAGTTTCATACCATACTACTGAAGCCTTCCACAAATCATACCACTTTATGCAAAGATTTAATCACTCATATTGTAAATTTCAAGCTTTAGATGTCTGATTTTGTGGTGTAGTCCAATATGGTATGTAACTCCTTTAATTCCCATTGATAAGCATCGCCACTGAGGACCTCCTGTATGCTGCAGTAACATTCATCACACCACATGACTGTGAGCCCAGGCAACAGTGACTGGACCTCCAAAGGTCTATCCTTTTATGAGGCATGCTCCAGTTTAGTTATTATCTATATTAGACCTGAGCCTGGAATCCCAAATAAATTAAGACCCCATTATGCATGTGTCCAGTTAGAGTTTTATAGTCTGAAAACACAAGTCAAAAAGAGAATAGAGGGGAAACAGAAGTAGAGAGCTGTGAAATGACTTCTTTGAGATCACACAGCAAGTCAGGACCTCACAAATTTAGTGAATTGCAGTAATATGTTCACTAGATGATAACACTGCATTTACTTTTAAGCTCTAGGATGCGTTTTACAGGGATGGTCTTTGCTGCGGATGTTCTTAGAGAAAAATAATTCTTTTCTCTACACTGTCCCTTCCCAATGTACCTGTACCCCTAAGCTTCCTCAAGATGAAAAGGGGGAAAATATCTAAACAGTCTCTGAAGGGACTGTTGTTACGTGCTAAAAGGCACACAGAAGACTAAGGGCAGGGAAATGTTTGGGGAAATAGAGATGGATTAAAGCTAAAATACAATTTTGGTACATCAAACAGATATCATGTAAGCTGCAAATCAGAAAAAAAAAAGCCTTATAAAATTTGGAGAAGAGACATGTAAAGCAATTCTATTTCTCAGGTTAGTTCTTAGCATAACATTTAAAACTGGCCATCTCATTAGGCACTGTCTGAAACAGGCATGTAGTGCTAGTCCTAGAGAACTAAATGAAGAACAACTAAAAAAAAAAAAATAAAAATATTGTGTTGGTGATATTCTAAAAATGCGTAGGAACATCAGCTTGCTGCAGGAATGATCACCCTTCCTACATCAGTGAAGATCTGTTCCATAGCATGGTTATACCAACTTCTGTGTGTTCTTTGTGGTAGAGTAGTAAAGAAGGCACAGAGACCTTCATATTGAACACATCTTAGCAGTGACATTGCTTAACTGGATGTTTTCTGACTGTTCACTTTACCTGATTCTTTTTTTCCTGATTTATCAGCCTGTCACTTTATCTGTATATTGCAAGTTCTGTCTTGTTTTTTACACTAGGAGATAGAATAAAATCTCACTTTTTTTATCATTTACCTTTGTTACAGTGATAATTACTCATATAGTTATTTCCATATGTGTTTCCTCTGTGACCTTATTTTTTTTTTTCAATGAGAATGAATTTATAATGAACTGATAAAATCTGCATATGCATGTGCAGACTTTCAGTTTGCATCATGGTTTTAACGCTAAGCAGTTTCTAGCATAATCATATTGCTCATTGTTTGGTATTATTTTTTTGTCTTGTATCCTGTATCATGTTATTTCACACAATTTCCTGTCCTTTGTTTCAATTTACATGAAAAAGTGGTGATCTTGCCCTAGTTTTCTTTATCACCTCATAATTATGCATGAAGTACGGGAAGTTCATAACTATCCCAAAGCTGTGAACCATAAATAGAACAACCAGGTATTAGGCTTTCGAAGTTTATATTTTATATATCCATTAATAACTTAGCCTTTTATTTTGATTCCCTGTAACTAAGTGTAACACTAAACAGTTATATGCAGTTGATAATTATGAATCATGTTTACAGTATGGTACTGTATAGCACTACTACATTATGTCCTGTGGATGAGGAAAAGTTGCAGCTACAAGAAAAAATAAATAACAAGGTGTGAGAGATCGGAAAATAAAATAGTTGTCTCAAAGCTTTCTTAAGCTTCTGCAAATCGACAGCAGGCTTGCGGGCTGATAAGAAGCTTGCTTGTATCTATTTAGCACATTCTGCAGACCATTCTCTTGCTTACAAGTGACCACCCAAGATTGCCATCAGCTGAAGAGAGTGTGTAGCCCCCAGCAACACAGGACCAGGGGGTGCCAGCTGAATATGAGCCAGCAGTGTGCCCAGGTGGCCAAGAAGGCCAACAGCATCCTGGCCTATAGGATCACTGGGGAAGTGATTATACCCCTGTACCTGGCACTGGTGAGGCCCCACCTTGAACACTGTGTCAAGTTTTGTGCCCCTTACCACAAAAAAAGTCATTAAGGTGCTGGAGTGGGTCCAGAGAAGGGCAACAAAGCTGGTGAGGGGTCTGGAGCGCAAGTCTTATGAGAAGGGGCTGAGGGAACTGGGGTTGTTCAGCCTGGAGAAAAGGAGGCTGAAGGGAGACCTTATCGCTCTCTACAATAACCTGAGAAGAGGTGGTAGCGAGGTGGGGATTGGTCTCTTCTCCCAAGGAACAGACAATAGGACAAGAGGAAACGGCCTCAAGTTGCGCCAGGGGAGGTTTAGACTGGATATTAGGAAAAATTTTTACACTGAAAGGGTTATTAAGCGTTGGAACAGGCTGCCCAGGGAAGTGGTGGAATTGTCACCCCTGGAGGTATTTAAAAGATGGGTAGACATAGTGCTTAGCAATATGGTTTAGTGATGGGTTTTGTCAGTGTTATGTCAACGGTTGGACTCAGTGATCTGAAAGGTTCCTTCCAACCTACACAACTTTATGATTCTATGACAAAAATGGGACTTCAAAGTTTTTTAAATATGCAGTATAGACAGTCTCTCTCTGTCTTCACCAGAATTTTTATTTTGTGGAAGAGCGGCTTTTCAATCTCATTTAGTAGCACTCAACACAAAAGCAAAAACTAGAATTTTCACTTGGAAAAAAAATATATATTTTGACACAACAATCCTATGAAATTATTAAAATGTTCAAAAATTGTTTTGTTCTTAGGTTACGAATTTAGATCTATGTTCCTATCTGCATTACTGAAACTCTTAAAAAGTCCTGACTAACTTCTTTGAACTTTTTCACATTGAATGTCTACAGGGGCTTAGAGATTTATCTCTGTGCAAGTCACATGTGTCCCAGTTTTGTCATTAAACTGTCACTGGATAAAATGCAGAAAGAGTTTGAGAGCAGAAATTTGAGGCCAGGTTTCCTTAACATCCCTGCAACTGTGTCCTACTTTCTAGCCAGCATGCTCCATTTTGTTCTCTCTGCAACATTTCCTTCATCCTTTCTCCAAATCTGACTTAAGTTTCTTTATTGAACTTGATTTATTTTTTTCATAATCGCCAAGCTTTCTCTGCAGAGATGGATAGTGCTTCTTTATATGAATCAGACTAGCATATATCTAAAAAGGATGGCATTTTATAAGGCAGAGAGGAATACTGGTACAGTGTCCTTCGGCTGCTTTCCTAAGGCCAAACTGTAAAATAATGCTTTATGAAAAAACTGTGTGCTATTCTGTTTACACCTTAAAATAGAAGTTCTTTAAAAGAATGACCACCTTTTTTTAGTAAGTCCTGCAGAAGAAAGATAAACACACCCAAGATGGGTAAGATGAATTATCTTTAAAAACATTCTAATTACCAACAAGAGAAATATAGATAAGCTACTCAGATCAGACTTTGAAAACCGTAAATTACAGCGCTGGACCCTGTATTTAGGATTAGGTGTTTGCAATGAGCTGTGTAGAGTTCAAAGAATCCCAAAACCCAGCTCATCAGTGGGATGATTTGATACACATCTGAAATAAAATGTCTACATACTGATACTGAAGAAAAAAAGAAAAAAAATGGATAGCATATTGTATTTGTTTTTCTCCATTTATTTTATAAGAAGCCACAGTCAGCAGCTAAGTTATAATTAAAAAAAAAAAGTCCTCTAAAAAACGTTTCAGGTCCTGACAAATATTTCCACAATACATATAAATATATATTTGTATAGAAAAAGATGAAATAAAAAAAGCATCTACATTACTGAAAATATGTATGGCAGGAAAATCCAGCAAAAGTTAGTCATTTATCCCAGCACCAAGAAGGCAATGATAAATGAACTTGTAAATAACATAAACCTGAAAAGAAAATTCAGCCTTATTGATGTCTAACACTAGTACGTAGAAATATCTCAAAATTCAATACTTTTCATAGCCCATTTTTTAAAAAGACTGTGCAGACTTCATGATTGTGTTACTAAACTATAGAAAAAAGCATAATGATGATCACGCTTAGCATTTTCTAGTACCTTTCATCCAAGGATCTAAAGTATAACTATAACTTCCTTTCTGCTGCAGACAACAAAGTTATCTTTCTTGATAAGTGCCTTTCATTTAATTTTGTAGGGTGATGGGTGGGAAATGGAAAATTAATATTATTTCAGAAAATTCATCTTTTGTGCTTTGTCATTTTAGGAGGCTATACAACCACTATGTAACTGCTGGTTTTATGCCTGTATCACATCACATACAAAAGCATCTCTGGGAGTTCTGCTGCATTTTGTGGAAAACTGTTTTGCCTTTGCTTAGACACGTACCATGTTTCTGTGCTAAACTACCTGATCGGAGCAGGGTGAAATGTCTTTTTCTAGTTCTTGACCTGTGTCATACACTTCATGTACATCATGCTTTCTGTCTGTTTTCTCCTTTCACTAGCATGGAACATCATAGAAAATCTTCATTAGATCATCTCTGATGGCACCCTCGTAAAAATCTAAGGAAACAAAGTACATCTTCCATGCAACACAAATCGTCTGAGTATTCAGGATTACTTTTGAAACTCATTACACAAAGAGGACTCTCTCTACACTAAAAAGCACAAAAGATGCACAGAAGAACCAGACAATGTAACAAATGCGTACCCTGTCTCCACTTCAGTTCTCTCACCATTCTACACCTGGGCAGGATTGAACATGTTCAGAATATTTTCACTAGGTGACATTCAGTTCAGCCTCATCACAGAATAAAAATAGTGGTAATGACTGCATGTATGTATACTGTCCCAATTTAGATTCAGTTATCTATGATTCACTCCAGACAGATGTTTCCCCATATCTTTTCTTTATACTGGTGTTTCAAATGCATGGATAATTATTACAGATAATTAATTATCTTTTTTTTTTTTTTTTTCTGCTGAGTACATTAATTGATTTCATAATAATTTATTGGTTTATGTTTAAAAAATTTGGGGGAAAGGCTGGTTTCAATTAATGTGCAATCAAAGGACCTTTTCCTCTCTCTGGTTATAAATCTAGTAAATACAACATGGAAAGAGGATTTGAGAAAACTTGTAAAGGCATGGCAAAGTAATGAAGTAAGTGCAAGCAACCTTAAGAAGAATTTATCTCTATATATGTATGTTTATGTCTATATATGTATGTTTATGTCTATATATGTATATAAACACACACAGAGCCATACATATATGCAAATATCGATATATACATTTATAAATGTATCCAAATTCGCAGTCTAAAAAAAAAAAAAGGAAAGTTAAAGAGCAAGAGAATAAAAGAGATTCAAATCTCAGAAGTTCATGGGGTTTCCTTAACTGCAACATTTGTCTTTCAGGGAGAGATCTGCCTACTCACCATAGTAGATGCCTTACACTTTGTTCTGGTTTTTAAATGGAAACTTCATTCCAAATCTGAAAATTCAATAGAAGTTCTGCAAAAATAGTGTATTTCTGTATAAAGTATTAGTTTCAAGAAACTGATGTTTTTTTCTTGACAACATCCCTTATAAACTCTATTTCTATCTCTACTGATTCCATTGCATAATACCTCTCCTCACTATGTTACCTGCATGACAACAGAACATACCAAAAATTACGTCTTAAGGACACCGTTTTAGTAGGGCTATCTATCTAACTCACAAAACAAACAACCAAATAAAAGAAAAACTATTGCCAGAATGAATATGACTTTAAAAATATACCTGAGGTTAAATATGTTTCAAGTATGATATTAATTTTTTTTTTATGCAATACAGAAGAGATTATATATTTAACCAAAGAAGACAATGTGGATAACATTATTTCTCATTATGTTTCTGCCTCAATCAGAAAGAATAACTAGTGGTAAAGATTAAGATTGATCATTAAGTCATAAGCAAACCTAGACAAACACTGAGTTGGACTTTGTATTTCAAGGAACAGCAACGGGTTCACGTAAGAAGACTGTCTCTACTCGTTCTCCAGGACAGGATTCAAGGATATGATTGACTTACATGTAATGACATAAAATGGCAGTGTACATCTTTAAAATACTTTTTCCCTGAAAATAAGATTTTGAGTAAACTGAGCTCTGAAATGACCTGTGCACTTAGGTAACTCAAGACTGTTATTACTGTACTTTCCTTACTATATTCCTTATTCTATTCCTTAGCTATGTATGCTGGGTTTGGTAAGGCTGGAGAAAAGGAGACTGAGGGGAGACCTTATCGCCCTCTACAACTACCCGAAAGGAGGTTGTAGCGAGGTGGGGGTCAGTCTCTTCTCCCAATAGGTGATAAAACAAGAGGAAATGGCCTCAAGATGTGCCAGGAGAGATTTTGGTTGGATATTAGGAAAAATGTCTACACTAAAAGGGTTATAAAGAATTGGAACAGGTTGCCCAGGGAAGTGGTTGAGTTGCCATCCCTGGAAGTATTTAAAAGATGTGTAGACGTGGTGCTTAGGGACACGGTTTAGTGGTGGAGTTAGCAGGGTTAGGTTAATGGTGGAACTCGATGATCTTAAAGGTCTCTTCCAGCCAACAGGATGCTATGATTCTGTGATCCTGCAACTGTACAGCGGGAAAAAAAATTATTGAGAAAAGTGTTACGGAGCATGTGGAGAGGTGAAGGAGAAAAAAAAAAAAAGTAAGGAAGATGAAGGACTCTTGGGAAAGATGAAGTGGGATTTGTTGAAGCAAGAACCACTAGCAATGGGGAACCGTTATGCTAAATTATTTCTGTGCTACACAAACATGCATGTTACCTGTAGTGCTACTGAATTACAAGTGTGGGGTTTTAAACAGATTTTTCATGAACCGTATATATGACAATTTGCTCTAGAACTATGCTGCATATGGATAGATTTGAAATACACCTTCTTTGACTCAAATGATCTCATAGGTCTTTCTTATTTTAAATGGTTCTGGCAAAATCAAATCCAGATTTCTGTAAGATAATAATGTATTTTAATATTCATATAATTCAGGCTGAGGGAAAGAAAAGATTTGTTTGCGTACCAGATTCAGATTCCCAAAGGATTTGTTTCTGTACCAGATTCAGATTCCCAAAGGATGATATGGTGGTATAAAAGAAGTTTATATTATGAGGGGTTTTATGGATTTTTAAAAGCTCACATTGATTCTTCTAAGAAGCTGTCCCTTTGTTGTCCACCCCTTTTGTTGGTTCAGAACCCATCGTTGTAAATGCTGTGGCTATATTCTGTGACTATTTAATACAAATGTTTTTTCCTTGTAGGAAAGATGAATAATCTAGGTTTTGAATTATGAGCTGGAAGTTACTTTAAATACGCAACTACTTTCTTCGAGTCATTCCTGTAGGCAAGAGGGGTACATCTGTTTCCCAGTAACTGGAAAATAAACAAGATTAAATAAACAAGACTTCATACGGCTATATATTTTTTCCAGGATTTGCATGAGATTTGCCTACAAAAGAATGTTAGAAATTGCTGGAAGTTATTTTTCTTAAAAAAAAAAAAAAAAGGAATTGCTACAAAATAATTCAAAATGATCAATAAAAGAATGCATGCTTGAAATCATCAATATATTTGTTTTGCTTCCGTTGTTATTATTATTATTAATGTTTGGGTGTTTTTTTTTTCTTTTTTGGGAAATAAGCAAAATGAAAATATTTCTATTTAGCCATGATGTAATAGTCAACAAAACTGAAAGCCACAAGATTTGCACAAATTTAAAAACAAAGCAGAAGAATAGTTTGGAAGAAATTCAATGACTAAAGATCAGAATCATCCAAAATACAAAACTTAGAGTAGTATATTTGTGGCTCAGCTGGGCAGTGAAAAGCCTACCCAACATGCAGAGAACAATCAGGTGACTTGTAGACAGTGTCCTTGCTGCAATTCTTCCCCATACCAATCATTATCAGAGGCAAGTATCAGAGTAATTAAGATTTGCATAAAATAATAATAATGCTTAAAGTCTAACTCATAGATATCACCCAGCTTGATAATTGGATTGGATAAGAAAAAAACAGGCTGTAAAACATGAGATTTTGAGAACTGTTATAATCCAACACATACCTTAATAATACCTTGAAACCTTTCAGCAGCAGAATTCAGACCAGAGGCAAAATAAATGACACCCTGCTAGATGTTGTTAGTAGCAGCAAAATTATTACAGGAGTGCCCAGAGACTCTAGACTAAATTAGGAGCGACTACGCTGAGTGTTATACATATACATAGTACAAACCGGTATTTGGTTGCCAGAGTTTAGTCTAAGCTGTCAGGACAGGTGGAGGGAAGAAACAAGTGCACAGAAGAGACCAAAGACTGGCTGATTCCCCATAGGTGGGTGTGAAAGCAGAAGAGGTGGGTCCTGAGCTCAGCCAGCCAGCTACAAACCAGTATCTGCCCAGGAACCATGTGACTATGTTAGTGTTAAGAGTCGGATAATATAGCTGATTGTGAAGGTAAACATCAAAAAGTCTCTGTGGCTTCTAAATTGTAGGTGGCTCACATTGAGCTACTGTGGAAAATGGACCAGGCAAGCTTCTCTTTTCATTGTGCACACATTCCCATCTTCCCCTGAGCTTGTACAGAAGCCATCATAATGGCCAAAACCACAGTAACCTATGTTCTAACTCGATGTGCAAGTGACTGATTTCAAATAATGTAAATGGCTGAGACATTAAAGAGTTATAGACCTTAGCAACTGATCAACATTTAAATATATTCACTGAAATAAGCAGAAATTAATTCATTTTTGTTACCAGAGAATCATAGCATCATTTAGTTTGGAAAAGACCTTTAAGATGATCGAGTCCCACCATTAACCTAATACTGCCAATTCTACCACTAAAACAGGTCCCTAAGCACTGCATCTACACATCTTTCAGATACTTCCAGGGATGGTGACTCAACCATTTCCCTGAGCAGCCTGTTCCAGTGCTGCTTGGTAACACTTTCAGTGTAAAAATTTTTCCTAACATCCAATCTAAACGACCCCTGGCATAACTTGAGGCCATTTCCTCTTATTTTATTGCCTATTACTTGGGAGAAGGGACTGACTCCCACCTCACTACAATCTCCTTTCAGGTAGTTGTAGAGAGTGATAAGGTCTCCCCTCAGCCTCCTTTTCTTCGGGCTAAACAACCCCAGTTCCCTCAACTGCTCCCCATAAGACTTGTGCTTTAGACCCTTCACCAGCTTCATTGCCCTTCTCTGGACTCGCTCCAGCACCTCAATGTCTTTCTTGTAGTGAGGGGCCCAAAACTGAATACAGCGTTCAAGGTGCGGCCTCACCAATGCCAGGTACAGAGGGACAATCACTTCCCTAGTCCTGCTGGCCGCACTAATCCTGATACGGGCCAGGATGCTATGGGCCTTCTTGTCCACCTGCACACACTGCTGGCTCATATTCAGCTGTCTACCAATACCCCCAGGTCCTTTTCTACCAGGCAGCTCTCCAGCCACTCTTCTCCAAGCCTGTAGTATTGCATGGGGTTGTTGTGACACAAGTGCAGGACCCGGCACTTGGCCTTGTTGAATCTCATGCAATTGGCCTCGGCTCATTGATCCGGCCTGTCCAGATCCCTCTGTAGAGCCTTCCTACCCTCAAACAGATCAACACCCCTGCCCAACTTGGTGTCATCTGCAAACTTACTGAGGGTGCACTCGATCCTCTTGTCCAGGTCATTGATAAAGATACGAAACAGAACTGTTCCCAAAGTTAAGTTCATGAATGTTAATTGCTTATAATTCATTTACTTTTTTTTCCTCAGAATTTTAATCTTCAGCAAGACAGTCCAAAAAGTTTATTTTACGAAGTGATTGGATGACAGTGGTTTGATACAGTAGATGGCAAAATAATTAATATATATAATATTTTAGTCTTAAGAAAATAGATGTACAGAAGGAAAATTAGTATTTTTTCATTTGTTCATTTGCTAGCTTGTTTTTTAATCTAACGAAACAAAGTTTAAATCTACAGAATCGCTCATTTTCATGCATGCTAAAGCTGTGAGTTACTAAAATTACAGACATGCTAACATGAAACATCATATCAAAATATAAAAAATGGTTATTCCAATTAATTTAGAATGAGAAATAATAATATAGGGTCTGCTTTATTTTGAGAAAATTTAAGACACAATCTTAAGTTTTCATAAGGTGAAAATGCGTTGTATTAAAATATGAAGACCTAATATAAAAATGCTTCAAAATATATGGTCAGGAATTGCCCTCTTTTCAAGAAGAATAAAGCTTAATGAAAAGCTTTGCTTACTGTTTTTCAGCATTTATTATCTTTATAAATAAGCAAAAATGTAGTGTGTGTTTTTAAAATACACCATTTTCTACATTCTAGATAAGCGTGTGTATCCATTATGTATATATACTGACTATAACTGTTATAAACAATGTTAAGGATATTAAAAGTGAGATGCAAATATATAATCATTATGATAGATTAACAAAATGTCATTGGGTAAAACAAATTTCACTAAAAATTATAGCTGCACATTAACATGCATTCAAACTATGAAATACCTTTATCACTACAAGAATTACAGTGATGGTTATTCTGTTTACCCAGGAGCTCCTTAGGCATGTGGTTTGGAATCTTTCCTGTTCATATGTTCTAATTCATGCTAGTAAGAATACCAATTTTGAATACCTATTTTGATTTTAGCAGAGTTGGAAAGTCCTTGAAGCCTCTCAACAGTATTACTTTTGTCAAAGACATGGTGCAAAAATGTGAACATGTATAAAATAATTTCCAAATTATTCCAGAAAATGCTTGTTATTCAGTGTTGGCACTACAATTTTTCTTTCTTGTCGTACTCTGTATGGAATCCGCAATTACTCACTGAAGGTCAAGTGAGTCAGTTACATCATTTGATTCTGCTTTTTTTACAGAACACAATTTTACTCACTTTATTGCATGGGTTATGTACTGTGAATAGCACATTGGAATTTATCAATGCAATACTATTTCAAATGCTATTTCAACCTACTTTTAATTTGTATGCATTTCTATCTAAACTTTTCTTCTTGTGAGCAATCTTTAAGAAAGTAATTCTCAGACTTACTCATTTCTGTAACAAGAGTCATAGCTGAAGTCTTCTCAGACTAAGAAATAGAAGTAGAGAAAATAACACTTGAAGCCTACCATAAAGGATCCTTTTAAATGAGATCTTTAGTGTTTTCTTTTAAGCTAACAGGCAGTGGGATAACATTTACTAGGAGTCGTATCAAACAAGTTTCTCTTTGAGATCAAATATGTTCAAAGTTCCTTTAAACTTAATTATAAATGATTTTAATTTAAACTGTGATAGTATTCAGTAAATGATTTATTATAGTACTAGTGAACATTCTTCTCCATAGTATAACAATTTTCCACTTCATTGCTGCCATTTGAAAATGACATCAGAACTTGGTTCACTTATGATCTCTTCTTGCTAATGATTTATTGTCACGGTTGCAAAGAATTTCAGCTGGCTACTGTAGTTTCCGCTTTCATCACTGCAGTTAAAAAACACCTCACTGTTTATGTTAAGTAACTATTTTTTCTCTATTTAAATTATAATTGCTATGGTTTTTCTAGACAGTAAGGGAAGAGTCTATATTGATGTCTATAATGGAATTTCAATATGCAACACTAATTTTCCCTTAATCCTTAGATACAGTTGTTGACTACACCACAAGTTCCAATTCTTGTTTATGTCAAAAACCAAACAGCATGAGAGAAAACAGAGCAAGAAAAAATTTACAAGGGTTTTTCACACTATGACCTTTGAGTCATAGTGGAGTTTCAGCTCCTGAATTCCAGCACAAGTATTAACAATACTTAATATTTGCAGATGGGAATGTGGCATTAGCTCATTCATCACAAACCAGATTTATTATATTTTTTTAAATTTAAATTTATTATATATATATATACATTTGTAATTTAAATTTATTACATCTAGTATAAAACCCCACACCTGCCCAAATATTAACAATAACTTCCACTGATGCAGGTTGCAGAAGCAGTCTAATCTAATGCTCAACTGTCCTTCCTGTTAGAATATTATTCCTAAATTCTAATTTTAAATTCCTTTGCTACAGATTGGTCCTTACACCAAGCCCAGTTCACAGGGAATTCAAATGCACAATCTTCTCTTGTAAAAAGTTAATTTAATCTATGGAAAATTGTGGATTGCTTTGTATTGATTGTCTTGTGTATTTTACTTGAGAAACCGAAGACCAGCTTTGTAATAAATGATTTAACAGTGCAGTCATATTTGTAAAAATCAACAACAGTCCAAGTTTGGGTAGATTATATTCTGAGCACTTAAAACACAATAAAACATACTGATAATAAAGAATGTTCCTGGTACTCTTTTAAACAAAAAGATATGCACATTAATAAAAAAAGAGTGTAAAGCATATAGAATACGATGCCCATGTCATACATAACTATGTGGTTCTTACAGGCAAAAGCACATGTCAGAAAATGGAGTTATGATGCTGAAGACTGACCTGAGATAATTTTTCACATTATAGAATATAAAAAATATATTCTTAAAAATTTGGAGATAAAAAGCTTTTTCAGAAGGAAGATACAACAAAGAAGGTGGCAGAACAAGGTTGAGAGGGGAGGGAAGGAGAGGGGATGTGGAACTATATTTCTGTTCCGACCTCCTCTATCAGTAAGCTGCTGTACGATTAATGTCAGCTTTGTAAGATACAGGATACCACTCTCTTCAAGATCACTAACTTCTTACCTTAATTAAGAAGTGAGGTTAGTCTCTGCTGAATGATGGCATTATTTTTCTTGAAGATTGAAGACTGAATGTTGTCCCTGAATTACACTGGATTTCTTCCAGGGCAAAAACCAACATATCAGGACTGGGACTTGTGCCATAACTGTCTGCTTGACACACAGTAATCTACTTGCAAATGAAAGAAGAAAAAGAAATAATTCATATGATTATTGATAGCTGATTAATCTTCATGTTGGAAGTACTCAGACACTTGGTTCCTTGGCAATATCTAATTATAGGGTATTCAAACTGTACTTCTGTAGTTCAGAACATCTCCTGTCTTAAGATCTGAGACGTTTAAACTGAGAAGGACAGTAGAGGTTCCTAAAATCAGATGCAGAGTGGCACAGTCAAAAGAATAATGTGCAAATGTGAAGCTTATGAAATTAGCCTCAAAATCCTTTAACACTGGAAATGAAATAAATTTCATTATGTCAATTTTAAGTTAGTCCTTATTAAAGAATCGAACAAGATTGCCAAGGAATAATTAATCTGCAGAGACAGACATTTCTCTCTTAGATTTTATCTGTATTTAAATTAAACATAAGAAAGATACAGTTAGAAATGTTATACCTAGCCTGTTGTTTAAAATAAATACTCTCATTACTAAATCTTATTCAGCAAACACTAATGTTAAATAAATATTAGTGAAATTTTTTCTGCCAGTATAGAAGGTCAAATCATCTATGGAAGATCTCTTGTACTGAACAGGGGAACAGGCAGTAGACAAAAGGATTATTTTTGGGGGGGGGATAAACTAATATACACGTGAATGGGAGACTCTGAGCAGCATATACAAATCCTAAACTTATTAAAGGCTAACAGCAGGTTCAGTGCTCTTGAGCCCTGTATCAAATGCTGTACTGAAGCAGACACATCTTCTTCTTGTCACATCCTTCATAAACTCTAGACTCAAAGCAACCGTTATAATCCTGCAGTTTGACCTCTGATATAACAGGAGCCTAATGAGCTTCCTGAATTTTCAGTCCTACAGCTGGTGCTAAACTAAAGCATACTTTAACTAAACGGTCAGACTTGATATAAATGTTCCCAGCAACAGAGAAACCACCATAATTCTTCAGATGTTATTGCAATGGCTCAGAAAACACAGTTGAAATTGTGTGGCAAGTCTGAATTTCTCTATTTTAATTTAAGCGATAGGATAGTGTTAATGTTTGTGACCCAGAATGAAGAACTTCCTATTATTAAATTTCCATTCCTTCTGTAGGCTTTTATAGGTTGTGATGCTGATGTGACCCCTTAGTCTTCTCTTAGATTAACTAAATATGTTGAATTTCTTGAACTTCTCACTTATCTTCATATTTTCTAAAGCCTTTAATCATTTTCATGTAACTTCTCTGATTTATTTACTCACAGCCTTATTGGCCCATCTGTAAAATGTGATAAAAATGTTTATGTTTGTCAAGTAATGCCCATATTTGACAAGTAATTTGAAACCTGCTTGTCAATAAATAACAAAAATTAAAAAAAAAAAATATTACCAGTATGCAAAGTGCCATTCGGTAAAACATATGGCAATAATTAAAAAATATTCATAAATATTTAAAAGTGCAAAGGTGGAGAACCAGTTGAAGCTGTAAACTATGTTCATGCACAAACATATACACCTATCTTCTTGTATATCTCTTCAATCTCTTTTCAAGTACAATTCCATGTTCTTATATTTTCAGCAAATGGCATATAATGTCACTAAGTATAGACATCACTGTGGTGATTTCAAGTGATTTGTGGACTGTGTGAGAGACAGCATCAGTTCAGTAACTGTCTGGGTGTCTATATTTACAGATATCATGCAAGAAGGTCACTAGTCACCTTCCAGTCTTCCCATCTGCCTCAATCCTACCTTCCTATTTTTGTCCCTCACTATTTCACCTAATCCTTGCAAACTTTTTTCACTTACTCATTTTCATGCAAAAGCATATTGTTTCCCGCTTCTCTATTCTCATTCATTCCAATAGTATCTCTGGAATTAATTAGGTACATGTTTACTCCATGACACCAATGTCATAGCTGCTGGGGTCAAGTGCGTGCCCTAAATCCTCAGCTCCATGTGTAGATGAGGCCGCTCCTGATTCTCCCATTACTTGGCTTCCATGTAAAAGACCTAGGCTGCACTTGCCTCCTTACAGCTTAGACTTTCCACCCTGTTGATATTTTTTAGGTATAAAGGAAGACATAATCTGGAGTTTTGGAGAATTTCGTAATATGAAACTCTATATTAGTACTATGAAACTGTGGAAAAGGGAACAGGCAGACAGAAGGGCTCAGATAATATTCTGGAGAGGTACATTGAAAAAATTGTGTTACCGCCTGTCGGTACTTCTGGAAGTAGGACCTGAGATAACATTTTGTTGGGAGACTTAACAGGGGAAATCAACAGGAGTTATGACACTGAAGGAAAACAGTTTAATTAGGCAGAAATATGTTTGCCTGAATCATCTATATCTGGATTTTCTGCTTCTACTATACTACAAAATGAAACATTTTCTTTTCTCTTTTTCTTTTTTTTTATTAGAAAATTGATATTCCTGATTATGTTCTGAACAACTAAAATGCCCAATGTGAGATTAAATGAATTCCTTTTATCTGAATGTAAGGGGGAGGGTACCAATTTTCCTAATATTAGAAAGCACACAATATAAGGGTATGTAATTTAAAATACATTAGCAGCTGGATATTTCCCAATCCTTCATTGAGCTGTCTGATAATGGAAATGTATTGTGTAATAACCCCTTTCACTTGTTTATGCTCTGTATGATGCAGCAAATCTGAGGAGTGTTTTAAGGTGAAACTCTAATAAGTACAGAATCTAGAATATAATCAAATCCTTTGATAGGTAGTTCAATAATACGGTGAAAGAACATGACAGTTATGAAGGATGTTTCACTTCAGGATAAAAAAAAAAAGTTTTCTTAACATTTAGAATAATCTAGGTTAAAGTTTGGGAATACAGTATGTAGATTAGGTAAGAGTTCAGGAAAAAACAGGGAATCTGGATGCTTTGCAGTAAAACTTCAATACTTACTCAGGTTTTTAAAGCTTTTTTTCCATTTCTAATTATCTTCCTAACTTCCAGAAAACAGTGTCCTAGCAATGCCCACCATTGTTCCTGGTGTTCTTTGAATTACAGAATGTATTTTAATAGTTATTTTGAATGTCACATAACTGTCACAAGACAAAACTGACGACTGCAATGACTGCAGCATGTAACTAGCAAATCTGTCTCAGAAATCCAAGATCATTACATAGAAGTCTGTTTTCCTACTATAAGGACAGTTTAAAATTACTATCATAAGTAAAGTGAAATGTGATGGGTTTCCCTAATAAACCCACTTTTAAGTCATGTGAAATATGCATTCTGCTTTTAAAAATATACAGTACCTCCTAATTATGTTCAATCTTATTGTTATTAATAAGATTAATAACAACAACAAAGTTAATAATATTAAATAAGTCAGACATCAAATTGCTCAGCCCTATATCTGTTCCTTTCAAATGTTGTCATTTTTGTCTGGCTAAAACAAAGTATTATAAAGACAATGCAGTAACTTGCACTGGTTTCTACAATAAATAACACCATTTCTAAGCTTTACAGTCAGTTAGATTTAAATGCCTACCTCTTTTTGAGGCTTTGAGTCTATCTGTTCTGCCCTGAGATATGCAGGAAGTCTGTAGCAGGAACTGGTAGAATTCACAGAATTTTTATATTTCACTCTAGTGTTTGAATCACAAAGCAGAAAAAAAAAATCTAACAAATACAGGGAGGTAATGTGTCTTTTGATACTTCTGAAATATAAGCTGAGGAAAAAAAAAATCAAGTGAGACTTTGGATTTCTGCTTCTACATGCACAGGCACCAGATTTACACTGGTGGAATTGGACGAAGAATTCCATAATGGAAGACAATAAAAACAGTAACCAAGCAAGTCATCCTCACTATCTTAGCCCTATCTGTGATGTGAGACTGGATTCTGATCATCTCGTGGCATCAAAAGAATGCCACATGTGAAAGGTGTTTCTTCATATGAAATTCTACTGATTTATGGATGCCCAAGAAGTTTTATTTTGTCTTTTATCTTCCTTGGACCTATTGAAGGCAAGAACAAAACTGATATTTTTTCAGTATTTTTTACTGTTCTTCCTTCCACTCATATGTAATTTGAAGAAAATAGGCTACTGCTGCTTTTTCTTCCCTTCCTTTACACTTACGTGCAACTTGAAACCACTTGTCTTACTAACAAACAACCCTGAACATTTTTTTTTTTCATATAGTACACAATGCCTATGTACTTTAAATCTAAGGTAAAGTTCAACAATTCTGAATTTTATTTTTGCTTTTTAAAAATTATAACCTTTAATTGTGTCCCAACACATACCCTTGCATCTAAATATACATAAGTATTGCTAAGCAACACTAAGCAGATGCTGTTTTTAGAAACTTCTGCTTATACAACAGCCACCCTTTAATATTAATCACTCAAATTATAATCATGCTTTTCAATAGAATTCAGATTTTAAGCTGTTAATGACCTTTATAGACATTTTTGTGTCAGCAATAATTATCTGTGCATCAAGTTCAACTGCATCTGCATAAAGCAACTTTATAAGTTCTTACCATTTAAATCAACATAAAATCATCAATTGTAACTCCACTAATATCAATCTAACATTATAATGCAGTGGCAATTTGTTCCTGCTTGCTGCTGCTGGCAGACCTAAGCAGCACAAGAATTATTGAGACAGATGCACAAGTAATCAGTTATGTCACTTTATTGATGCATTCCTGATTATCCCTTAATGAGGCAGAATTTCTGAAGAGGGAGTACTTGTCCCTAATGAATGTTTCTTCAGATGCCAGATTTGTTTGGCTTATACACCTGCTTTCCTTATATGACCTGCTATCCTTAATTACTACTTATAGGTACAGTGGAAAAGCAAAATTCTTGAAACAGCAGTGGATCAAAGATCTTACTTTTTGTCAGCATGGGAACAGACTTTGCAATAAAGTGAGATTCTGAGATGTGAGTGAGGTCTTAATTTAAATAAAGAGAAATTAGTGAAAAATACAATATAAGATTTCATGCAAAATAAAGGATTAGTGGCCCACTGATGTTTGCTGAACAATTTATTTCTTGCTTTTCTCTCTTTCTCTTCAACTGAAAAGCTGGAGCATAATTTAGCCCATGCTAAACTTGTTCAGTTCCCATTAATACTGACTGGTTAGAGGATTTATTGAATAGAGTGACAAAAGGCTGGTGGGGCAGGAGAAGGCAGTGTTCAACAGCCCAGTTACAGAATGGAATTAGTATGTGACTTGAATAGTGGAATCCAGAATCCTGTTATATTACAGTATTTCCTCTGGTGAGAATGGGATTATCGTGGCACCTGAAATGGGATTCAAAATCATGGCTTATCTAAGACAGGGATTTTGAAAAGTTAAATTAAAAACAAAGTTCCTTTTTTTCCCCTCCCAGATTTATAATATATCTATGGGGATGTGTGTGCAGAAAATGAAGTTTTCTTCTCCAAACTCTGTGCAAACTAGGTGAGAACCAGTTCTGATCAGAAAGTAAGTATAGGTTTATGCCTAAACTAATGAACTCCTTTCTCTTTGTTCACAAGCAAATGAAATCTATTTCTCTGTCTGTACCAAATTTTTCTATGCAGTAGGTTTGCATCATAGCTGCAAATTTTCAGACCTAAAAACAGGGGCCTCTATTACTGAATTAAAGGTTTATGTAGAAATAAGTGGGCTAAACGGACAAATTTAATTTCTCTTTCTTTCTGTGTTGTTAGAGCTGTATTTAACTGAGAATGATGGCACTGATGGAAAGTATTCTTCTGTGGGAAGACCATTTGTCTTATTTGTGTTGATTGGGGACTTTCATATTTGCTGTTTCTAAGTCTGTGCCAAGTATATGATTGCTTCATTCACAGTCAAAAGCATTTTCGTTGCAGGAATAAACTATAATATTCATGGCAATCCCAAGCACAAATACAGGCTGGGCAGAGAACGGATTGAGAGCAGCCCTGAGAAGGACTTGAGGGTATTGGTGGATGAGAAGCTCAACATGAGCCAGCAGTGTGCACTTGCAGCCCAGAAAGCCAACCGCACCATGGGACACATCAAAAGAACCCTGGCCAGCAGGTTGAGGTAGATGATTCTGCCCCTCTACTCTGCTTTCGTGAGACCCCACCTGGAGTACCATGTCCAGCTTTGGAGTCCTCAGCACAGGAAGGGCATGAGCCTATTAGACTTGGTCCAGAGAAGGGCCACAAAGATGATCAGAGGGCTGGAGCACCTCTCCTATGAAGACAGGCTGAAAGAGTTAGGGTTATTCAGCCTGGAGAAGAGAAGGCTCCGGGGAGACCTTATAGCAACCTTCCAGTACTTCAAGGGGGCCTACAGGAGAGAAGGGGAGGGAGTCTTTATCAGGGAGTGGAGCAATAGGACGAGGGGTAACAACTTTAAACTGCAAGAGGGTAGATTTAGATTACATATTAGGAAGAAATTATTTACTGTGAGGGTGGTGAGACCCTGGAAAGGTTGTCCAGAGAAGCTGTGGATGCCCCTTCCCTGGAGGTGTTCAAGGCCAGGCTGAATGGGGCTTTGAGCAACCTGGTCAAGTGGGTAGTGGGAACAAGATGATCTTTAAGGTCCTTTTCAACCCAAACCATTCTATGATTACATAAGTTTATGGGTCAGTTCCTTATCATTTCCATAAGATCTACAGATGCATCATGGCTCTTTATAATAAGTGCTGTTGGGAGTCAAACAACTGAAAAGCATTGGGGCAACTGCTACTGCATTCAGAGGACAGACAGTCAGTGCCTCACCACCTCATGTCTACTGGTCAGAGTGTTATTTCCAGAGTGTACGTGTGTACCTACATACCCATATATTCTAGAAAGGGGAAAAAAAAGCAAATAACTGTTACCTGGGACTATTACTCAAGCAGTCAGGTAGTAGGATCTGTTGGTGTTCTTATTTCACCAAGAGATGGATATAAGGAGGATGACCGAAGTATTAGAAAATGTATCTCAAATGACAGATATCTTTGGGTCACATTCTGCACATATGTTAAGAGAAATTGAGAAGTTATGATTATGTCAGCTGTGGTCAGGGAGCTGGAGAAGTGAAGTACACTGTGTTTCAGGATGGTATCATTCAGCCTGGAGCCCTGCTTAGAAGTATCAATTACTTCCTTTTCCCTTTTCAATCCAATGATCTCATTGCCTATTAACATTTATGAAGGTCCCTGGAGGATAGACAAGTTTACCGACACATTGAAGGCAGATAATGTACGTACTAATGCTTGCACTGTTTCTATGGCATTAAGTACAAATTTATAGAATTAAATTCTAAATGGGGAAGTGTGTATTAACCCCAGTACACAGCTAAGCACCACACAGGCACTTGTTCACTCTCCCTTAGTGAGATGAGGAAGCAAATCAGAAGGGTAAAAGTGCAAAAACTCAAGGACTGAGATAAAGACAGTTTAATAGGTAAAGCGAAAGCTGTATGTGCAAACAAAGCAAAATAAGGAATTCATTCACTGCTTCTCATCAAGTGGCAGTTGTTTAACCATTTCCAGGAAAGCAGGACTCCATCATGCATAATGGTTACTTGGGAAGACAAACACCTTAATCCCAAAAGTCCCTCCCTTCCTCCTTCTTTCCCCCAGCTATTATTGGGAGGGGACACAGGTGAGACAGATGACCTGAACTGACCAAAGGGATATTCCATACCATATGATGGCAATAAAAGCTAAGAGAAAAGAGGAGAAGAGGGAGGCATTTGTTATTACAATGTTTGTCTTCTGGAGCAACTGCTATGCATACTGAAGCCCTACTTCCTGGAAAGTGGCTGGACATCACCTGCTGATGGGAAGCAGAGAATAAAACTTTTGTTTTCCTTTGTTTCCACATGCGGTCTTTGCTTTTGCAATATTAAACTGCCTTTATTTTGACCCACGAGCCTTTCATCGTATTTTTCTCTCCCCCTGTACAACTGATGGGGGGGTTAGTGATAGAGCTGCTTGGTGGGCACTTGGCATCCAGCCAACGTCAACCCACCCTAGACTACCTCTTTAGGCAGAATTTGCTTTAGAGTCATACAATGATCAACACAGAGACAGCTTCAAAGTCAGATAAAAACTTAGATCAGATTATTAGAGGATTTTTTTTTTTTTTAAATCTTATCTATCAAGTTTCCATAAGGATAAACTCTGATGGAAGGAGGAGAAGTGATGGATGAAATTTTAAGAACTGTGCCCCTTAAAGTTTCTTTCTTCTAACGATTGCCTTTCTCCCTGAAAACTGTCCAGGAAATTATAAAAATGTATTAATTTACTGTTTAATAAGGTCACACTTTGTGGACAAAAATGAATATCCTAAAATGAGGAAGGATTTTGTTTGAAAAATAACCTAAATCTAAAGCATAACAATATTCACATGTGATGTAATTATTGATTTAAAAAAAAAATATTGTACATTATCCTGAAATTTTATTGGAATAAGATTTTAAAAAGAATTATAGATTGTCCTGGTGTCCTATTGGAATATAAATTTTAGGGTAGATTGAATTAAGTAAAAATTAACTTATATACATATAAATAGAAGTTTATCTTTCATATAATATTAATATAAGTTTATAAGTAATACAAATACTTTTGAAACTTTGTGAATAATCAGTAAAGAAAAAAAAAAATTAGTCTTTCCGGTTTTTTGCCTTTTTCTTTTTTTTGCATTTTTTTATCTCTAGAGAAAATACCTCCCTTGAATACTATGCTAAAATTCCCAGTAAAGATGGCGAGTTCAGAATTTCATTCTTGCACGTCTATGAGATTGTATTTCTAGTGGTTATCCATAAAATGTATGTGACCCAGAAGGAAAAAAGAAAAAAAAAAAAAAAAAAGCCCTGGTGAATGAGTTTGATCTGAATTTGCTGCAGTGGAAAAAATAAATTCCTAAACAGTAACAGCACTGGAAACCTTTGCAAAAAGCCCCCAGGTAAATTAGCCTTTTCTTGGCAGCAGTTGAAGTTTTCCTTTTTAGCAAATCTCTCCCATGTATGATCCATATATGTGAAAATCTAACTAGAAATTCAGCTTTCAATGTCTGGCTAATATTCTTACATCCAAAACTAACTGTGGCCAACTACAGTTCCCACACCATCTGTTTACCAGTTATGGTCCCATTATAAATGAATTGTGGCTTCATTTATAGTAAGAACTTGGTAAAATTGTGTCAAACCAATGAGGAAAATTTGGATGGTTTAAGGGTGCCAGGATTTCGGATGAAATCCACAGAAATCAAATAGTAATGGTTTAAAGTCCACTGTACTTGCTTGTCTGCTTTAAAGTCTGACAGGTATTTAAATCCCACTATTCCTTCATTTTTAGAAAGCTTTTCTCAGCCTTCACGCTATTCTAAGTTGTACAGCTTGTGCTTTATTACAAAAGTTAAATTCCACCTTTTAACCAACACCCAGAGTAGACACAATTTATCCTTATGCTTTGGGATTCCCAGAGGAAGACTTTACATTACAGCATCTCATTAAAGTAGGAAAAGCTATGTAGATGAACAAAAAGATCTATTTCTAAATTTTCTAAAAAGGATACTTTAATTAACTTTTACCCATGTGCCTACTGAGTGAGAAACTACATACACATTCAGTTCTGCTCTGCACAAATGATTAGAGATGGGGACTGCACAGAGCTCAAAATGGGCACCAAAATAGCACATAGGACTTTTTTTCAAGTCTGAAGGACACAAAAGTTTATGTGTAAAGTAATCAAAAGTCTTGATCATGAAATCATAAAACTTTAAAGAACTTAGATAAAATGTTTGAAAAGACAGCAGCATTTTTTAGCTTTTTCATAGGAATGGTTCTTCAAAACATAATTTTTTTTTAACTTGTTTATTTTAGGCTTTATTCTGTGTGTAAATTTGTACGTATTAAAAAAGCTCAGACTTATTTTATTTTTAGTTTTTTTGAGAGGTAGTGACAGCAGTTTCTAACTTAGCCTTGTAACCAGCCATAAGGATTAAATAACACTGTAAAGAAATCATCATCCACCAGTTTCTCGTAATTAAAAAAAAAAACAACGTCCATTTGTGAAGAACATGAAAGTAGATATGAACAATATCAAAGTGTCTTCTGGACATTTCCTGCAGAAGCTAAAGGAAGATAATGTAGCTGTAGACATTTTTTTTATGGTTGACAATCTGATGATGTCTGGTCATCAAATAAGCATAAGGGAAAATGTTAAGAATTGTCAAAATAATTACATCTGCCCACAAAATGGCAAAAAACCACTGTGCAATACTGTAAACAAATGGAAAAAAAAAAGAACATTTTTTTTTTTTATCAGAAAGGTAGTCATAAATGCATTAGGAACATATGTAAATTATGTTCAGTTTGCATTTGGATTTTTACCACATATCTGCAAACAACTTTCTATCAGAAAAGGAAGTACTTTATCTATATAAACACCCAAATTAAATACTTCTAAAGCACTAAGAAGTATTTGTTAAAAAGAATTTATAAAGTTTATTTTTGTTTAAGAAACTCTAATGAATTTATAAACAAGGAACCAAAAAGTCATTTTGACTTATATTGCATTGTTTGATTATTATTATTTTTTTAATTTCTAGGTTAGACAGAGATATTGCTTGTGATTATTCTTCCTTTGAGTTTATTGTAGTTAATAATTTTTTCTAAGCCTTTTTACTGGTTACAACAAAAAAGATCTCAATGATGTTTTGCTACTACTCAGTTCTGATTGAGAGACTGTAATTCAGTAAGGTGGATTCTTACCTTAATTTACAAAAAAAATACAATCTCTAAGTATGCATAGAAGCCCTGGTAAGAGCTAGATTCTTAGACTTTGGGGATTGTGCTCCCCAAAGTCTAAGAATCTAGCTTTTACTGTTGTATGAAACTGTCATTATGGTTTAGTTGTAATTACTGTCTGTTATTACTATCTTTACATTCCTGCTACAGAATGTACAGTTACGAAAAAACTTCCTATGTTCAAACCATGTTTCTATGGTTTGAAAAGCCATTTTGGCCTTAGTTAGTGAGTTGCTATATGGCCTTACTGATTTATTCACTGTTTTAAAATATGCCACTTCAACCATTGTATTGTTATACAGATGTATACTTGCTAAACAACAGTATTTATATGATGATTTAATGAAAGCAGTAGCAATTCATATTCCACTTCAAGGAAAAAGAAAGACCTTGTTTAATTCTCTAATTATATCTAATAAAAAATTACACGTTATGAATGAATGGGCAACTAATAATCTTCCAGATATTTTCACTGTGCATTCATAGTAAATACTAAGTGATTGTAGACAGAGGAAATTCTATCATCAGTGGAGAAAAGGGATACACGGAATAAGGACTTTCTGATATATTTATTCACAATATCTCAGAATAATTGAAAAGTTTCTTGGACCTTGGAGGAGCTGATCTGAGAGCTACATCATTCAGCATTGGCTTTGTCTAGGCAGCTTCTGAAAAACCTCCAAGGATTGAGACTTTATATAATCTCTAGCCAGTCTGTTCCAGTGCTGCATTACACTCCAGCTTATTTTATTTTTTATTATTTTTTTTTTATGTACAGTCTGATTTTCCCAAGCCATGATTTATGGCTGCTTGCCTTTGTTATATCATCTACCACAAATTCCCATGAAAATTTGTACTGAAAATGAGTTTCAGTTTTGGAATACACACATAACATTTGAATAGGCAAACACAAAAGAAGCATTAGCCTTTTTTGTTGCACACAATTTTTTTTTATAACTAAGGTGGAATTGCTTGTGGTTTCCTATGTAAACCACAAGTACAAATTTAAAACTACAAATGCAGTAACAGTAGGGGTTTAGAAACACATTTCTACCTCTCAGGAGTTCCCTTTCTACAGTAGTAGACAGTCAGACCATCCTCAGCAAGTTCCTTGCTTATAAAAACAGCAAAAAATTCATACTACGGTGATATGATCAGTCATTAGTATGCACCTGCTGGCATTGCCCTGGTAATTCATTACAGCAAGTTATCATCAAAATCATGGTGTGTTGATTATGCATTAACTTTCATATATTACCAGCGGACCAGTGAATTGATGATATATTACTGTAGTATATCAGAAAAATGCCAATTGCAGAATATAAGAGATGAAGTTTGGTAGTTGGTTTGTTTTCTCAAAACAAGATAACTTTATGACAAAGACACTAGCACTGGCATTACGCTATCAACATCCTTCACCATTGAAGGCAATGCATGCTTGCAGCCCAGAAGGCCAACTGTATCCTGCGCTGCATCAAAAGAAGCATGGCCAGCATGTCGAAGGAGGTGATTCTCCCCCTCTACTCTGCTCTCATGAGACTCCATCTGGAGTACTGCGTCCAGCTCTGGGGTCCCCAGCACAACAAAGACGTTGACCTGTTAGAGTTTGTCCAGGGGAGGGACACAAAAATGGTAAGAGGAGTGGAACACCTCTCCTATGAGAAAAGGCTGAGAGGGATGGGGTTGCTTAGCCTGGAAAAGAGAAGAGCCCAGGGAAACCTTATTGTAGCCTTTCAATATATAGAGGGGGCTTATAAGCAAGATGAAGACAGACTTATATCAAGGTCTTTAGTGACACAAGAAGGGGCAACAATCATAAACTGAATGAGGGTAGATTTAGACTGGACATAAGGAAGAAATTTTTTACAATGTGGGTGGTAAGATACCGGACCAGGTTTCTCAGAGAAGTTGTGAACGTCCCATCCCTGGACGCGTTCAAGGTCAGACTGAATGGGTCTTTGAGTAACCTGAGCTAGTGAAAGATGTCCCTGCAGGGGCATTGGACTAGATGATCTTTAAAGGTCCTTTACAACCCAAACCATCATATTATTCTATGATCATTAAATAACTGTTGTGGCAAACCGAGCAGAAGAGGACGCACCGAATTACAGAGTTTAATGAAAGAAAAAACTACTCTTGAGCTTTCCATGTTTACCTTCCAAATATATAGCCACCATTGTATTGGTGATGAGGGTGTTAAAGTGAGCATCCAAAGTCCATCTCTGGGAGGAATATGACGTTCATAGTGGTGTCTTCTTTTTTCTTTGTACAGGATATACCTGCAGGCATGTTTGCTAATACACTTTTATACCTTTGCTCTTTCTTCATTGGTCTTGCGTCTCCACATTACATCCAAATTCACCAAATATTATGTCTTTTACATACGTTATCTTTGTTATCCCTAAATCCCATTTTTCCCAGCTTCACATCTGCATATTTTTAGCGACGATGACTGAGGAGTCAAAACTGTATTCGGTGTCTAGACTTCTCAAGGACTCTGATATTGTACCAGGCCTATATTTCTCTACGTTGTGTCATTGTGTTACAACTGAAACTATCCCATTCTACATAGAGTAAGTACTTGCTGCTGCTCTCTCTCTAAAATTATGGTTGTACCACACAAAGACAAACAAAAGTAAAACAAATTAACCATAGACACATAATCATTTAGAGAAATTGTTGTCATGACTGAACCAAGTAAAACAAAACTGCAAGTAGCTCAAGAAAATTCACACAGCAGAAACAGCAAGCCTCAGTCCTAAGGACTTGCAAACTCAGTCAAACCTTATGGCCTTGTTAGTTAGCTTAGTGGATGACGGAAAGGCTGTGGATGATGTTTACCTGGACTTCAGTAAAACCTTTGACACCATTTCTCACAACATTCTCCTGGAGAATCTGGCTGCTCATGGGTGTACTCTTTCCTGGGTAAAAAAATGTCTGGATGGCCAGACCCAAAGAGTGGTGGTGGATGGAGTCAAATCCACCTGGAGGCCAGTCACAAGTGGTGTTCCCCAGGGCTCAGTATTGGGGCTGGTTCTCTTTAATGTCTTTAACAATGACATGGACAAGGGGACTGAGTGTACCCTCAGTAAGATACACAATGGCTTCCAACTCCTCCTGTGTGTTGATCTGCTTGAGGGTGAAGGCTCTACAGAGGAATCTGGACAGGCTGGATCAATGGGCTGAGGCCAAGTGCTGGGTCCTGCACTTGGGTCACAACAACCTCATGCAGTGCTACAGGCTTGGGGAAGTGTTTGAAAAGCTGCCTGGTGGAAAAAGACCCAGGGTTGTTGGTAGACAGCTGGCTGAATATGAGCTGGCAGTGTGCCCAGAAGGCCAACAGCATCTTGGCCTATATCACGAATAGTGTGGCCAGCAGGACTAGGAAAGTGATCATGCCTCTGTACTGGGCACTGGTAAGCCCAGTGATAGATTGTGGTTTGGGCCGGGTTGGCCAATGACAAGACAACAGATGACATCTCCTACCTCTCACTCCAAGGAAAGGAAGAAGAGAAATAAAGAAAGTTATGAGTTTAGAAAATAACTACTTTAATGATAAATTAATAATAAAATAATAAAAAAAAATATAATGAAATACATACAATGTATATAAATATATACAAAATTGTATCAAGTTCCTAGGAAGATGTCACTGGCAGGCACTGGGAAAGTTCCAGACTGGACTCAGTGACAAACGGGAACTGGAACACACTGACCAGGATCAAAAGGCAGATGAGCTGATGGGGTCCTCCTCAGACATCAGTCATTGCAGAGAAACATTGGAGGAGAGCCAACGGAGAGGAGCTGAAGACAAAGAACCAACAAAGACAAACTCACTGGAAAAGAGTCAACCTGACCTCTTTGGTCCCTCAGCTTTTATACTGAGCATGGCAGATGGGCTGGAATACCCTGTTGGTCAGCTTGGGTCATCTGACCTGTCCACTCCTCCCCACAGGTGTGACCCCTCCTGTGGGGTAAACAACCAAGTCAGCTGACCCTGGCTGCCAAAGCAACAAGCATAAGCAAGAGCCTCTCACTGAACAGAAAGTTGCCCTTGCTCCATCCCAAACCAGGACAAAGTCTCAAACATAACAACATGGAAAGTCAGTAGGACAATGAACAATTAGAACTCCTTAAAATTCACTGAAGTGAGCTTAAGAAGATATTGAAGAGGATATATTTTCTGTTTAGAGGCCCACTTACATAGATTTCCTATATAAATATCTCGCTATTTATGATTGAGTAGTGTTCAGAACAAAAGAAAAAAAAAATGCATCTTCTGGAAAAAGATCCTCACTAAATATAACAGGTTTTGAGGAATGCATAGACCGTGAATGTGGTTCCTAACACTGCCAGTAAAACTTTAGAAATATTAGTATTTTTAGAATATTTTAGAAATATTTAGAAATATTTGCCTTCTTAACAGCAAATATACTGTCTGCTGTGGGCACTCACTGCTCTTCTGACACCCTGAAAACATCAGTAACCTTCATACACAAGCATGCATGTTTTTGCCAAAGAACCAAAAACTTCTGTCCTACAAAAACAAGGACAGAGACTTGCTTAAATATTTCTGCAGTGTCTGAATGAGGTGCAGAGAGGATCAAGAAGTCAGAGCAGGTTCTACAGGATTCTGAAGTCCTGTCCTACCATCATCAAGCATTATGTCAGCATTCCTCCCTGTGACAGCACATTGAATACTGATATGTTCAATACCTTATGTCACTTTCTTCCATCAGTAGGAAAATAAAAGAAAATTAATTCCTAGCTTCCTCTTCAGCTTTGATGTATGAAAATCTTTGTCTCTAATTACCTTGTTTTTGCAGACACAAGTATTACGTGGAGAACCACTCAATGGCCTCTTTAAAGCCAATTACACAGCTCCCATTCTTCAGTGAGACTAAGGCTTCATCTGAAACTGAGAACAATTCAGATGAATTATTTATAAAGGATATTCCTCTATAAAAAGTCAGAGAATAAAGGAATGATTCTATATACTAACTTCAAGCAACCCTAGCCAGTGGAAAGGACAGCTATTTAGTAAACATTAATTCTGGTTAATGAAGCAGTTTGTATCTAACAACTAAACAGTTCTTGAAATAGACTTTCAATTGCACGAGACAGTAACAAATAATGTTTCCTAAGAAATCTGGAAACAAAATTGATGCTATTTAATAGATTGTTCAAAAGCTCAGTTGTTCTGACTGAAATCTACCCAAATTTAATTTCCTTTTTCTAACAAAAGTGTTTCAATAATGTAGAATAAGGTCTGGAAAAAGTAGAATAATTAGAGTGCCATCATTCCAATGAAACATCTTAGACATTTATTATTGGAAAGATCAGTTTGGTGTCCCATTATGAAACCAAATTTTGGTTACAGAAAATCAATAAGCTCACATAAAAAACTTGAAGGAACTCTCTAGGAAAGTGTTGAATTTGTTTAACTCTAATTAAACCATTTGTGCTCTAATTAAACCATTTGGGATTAAATTCAGGAACAAACAACTTAAACTAAAATGAACTCAGCCTAGCATACTGCTATACAATGCAATTTCTTAAAGAAAATGAGTATTTTTCAAAAACTCTCACAGCTGTAAATGCCAATGTTAGACTACTTAGGTTTTAGCTTTTTTTTTTTTTTAACCAATATTCCGTATGAATAACAACATTTTGCCACAGAACTTATAATTCTTCTCTCATTTTATACAAAACAAGGTGCAAGTTGTGTCCTTACTTGCTGTGCCACTTTGCTATTAAATTAACTCGTACCTCCTCTCCCCATGTTGGAAGCAGCTACACGTCACTGGGTGCCCACTGTACTCCTGGGGAATGCATTGGACCTCTGTTATGAAGAAATGAGTTCAAGAGGTTTTGGAGACAGTCTGGAGTTTTCAGAAAGCTGAGGCAATTAAACCAAGTAAGTAGTAATCAACAAATCTTCTATGTATAAGAAATGCAGAATTACACTTGTAATGTGTTACTGTAGGTTAAAATGACTATGATCCAAGGCTAAGACTGTATTGTTTTAAGCCATTAACAGGAAAACTGCAGCAAGATTTTCAAATAAAGGTTAAATATTATTTTTTTTCTTCTATGTGTATTCCTTTCTACAAAAAGCTTCTCAACATAATAGTATAAAGGTTATACAACACTTATTATAAAATTATATAATAGTTAAAGGATGCATAATACGATTTGTATTTATGTGAATTCAAGATTCAAGTTTTAACTTCTAAGTGGATCTATGAAAAATGTGGAAGCAGATAAGTTCATTAGTTTAAGTTCATATGACAGAAACCTCATAATCATCAGAGGAATTATTTTTTTTAGAACTGTTTAGCTGCTTAACTTATAAAGTCCCTTGCTGCACCTGAGCTTATCAAATATACTTTGTTATGATAAGCTAAAATACCTTTGAAGTTTTTATGTTTTTCTTCTACTTGAGTTTTCTAGACACTGGTCTACATTTAGAGAGTCAACAACAATCACATAAATGGGGACAATCTGTAGCAGTCTGCTGTCTGAAGCCACACAGTTCTTCAATCTCGTTCAGCTCTTCAATATTAAGAAAAGTTTGTATGGCCTTTTTCCATTGCAGATTTTGTTATCCCACAAGGTAAGCACTATCCCTCTGACCCAGACAGGCAGAATGTTATGAATGACGTGTCAGCATGTGTATCCTCATAACCTTGGGTTTTGTTTGCTTATGCTCTTCAGCTCTTAGATTGTTCATCAGTATTAAATGAAACACATATAATACACCATTTTTACAGCACAGTTGATTTCATTTTTGGGGCCACTGATGGAAAAAATACCACAGATCCTACAGGATTTTTGTAAATCTTTTTTAAAATTAGCTTTTCTTGCTGTTTGATTAAGTTTCTTCATGTAATTCAACTGATTTCCTTTGTATCTTAGCATGTTTTATAAGGCTACTAGCTTCTTGCATGACAAGGCTTCATCTCCTTTTTCTTAGTAAATCCATTATTATCAAATGACTATCAGTACATCATGCATTCAGAATAACTTAGAGTTCCATCCTATAAGACAAGTCAAGCCTCTTACACATATGTTTTCAGAATTAGACTCTGATGAAAGAGTCGAATTTGGCTTTGAATATTTTTTCTCTCCAGTATTTAACATTAGAGAATCCACACACATTATTGTTTATCTTCTTTAAAAATAAAATTGTGTTTTCTAAAACATTGTTAAGAGCCACGAACAGATTGACAATAATGTAAGTAGGTTTGCTAAATATTGGTTAATGGACATGCATTATTTTCCTTTGTTTTTGACACAGAAAACATAAGAAGGGAAAAGAAAGTGGAAGGCAAACAAAAATATTGGTTGGTTTTGTTTGGTATTTTTGCTTGTTTTCCTCTCAATTTTAAGTTTTTCTCTTCATTTTCTATTCCAAAATCCTTAGGCAACTTCTGAAACTCACAGAAAATAAGACTGGGGTAGATTAAAGATATATATATATATATATATATGTTTATTTAAGTTCCAATATTCAGGGAGAAATTATAATAAGTTACTGGGGGAATCTGAGAAGAAGTGATACCTATCTTTAGACTTTTTCTTTTTAAGAACCATAGCAGCCTCCATGCTTCTTCTTCCCTTTGTGAGAATAGCTAAAATGAGTTCATTATCCATCTCTTATCACATTTTCTCCCAATTCGAGTATTTGAATTTCCCTAGGAGACTGTTTTAGTATATGGTGCTGTATGTAAGTAGCTTTTAGTGGAACTAGGATTTCTTGTACACAATAATGCACTCTTGTAAAAAGTTATTTTTATTAAGCAGTGCAAACATATTTTAATTAGAATGAAGAAGCTGTGCCTTTGAAATAGCCTAAGGCAGTGAAGTGCTTTGTGAGTATTTGGGATGCAAGTGGCTACATAGGCTGAGAAGTGGGGACACTTTCTGTTTTCCCCAAGGCATCACTGCCTGAAGAGTTGACCTTCTTCCCGACTTTAAGTCCTGTTGTCATTTTGTAATACACCACAAAGCAGAACAGCTATCGCCAAGGTGAGAAGCATTTTAAGTCATATTACCCCCATAAAAAGGGGTTCAGCACATATAATAGTATGAAAGTTACTGCTATTGCCTAATATTGATTCAGAACTAAAAGTCAGAAACAATTTATAGAACTTCTTTCTTACAATCTCTCATATCTTTTGCTATAAAAAATAAAAAAAAAAAAACACAAAAAATACAGCTGTTCTACTCAATGCACCTCTCATGCTTTTTTCTGAACATGTGAGTGGTTTAAAGTAATGATTTTAAAAACACTTTCTGTAGCCCAAAGGCAGCTAAGGTCTCACAGATTTTTCATTCCTGTTTGTTCTCCAAAAATGCATAATTGCATTGAAATATACGTGTGAGTACCTGCATGTGTATATATAATACAGGTGTATAAGTTTATATATATATACATATATGTATGCATACTTATACAAATGTCTAACTACTATATTATACCTAATAATTATTTACTCATAATTTGCTCAGATTACAGTGAAGAGCATTGATATTTTAATATTTTCATCTGCCTTCTATAGCTATTGTTCACTCTCATGGTACTGATTAAAACCATTGTAAAATAAACTATGTATTTGCAACAATTAAAAGAGAAATCAGGTATCCAGAACTACGTCCAAATCAGCTTTTTCACAAAACATTTCTTTCACACGTAACTTACATAAATTATATAAATTAATTATAAAATAAAATTAAGCACAAAATGATATAAATTAAACAAAAGCGTATGCACATTTGTGCGTATGTGCAAACATGTATCTCTAATTCCCTCTTCATCTTTCTAAGAATCCCTCACTTAACCAAAATCCCTGTTAGTAATATCATATACATTTTTCAAAGGTGATCTTTGTTCAACTTATAGTAGGTCTCTCACAGCAAGCGTTGAACAAATATCCTTTTGTAGTCTCCTGGAACAGCAGAGTAAAGCCCTAGAGGCTTTTTGGAAGAATTTTTATGGAGAAAAGGAGAACATGACAGGCATCATCCTTTTTTCCTGAGTGTCAGTCTTTTTATGCCCAAGGAAATGAAGTTATGCTTGGGCCTTATCTGGAAAGCTAATCACATGGTGACATATGTGTCATTTCTGATAGACTAATGTTGAGCAGCGTTCCTTTCTGAAATTTCTAAGCAAGGCATGTCATGTCAAATCCCACTAATCAAATATGTCACTTGTTGTTGCAAATATATGATACATAATAGAGAAAAGCTTAAATAAATTATAGGAAAGTATTTTTATGGTATGCACAAATCTTCACTTATGAAACTCTTCAGCAAAGGGGGATAGCTCCAAGTGCTCATGTACTCCTATATTCTTTATAAAAAAAAAATTCATGGGAAAATTGCCACAGACTTGGAGGTAAAGGCTCCTTTTGGAGCTTTTAACTTTAAAAACAAATGATGAAATGTAAAGGAGGGCAAAATCCATTCATATTTCATTAAATAATTTTTATTGTGTCATAAAATACTCTTAATACAACTGGAATAATCATATAGAGTAAAATTACTATGTTCACTAATATGATGGGTGATTTAATTACTTCATTACCTTTCATATCACACTACAGAAAAGAAAAGCAATGTAATAAAAAGTAGAGTGGAAATAGTGAATGTTAAGTGTAGAATAAAAATGTGATGCTGGTTTATTCCATAGAGACTGCAAGAATACTCAAATATCACAAGTTGTGATTGCAAAACTAAAACATTTTATGTTTGTATAACATGCACACAGTCATGAGTCTTGCAAGAGGCTCCTTGAAATATAAACTATTGAAAATAAGAACAAAAATTTCCCTCACACTAGATAATCCTGTAACTTCAACTGCTTATTTTCCTGGCTTTCTTCTGATCAGTCATTGCTGGAGTAAGACTGAGATGACTAGTGGGCTGAACGTGATATCATAACATAAGTGTTTGTGGATTTAAGAAGACCTTGTGCTTAGTCTTCTCATGATACAAAAGGCAAGAATTCTTTAAAATGCACTGATTTACTCAATGTTAACTAAGTTACCAGTTTAGAATCAGGCTTTAAGAAGATGGCACTGAAGTTATTCCTACAACTCAACCCTCTCTTTTAGGCTTTATTTCACAACTGAAATGTATTTCAGTGGACAAGAAAGTTTAGTTTTTGAGCTAAAGATACTCTGACAGCTGGTCCCAGCTCCTCAGTAAGTCATAGCTATTTCATTTACCCTGTATATTTCAAATACTTGTTAAGCAACATAAAATTTTCACAGAATTTTTATTCTTTTCATTTGACATTTTTCATTTGACATTTTTCATTTTTTTTTCCTTTTAGGCTGGTTAGATATAGGTGTTCATGTGTGCACCTGACATGTGGTGGAAAAACTGAGATAATGGAGATGAATTAACCGGATCTCCCGTGGAGCTTCATGACCTCAATCTATGCTGTCACTGTCCACCTTAAAGGCAGCTTAAAAACAGAAGAAGATCTCCTTCAGATCAGTGGTCCATCTAGTGCAGTGACAGTAGGAGATGTTATTTGGGGAGAGCATGTCAGCCAAGACAGTGTCTGGTTTCCTTTCTTAAACTGCACATTCATAGTCACTGGATTAGAGATGGTAGAGGATACATGCCTGCCTTTACCTTAAGTTTTTGTGTATACACCTATTGTCTCTAATTTTTTTCAAATCAAATAACCACACTTCTAGCAATGCACAGTGAAAACTGGGGTGTTTTTTCTTGTAAAAACTCCTGGATTTTTCCAGATTTTGTGTAAAGAAATTAATAATATTAAACCTCAAGATTAACACTTGTGGATTTTCACCTTTGGTTGAAAACAGAATGAAAAACATATGTTGTAATACGTGTAATACGTATTCTGTATTTACAGAATATGTCTTGAAAGAAAGAGACTGGTTTTCCCTCATTAAATACATTTTCATATTTCATCATCACTAACACTATGTAGAAACAGAAAAGCTGTAACATATCCCTCTTGAATTAAATAACGATATTTTGAAGACAGTACAATGAGAACTTTTAAAATGTTTTAGATTCACTCTCCAAATACTGACAATATGAGGAGAGTAACAAAGCATCACTACCTGTGATTTTATTTTTTGTTTTATGGACCTAAATTTTCTTCCCTGTCACTGTACTCATTCATTTACACCAATTTCTACACAGATGATGAAAATAAAATAAATAAAATAAATAAAATAGTATCATCAACAGTCTTTCATATACTTAGGGGCAAGAGACTGGTGTGTCTGAGTTGAGACCCGCTGGTCAAAATAAAGGGCAGAAAGAGATGCACAGGCAGTGAAGCAGGGACAGGTATCTTGTGAATAGTATAGGGATGCTCCTAGTTGTGCAGGGGTGGGGTCAGGAAGGCCAAGGCACAGCTGGAGCTGAACTTGGCAAGGGATGCAAAGAATAATAAGGGCTTCTACAGGTATGACAGCCAGAAAAGGAAGGTCAAAGAAAGTGTGCCCCCCCTTGATAGGCAAGACTGGTAAACTGGTAACAATGGACAAGAAGGCTGAGGTACTCAACATTTTTGCCTCAGTCTTCACAGGCAACCTCTCTCCCTACACCTCTCAAGTGGCTGGACTGCAAGACAGGGATTGGAGCAGCAAAGTCCCTTCCCCGATAAGAGAAGATCAGGTCTGGGACCACCTGAGGAACCTGAACATACAGAAGTCTTTGGGACCTGATGAGATGCATCCCTGAGTCCTGAGGGAACTGGCTGACATAGTTGCCAAGCCACTCTCCTTGATATATGAAAAGTCATGGCATTCGGATAAAGTCCCCAGTGACTGGAAAAAGGGAAAACAGGGACCAGTACTGTTTAATATCTTCATCAATGACATAGACAGTGAGATCAAGTGCACCCTCAGCAAGTTTGCGAATGACACCAACCTGAGTGGTGCAGTTGACACACCTGAGGGATGGGATGCCATCTAGAGGGACCTGGACAGGCTCTAGAAGTGGGCCCTGTGTGAACCTCATGAGTTCAACAAGGCCAAGTGCAGGGTCCTGCATCTGGGTCGGGCAACCCCTGGTATCAATACAGGCTGGGGATGATGGGACTCAGAGTAGCCCTGAGGAGAAGGGCTTGGGGGTATTGGAGGATGAAAAGCTGGACATGAGCCGACAATTTGCACTCGCAACCCAGAAGGCCAACTGTATCCTGGGTTGCATCAAAAAAAGTGTGTCCAGCAGGTCAGGGGAGGTGATTCTGCCCCTCTACTCCACTCTCGTGAGACCCCACCTGGAGTACTGCATCCAGCTCTTCAGACCTCAGCACAGGAAAGACCTGTTGGAACAGGTCCAGAGGAAGGCCACATATATGAGCAGAGGGCTGGAGCACCTCTCCTATGAGGAAAGGCTGAGAGAGTTGGGGTTGTTCAGCCTGGAGAAGAGAAGGCTTCAGGGACACCTTATTACAGCCTTTCAGTACTTAATGGGGCCTACAGGAAAGATGGGGACAAACTTTTTAGCAGGGCCTGTGTGATAGGATAAAGTCTAATGGTTTAAAACTAAAGAGGGAAGATTCAGACTAGATAGAAGGAAGACATTTTTTACAATGAAGGTAGTGAAAAACTGAAACAGGTGCCCACAGAGGTGGTAAATGCCCCATCCCTGGAAACATTCAGGTCAGGTGGACAGGCTCTGAGCAACCTGATCTAGTTGAAGGTGTCCCTGCTCGTTGAGGGGCAGTTGAACTAAATGACCTTTAAAGTTCCCTTCCAACACAAATTATTCTATGATTCTATGAGTCTGTAAGTTTATGAGTCTATGATTCTATATTTTAAAAAGAGCAGGACCACTCCTACCGAGTTTTACAATCCTGTTATAAATTTCAGTTTTTCAGAAACCTGGTAGAAGAAAAGACTGAAGCTATTCCCTTTCTACCAACATGGAATTATAAATTATTTTCCAGAAGATGAGCAAGGTTTAGTATGTTAACATAATATACTTTCCTGATATGCAGTTCTCCAATAAATTCTTAATTTAAGTCATGGGCAAAATATGCATCTTAGGGGGAAATATCAGAGCTAAGCAACATTCTGTGCCTCTCTATATCTCCAAGTTTCTAATACGTTAGCAGAAAATATATTTTAGTTTCTATGTTTTTCTGCTAAACATATTCTACATTCAGAATTTTTTTTCCCTGAGTTTCTTGAATGTGGTTTAAATTATATACTCCTTAACATTCACTGGTACAACATGCATCATGCAGAGGAACATATAAAACTTAAAACATAATATTAAGACTATCAATCCTATATATGTAGGGTACACATGTTGACTGCATAACAGGGAAAATGAATTTTCTAGATCTGTGATTATCTTAAACAATAAGATAATATTTGTTTCATCATGTATTTTTCTAATTAATTTCACCCACTTAATATGAATACTGGCAATAAAGTTTCAGCAAACATAGTGAATAAATCTTACAAATTTAAGAACTGACAACAGTTTAAATTAGCACACCTGTCTACAATGTATGATTATGTCAATAATTTCAGAGTGTTTATTTACTTAGCATTTTATTTTCCCTTGAGTGTTTTTCAAAGGAAAGCTCTGAATATTTGTCCCTTTTTTTTTGAACAGGAAAAAAAGAGAGAGAACACTAAGTAAAGGACTACTAGTTTCTTCTCTGCTGAACACCACAGGGCTAACTAATAACTTTTTTAATATTCTAATATAAGATAATTTCTATCATATAACCACTCAAGAATGTGTAAGGAACAAGGAGTATGACTGTAATATGTGGAATACACAAGTGGAAAAAAAAAAAAGAATATAAAAAAATAAAAGGAGCTGGTGAAGAATGAGGAAAAAATGTGTGCTTTGAAATCCATCAGACAACTTATATTTGTAAAGATGAGAGCCTGTACCAATGTCTTCCCCTAATAAAGGTAGCTTAATCAAAGCATTGGAGTGATAAGGGTTAAATGTTGCATAAATCCGACCTGACAATGGTCTCTGAAATTATTTTGAGTACAAGTTATACAGCGTAAAAACACTTCCCTACTGGCACAGAGTCTTATAATGAAGGACTAAAAACCAACAAGAGTAATCCACGAAATATATGTACATTTTTTTTTTCTTGGTGAAAACAGATGAAACTCTCAACTTACCAATTAGTTTCAAGTGGTACAGGAAATTATGCATTTCAAAGAAAATGTCTATTAGCCGGGGGGGGGAAAAAGAAGAAGAAAAAAAAAAAAAGAATAAGAGCTTCTTTTTAGGGCATAATAAGGAGTTATATCTGGAAGCACTGTTGTCACTGATATTAATCTTTTCATTAACTTATTTAGCATGAATTCATAATCTGGCTGACATTTTAAGTAAGGTCTCCACTGTGTCTGAAATAATCAGTTTGTTCTGCATGGCAAAACTATTTACTCTTGTTATGTTAAAACGAATCACATTAAGAGAATCTGACTTCAGCTGGCAGTTAATTGAGATCAGGGATACAACACAGTAATCGTTTTACAAATGAGTTCCCCTGTTCACAATTCAGTCCTGACTAGCAGCTCCTAGCAACGTCAGTATTGTTAATAGAGCCTTATCAATGAATTCTTTGTACTGCATCTCTTGATTAGAAATTAAAGAACATATCTTTTCTACACTGATTAGTGACATTATCGCATGAACTGTTTTGAAACTTAGGATACATACTGTGTAAGATTACATTTGACCTGAGATAAAGCAGTAATATTTTAATACTATTTTAACATTAAATCAAAAGCACAGCTTGGATTTGATTTTGCAGCAAGTAATATTTTATTGTCAGACTGATTCATAAGACATCCACTTGTCTTTCTAGAAACAGTGTGAGTAAACATGCCATCACAAAGGGCATCTCTTGGAGCAATCATGCAGTGTTCCTGTTAACAGAGAGCGGTCTAGAAGGAAAAGACACACACACTGATCTCACAGCGGACTAGATCATGAAGTTGGACTATATGATTGTTGTAGGTCCCTTCCAACTGAACTATTCTATTCTATTCTATTTATTCTATTCTATTCATATTCTATTCTATTCTATTCTATTCTATTCTATTCTATTCTGTTCTCTGTGTTCTATTACGTGCACATTAATTGTGAATTTCTTGTCATTAAACTATATGGATCTGTAAGGGAAGAGTTTAACAATAAATGACAATATTTTAAGTATTACAGGTCAAGCAGTCATGGCAGATGCCATTAGTAATTCAAAATCTTTCTTTATACAGTGTATTCATAAATTTAAGGACACTGATATTTGCATTCAGAATAAATCTATGTTGTAACACTGTGATATGTAGGAATGAAAAAATGAAAGGTTTCGGTGTCTTGCTACTAGCTGATTTTTTTAGAATGTTGATTTTAGTTTAAAAATTAGAATTACAAAAATGATTGCTCATAAAATTACCCAATTCTTTCTAAACCATGTGCTTATGTTGAATAAATTCCAAGGGCTAAGACGTACTCTAAATACTTCTCTCATTAGTTGTGGTCTGTTCAGCTCAGTTTCTTGCTGCCTCTTAAATAAGACATTCTTCAAATATTTTGCAGAGTATGAAGATTTCCATCCATTTGCAAACACACAAGCAGAATCCTTTTATCTGACTATACCTCCATTACTACCTGCTATGTAGGACAGACATACTTTAGCTGTTGCGGCACAACAGAGATTTTCTGTAAACTTCCTACATGACCTTGTAATCATTTATTTCACAGGAGAAGTGCAATTAGTGGCATATTTAGATACAGTTTCTGTCACCCTGCAGTGCCTTACATTTAGTCTGCCATTGTACCGAGATACTAGACTCTTCTTGATGTATTCTTGGCCAATATTACGTATAAAATAGTATATTTTGAATAAACCCCTGAAATCTTGACACTTATCTGAATCAAAACATTCTTCAGATTTTTTAGTGTAGCCAGTCCCTGTTTCAATATATCATTTCATGTCATGAAAGCCTCAGATATAACTCAACAGGAACTACGTAAAATACTTTTATGTTCTATACTGAAAGATTTATTAAGGACTACTAATAAACAAACTGGCAGTTTATCCAACTACTATTTATTTTCTCTGTGAGTCAGATATGTTTTCCTATCTAAGTTGTGTCACTTGGAATTAGATTTTTCGGAAATTAAATTCCTCAGTATTATAATTAAATAGCAAGAAGATATATTGCATTATATAATTCTAAGCAAAATTATGGCATGTCATTTCACGATAACACTCAGAAGACTACCATGCTATAACACAGTAGTGTTCCAACATTTAGGGACAAACATCCTCTCTGGATCCCCTTTATTTCAGACCTGGGATCTGTCACCATGTCAGTTTAAAATGTTCCAAAAAAGTTTACTGCAGTGGGCAGAAACAGAAATAATGTTAAACATGGTCTTGTTTTTTAATTGACAAACACCTGGATATAATTCAGAAATATATCTAAGTAGTTTATTTTCTACATGGTAACAAACAAAAAACGTTGTACTTCAGATTGTTACTAAAAGCATCTATCCTTTTTTGGAATATATCCTTTTATTCTTGGTTTTGAGATTAAGTTACAAGCACAAGACATTTTTTTTTTCTCCATTTTCAGAGCATAAGCATGCTCAATAGTGTCATTTTTCCTTTAAATAAATACTTAAGCCTCATATAAGTGGCGGATATGCAAATGCGACACTGAAGTAAATAGATTTACTAATTTCTGGTTAATCTTCACATGAAAGTAGTGCCTAAAATTAGGAAAGATTTTCCTAGCATTTTATAGAAAGGTAATTTTTATGCAGAATAATATGTAAAGCCAAAAGGAATAGCATGCTCTCAGATACTTGATAACAGCTTGATCACTAGATGCTCCTCTTAGGAAGGCATAGGAGAAGAATACATAGACTGCATCCTTAACTTCTTTAACATCTCCTAAATGGGAATGGGATTTGTTAAGATAATATATCTAGGCTGAAGCAGAACAAATAAATTTGGAAATCAGCTCTCTATTCCACTCTCTTAAAGAAACTAGCGGGGACAAAAAAGTGCCCAATATCTCATAGTAAGTTGCAGGTAAATTGATATCATTATACAGAGTCAAGTAAGAGTGAGGAAGCCATTCATGTTTTGTTATGGGAGAGGCCAACATCATCTCAAACAATTTGGTATTTTTAAATCTAATTAATATTGCTACAGTACCTAGGCCCACTATATACTTTATATCTCAAAGGATAGAGCAGAATGTGCTGGGGACACAACCACTCTCTTATACAATTTAAAAATATTAAGAAACACATCTTGAGAAAATTTTTGTCATAAATTTCTCTGAGATCAAATGGAGCTTGTTAGAAAGAGAATATTCTATTCATGCACATTATAATGGGTACCAGCTACTAAGGTGCTATCTGCTCATTTGTTTATTTCTGTATGATTTTTTTCCCCACTTAACTAACACACTTCTAGCTAAATGCTTACTACTTAGCTTATGCAATGCTACTGATACAATACACTATTTGATTTATACCATACTTAGTTAATAGCCAGCCTATTTCCTTTCCGAATTTCCCAATAATTTTATGAATACATTTGAAAGCCAGCCTATTTCTTTTCTGAATTTCCCAGTAATTTTAATTCCCTCAGTTTTTTACTAAAATGAATAAAGTAATATATTACCAGAAACGGAGCAGCAAAATTGAAAGTGGAATGTTTTGTTGCTTGCATCAAACATCTTCATCAGAGTTTCTCTGATTTTATGATGATGTACCTTGGAGCAGGACCATTGACAAACTTACTTTATTTCTCACAACTTATGGCTTCCCAGAGATTCTTATTTTGTCTTGTTCAACTGCTTGCAGAATGTCTTCCGTGTCATACTGTTCTCACTACTCAGCAATGTTTGTAGAAAGAATTCAGTCACACATCTTTCCTGCACCTTTTATTATTTAATCACATACTCTGAAGCCACAATAGAGTCTTTTTATTTTTAATCTTGATATTTCATATTATGTAGACACATATACATAGTTTATAACTACATAAATATTAGTTATCTTTGTCTCAATACAATAACAGAGTTTGGATCTGATCTGGGAAAAGGATGAGTCCCTACACCAGTCCCTGACCAGACAAGAATAGAAAATGCTCAGCAATGGCTCCTCAGTATAAAGGATGCTTTAGGATGCGAATACATCTACTAAAATTTCTCCTTCTCCTGTAGGTCTTTTTCAGATCGTTGGCATATAATTATTAATATAAATAAAATATTATTTAATACAAAGTATTTTTTCTGATAAAATGCAGTAATATAAAAGATATTGTTTCCTTTCTGTTAATACAATTAGACTAGGAAAACATTTAATCATTATTTAATTAGAAGATTATTACTTTTATGAACTTCAGAATATGACAGTTTCATTAGGTTTAGATTAAAGGTAAGAAAAACAATATTAAAATGTGCCTCTTTTTCCATATAAAATAAACATATTTAATTATTACATTACTGCAGAAGAAATCACTGTGTATACTATGAAAAAATATTGTGCTTAAAGGTCTTGTAATTTTCATATTTTCTCTCTGTTACATTTATACAGTACACCTCAGAATCATCTGAAGGTATCTTGGAACTTATTTTCATACTCTCTTATGACTGAAGAGCAAATACCATTCACTGAAAATCTAACAAATGTAGAAATTTTGAAGTTGAAAGAAAATATAACTGCATGTAATGCACTAATACTTCTGAAGTCAATGATCCAAGACTATAAAAAATTAAAAACATTCCACTAAATAATTTTGCCTTGATATAAATAAATATGACCAGGGAAACCAACCATGCTTTTTCAAGGGAACATAATTTCTCTCCTTAGCTTTAATCCCTATACATCTGAAATCAGTAGTATAAAGATAATTCAGTTTGGTAACTCTTGGAGAGGGCAATTACTGACCAGTACTGACTTCAGTTATGATGAAAGATTTATGAAGATGAAGTTTAATGGGAAAAGAAAAGAAGGCAACTAGAGGACAGATAGTGAGAGGCCTCTGTATTTATATACAATGACAATTTCATTAAATGTATTTTAAAAAAAAATATTACATGTAACTGACAATATAATGAATTAACCTTGAGGAAAAAAAAAAAAAAAGGTTCTTAAAAAAAAACCAACAACAAAATGCAATAATTTAATTTTCAATATATTGTATATTCCATGATTACTGACCACAATACACAAATAAGTTTTAGGAATGCTCAAGTATATACTTTCCCTGGAAAGGGTAAAAACATTGAAATGTACCTTGTTTTTTTTCTGTGAGCTTTCTATTTCATTGTCATTACTCATTACTCAGAACAGAAACCGCAACAGCAGCAATAACAAGCAACCAAATACTTGATTTTCTACCCTCCAAAACATCTAAATAACATTTTGGTGAATAATGAAATTATCTGAATGTAGAATAACATGATGAACATGCATTATGTTCAGAATAGAGCTCTATGGTGTTCAACATAGCAGCAAGAATGATCTAAAAATGACATTTCTGGGGGATGATTCTCTAATCAATTACACATATGATGTTTGTAAACAATATTGGAACCATCTAGCTATTCAGTTTATATAGATATATGTACCAGCTAATTTTGCATGAAAAATATTCCCCAAGCAAGACTGGAGTTTTGCACCCAGTTAGCACTACTGTGAAACATTCAAGAAAATGGCAAACGGACTTTTTCCAGGTCCCACAGGGGCAAGATCATCCTTCCTCTCTCCTGAAGCATAATGCAAGTCAATATTTTAATTTCTCTTTATAGACTAGCTGTGATTTTTGTCTGTCTGAGAAATTATGTAATTATCTTGTACAGATCATGATGCAGAACACAAGGTCAGGTCCCTGATTCTGATAAATGTTCTTTGACCTTATTTCCCTAATTCAGCATTATAAACATTATAGTAAATATTTGTAGTGATAAAAAGCAAATGATGAAGTCTACGGTTTTTGGTTTGTTTTTTTTTCTAGCAGGGCACTTGGAGGTAGAAATGGATAATTTAGACCAGAGTTTTGTATTGCTAATCTCCTTCTAAAATCCTTTAAAAAAAAAAAACAAAAACAAAAAAAAAACAAAAAAAAAACAGCAACAAAAAAAAAAAAAAAAAAACAACAGGACCAGAGGAACTAAAATTTTACTGTGGTGTGTACTGTTACCTTTGTGCCCATAAAACAGAGTTACAAAAAGGCCAGCATCTTTTCTATCTTTGTAACACAGATTTGGTCCAAACAGAATTAATTTCAATTTACATTGATTTTCAATTTATCCTTACATCAAAACTTCTATATTCAAAATCTAAACATCAAAAATCCATTGAACATTCATATTGGAAGACAGAATCCAGTCAATCTAATTATATCCTACTTTTAGGTACCAATCCAGTGGCTATGGTTTAAGATTGCATAAACCCAGAGGTGTTCCTTAGTAGTCCTAAAATTCCCGGGTCACCTTGAGTTTGGTCACTAGCTTCTGTGTAGAACTTTATTGTAATTGATATTTAAGCAAATAGTAACTGAACTGGAAAAGTTAAAGCAATAAGAAATATGACTAATTACTTTTAGTCTTGCTACTCATCTTTTGTCTAGCAATAATAGCCAGAATATTTAGCCAGAAAGTTGTGATTAGCTATCCACTTACCAGGAATTTGCCACAGAGCAGAACTGGATTCTACTCACCATAATGCATGCAACGTTTTATATTAACGTAATTGAATGAAAGAAAAAAGAAAAACAATAATGGATTCCTCAATGGGGGATCATTCCCAGGGTAGGCTGGGATTACATGAAACACAGTACTGCTTAGACTATAACAATGATAAGGGAAGTAAAAAAGCAGGTGGTTAGAATGGTGGGTGTTTCGCTGCTGGCTGGGTCAACCCACCACAGCTGAGAATGAACATGTAGAAATTCTTCTACTTACCTTCAGTCAAATATATTAGTTAATGTTCAGTTTCTGCCCCACTGCATATGATCACTTTATGCGTTGGAACACTTGTGCCCAGAAGTTATGTGACTTCTGATCCATGCAAACTTTGAACTGGATCCACTACACCAAGAAATATGGTTGATTCACAGAAGTCCAGATCATGCAGAACAGCAACTTTAAAATCAATAAAAGTATAAAGATGATTTCTGAAAAATTATATGTAGTTTGAACTTGACATTCTATTAATGACTGAGCAAATTTTTTTTTTTTTTTTTTCCTTTTCAAATAGTGATGCAAAGCTTAACCCTAATCTTTAGCTCTCTGGACACTTTGGACATTCTTTAGCTTCAGAAGTTAAAACAATAAAACAATACTAAACTAAAATTGACAGTTTGATATTATACAATAAGAAGAAAGCACAAGAATTTCCAAGACAAGAAAACTGTGCTAAGGTCAACTTCTCCAAATCCTTCATTTTTGTCTGGCAGAAAGACAACAGAAAGGAATATAGCAATGGTCACTTCACATCCCTCTGTTCCTGGGAGTTTATGTTAGCTGGGCACCAGAGGTAAGAATGATCCTGGAATAATTTATTGTAGAACCAAGAACATAACTGATATATTTTTATCTTTCTTTTAGTAATTTAATCTTTTAACACATACGACTGAAAAGCTAAAAGAGACTACCTCTCTTACAGACTAGAAAGAAAGTAAAGGTGGGAGAAGGATTGATATTTTTCTTTCTACTTTTAATAAACAGTTTAAGTCCTGAATCTGTAGCAGCCTAAACAAGAAAGTAAAGAGAAAGAAAGGTAAAGAGAATCCCAGAGAGCTTCTTTAATAGTCAGCACAAAGGCAACCAAGCTGTGTTCACTTGAATCTCCCATCCCCAGAAGAGAAAAATTGAAGATTACTAATGGATTAGGTTCTCTTTTCTACACAGCTTACAAAACCCAAGAGGGCATCAGCATAAATCTTTCCAAGCCTTTACATTGCCAATCTTTCTTTCATCTTCTATTATCTATTTAATCAGTGTCATGGTTTATCCCCAGCCAGGTACGAGGACCATGTAGCCTCTTGCTGACTCCCCCTTTCCCCCAAAAAGGGTAAGGAGAAGAGGGAGGAAAAGGAAGGGAAAAACACCAAAACCTCATGGGTTGAGATAAAGACAGATTAATAAAACAATAAAGGAAAAGGAAAATAACACTAATACTGATTATGTTAAAAGAATGTACAAGACACAAGTCACTCTCCACCCGGTGAATTGGTTGACCAGCTCGACCCGACCCGATTCCCAACCGCCCGTCAACCCCCATTCATATATCAAGCATGATGGTCTATGGTTATGGGATATTCCAATGGACACTTCATTTTTGTGTATATGCTCCATCTAACTTCTATGGGAAGCTGAAAAAAGTCCTTGAATGGTATAAACATCACCTAGCAACAAATAAAACAATATGCATTATTGACATTCCTTTCATAGCAACATCTGAAAACACAGCAATCACTTGAAAGAAAATTAACTTTATTCCAGCTCAAACCAGGACAATTGGTAAACTCTTTAAAGCAGAAATCTCTTACTAAACAGCTGCTGACAGAGAAGACTTTCCTGGAGTCTGCCAGATCTGTTACAAGCCTATACTGCTGCTAGTAACAATTCCTGAATGTAGGTTAAAATTTGCTGCTCGCTAGGACTTGAGCTGTTTTATCCAAATCATCTGTCTTCATTCCCTTGTGGCTCACTGCTGGTGCTTTCCCATCACATTTTGGCCAAATGAACATACTTTTCCAACTCTCTTTTATGCCTTTGCTCCCACTCAGAATAGGCCCTTCTTGCATCCCTGCACTGCATTTTTCTGCTGAGGAGAACACAGGACTGTAGAAGTGGAGCATGTTTCTGGAGATGAACCCGTGCTATACTGCAGGGAAGCTCATGGCAGGGTATGCCTGTTCTAGAGGCTGTATTTCTGGGAACAGAACCAAAGTTTGTGCTAGATTTGATTCCTCACTTATATCTTCAAGTTTCAGGTGATAAGATCTCCATTTAGTAAATGAACTGATACACCAAAGTCTTTTGAGTTGGCATGGTGGTTGTGTGGATTGGAGTGCAAAATAAAGCCCTGAGAACATGGTACTATAGACATAACATCTGAAATACAAATCAAATTGAAATTAAGTTACTTTTCCTGTTCTCTAACAGGCTTTTTAACATATTCAATGCTTCCTGTGGCTCTGTGAGAGGTGATTCTACTTTTCTATGTTTACTATGGAAGACAAAATACCTCATGGGGAACCTATTTTCAAGGTAATTACAACTCTTCCATAAAACAGCTGGGCTTCTTAGTATTTCATGAACAGTTTAGCAAAACTGCAGAGTAACAAACAATTGTCCAGATGTAAGTGACACTAGTTACATACAGCATAACACTAACAGTTTCTTCTGTATGAAAAGTAACGTTGATTGCTGTTCTCTATATGAGTCTTTTCTGCCTTTCCTTACTGTGGTAGAATGAATAATGTAAAGAATCTGTCAGAATGATTTACGTGTTCACCAGAACAATCTGACTGTAACTATCTTTCTCCTGCCTCTTTTCTTCTTCTCAAGGAGAGGATGAGAGGTAACTATAGGGACAAACTATAGAGACTTATCAGCAACAAAACTGAAAACCATAGCTGTTGGCTTTTTCCATTATGTTTGATGCCCCCCCCCCAAAATAAATACAGTTCCTAAGTAGCAAGCTGAGTGCAGATTTGCTATAAAAATATTAAGTTCACTGAATCTTAGATAATTTTCACCAGTCTCTGCTCCCAGGTGCTTGTTATGTTTTATACAGGATTTTTTTTTTTCCTTTGCCCACTTGTTTGCATCTAAGAGCAGGAATATGCTATCATTGCATTACCATTAAAACAATAATTATTCTGTTTGTAATGTCATCCTGCACCAACACAAAAGCAAGTAGAAGAGCAGCAATATAGTAGCATGAATGGCAAGTAAGTACTTTCAACCTGCTGTGACAAATCAATGAATGCCTGACCAACACAGAGTATAAAAACAGAACAGCCAACAAAAAGAACTTCAAAGACAGCAATGAGCCTGAGGTAGTTTCAACACATGTATTTCTTCCGGACAACCAGGCTGCCCAGCCTCATGACAGTGAGCATGTTACAGACAGCATATGGTGGGTATCATATTTGTATTCTGATTGAGCTGTATATTGCTATGCCTATGCTCCATTAAATGTAATTTGTACTTGCATTATGATATAAGTACATTGCTGTATCACTCTTCTAAAACGAAGTCCTGCATAGCATCAGCCAACTTCAAGGTAGTAAACTTAGTATTAAACATTACGTCCTCCACTTGTGTAATACCTAAAAGAACCTGCTCACATAATATCAGACTCTGACACCTGCTTGTTTCCAGTAGTAGCTACTACAGTCACCACTAGATAATCAAAGCTGAGTAATGCACCTGAACAGGACAAATCAGATCACTTCTGGTTAATAAGAAATTAACTGAAGTCACAGACTGTGTCAGTGCTCAAGGCAACAAAAAGTGTTATCTTTGACATATTTCTAGCAATATCTAGTTCTGGAATTTACTTAAATTTGTTCCAGTTTCAATCACTCATATTTGCAATCCAAATTGTAAAATGCAGTGATATGTTCTGTGTAGTAACAGGATTAATAATCAATACGATGTATGACAGATTATATTCACATTAATAAATTATTAACTTTACAGATTTTATATCATAGACACCCATGGAATTCAGCTATCTGCAACAACTTTGCATTTACCTTCTCAAATGTCACAAAATATTTTATAATGCTTTGGATTAGCTAGGTGAAAATCAGTGCTAAATGCAACATGAGAGCACCTGCAAAAACAGAGTTTAACCCTTTACCCTAGTCAGAAGGCTTTACAGTAGATTATTTCTTTGTTGTATGACTTAATACCATCAGCATGAACAGCTATCAGTAAAATTCCATTAACATTGTCATAATACTTATTTTCTGTATTTTCCTATATGTATTTTGTTCCCCAATACTCCTATCTGTGCCTAATTAAAAAGGACACTAAAGGAAAAGAATAGGGATAACATTAGCAATCTCTTTGTCTGATTAATGCCCTCACTACTAAAGCTCACCTCTTCCCTATTGGGTATACTCTGTGTCTGATTTGATTTATTTCATAGATGCTTTACAGGGAAAGAAAGCATAGTTTTTCTGGATGTTATCTGTCTAACATTGTGTCCTCCATTAATATTGTTGCTGGTTTTTACTACTTGGAAGGTATCTTTCTTGCAGTTAATCAGCTGTTTGGAAACAATGGGGTCAATTCAATTGCACTGGCAGATGGGAGTTAGCGATAGGGCAGAATCTGGGTGTCTAAACTCAGGAGATGATTCAGGTCACCTACTGTCCGTATCTAGCAGATCTAACAGATCCTTGAGAAGTACACATATGCACAAATATACAATCAATTAAACACAAATACCACAAATTTGCCTTGGGGGCCTTTGGATCTAACTAATGCTTAATTACATTACACAAGAAATCAATGGAGCCTTCCAAGGTGATAAAGACCAGAGCTATCCATTATTATATTTTTATCCATTTTAACGCAACTACATCCAGATGCATTATCATGTTAGACATATTTCACTTATTAGAACAAAAGCAGTCCATAACAAATGGTTGGCAGTTTAGGAATATGACAGGAAGAACAGATGGAGAAAGACTGATAAATGGATTATGGCACTGAGGAGATGACAAAGCAACATCAATTGCAGTTAGTTTGGCCTGCACAACCTCAGAATGGACACACATACCTAACAATGCACCAAGCCATTGTCTGCCGGTAGTTGCAGTAAGAGACTGGCTAAGAAGTGTTTTGTTTCAGTTTTCAAAGTTTTTAGTTTTTCTAAGTAAAAAATTGGCAATAGCATAGAGATTGCAATAGCTACACTTATTAAGACGGTTCTAGATGTGCTTAAGCAGTTGTTTGCTACATAACTGCTGAATAGTTTGACATGACACATGTTGACATCTGCCAGTTAGATTCTGAAGGACAAATTCTGCTCTCAATGGTGTTTTTTTTTTTATGAAAGTCATAATGGTATAATTTGGAATATTTTTTAACAAGTGGAAACTACAACTACTTAATCTAAGGTTGAATCATAGTTCACATTGGCAATAACAAAGGTCTATGTTCCATTAAATTATTAAATATTTAGGATTAAATTTGTACCTTTTGAATGTACAAGCACGTTGTACATAAATATATATGCACATTTCTAAAGGCACAATCAAGTTATTGTTGTGAAGTTTGCCTGTATAAGATTTTTTGGCGGATAAAGAAATATATTTCAATATTTGAATAAAGTATTTGTCAATAAAGACAATTGTTTTTCTCAGTGGTGCATGTAAAAAAGATGTGACTATTTTTGCTGACATAATTTATATCACTTGTATTTGGCCTTTTTTATAATGATAGATTATGAAAACCCAGAAGCAGTTCATGTATGTCCTATTTACCGAACTTGATTGTGTAGCTAAAAAATCCAGGTTTGGGAGCTGGACTGTGAGCACAGTGCTGAATGTTAAGAACTCTGCTTTGGGGCCATTCCTGTTTCTACAAGCCTGCATTACCCCCTCTTTTCCTGTCCATCAACACCTTTTTGTTATTGCCGAACAATCTTCTTCTTTTCACACTGCATATCTGCAGGGATGCAAAACTCTCTTTATCCAGAAGGCCCCTGAAAAGACAAAAGTAAGGCTACTACTCCGAGACTAGAACAGATGATCAACATTAAGGTTGACTTACTCAGTAGAAAGCAGTAGCATCTACATTTGTCACAAAATCATAGAATTGTAGAATTGCCTAGGTTGGAAGGGACCTTTCAGACCATCCAGTCCAACCACCACCCTGACTCTGACATTGTCAGACTGTGTTAAGAACACTGTTAATGGCATACTCATGTTTACTTCAGCATTAGGAAGTTAGGACTATCAAATAAAGGTTAGCTCAAACAAGGTAAAATAACTTGCCAGACTGGTGCTTATACTCCTATATTATGACAATTGGTCTTCTGCCAAGAATATTTACATAGAATATAGTTCAAGAACCTGAAAACTAAGAAAATGATGCAATACAAAAAACATTGTTATACTTTAACATATGAAAACTATTCATAAAGGAGTGACTATTTCCTGGTTGAAGACAACCACACAGTAAAGAAGGAAACAGATGTGTACAGATGTCAGAAAAATCCAAGATGTAAGCATTCAGATACTCTATCATAACAGGTATAATCCTCACCAGGGGAGTGACATTTTATGAATTTCTACTTCATCAGTCAAGGGACCAAGTGCATAGATTTATAAGGAATGTAAGAAAATACCATATACAGAATATTTCTACAGGGTTGACTTTGTCTTTCTTCAAAATCTAGCATTCACGTCTATGAATAAACAAACTCAAGAAATTACATCACCCTGGAATTTCAAATGTAAAAATAAGCTGTATAAAGCAAAAGAAGTTCAACTAAAGCAAAACTACAGACTGTTATGAGTAGCAACGGAGAATTTTACCTAACATGCATGTCTTCCTTAAAACCTATGGGAAAGAAAACCACAGGAAAACACTTTCTGGTAATAAAATATCATTGCCTGTTGAGGGAAAGAAAAAAAAAAAAAAAGACTTTCATAAGAACTATAAGGGTCCTTGTCCTGAGGCTCTGCATGAGTAAAAAATCTTCTAAAGTCAGACAGTGAAATACCCAGGGCAATAATAAAAGAAATGGGTCATTTTCAGTAGACTGCATTTGCTCTCAGTTATTTTTTTCTTGTCCAGTATGTAGGGTTAACCCAGATGCAAAGTAAGTAGATGTTAATAGACACCTGGACTCTCCAGGTAGCATCAATCCAGACACTAGAATCAAGGTGATGGAGTTTCAATTACTTATAAAAGTGGGGTATTTTTCTCAGAAAGCAATAAAACTGGAATCTAAATAACTGTGTAGGTCATTTCTGAATAAATTCATAATTTTAGCTAAATATCTAGAATTACAAGGTGACTGAATAGTTTTATGATGATATTTAATGGGATACAATCCACTTACTGCAACTAAAAGACAAATATAAAGCTAAGATCTTTTCCAAGATGAGCATATATAACTACTTTATTTCAAAGAAATTTAAAGCATAAATATTTATGAGAGTTTGTTCCTTAATACTTTAACTTGATGTCATGGTTTCAGAGGGGATAGAGTTGGCTTTCTTACTGGCAGCTGGTATGGTGTTATGTTTTGGATTTGGGATGAAAATAGTGCTGGTAAAACACTGATGCTTTTGGTTGTTGCTAAGCAGTCAAGGCCTTTTCTGCTCCTCATGCAGCCCCACCAGGGAGTAGGCTGGGAGGGGCAAAAAAGTTGGGAGGAGACACAACCAGGACAGCTGATCCCAACTGACCAAAGGGATCTTCCATACCGTATGATGTCATGCTTAGCATACAAAGCTGGGGGAAGAAGGAGGAAGGGGGACATCTTTGGATTTGAGGTATTTGCCCAAGTAGCTATTACGCATGATGGAGCCCTGCTTTCCTGGAGATGGCTGAACACCTGCCTGCTGCTGAGAAATAGTGAATGAATTCCTTGTTTTCCTTTGCTTGTGTGCACAGCTTTTGCTTTATCTATTAAACTGTATTTATCTCAACCCACGAGTTTTCTCAGTTTCACTCTTCTGATTCTCTCCCCCATCCCACTGAGGGGGGAGTGAGCGAGCTGCTGCATGGTCCTGGTTGCCGGTTAGTGTTAAACCATGACACTTGATCCTACTGCACATTTCCTTGAAAACAGTATTAGAATTGGTCAAGATTAATTACCATTTATATCAGTGTTGAACAGCACCTTTAGTATTTAGGCATTGAAATTATTTAGTTTGGACTAAGCAAAATGTATCAAGCCTTCTGAATTATTTTAATAGTTTCTTTTACTTACTATTTGATAAAACAAGACAAAATATCCAATATCTTCCAATAAGATTTCAGACACCAAGATCAATAAAACACCTGTTTTATTCTCATGTTATTTCCTGTTCTTTGGGAATTTTCATATAAGAATTGAAGAACTTTGACTTTCCAGTCACCATTTTATTAGAAAAAAGGAAAACAGAACCAATTCCTCACATTCTCTGATTCCTATAAAATAAAAATCATCAGGAGTTCATGTTTTAAGAAGAAGCAGGACAGAATATTGATCTACTCTACAGGAAACAGAGTAGAGAAGGGACTGATGCCATAATGGAGCAGTGAGGATCACTTCACTGGGTACCCAGGGAAGTGCACTGGAAAGGCACTGCACACCAATCCTTGTAAAATGTTTTGAGCACTTTGGAAGTTCTAATTAAGATTTTGTTTGCTTAATAATCAGAAGACTTGTGGACATGCAGTATGTTTTTTCAGTAGTATTTCACAAGGACTCATATGAAACTATTTACTTCTGACTTGAATCATAACTTCTTAAACGGCATGAATATTTTGTAAACCGATGTAATTTTCAGTAACTGTTCCAGAAAAAAAACAGGAAGGGCAACACAGAAACAATAAAAACCTGAAATATTTGCATGACGTTGGATAAGTTTTGAAATCCTCTGAAAGTTTCTATTTATGGTCTGTATAATCACAGAATCTTTGAGACTAGAAGGGATCTCTTGAGGTCACCTCAAGCAGGGTCATTTAGAGCAGGTTGTCCAGTATCATGTCCAGCTGGGTTTTGAACATCTCCACAGATGGAGACTCCACAACCTCCCTGGGCATCCTGTTCCAGTGCTTGGTCACCCTCACAGTGAAAAAGCGTTTTTTTGTCTTCACATGGAATTTCATGTTTTTTCTGGTTTGTCCCCATTGTCTCACGTCCTGTCATTGGGCACCACTGAAAAGAGCCTGGCTCCACCTTCTTTACACCTTCCCTTCAGGTAATTGCACACACAGAAAAGAGCCCTATGAGCTTTCTCTTCTTCATGCTGAACACCACCAGCATCCTGATCATTTCATATGGCAGATGCTTCAATACCTTGATCATTCTCTTGACCTTTTACTGTAATCTTTCTTGTACTGGGGAGTCCAGCACTGGATACAGTATTCTTGATACAGAATCTGTAATTTAGTCAAGCCATTTAAAAATTATTTAAATAAATAAATAAATAAATAAAATCCCATAGTCTACCTCAGCATTCTACATAGAAGCATTCTACATCCTCAGATTTAAATGTTTCCCAGGAACATCATACATGCCTAGCTCTATTTCTTGTCAAATTCTAGGACTTCAGCTATATTTTTTTAAGGTTAGTTAAATGGCGCTGAAATTCCTTCATCTTTTCAGAACAGAGCTGAATGCACTGGAATATCTTAAGTTTCAAGAAGATACAAGATTTTCCACTAAATCATTCATAAAATTACATTACACCCAGTTGAAATTCTTTGTCTGTACCTTGTTTTAGTTTATCATTTGGTTGGTCACATTTGAACTATATACTTAGACATAGCTCTCTTAAAGGATAGTACCTCTTTTCACCAAATCCTGTCTCACTGACACCAAAGTAGACAAGGAAAAATCCTTGTTGTTCTCAAAGTACAAAGTCTGTAGGTGACACTGAAAGCTAGAAAGAGTAAAGGTGGGATGGTGCAGTCAAAGCCTGAGAAAATAGATTACATTGTGCATACATCACTTCACATATGCTAAAAATCCTGGTCTTCTGTCTGGGGAGGTACTTAAAATTCTGAACTGCAGTAACCATGCGCAAGTATATTAGATATGTGAACTACTATACTTAATCAGTTTGCATCAAGGGTCGGCAAGGATCAGATCCTAATAAGCTGAATATTTACAATAAATGCAAGGACGCAAATTCTGAGGAAACCTGTGGAAAAGCATGTTTCGTCTTGTATGAGTGCTCTGAAATAAAATGTGGATCTAAAGTCCAATACTGTGAAATCCTAGTCTCAGTCATATCACAAAGGTTTTCCAACATCTTTCCCCCAATCAGCTTAATACTATTAAAACTTCAAATAATCTTGACTTCAGATAGTATCAAGTTAATCAACTGCAGCATTTATCATCTTCATTTGTAGTTCCTGGGTTTAGGTAGTACTTTAAGTCTTTTTGATGCAGATATAGATAGACATAGACGTTTCCTATACAAATAGGAAAATAAAACAGGGCATGCATGACAAGTTTCGGCCATTCCTAATTTGAAACATCAAAGTGATAAACCCTTTTTAACCAATGTTTGCAGGGGAAAGGTGTAACAACCTGTCAGCTACAGCAGTCTTTTTAGGTACCAGTCCGTGTTTCCAATCACTGTAAAATGCTGCCATCTACTGGAATAATATTTAATTAAATATTAAAACTTTGTGACTGTCCAGCAAAAGTGGGAATCCTGTTATTTTCCATTAAAAAAAAAAAAAAAAAGGTCCTTTGATATTTCAACATGCCTCTTTTTGGTCCTTGAGATTAATGATTAAACGATTTGCATAGGAAACTGATTGTAGAACAGTGAAAGATAAAGAACTAAAAGAAAAAAATTACATCAATTTTTATCAGAGAGCATAATTTAAAATTAAATATATGACAACTTCATTAGGAAATTAATTAATGCCACTTAAATTCTATCTTTATTCAGACTGAACGACATATATCCATCTTTTATAAAGGCAACTGAATCACTGTGATTTACCATCTAATATTTAGATAGTCAGAGTTAATATTTTGCTGTCAGTTAGATAGTAAGAGTCAGGATCTTGCAGAAGTCATTCAAAATGAGATTTTAAGAAAGTTGGAAGTCATTAAGTGGAGAATATGTGCACTTTTTAAAGATTACTTAATTGGCATAGATACAGCACTAAATGGGTCCACCTTTGTTTCCTTCTTGTGAAGGAAAAGGAGGTAGTGTGGTGGAGATACTCCGTGCCAGCTCATCAGAAGTAAGTACAGTGGCAATGGAGCCACACCGTCCCCTTGGTCCCTTTTATAAATGTATCATTTCAGTGAGTTCTTGGACCTATTAAGGAATGATGCTTGGTTCTTTCATGGTGTGTCAACAGGGTAAAGCAACCACATTTTATTCTATGCCACTACAGTCCTTGCATTGCTCTGAGCATAAACAGTCCCTAGACATGTATATGCACATACAAATATAAATGTAAAAGATAAGAACATTGTGGATCAGAATCCACATAGTTGTTTATAGCCACCTCTTTTAAAATTGCAGTTGTCAGGAATATCTAATGTTTTCTCTTCCTAAAGCAGTTGGACACTTAATCCTACACATACTTAAAAAGAAGTTTAGAAATCTAACATGCACAAATTTATTAATGTCTAGTGTGTATTATTCATGGCTTCAGAAAGGGTTCTGTGTTAGATGCTCATTAGCCTGTAAGATGCCATGTTTAACTACTTAACGCTGTGTCAATTAGTTACTTATTAAATGCCAACCATTTAGCAATTAAGTAAGACTTACCCAAGTGTTATAGATCATAAATTTAAGAAAAGGAAAACTGAATTTCAGAACAAAACCAACTGTGTATCCAATCCACTCGCTCAAGCAAAGCGTATCTAGGAATAACTAATGATGGTTTTAGAGAAGAGGTAAAACACCCTGGGAAAATCCTCAGTTTTGGTTTTCTAAATTTCTATTTTACCATTATGATAGTGAAAACTCTACTTGCTTTGTGTCTCAAAGTCCTTACATATTGTTTAGGTTGGGATCTGACCATTTGCTTCATTAAGTGAACCTGGAATTCCATATTATGTTTAGCTGATGTAATAAGTAGCTGAATTGATTTTATTAATTGCTTTGAGGAGAGATAATTTTAGGTTTTCATGCTTAAGCAAAAGACATATCAATAATTGATTTCCTGCCTTTAAAAAAACATACTAGCTGTTCCCATGGCTTATGAAACAAGCTTAAATATTTACTTCGAAAAGGTGCAAAAATATAACAATAAAACCACTTATGCAAAGGCTCTGTCAGTTATTTAATGGGTACATGTTTACTCAAGAAATTTTTGTTAGCTGTGTTATCAGTGTTACTAATGGTATTTTTAAAAATTTGTTCATCTTAATAAAGAACTAGAAAGGGGGAATTTACATGCAGATGAAAAAAAAATAAAATCTCTTTTGTGGGAAAAAACAAAATAACACAAAACAATTATCCAAAGGCAGAACATCTAAGTTTTTAAAAATATGATGAAAATAAAAATTTATATATATGATTAATTTTAAGCAGTCAGTCCCTTATGTATATAAGAGGAAGGTGTTTGGGAGGAGTCAGCCTTCTGCTGCTTTTAAAGCAAGACTGGAAATAGTCAAAAGTGTTAAAGGAGCCAGTTTATTCCAATTACAAGCAGTCCATGTTTTAGAATAAATTATTGACCTACATGCAAATTAGAACTGGTTGAAAATATTGCATAATTTAGTCCATAAAAGAAAACATTAATACAAAAAAAAAAATTGACTTCAAGGTCAGAAGAAAACAAAAAGAGTTGCAAGTCTTTTAATCAGGGGTAGATTTTGCACACTTAAGGAGAGACCCAAATAGAGATACCTGTACAATTTATACATAAAAGTAACTTATCTTGCACCTAGAAATGCCAAAGAAAATGTGAGAAAGGGATAACATTAACTATACTCAGGCTGCAGACTTGAACTTCCTTTGAGTATTTTCCAATTCTCTCGATATCTGGTCATAGAAATTTCTTCTGAAGAAATATTGAACCATTAAATGGAAGAATGACCAGAAAGAAGCGAACAGGAAACACAGAGGCAAGAGAGAAAGCTGCTGTGGAAGAAGAAAGTTTGCAAAAAAAAAACACTTTAAAAATTGCACATATGCGAGGAACTGGCTGGAAACCACAGGGAACCAAACCTGTCGGTCTCTTAGCTTTCCTGCTGAGATGGAGTGTGCTGACATAACTGCCTTAATATTTAAAGCTCTCATCTCTTCTGGCTATTGATTTGGAGAATAACTCATGCAACACAGATATACACTGTAGAAGCCTGCTGAAGAAGCCTGCATACCATATGGAAAGTGTGGCTCGCTTGTTGCTAACACTAACTGACACTGCTGACTGGGAGAGACTGATAAGATTTGCTAGAGGCAAAGAAGAGTTATTATACCAAAATAATAGGATTCTATTGTTGCCTCACTTGAGTCCTCTTACTGAGTCTTGACAGAAGTAGCTTAGCACAGTTTTTAAACAGTTTAGAGGAGAAAATAGGGAAGTGGATGTGCTTTTTCTTACAAAAGGGAGATAACGCTTCATGTACTGGGCGCTTCTGAACTGGTTGTAATGAATTCAACTGGACTCAGATGCTGCTACTTCTGCATTATGTTAGAGAGTTATTGAGCTTTTTCATCCTAATCAACATAAGGTAACTCAGGCCAAGGAAATAAAGCCTAGATTTGTTCCAGTGCTTCTGTGTCTGATCTTTACAGCAGTAAATCAAAATCTGTTTTTTCACACAGAACAAAAAAAAAATACCTTGAAACACTATATAGATTATCAGAAGCAGCTCAGTGATAGATACATGAATCAGATCACTCTATTTAACAAATACATAAAAATAAATTTGGATGTGGAAGGATGATCTTCTAGGACAATTTACAGATATACTTTCTGAATCCCTCTTTGCGGAAAGACTTAAGATGCAGAAAACAAAACCAAACCCAAAAAACCCCATGAGGTCTACTGTCCTCTGCTGATCTTTCCCTTTTGGTTCCTTTAGTCAACAGTATCGTGAGAGCCACAGGCATAAGACTGTCACTTACCAGGTATGTCAGTAACCAAGTGGATCCACTCTCTTTTAAAAAGATGGGCTTTACAAAAATCACATCACATATCTGGGTTAACTCTGCCACATTTTACCCAGACAAAGTGCTAGTCAGTGACTCCACACTCACCTGTTCTCTGGTTATTTGGGAAGAATCTAACATGATTTGGTTTTTTCTGAGCATTGCCTCTCCCTCTCTCCCCTGTGCAATTCCTGCTGACACTCTCTTCAAAGCTAGTAAAGTTAGTGGATATGGATACTTTCATAAACTGAATTCAAACCACTCAGACTGGTCATATGCCTGAGTGATAACAGATTTAACTGATTCATTTACTGTACGTCTGACAATTATTTCTGAGTTCTCCTACAAAAGTCCTATGGAGCTCACAAGGAAAATGATAATAATTTAAAATTTCATTAAAAATGAACAGTAGCTTTAACATTTTCATATTCGAACCTTCCTTAAAAAAGTAACCTTCCTCAGAAAATTAAAAAAGAAAACCATAAAGTCCACAGAAAACAAACTGTGAAGCATAACCACTGTGTCCCAGAGACAACACGATGTGGCAGGTGAACATTTTAAATGCAATTACAAAGCTAGCAGATGAATTAAAGAAACATGGCCAAAGGATCTGAGTAATAATTACGGCATATTTTACTAAGATGTTTGTAATAATAATAAGATTAGGCTAACTTTCTTTACAGAGTGAAAAAATTCACAAATCAACATTTACAGTCCTCCAACCATTGGATTGATTTGAATGGATTTTCTCTGTGAATACTGCAGTGAAATGTGTTAGATATGTTTACATTTCCATTAATTATATGCAGAAGAACAATACCCTAAATATTAACTAAATTAAAATATTATCTTAAATTGTGGCCTTTTGTAAATGCCTCCAAGACATAAAAAGATGAGAAATATTTACAGGCAACAACAAAATGATCTGAAAAAATTACACTGGAATATCTTGAGGAAAAGAAAAAACTAAACAGAAATAAATATGTCATTTTACATATTTCTGTTTTAACTTCTTAGTTATGATGAACTGCCTACAAAAAATAGTCACAATTAATGACCTAAGAGTTATCAGAGATTTCAAACTAATCATGGGATTACAAAGCAGTCTGACAAAACTGACAAATCCTCTTCCATAGTATTTACTGGTAGTTCTGGCAACTTTTTTGTGTCAGTAGAATCAAACACACAAAGTAAAAAAACCCAACCAACCAAACAAAAAACAAAAAAACCCAAAAAAACGAAACAAAAAAAATACATACAGACTGAGATTATTAGAGATTAAAATAATAAAAGAAATATAATCCAGTTAAAATGTTTTATCTGATGTGACAATTTACTGTATGTCTTGTCTTCATTGGAACTGAAATCAGAGAGTTGCAATCCTGATTTTAATAAACTAATGAAAGTGTGGCATTCCAGAGAAAAATGATAGCCTGAAACGAAGCAGCAATGGTTAAAAAAAAAAAAAGTCATGTGTTATAAATGTTTTCTTATTTAGGTATTGCATGTTACTAGGGATAATGGAATTCATAAAGATAGTCCTGAAAAAACATCTTAAAGTTGAACTTAAAGCCCTTGGAACATTTATTTTAATAACATTTACTAACAGAAAGGGAAGTGCTTAAATGTCTATTGTTTGTATGAGGCCAGAGTGAAAAATACTGCAAGAAATGTTCACAGTTCATCTTCAAGGTTCATTTTCAAAGCTCATGTTGAAGATCATTTGGGCTGCCTGCAGTCCACAGCAAATTACTTTTGAACAATATTCCTCATTTTTGATATGTCAGTTAATTGACAAAGCAAGTTTCACTACCACTAACTCTTCTTGACAAATAGTTGTTTTAAATCAAGCCAAGCCATTACTGCTTGACTTGAACAGGCTGTGAAACATTTTTTACTCTCATGGCACAGCTGAGAGTTCATTTTAGAAGCCAAAAAGAAACAAGGGTGAATTTGTGAATTTGAATACTCTTTATTCAGAACCTGTTCTATTGTTTTCACATATATTAACATATTTATCCTCTCAACAAAACTTAACAAGCAAATGTGTCTTAATATATTTTTTAAACAATTTTCTGAATCTTGCAAATGTATTGCCTGTGGAAGGATGTCTCACAGATGCATGAACATAGCTAAACTCTGCTGGATGTCAAACTACAAGACCCATAAAACCAGAATAGCCTCCATAAGTTCTCTTGTCACATCATGCAGTAACCCTTTGGGGAACAGATTATTCCCTTCTTCGCAGTGGCACCTACATACATGATTGAAGATCCTTTCTCTTTTGCATTAATGTCGCTATGCCTTGCTTTCACTCTTTAAATGGCCCTACTTTAAATCCGCTATTTGCTTCCTTGTGTGGCAAAAATAAAATGCAATAAGTTTCAAATCAGTTGTGATGAAATCAGCAGCAGTGAAATCAGTTAGGCTTCCAGACACATGTCCATATGGGCCATAGCATAGAGATTTTAATCAAACAAGGTTTTCCTTCTTACTACTCTAATTTATCAGGACAAACAATGGCTTTATCTTGCTATAAACAAGAAATTAGATTATATTTCACCAAGCCAATTGATATTCCAACTTCAAAAGAAAGAGCTTCTTGTCACTCAGAAATAAAATTCTGATGGGTTTTCCTTGCCATTTTTATTAGCACAATTGTTTTTAAGTTTTTACCCCATGAAATAGCTGACAGATTCAATTCTGGGTGAGGTAAAACCTAGTGGTCCAGTAAGAGAGATAGAAAAAGTAATTGCTTAAACTGCGGGATATATTTGTGTGCAATAGTTAACTGTTCACTATAAGTTCATTTTCCTTGAAGAACAAAAGAAACATAGCTAAGCAAAGGATTTGATACATTAATGGCCTTAACAAGCCAAATAGTACATTATTTTTTAAACTACAAATTGCCGTGCAGGAAGACGTGCCTCCAAGGCAGCTGGTAAAACAAATATAATAAGGAGGTTATTTTATGTAAAACACCAGGACACCAGTTATAAGTTAAAAAAAAATAAAGTTATAGTGTTGGTTGGAAATAAGGTAGTGAGTTCAGTTGCTCAAGTTATAATAAAATCAAATGCAAACATTCTTTTCTCACAGTACTTTTTTGAACTACTACCAAGAATTCCTGGAACTTCAAGGAATAACAGAATTTTTTTGAGACGTTGAGTTTACTTAGATACTTTCTATCATCTGTTAACTCCCAGGTACAAAAATTGAAAGAACTTGAGCACAGCGGGCACAGTGTGCAGGAGGGACAATGGCGAACAAGTTCAACACGTGAGGATCATACACACCAAGTTCCTGGGGAGTGTTCAGAGCTGCATCATTTCCAGAAGATCGATTAACTGTGGGAAATGATAAACTGCCTGAGAAAGTGCATGCTGTGGAGGCAAGATTTTCAGACACATTTCTGACACCAAAGAGACTACCGTGCCAAAGCAGTGTATTGCAGATCCAAGGAAAGAAAACAGTTCTGTTTGGAGATTATATACACTCAGTTTTGTTCTTGACGAAACATAAAGGGAGCAAGCTTTGGCCAGACAATCAATTTCTGTTTTTTTTGCTCTTCTAACTTTTACTTTTTCATCATAACCTCATTGCTATTCCAAAGAAGCATCAGTTATGTCATTTAGGCAAAGAGTCTGAACATTTCTGAATCCAGATAGGTTTGCAAAGTAATGCTGATTAGATGATAGAGAGGAAAAGGAAAAGGATTTTACCCTTCAGTTTTATAACCTTCACCTTTCTTTGTAATCAAGGAGTAATAATAGTCCCTCAGTTTCTATTTAAAATACCTGGTAGACTTTCAGAATTTATATACATATAATTTGTTTATTTCTGTTGAAATATTTCTTAGTTATTTTAACCCACAGGGAAGTTTATTTTAAGAAATAATGGGTTATCAAATAACTAAATAATTATTTATAAATAATACAATTAATTTTAAATAAAAAAATAAATAATAATTACTTAATAAATAATGTGTTATGAAATCTCATTTAATACCTCATTTAAGCTTGCATTTCACCCAACTGTAATAATGCCGGCAGTCTAACAAATATATTGATGGAAATACTGACGTTTTCTAGCATCATTACAGTTTTAATATCTCTTCAGAGTATGTTTCTCATAAAATAAGAAATACAGGGTTTGACAGAGTCACAGGCAATACTTCTCTTCTGCTCAAGCAGGGTCAATTAAACATAGATAACCTACTGAATGTTTTTATTTACAAACGTGATTTCTCACTCTCTTTGTCCTTTCTCTTTATACACTAACATCACCCAGTTCTGGTAATCTTTTGGCATACATTATGCTTTTAACTGCTTTATTCTCATTGTTCTGGTTTTTTTGCCTAAAAAAAGACTAGAATCAAGACATTTGTTAAATGAGGTGGCTTTCACAGCCAAGCTCCAAGCTGAGTTTTTCATCTACTGTGGTTATCAGAATGTGGATAAATATCCATTGAGGATCCCAGGTGATTCTAGCAAATTTTAATTCCTCTTTCTATTCAATGCCTTTTTTGTTGTTGTTTTAATAATTCCTGGATGCAAAACCTCTGATGCTTACCATGTTAGGCTATTCTGTGTACATAGTAAGACAAACATTTCAAAATGAATAACACAGGCAAATGGTGAGAATTAAAAGGGAGACAAGTCACTTTATTGACAGAGGCCATAAATTAATTTGAGTTCTTTAACACTTGGTGTCTTAATTTGCTGCCTCTTAATGTTGTTTCTCAGTTCTAAGATATATTAAAGCCTCTGAAATAGAACCAGATTTGTTCAAATAAACAAAAATAAGTAACGTACAAACAAAAAAAAATTGTAAAATAATAAAAAAAAATCTGTTGCAAAATCAGTTTAAACAAGTTGCAGATTTTTTTTATCTTTTCTTTGATTAAACCATCATTGTAGTTATAGACAGCTGCCGAACATCTCCTCGATTGTGCAATAGTGTCAACCATTTACAACGTGACCAGCCTCCAGAAGAGTGTTGCATCAGAAACTCATGTTATTTTCAAAATTAAGTCATATTTTGAAAATTGCTAAATACCATTATCTGGAAACTATAGAGTGAAAAAAAAAATAAAAATGACTGAATACACTTTTCACAATTTATATTGCAGAATTTATTACAACAGTCATACACAGAAGCAATTAAACTTTCTGTTTCTGGGTAGGGATTTTTCGCTCCTCATTTATGCAGGAAACATTCTTTCAAACACAGATTTGCTCTTTTTTTTAACCAATTTAACTTGAGTTATTACTTTAGGTAAAATATTTTATAAACATGAGGCTACACCTGGTTTGGAAAGTCAATAGTTTTCCCAAAACTAGGTAATGACTATTAAGGAATCTCAATTAAGAATGCCAGCATTAAAGCATTATAAATAAATAAATAAATAAATAAATAAATAAATAAATAAATAAATAAAATACTTTTCCAGCTTTTATGAACTCTGAGATTAACCATTTTTAACAGTTTTTACTGGAAACTGATTAAATGTTAGCAATTCCCTAGAAGCACCTCAGATCCTGTTAAGTAAGTATTTAATCATAAATTGTGGAAAAACTCATTCCTTTCTAAAAAAAATAAAATTTTATTTTTTGATTTTTTAAAAAATAAATGTTCCCTGTGACTAGCTAATTCATTAGAAAGCAAACTGAAGCAAAACCAGGATAACCAAAAAAATCCTGGTAATATTACAAACTGATCTTAGTGTTTATACCATTGCTCAGAAGCAGGGTATTCACTTGTCTCACATTATCTCTGTACGGTTTCTTTGTTAAGTAACCATTTTAAAAGGAAGAAAAAATTAAGCTAGAGTTCAACTCGGGCACCACAGAGTGACACTAACCCATTACTCCATTACCTCCTCCCATCATTTACCACCTGTTTAGTTTTCAAGAAAGCTGCAGTCTCATTTGGACACAGATTTCCAGTAACCACATTTCTGTAAAGTTCTAATTTACTTGTCTGATTAGGTTTTAATCTAAATGATGGGTTTTTTTAGTAAATGCAAAATAGCAGGTTTTAGCCTGACGATTTTCATCATTTATGGTGAGTATTGTACAAAGGGCTGACTATATTAAATAGAGATCGACTGAAAATAGGAATATTATGGCAGAAATATATATAACAACATATACAAATTTAATTCTTCTGAAATTCAGTTCAATTAAATACCTAAGCCACTGTGATTACTGATGGAGATTTTAGGCCTATGAAAAAGAAATACAGCAGAGCATTATCCAGGATAAAATGTTAAATTTAAGCCTTAAGAGATCAGGCAGTTTCTCCAAGTGAGAGAGGAAAAAGCAAAGAAGTAATATAGTTTAATCACCATTCCTATCACTTTAGTCTGTGTAAGAATGTGGAGCAGAATACATGTTTATAGGACAGATCCTTACCTAGCATTAGCACATTAAACTACTAGGACTGCAAAGGAGCTCCAGCATCTGGTCATTTAAGCTGCTTTCCTGCTTAGAAAATGGAAAAAAATCAAAAGCAACAATCTTTTGTTGGGGACCATGCACCTGAGAACCATGGAGACACATGGAAACACATAGGAAACACAGCTATGAATAAAATCTTATGATAGCATGAATATATTGTACAGTTGTACTGTGTATTTTGACACCTTTTGTCTATTACTGACCTATTTTCCTCATGCATTTCCTTATTTACACCTTTTCCATGTCGTGTCTTGTACTAATTTTTTTTTTTTAATCTTTTTTCTCTTGTCACTTTTACAATATTATATATATGGGTCCCCTGAAAACTGTTTTAGAAAAGAACCCAAAGTTAATTCTGACCAAAATGAGAGAACAGCTATGTTATAAGTTGTATTTTGACATGTTAAAACCCTCTTTCCAGAAATAATTTGGAACAATTGATCATAAATTTTATATACAACAACAAGTAAAGGAAAAGATGCTATAATTTTTTTAGTAAAATGAACAATTAAACACAGTAGCTTAGTATGGAAAATACTGAATTCAGGACCAAATAAAAGGGTGCTACTTATACAGCCTTAGAAAATTGCCGGAGTGCAGTTGCTGTAGAAATATTGTAGTGTGCTTTGTTGTGCTTAATTTCTTTGGGTGTATCAACAGCAGGAAACAATTCAAAGAAGAGGTAGGAATCACAGAATCAGGTCAGGTGACCCAAATTGGCCAATAGGGTATTCCATCTACTCTGCCAAGCTCAGTATAAAAGCTGAGGGTTCAAGGGCTCTTCTCTAATGGGCTGCTTCTTCAATTGCTCTCTTTCTTCAGTGACTGACATCCAAGGAGGACCCTGCCATTTTGTCTGGCTTTGATCCTGATCAGTGTGGTCCAGAATCCAGTTCCCATTTGTTGCTGAGTCCGGTCTGGAACTTCCCTAGTGCCTGCCAGTGACATCTTCTTGGGAACTTGATCTGGTTTTGCATATATTTATATATATTATATCTATTTCATTATTTCCTTTATTATTTTATTATTAATATTTCATTAAAGTAGTTTAGTTTTTTCTAAGCTCATAGACCTCTTTATCTCTCTTCTTCCTATCCTTGGAGCAAGAGGTGGGGGAGAGTATCTGTTGTCTTGTCATTGGCCAACCCGGCCTAAACTATGACAAGGGTGCTGCCTTTTTCTCATGGAAAGCTCAAGTAGGAAACATTAGACATGCCACTCATGCTAATTCCATCATTTCCTGAACCCTTGTCTACAGATAATGGCAGAGCTGACGGATAGACAGGACTGACTTTTTACACACGACGTGGGAGAATAAAACAGCAAGTCCTCTTTTAAAACACAAAGCAAAAATGTTTTGTTATTACTTTGGCTATTTGTTATTACTTGTCTATTTCTAAATTTATTACAAATTGAATTTATATCTTATTTGACATTACTGTAAGTTTCATATATATAAAAGGTAGTTTTAAGGAAGCTTTAGTCAAATTTAGTGACTGAAATGAATATAGACTGAAATAGAAATATAATCGTTGGTCATACCCTCCAGTCCCTAGATAGGCAGCACCCCCACTGAGTTGGAGTGAGGAACAGAACCTTTAGTTATACTATTTAAAGAGATTTTTTTAAAATACACTATCCCCTCCTTCCATTTCCTATTATTTTTTTAATGGAATGCTGACAAGAAATTTACTTTAGAAATGAGATTTTTAAGGCTTACTAACATTGGTAGCAATAGTTCTTTCATGTATTCAACCTGAAAACAATCTTTGATTATAGATATTAAAAGGTTGAGTCGTAGGTATTACAGTATGATTTTTTTAAAGAATTAATTGCTTTGACCATTGAAATATTTAGTATCCACACTCTACTGCTAATTGTGCTTATACTTTATGTTCTCATGCCTTTTATCCATTTGTCTTTGAAATAAGTGAATTCCTTGTTTGCAGGGTGCCTAATTTCATCAATACAAGAAAGGTTTTCTGCTGATTAACTCTCCACCAGATTGTATAAAAGCCTACCTGATCCTTATAGTTAGGTACGTATCCTGATTTTAAACAAATTAGTTTTACTTTGCTGAATTAATTCATTCTTTTAATATGAACAAGGCCATCTCTTTCCACATAAATTACTAAAAAATACAGAACTGGATCTGTAGGAGTTGTTAAGACTTTAAAGCACTATCTCATGTTCAAAATGAGATAACTCCTTTTTCTGTTTTAAACTACAGCCTTTTACTTCATGGAATGTGGATGCAAGTTCTCCACATGTTAAGCAACACAGGTGCTCTTTAAGGAGAAACTAAAGACCTAATAAGACTCTTCAGAGTAATATAAAGAACATTTTTGAGTTCTGTAGTTGCATCTAAATCATAACTAAGGCTCAAGGGTGTGGAACTTGACCAAACACCTTATAGTTCACGTGAGCTGAAAAAGCACACCTAATATGCAAAGCCAAGAGTCTATTGATGGTCTAGTTAATGTCCTCACAGTCTTCTCAAAGCATAATTATTAATCCAATTAAAATGATGATTACACTTATAGGACAAGTTATCCAACCAACTATTCTGTCTCATTCCCAACATTAGTACATTTAAAAGCAATACCCAGAAACTTGGGCTTTACACTTCCACTTCCACTGTCCCTCAATATCCTATGGTCAATGTTGACAATTTTTATCAGGAAGAAGCTTTGGGGCTTGCAGCGAGTCCTCACATCCCAAGTTCTTTGCTGGGAGGGGCATGACATCAAAGCAGGGAGTTTCCTCCTCCTTGCATTTGTGTTCTTTTGGGGTTACTTTTACACATTTGCTAACATGGTCATTCTGCTTGGTCTTTCCTTACTGGTCCTTAAAGTCCATGTTCTATTCAAATTTTACTACATATGGTCAGGTTTACTTAGGCTGGATATTTTTCCCTTCTTCCCTTTCTAACCTTCAAAACCAGTTTTATTAATGGTAAAACCATGAAATGGCCACTGATGATTTGTGTTTATACCTCTGAGATACTAGTGTCAACTGGTGGTTGTCCTTTGAAGATCTCTGTTATCAGCCTTTAAGATGTGACTTCCTGATAACATGATGTAACGTGTTCTTAACAGAATCTAATTAGGTATACATACATATACACATATGTGTGTATATATATAACTATCTAAAATGTTTTGCTAACTATTTGCTGTTAATATCTATCAGTTATGGCCATATCACTGCTATGTTATAAAAAATCCTTTAGAACACTGACTTGGGACTATGATTAAGCTAGTCAAAACATGACTTCTAGTTCTGTAGTAAAATGATTTTTTTTGTGCTGGAGTTACAACAGTGGCTTGGCAGAAGAATTGTGCTTGAATGCAGGCTACTGTGTATACCCGAGAAATGGAAAGATGTAAGTTACTAAGGCCTCTTAAGGTTTAGAGTACCAGATCATCCTGAGATCTGTAAGCTTGGCCAGACCAGTTCCAGCCATTATTCCATGGAAACTGTACATTTTGTTGTTTGTTCACTGAGTTTCCACAGATTCTCCTCCCCATGACATAGATCAGCTGCCTTCTGATTACCAAATATATGACAGTTTTGGTAACATCCTGTGTGGTAAAGGAGAATGACTGCTTCTTTTTTTAACCAGTAACCTTGATTCCTTCCCTGCCCTATGAATGTGACACACTATTAATTTTCTGTTGACTGCAGAATGGTCTATCATCAAGAAGGTTAATGCAGAAGACATTCCATAAGTACACACCACTTTCATCCACATACCTCCTCCAGTATGTGACATCCTGAAACCTACCCTTTTCACATAGATGGTAGAAAATAAAAGAAAATGTAACATTCACAAGATGATCTGTAAGAATATGGAACTTTTTGTCAGACATTGTCTGTCTTGAAAGTCCTCTGAACTTTTCAAATCCCCTTTTTAAAAATTCTTAACTTAATCAGAAAAGCATGGCAGAAGCTGTGGACAGTTGAAGAAACAGGGTTTAGGCCAAAAACCTGATAAGTAGATACCCGATGCGCACACATACTTCCTACTCTGTTTTCCTTTTGTTCCATATATCCTTCTTTATAATGAAGTGACATTCTATCTAGATCAAAGTTTTAGAAGCTGTGTGTTTACATTAAATATTTAAATCTGTCTATATCAAGAAAACTCAACTTGACCTTCCATTTTATGGAACACCTACAATTTAAATGGAGTTGCCGGTGCTCATTGTCTTTAAAAACAGTATTATAAATCAGATTAGGCATTCAGATAGAGGGATTTGAATTAATAATGACTGACTGTTGTTGAATTTCCCCCCTTCTCTAGTACTTATCATTTGCATTTTCATAATTAATTTATTATTTACATTGCAACAGAACCTACTTCTCACTTTTTATTCCCAAATATATTGTATATCAGTACCTGTATTTATGAACTTTTTGCGTCTTTTTATCTTATGATAGTTATTTTTTGTTTTAATATTTCTGATTTCTTGCATTGTTACAGCATTTTATTTGTCTGAATAGCTAGAAAGAAGAGATTGTAAGAGAAATCAGAAAAAATGTTTTTTCAAGAACTTTATTTCCAAAACTGCAACAGAATGGTTACCAAAACATTTTGATGCATTACTACAGTGGTCGCTTAATTTATAATCCAAACTTGAACACTGAGTGCATTTTCTAGAAAAGTTGAGCTTCAGACAGAGATGAATAACAAACAGGTTATGTAACCCCTTATGCAATGATTAATGTAATACTTGAATCAAGATGAAATAATCATGTTATCAGGACAATAGTACAAGAATAGTGGAGAGAAATGAAAACACAAAAATATTTCTGAAAGAAGTAGCTGAAACCTCTGAGTAACAAATATATAGAGATGGATTAAAAGGGACAGCCAGAAAAAGTGCTTCCACATTCCTTTTATTCCACTGGCAATAAAATATCAGAAAATAACAGGAAATCTCTTGACCTACACAAATTAAACAGAAAAAGTTTGGAATATCCAGTTCTTATCAATGGTATAATTCTGGAGTGTGCTCTACCACCATCACAGTAAACGAGCTTTTGAGAATCAGACTGTGTATGGTCAAGTATAGACATGATCTCAGGGGCTCAGATTTATGTAAAACTGTGGCATAATGAATCGAACTTTTATTTAAGTTTTATAGAATAAGAATGAAAATAAGTGTCTGGTATTTGACTTATTCATGTAGCAATGGGTGGAGAATTTTTACAATGGTGATCCCTTCATATCTGAAACATGGAAATACTTTTGAATTAAGTTATAATAGACATAAGATGGAATGGCTTGATTTTGACTAATAATTCATATCATACCTTTCTATTTCCAGGTATACACAGTATATAGAAAGTTTGTTTCAGCTACATAGAAATTAAAGTTTTTGAAAAGTTTTGACATTTTGATTTCTCTATCTTTAGAGGAAATGTTTCAATTTGAGCAGTTAGAGAGTCATCATTACAAAGTAAACAATCTCAAAAATGTGGATTTCCAGATGTCACATTTGACTCTATGCTCACATCTATCGTAGTAGGCATTTATTTTGTGTCTACTATTACAGTAAATCACTGACTGGTGCTAGCTGCAGATGCTTAATGAACAGCAGTGTACACTTCTAACCATAAGTAAAATGGAAGCTGCTTGAGATATAGAAAAACAGATGAAGAAGGAAGATTGAACAGAAAATAAAGGAATAAATCAAAGTGAGATCTAAGTGGCATAAGAATTTTAAAGTGATTCCTGAAATATTGCAAAAGATCAAGAGTAACAAGACAGACTAGGGTATGCTTCTATTCCTGTGCAGGCATAGGGCTGTTCCTTGCAATAAAATTTGTAGTGCCCATATTGGTAACAAAGACAAAAGACAAACCTATATTTTAATTGTACAGTGATTCAACCACATTTCTCTGTGTTTTTAAGGTATTATAGGTATTATCTTAATAGACATATTTTGTATATAGTTGCAAAACCAGTGGTTCTGTCAAAAGGGACCCATTTCTATTTTCAGCTCTCTTTTTAGTCAGTTTCCCAAGTTGAATATGTTGTCAGAGAAAGAGTTAGCATATCTTGTATTCCTGTTAGTAAAAGTCAATCTTAAGAAAAGGATGCTTTTGTACTGCTTTTAACTTTTATTATCTTTCCATCTTTCTTTTTTTTGTTCTGTTTGTGTGTGTGTGTGTGTTTTTTGGTTTGACTTGGTTTGGTTTTTTGTGGCTTTCCATTGTATCTTCAGTTAGGTATTCCATGTAAAAATTCATCACTTGATCATCAGTCTTTTCATATAGTTACTATAACACATTAGAATGGACTTCTTAATTCCGTCTATGTACATATTTGGAAGTCTTTGTTATTATTTGCATAGTGTTATACCTCGTTTCATTTTTCATTGCTTCTGTTTCACCTCTTAATTTTCATTTACACTACTGTGCATTTCATTACTTCCAAATTTAACAGCAGTAATTTCTCACATGTGTTTTGAGGAACTAGCAAGTATAATCTAGAAGTTACAACAAAAAATATCAGTAAGTAAACTAGAACAAACTGGCGTACTTACAAACAGGAAAAATATTTTTATATCAAAATGATTTTGTGCTTTAGTTTTTAGAGAAAATGAAATTTATTATTTTCTTTAAGAATCCCAGATAGTCAGAAAAATACTTCATTGTACTCTTACTCTTAAATATGGTCATGGCATTAATGCCCCAAAGCTGCAACAAGAAATGAAGATTTTCTGGGCTAGATGACATACAAATATATATAAAAATGTAGTTTTGTCCTTTAAGAACTCAGATTCAGGCCAGATATCGCAAATTTTGAACTCGCTCAATGTTATATTTGCATTAGGTCTTATTCAGCTGTCAAGAGCATCGCACAGGAGAAAACACACTTGGAAAACAGTGTAAGCCTTTGTATATACTATTCAAAGTGCATTTAAACAATGACACTCTGACATTGCAAATACTTTACATGCTTTTCAAAAACTGTTCAAAAATGGAAACTAGTATTTACTGTTTCCTTTGAAGCCATGAACGTAACAAGAATGAATGTACAATTCTAAGTGAAATTAAGAATTCTGAAATAAACACTGAGGTGACCACCACAAACACCACTATCCTTTTTGCTTCTTTGAATCCTGTAGAGAGGAGAAATTCAAGTTTTCTCCAAAATGCTATGAAGTCTTGGGTTTATGTGAGTGCAGTGCTTCCCTTGAACTCTCCTTCTCCATTTCTCATTGCATACTCAGTGGGAAGGCCAGTGAAGAAACACATGAATGACTCTGTTACACAATGTTAAGAAACTCACCTGCAAGGGAATATTGATGTTGCATTTTAAACATCTGGTGCTATATATGCACTGTGATACTGACTCAAACCCACATGTCCCTGTTTCATGGTGAGGTGTCTAATTATAATGCTATATAGTGACTTCTTTTGCTAGTTAAATGAATATTGAATTAGCCTTGCTTCAGAAATAAAAATAAGCACTCTTCCCACTTTCCCACTGCTTTGGGATATTAGTTTATAATGTAAAATATACATCTGGCAAAAGAGGATTTCTCTAGGCAGATGATCATCTGTTTCTCCAGATGTTTTCTAACCACTGAACTATTTGACTAAAGAAGGAGTGCAGAGAGGCATAAATAGGGCATTTCATATTCCTGCATTTATATTCTATATAGAGTTAAATCTAATAGTGGTCCCTGAGAAAACCTATGAGACCAGTTCTTGGAAGCAAGAACGTCAAAACTATGCTTGGATTTAATCAGACCTAGGCAGACTTAGGTGTCTAATGTTTCTCCTTACAGTCAAAATGGTGAGATAAATTTTTGTTAGGTGGGCTACAAAGTGGGCAGAAAACTTGCAGGAATTTCATGATTTGTCATACAAAGCTCAATTGCCACCCAGTTACTACAGACTTCTGAGTACACCTGGGTTAGCACAGTTTTACTTTTTTAATTATCCTTGAGGATGGTACACAACGCAGTCTCACCAAGTTCATGGATGACACCAAACTGGGGGGGATGAGTCAGCATCCAGGAGGTCACTTGAACATAAATTACGCTGTATTCTGATTTTGTGAGTCTAACAAAGAATGAAAGATAGTTAGCAGTGTTAGGGTAAGTTTTGACAAAATTATTTTTCATTGACTGCTACTGCATTGAGAAAACAAGGTACCAGTAATAAAGGAATAAAATTATTTTCACTCTTAATCCATAAATTAGCTAATTTATAAGACGTAGTACATACAGCGCTCCTATGTATCAAAAAACATGGCCTGACTTACGGTTTAGGTCTATTGTTCAGTGGGATGTCCTAAAGATCTAAGCAAATGAGACTTCTCAAAAAAAGCCATGGAAAGCAAGAACAGCTATTCTGCTGATTTGAATGGTCTTTAAGCACGGCTTAATTGCTTGTATTGTTTCAAAATAAAATGTCAAATATTTAAAATTAAATCTTACCATTAATTACTTCAGATTTCAGTAGGTTAAAAACAACAATGCATTCTACTCCTGACGTTAATTTTCAGTTCGCTGTGTGGAGAAAAATTGGAAAGAGTTTAGAGAATTTGTTACTTGAACAGTTCATCGCTGGTAAATGCTCCTTTTTATTTTTCCAGCATTAAAAACTTAAACAATCATAAAACATATTAACTTTCAAATTTGAAGTTCAACTTTGAAGTTCTTCCATGTTCAGGAACAACATAAACATTATAGACTTCACCATGTGAAATACATTTGCAAAATAATATGTTTGCACTTCTAAGTAGAGAAATTCTTTAAAGATTGGAACTTCAGCATGACTAATATCTAACTCTACATATCAATGAATTATGGTTATCTTTCTTTTGTCAAAAAACACATTGTTTCTATGAACTATTAAATGTAGCTTATATGGATATTTTGCTCATCTGAATCATTAGTTTACAGTTCTGTGTATCTATTACAGTATCTTTAAACAGAGACAAATCACTAAACAGATGCTCTGTGCCAAATCTGTTGGAAAAATGTTAACAATTCAGAAACACCTAAAGGCAGCTAATAATCCAAGCATTTTAAACAACAGCAAATAATTCCATATCTGATTAAATGCAGCAGGGACACTTCTGTAAGATATTCAGCACGTGTAATTTCAAACACCACAAATCAGCTAAAACAAAGATATTCTGATGAGCAGAAATAATTTATACATTAGAGGCTTTCTCTACTGTTATCTTTGAAATTCAAATTAATGACTATGGAAAGCTGTGCCGCTGGGGTGTTATGCACCCATCTGACAATACATGGGGTATAGAAATGTAAGCCTTATGAAGAAAATCACAGAAATTAAACCTTCAGTATGTCAACAGAATAAAAAAAAAAAAACAAACTAATTAGAACATAAGTATTGTTTTATTTCAAAGACATAATCGGTATTGCTTCTGTGGCTTTACTGAGAGATGGAAATGGATACTACACTTCTATCTTCTTGTTTTGTCAAAGTTCGCGGCTAAATCACATGTATTCTTCAGGCTGTTTTCTGGAGTGCTAGAGCTGTAAAAAGTTGTGGGACCACGTCAGGTATATTCATTAATTTGCACTAAGCTCTATGAAAATGTAATTTTTTTTGAATAAAATCAACTCAAAAAAAACACCACCAAAAAGCCCCAAAACATAGCTATTGCTTTATTGCTATAGCTATTACAATATTTGAGCCAGTTAATCTTTTCATCTAAAATAAGAAATATTTTTCTTCATACTTAGAATGAAGCCAATCAAGACCCACCACTTGACGAAGGTCAAAATTATTTTTAATTTTCCGTCCATAGGTAGGCGTTCTTCTATGTGACAGAACAGTCAGCTCATGCCCTTTGCTGCCTGTACTTGGAGTAATCCGGTGGCTCAGAATCTTTACATGAAATGTGTTTCTTGGCACTTAGATCATTCAGATAAGTTTGGAGAGTTTTTCTAACATTTTGAAGTTTTTGTTAATTCCATTCAAAATTCCATGCCTTTTGAAATTCTTCTATCTCTGAGAAGAATGTGTTTCTATTATCTTTATTTTTTTTCTTGAAAGAAGTGTTGCAGTGTGATATTACAAAGCTGTAAGATTCTTCTGTACCAGTAAGCATGACTACAGCACTGATTAATTTCATTGCTATCCATAGCTCAATTTCTGGGCATTATTATTGTTCTGAAATTAATACAGATACAGCACCATTGATACTGGAAGAGAATCGGTAATATTTTGCTTAAGGTAAAAAGCACATTAAAAGTTTTCCTTAATAATATTTCTGAGAACATATTCTCAGGAAAGAGTTTCAGGATCTTAAAATAATGTAGTTATAACCAACATTATAAATATAGTTCAGCACCATCGCTGATGCTAAAAAAAGGCAAGGATCATAGTGAAAACAAAAAGAACACATCAAGTTTCTCCCTTGCATTCAAGAGAAAAGAGAATTTTTATGTCAGACCATGACCCCCAAAAATGGGTCAGATCCAGAAATGTTCCGACCTGGAAAGTATTAAGGAGGGCTGTCAAAAAACAAGAATACAATTCTGTGAAAAATGTTAACATCTGAAAAGTTAAACTTAAAAAAAAATATTTTCATGGAAAATATAAGGGAATGTTTCACCTTATGAAAAGTGTGGCTACATGTCTGACCTGCAAATAGGAAAACACAGGTTTAAATGGTGTCTTTAGTAGATGTATCTTTCCACCCTTCGTTTTGAGAGACCAGGGCTTGTTCAGCACTTACTGAAACTGTCATAGCAGTTAACATGAATATTTGTGTATAGATTTAGAAGATTTTTCTTTCTGATATATCTTCAAAATATAAGAACATAGAAAAGATGCACAATAAAAAGACAGATTTTCTTCAGGTTTGGTGAATTCACTACAGAAATACATTAAGGCATACCATTAGGTGTGCTACCAAATTACAAAACTCTTCTTCGCACCAGGTTTTACTCACACTAAAGCACAAAAATGTGGTTTGACGCAGATTATTTGTTGCTGGAGTCAAAAATGAAGGGTTGAACTGAAAACAAGAACAAACCAGAAGTACCAGTTTCTGCAAACATCATGGATTTGATTTTCATTTACAGAGAAATTCTTTGCACTATGGTATTGAGGTAATGTATGTGAACCTATAGGCTTGTGTAATGTAAATTATGTCAACCTGAACGCTTCATTTTTAGTTTCAGCATTGTATACTATCGCCATTGTGTAAAAAATAATCAGGCCCTGTGTGTTACAGATGTAACACAGGTAAATGTGTAAATTACAGGTTTACAAAACATGCTGATATTAGTCACTCTACAAGAAATTTCTTATACCAATAAACTTATTAAATAGTCCATGGAGACAGAATTGGCTTGTTAATAAAAAACAATTCTACCAAGAAAATGACAGAGACTATATTCACCAACCAGCATCTAATTCTGAAGAGGATACTCAAGAACGCATCAGTTCATTGTGGAGAATACTAATGTTCACATTGTGAGCACTGAAACCACTAATGGCTGATTAGTACTTATTAATGGTCTGCAGGGAGCTAATTTTAGTGTCAGGCAGATATGGACTGAGTTCGGTGGCCTACAGGTCCCCCTTTGCATGATACAGCGAGTTAGATCCTTAACACAGGGATTTAGATTACATCCCATATTTGCAGAAAACTGTGTCCTTTATTCGCTGCGCCCTTCATGATAACATTTAAAGACTGCAAATGAATCTGAATAGAAAAAGAATTTAAATGATAAAAAATTTGGCTTAGTGCAGAGTTCAAGATTTTATCTAAGGGGTTTTGGTGTTTTGAGTCTAATAAAGCAATATGTACCAAATGTATCTGCAGTGATAAAATACAACATGAGTGACAAACAAATAGATAAAAAAATATTTTTTCTCATATTTTTTTATGTGTGCATGTGTACATATTCTTGAAAAATCTTAAGGTTATTCTATTGATTTCAGTTTCTCAGTACAGGAATCTTATCTTTTGTGTTTAACTATAACAGCTATAGGCACCTAGATGTGTTCAAAACATAAGGCATATTTTCTAAATAGAAGTAGAATCAGAGAATTGTAAGAGTTGGAAGGGACCTTAACGACCATCTAGTTCCAAACCCCCTGCCACGGGCAGGGATACCTGCTGTTAGACCAGGTTGCTCGAAGCCCCATCCCATCTGGCCTTAAATGTGAGGGTGTATCTCACACCCTCACAGTAAAGAATTTCTTCGTAATATCTAATCTAAATCTGCCCCTTTTTAGTTTAAAACCATAACCCCTCATCCTATGGCTCCACTCCCTGATAAAGAGTCCCTCCCCATCTCTTCTGTAAACCCCCTTTAGGTACTGGAAGGCTGCTACAAGGTCTCCCCAGAGAATTCTCCAGGCTGAAGAGTCTCTCAGCCTGTCTTCATAGGAGTGGTGCTCCAGACCTCTGATCACCTTCGTGGGTCTCCTCTGGACCCACTCCAACAGTTACATCTCCTTCTTATGTTGGGGGCCCCAGAGCTGGATTAAATACTCCAGGTGGGGTCTCATGAGAGCAGGGCAGAGGGGCAGAATCACTTTCCTTTACCTGCTGGACACATTTCTTTTAATGCAGCCCAGGATGCAGTTGGCTTTCTGGGCTGCAAGCACACATTGCTAGGTCATGTTGAGCTTTTTGTCAACCAACAACCCCAAGTCTTCTCAGCAGGGCTGCTCTAAAGCCATTCTCCGACAATCTGTTGGGATTGCCCCAATTTGTGTTGGGATTGCCCCAATGCACATGCAGGACCTTGCACATGGCCTAGTTGAACGGGCCCACTTCTCAAGCCTGTCCGGTCCCTCTGGATGGCAACCTTTCCCTCCAGCGTGTTGACCCCAATACATAGGCTGGTGTCATTGGCAAACTTGCTGAGGGTGCACTCAATCCCACTGTCCATGGCACCAGTGACAATACCAGCCCCTGAGGAACTCCACTCATTACTGGTCTCCAGTTGGACATCGAGACGTTTACCACAACTCTTTCAGCATGACCATCCAGTCAATTCCTTATCCACCAAGCGGTCCACCTGTCAAATCTATGTCTCTCCAATTTAGAGACAAGGATGTCATGCTGGACAGTGTCAAATGCTTTGCACAAGTCCAGGTACATGATGTCAGTTGTTCTTCCCTTTATTGAACATAAGAATGGTAGCAGTTCTTTCAATGGACAGTTTCGGGAACTGGGTAGGTGCTCATATTCATCAACCAAGTTCCATATTATCATTAAGAAAAAAAAAAAAAAAAAAGAAAAAGAACAAAGAAAAAAAAAACCAAGGAGATGATTATTTCTATCTCCATTTTTCAGTTTTAAAACTGCCGGAAAGAGAAGACTATCTTTTCCCAGCTCCATCTACTTTATAGAGCTCATCATCTACTCATTCAAATGATACCAGAGATTGTCACAACTCCATCACAGATAAGTTATTTTGCCAGTAACTATAACATACCACTCATGACGATAGACAAAATTAGCAAGAAGACGGTAATGTCATGATTATTGACAAATAACCATTAATTAATACCTCTTTTGACTGCTAATAGCAAAAGGCAAGATTGGCAAGGTAAATCTAGGAGTTTATGCTAACTGTATCTTATTTGACTTTTCAGCTTTAGACGGTGCTGCCTTTCAGGAAGACATGATTGTTTCAGTCAGTTAACATTTTGAGAGCAAGGTGCATCATTTTTCTTTAGCACAATTGCACATCTTCTACTGTCTGGACAGCTTTCTCCACTCCCTTCCTGAGGAACCAAGCAGAAAGGCAGGGGAATGACTACACTCCTTAATTCCAACTTGTCAGAAGCCTAGGCACCTGTGGATTCTTATGGATTTCTTCCTCTTGCATTATCATAGACAATCTTATTACAGGCAGTACAACAACTATCAATATTTTAACACATGCAAGCTAGCAATAATGACTGTGCTATGCAAAAGTTAATAAATTATTATATTTCTCTTGAAATGCCAGACAGCTCTTCCAATGACATTTTGGAGAATCAGGCTGAGGTAATACAAATTTATACCAAGTTTATTCTTTCTCTACAGATCCAAATGAAACAATTTTTGTTCCACATTGCTTATTGCACAGATATTTGAAAATCTGTATGTTTCAGTTAATCCCTCTATTTGTATCCAATGTTGTAAGGTTTTCTAACGCTAAAACACATTGTAGTTCTTTTCTGTTGTATAATTTCTTGGTTTTGTGGTATTTTTCTCCTACTCCTGGAATGGTCTCCCTTTTCACGTTTACTAAAATAAACGTGGCCTTGTCTTCACATCTTTCAGTAATATTCACTTATACTTTACATTTTGTTCAGCATTTGATAATTGCTGGGGAGAGGAAAGGCTGGTTTTATTAAGACTTCCAAGATGCAGAAAATGGTGTTCACCACCAACTTCTGTTTCATAGAATCATAGAATCATAGAATCATTTATGTTGGAAAAGACCCTTGGGATCATCGAGTCCAACCATCAACCCCACGCTACAAAGTTCTCCCCTACACCATATTCCCCAGCACCACATCTAAACGACTCTTAAACACATTCAGGGATGGTGACTCCACCACCTCCCTGGGCAGCCTATTCCAGTGTCTGACCACTCTTTCTGTGAAGAATTTTTTCCTAATGTCCAGCCTAAACCTACCCTGCTGCAGCTTTAATCCATTCCCTCTTGTTCTATTGCTAATTACCTGTGAGAAGAGACCAGCACCAACCTCTCTGCAGTGTCCTTTCAAGTAGTTGTAGAGAGTGATGAGGTCTCCCCTCAGCCTCCTCTTCCTCAAACTAAACAGTCCCAGCTCCTTCAATCACTCCTCATAAGATTTATTCTCCAGGCCCTTCACCAGCTTTGTTGCCCTCCTCTGCACTCGCTCCAGCACCTCGATATCTCTCTCGTATTGAGGTGCCCAAATCTGGACACAATACTCAAGGTGTGGCCTCACCAGTGCTGAGTACAGGGGGACAATCACTTCCCTAGTCCTCCTGGTCACACTATTTCTAATACAAGCCAGGATGCCATTGGCTTTCTTGGCCACCTGGGCACACTGCTGGCTCATGTTCAGCCGCTTGTCAGTTAGAACTCCCAGGTCCTTTTCTGCCAGGCAGCTCTCCAGTCACACTTCCCCAAGCCTGTAGCAATGCATGGGGTTGTTGTGGTCCAAGTGCAGGACCTGGCACTTGGCCTTGTTGAAGCACATTCCATTAGCATTGGCCCAGCGGTCCAATCTATCCAAGTCTCTCTGTAGAGCCTCCCTATCCTCATGCAGATCAACACTCCCGCTTAGCTTCGTGTCATCTGCAAATTTACTGATGATACACTCTATGTCCTTATCAAGATCATCAATAAAGATGTTAAACAGAAATGGTCCCAACACCAAGACCGGCCGCCAGCTGGATTTAACTCCATTGACCACCATTCTTTGGGACCGCCCATCCAGCCACTGCTTGATCCAGCAGATCGTATGCTCATCCAGGCCATGAGCCGCCAGTTTTTCCATGAGAATTCTATGGGGGACAGTGTCAAATGGTTTTTGAAAGTCCAGGTAGACAATGTCCACAGACTTTCCCTCATCCAATGATCGGGTCATCTTGTCATAGAAAGAGATCAGGTTCGTCAGGCAGGACCTGCCTTTCGTAAACCCATGCTGACTAGGCCTGATCCCCTGCTTGTCCATTATATGACTTGTAATGGCACTCAAGATGATCTGCAACATGACCTTCCCTGCTACTGAGGTCAGACTAACAGGTCTATAGTTTCCAGGATCCTCCTTTCTACCTTTTTTGTAGATGGGTGCTACATTTGCTACCCTCCAGTCCATTGGGACCTCCCCAGTTAGCCATGACTTCAGGTAGATAATGGAAAGTGGCTTGGCGAGCACGTCTGACAACTCTTTCAGCACTCTTGGATGTAACCCATCCGGTCCCATAGACCTGTGTGCATCCAAGTGGTGTAGCAGGTCACTGATCACTTCCTCTTTAATTGTGATGACCTCGTTCAGCTTCCCCTCCCTGTCTCCTAGCTCATGAGGCTGGGTGCCCAGGGAACAGCTAGTTCCACTGCTAAAGACTGAGGCAAAGTAGGCGTTGAGCACCTCAGCCTTTTCCTCATCCTTTGTGACTATGTTTCCCTCTGCATCCAATAAGGGAGGGAGATTTTCCCTAATCCTCCTTTTGTTGTTAATGAATTTATATAAACATTTTTTATTATCCTTAACAGCTGTAGCTAGGTTGAGCTCTAGCTGCACTTTGGCTCTCCTAATTTTCTCCCTGCATAGCTTCTCTATATCCTTATAGTCTTCATGAGAGACCTGCCCCCTCTTCCAAAGGTCATAGACTCTCCTTTTGTTCTTGAGGTCCAGCCAAAGGTCCGTATTTAGCCAGGCCGGTCTCCTTCCCCGCCTACTTGTTTTTCGGCACACGGCCTCCTCTTGTGCCTTTAAGACTTCTCTCTTGAAGTATGTCCAGCCTTCCTGGGCTCCTACATCCTTCAGGGCAGCCTCCCAAGGGATTTTGTCCAGCAGTCTTCTGAACAGGTCAAAGTTTGCCCTCCGGAAGTCTAAGGTGGCAGTTTTACTAACCCCTCTCCTTGTTTCTCCAAGAATCAGAAATTTGATCATCTCATGGTCACTGTGTCCTAGACGGCCACCAACCTTTATTTCCCCCACAAGTTCTTCCCTGTTCACAAGAAGCAGGTCCAGTAGGGCACCTTCCCTCGTCGGCTCACTTACCAGCTGTGTGAGGAAGTTATCTTCCACACATTCCAGGAACCTCCTGGATTGTTCCCTCTCTGCTGTGTTGTTTCTCTCATTGTACTTATCATATGTATCTGTTCCTAACAGACATTATAAATGCTCCAGATTTATAAATTTGTTTTTCTTTTTCTGCTTCAGTGATGACACTTGATTTTGAGTCTATATTCAACCCTGTCCGTTTGTCATCTCTATTGTGCAAAAAGGATGGGGTAATGGAATACTCAACCTGAGTAGTTTCAATTAGCCCACAGACTGTGATCTGATCTTCATTAGATATAAATCAGCTGATTTCAATGGCGCTATGCAGTTTATACCAACTAAGGCTATGGCCCTTGTTTTCCATTGTGTTTGCAAAGATGTCAAACTTTAGTGTTACATAACAACATGGAAGTTAAAGTACATGTACAACAACATAACATACTATCCTGGAAAGCTTAGCTTCCAGAATGATAAAACAGACAATGGAAGGGAGAGGAGAGACACAGGTGGGATTTCTACATAATCATGTAGCTGTGGAAAACCTACTTTGCCGAACTCCCACAATATATCCATCAGACAACATCCCTTCCTAATAAATAATAGTGTACATAAAGCAATTTCTAATATTTATTTTTACTTTCTCTGCCTTCTATATGCATTTGAAATTACAGGTTAAAAAATATTTACAATTACATAGATCAAAGAAAAATATGCTTTTGTGTAAGTAATTCCAGAATGCTGAAAGATACAAGTTCTACTCAAAAAGATTCTGAACAGCCAATAATCCAAAGAGTCAATAATCATTTTAGAAGAACATACATGGTACTTTTCATAAAAGGCAGGATTTAACTGTGACTGTAAGCACACTGAGAAGGAACAATGATGACAGCAAACTATACTCTTTACTATTCCCAGAACATAATTATTCATATGCACTCAAATTCATGTCATGCCTACTGTAACTGAACAAAAATCCTCACTTAGTCATAAAATTCTGAGCAGATTAAGGAACCCATAAAGTTTGGGCTCTTGCTAACATTAAACATGGTTGTAAGAAAGCAGCAGTTTGCAATGTCCAAGCTGCCTTTAGCCATGATGTCTGAGGACTAACGTGTACATCAGGTTAGAAAATCTTTTACAGAAGGCTGATCCAAAAAGAATCTGAGCTTGTCCTGATCATCAGATCATAAAAAGGCAGGACTGAGGAGTAACTTTACCTTGCATTGAGCATCAAATCATTATGAAGTAAGGTGGAGAGAAGGCTGAAGAGAATATCTGAATTATTAGATAAAGATTAGAGACGCAATTTCTATGGATGACATGAAATAATTAATTAAATAAATAATTATTTCACCTCCAGTATGTAAAGAAAGTTAATTAATTTTCTAAAATATCTAGGTCTGATGTACCAGAAAGAATCAATTACATATACTGCTTAAATTCTGTGCTAATAATGTGGAAATACAAAATTTAGAAACATTTAATGGGAAATAATGTTCTCATATAAAAAGTTTTATCATACATAAACACATACTCCTATACATTACTTAATGACTAACAGGAGGAACTGTTCATTAAATAAATGTCACTGACATGAAAGGCAAGTACAAAGCATTACTGTGACCATGCACATGTATTCTATACAGTAATATCTTTTTCTCAATAGCAGCTATTTCCACTGCTGTAGATGCCTTTGTTTCTATGAAATGCTCAGAACATATTTCTGTGTGTCTGTGACATTGTAATTTAGAATATATTCTATGGTTCTTATATAATTCTTACTTATCTAAATAGTAGAAATCTCAAAAATATATTTACTCAGCTTTTCATTGCAAACATCTGAGCTAGTTTTCAAGCAGCTTGTTCAAGCACCGTGTCAGTGCAGTCCAAGTGTCATGGCAATGCCGGAATCCAGCTTCCTGGGATCGCCGTTTCTGCTGCTTGGCGTTCTGTGCTTCCACATTTACACTGATAGCTGTACCTGAGAGATCTAATTTACAGCTGGTTCAGTCCACACAATCTGCAGTCATTTTCGCAACTTCTGTGTAGACAGTACCCTCAGAGATACTTCTTAATTTAGGCAGTATACAATGTATGCTGAACTCAAGTATTCACAATCACCTATTCCCCCAGTAATACAGCAATGTAGTTCTAAAAAACAATTTATTAAAACCTTAGGGAAGTAAAAAACATAGGCAAGTTAAAATTCAACAAACCTATTCCTGTGGCCCAGTCTTATGGAATGTAACTGTCCTTTGGGGATTGTGAAGTATTCTTCGTGCATTCATTCACCTTTGACTGCAATGTTTCTCAGGAGAAATCCATTCTTTCATCCCCGAATGTGCTTTACTAATAAGCAAATTACCATCTGAAAAAAAATAAAAATAAAAGATATGCTTTAAACCACTGCATGGCTAAAACCCAGACATCTCCACATGATAGTGTGATATAATTTGAAATGGAAGTAGAGCTAAAAGAAAAATATGCACCTCTTGCATTCATCAATAAACTTTACTATGTACAACAAATTGTATATATAATAATTATACTAGCTTACGAAGAAAGACATCTTTCTTAAAAGGTGATTAAATTAGGACATTTACTGGAAAGACACTGAAACAATTTCCATATTGCTGATATTTCTGGTAAGAACATGTACTGTATACTTACCTTCCAGAGTAGACTTCTTGTCTCCACTATGTTCTATGCTGGAAGTTTGAAAAGGTCAGTTTATCTTTGTCCTTTATCACAACTTCTTATGCAGTCCCAGCCTACTCACTGGCAGGGTGGTGTGAGAAGTAGAAAAGGCCTTGATGCTGTGTAAGCACTGCTCAGCAATAGGTAAAACATCAGTGTTTCTTTTCAACACTATTTTGGTCACAAATCCAAAAAATAGCACCATATGAGCTACTATGAAAAAAATTAACTCTTTTCCAGCCAAAACCAGTACACATACACTTATTGTAAGTCCATATCTAGACCCAGAAAACATTTTAGCCTTGCCCAAATAATTATTCCTGAAAACCCTAGGTTCCATATGGAATTCTGTATACTTTACCTTGATTTTTTGCAAGATTTAAGCATAAAATTATAGGCTTAAAATCTTTGAGTTCAATTCAAGAGTGTCTTTAATGGTTGTGGTGGGTTGACCTTGACCAGATGTCATATGTCCACCCAGCCACCCTCTCACTCCGTCTCCTCAACAGAATAATGGGAGAAAATGAAATGGAAAACCTCATGGGTTGAGGAAAAGACAGGGAGATAATTTAGCAACTACCATCATGGGCAAACAGTCTTGACTTGGGAAATATTAATTTAATTTATTGTTATTTAGATAGAATTGGATAGTGAGAAACAATGACAAATTCAAACAACACTTCCTCCACATCCTCCTTCCTTCCCAGGCTCATTTTACTCCTTCGTTCCTGTCTCCTCTATCATTTAACCCCTGGCCCCAAACTGGGCAGGGGGATGGGGAATGGTGGGTTATGGTCAGTCCATAATAGTTCCTCTTCAACACCACTCCTTCATCCTCACACTTTCCCCCTGCTCCAGTGCGAGTCCTCCATGAGCACAGTTCTGCCAGGAACCTGCTCCAGCATGGGCTTTCAATGGACTGCAGCTTCCTTCAAGGTACATCCACCTGATCTGGCACTGGGTCCTCCATGGGCTGCAGGGTGGATATCTGCTCCACCATGGTCTTCCATGGGGTGCAGGGTGACAACTTCCTTCACCCTGGTCTTGCCCATGGGCTATAGAGGAATCTCTGCTCTGATGCCTGAAGCACCTCCTTCCCCTTCTTATTCTCTGACCTTGGGCTCCGAACAGGGCTGTTTCTCTTGCATTTTTCTCACTCTCTTACAGCGGCTTTCTTAAAGAAGTCATCACAGAGGTATCACATGCATTGCTGATGGGCTTAGCTGTGTCTTGCAGTGGGTCCATTGCATCTGGCTGGAACCAGATGGAACCAGCTGTGCCTGGCATGGGCCAGCCCCTGGCCTCTTCTCACAGAGGCCACCGCTGCAGCTCTGCCACTGCCAACACGTAGGCACAAAAACCCAATACAATGGTGGAGGACAAAAACCACAGTCCAGCAACAGAAGCTATCAGAGCATTCTGACTACTTCAGAAGGCTCAGAGCTGCTGCAGCTTTCCTTGTTTCTATCAGTTTGCTATTTAGGCTAAAATACAGGTAGCCTAGAAAAGGGATAAACAGTACAGTTATTCAGATTATCTGGTAAATTTCAATTTGAGCCACTTAAGTAGTCGTAGATGAGGGAAAGTGTCTGAGCATTAAAATATAAACAATGTTTTCTTAATCCCTGAATTCAGCAGTACACAATAAACTTTACTTGTGTAGAAAATTGTCTTTTGACAAGTCTTGCATTTCTGATGGTTTGATATCAAATCTAATTGATCTCAGAAGCAGCATATCAGTTCTCTGTGAAGGCTTGTCTCCATCACTTATTTTTTAGCTCATGGGAGTTATGTCTGTTAAAACAAGGAAAGTGTTGCGATTATTTTATTTATTTTTTTTTTTAAACAGAAGGGATTTTATTTTTTCTTTCTCACTTGTAAAGCTATATTTCTCTCATCACTCACTTGAAAATGGCTCTAACATTTTTTTTCTTTAACATTCTTCACCTGAAGTTCATCTTCCTATGAACTACATATTGGAAGACTTCAGCACACAAAATAAGCTCATACCATCAACAGAATTAGAAAAGAAACTATTGTGAGGGCTGAGCAGGAGGCTGTAATGGTAACGTCAGATTCCACAAAGTTCGCTCAACATTCTTTCCTTATAATAAGAACTAAACTGGACTACACAGAAAGAACAAAAATGTTTCTTTCAGTTCAGTTCACAAAATTTTCATTATAATGCAAGCATGCCTGATTTATATTTAATCAGCTGAATTTAATTCTTTCAATCAGGACTCAGTGAGATGACTGGAGGTTTTAAATAAACTTATGCTTCTTAAATAAAACTAAAAGATACTAGGTAATGGTTTTTGCTAAGAATACCAGTTTTTAACATATATGTCAGTTATTCACAGGAACATTTATTATCCATCATAATGGATGATATTCAGTGCAAGTTTGACACATTTAGGCATTTAAATGTCTGTTTCAGATATGAGCAATTTAGTTCAGTTGCCTAGTAAAGGTGTCTAGCATAATTTGGGATTGTATGTGACAGGATCTGCAGGAGACCTGTGCCCTTCTGGGCTGACAGCTGAAAGTCTGGTACTTCCAATGAAAGTAGATGCCTACCTTTAATCAACAAAATCTGAATCTAAATAGGAGTCAGAACTTAGAGCAAGTCAGTCCTCTAAAAGGCAGAGTTCATGTCAGTTGCTTAAATACAAAATGCCATGATAACAGCAGCAGAGTATTCAAGTCACCTGTAGATATAAGTCAAATATGATACAAGAAATAGAGGAGATGCCTAACATTTTGGACCTACAGTTAGAGGCCAGGTAAGAATAGCTTGTGACAGTTTAAATAATGCTACATGTGTGTGTTTGATAAATTGAATCATCTTGTGCAAAACAATTAAGTTCATTCTAAAATACACATTACATCCTTAGTTGTTTCAAATTCCACCCTTAATTAGCCACACTGAGAAACACTGTATTTAGCATTGGGATCATCTCAGGAAATATTTTCAGTCCCTTCACAAGTTGTTTCTTCAAGGCGATGGGCAAGGCATCCCTACACAAAGGTCACATAACCTATTTCATCTGACAATGCCACTTTAAAGTATACTTTGAGTGACATACAACATCACCTAAGGTGAGATTTTGTCAGTAACTGCAAATGTATCAAGTTAGATCCATGTCTATTATAGATAAGCTGAACTATGTTAAAATGAAATTTGATCAGCTCTTACAGGTTGCTGACGGGGAGTCCAGGTTCTCGAGTTGTTTTCCAGGCCACGATGCTGTTTCTTAGTGCTGCGCTCTTCCTTGCTGAGGTTAGAATTCGATATTCTTTTCCACTGCTTTCTTCTCTCCGTACTCCTACAGTCATTCTTTATAAGCTCTTAAGTGTTATGCAGAGCTAATTTCTCCCACCATAGTTTATGAGGTGCAGCAAATCTTTCATTAATAACCTACATTACCAACTAGGCCATTGATTCTAGCAAAAATTTAGATGGCCAGTACGTGTCTCACTCTTCAGCCAAATCCCCCTCAGTTCATATAACCATTTCAAACTGCATTGAGGATTTTTTGTTGGTTATTTTGTTTGTTTCATTGGTTGCCTAACTTAGGACAGCTTTCCTATCAAAACTTATCAAGACATTCTCCTTTTCAAAATATAGAAAATACGTTATATAGGCTGTTTCAAAGGCAACATTTGGAAATAATATTGTAAAGGAATCAGTGCTTGGATTATTTTGTCAGTTTTACAGGAAAATTTTCACTATGGTTCTTTTTATATTAAAAGTTCTTTCAATATCAAACTCATATTTCCTAAACTAACCTGCAGCCGGAGTTGACATTTGTCTTTTTGTCTATTGTTTAAGTTTTTTATATATATATCTAAAAGTGTTTCATAGCTCCTTGAAAAATAAGAAGAGTATTCTGTGTTAAGGCATCCGATCACTTACATTTTATTTTCTGTTTTTCATGTTTTTGACTATTCAGCACCACAGGAATTTTGCATGAGAATATAACATCCATTTTTAAAAGTTCCTCTGCTCCTATTCTTCATCATTGCATCAAACAACAGTGTGTTTGTGTCTTTGTTGTTGGTCATAAGAGAAAATGACAGGAACTACATTTGAAAGTAGCCTGATGTAGTTATTAGCACAACCCAATGTGGAAAGCTCAATAGATTTGGACTGTATAATTATAGTCTCAATATCACATGGTGATATGACTTCTAAGTTATGAGAGGGTGTAGGAAAAGAAATAATTCCTAAAGGCCATTGAATAGCTATTTGAGTATCTGAACTCACAAAAAAAAAAAAAAAAAAAGGAAATAACACAGCAAATGGTAGAGGACGTATGTGCATCTGAGAGTCGCTATCCTAAAAATGTTAGAAATTATAGCTGTGATCTTCTGAGTCTTAGAAGGTAAAGGTGTGGCAGAAGAGATTTTATGAAAAGTGTGTGTGCTGTTTTATATCTTACTGATACTAACTGATGAATCACAAGATAAAGGAGAGTGAAAGTAACAAGTTATAGCAATAAGCATGGTATGACAAGCAAGTATGCGCACTGGGGAAAGTTTGTTCTTTCCTCCTGTAGAGATTGTTGAATCTGTAGTTGTGGGAGAGAGTAATCTGAATCAACCCCTTACCTTCCTGCAACAGATGGAATGTTGGTAAGAGATGCCAGAAGTTACCCTCAAATGATCAGCACTAGGTGGGTATACACTACACATTGTCATTGCACTAAGAACTGTTGTTCTAGCACAATAACAACACAAGCAGGTGAGTGAAATAAATAGACAGGTTTGAGAAAATACAAATGAGGTAACAGAAATTTGATGGGATCTCTGCTTTGGCATACATCTGGATGGGAGTCAGCTTTAAGAAATATTACAGGATGAAGTAGTTCATGATCTCCTGAAGGTGTAGTCCAGGTGTGAACACTAAGTCTCTCATTGGAAAAGTAAGCCAAAAACCAATAAAGGGAAAGAAAAAAAAAAAAAAGTTCTGAAAGGCTAGGGAAGTTCATCTTGGAATTGGAGTAATCTTTATTGTTTTTAAAGTAATTATTTTTTCATCATAATATCTAGAAGTATAAATGATGAAATTCCAAAACTGAGTCTGTTTTTACTTATTTTTGGTAAGAAGGAACTTGTGAAATGGGCAGATTTGTGTTGGAGAATCATCCCTTGAAAACATTTGAAGCGACGGGCTTTTTTTCCACAGTTAAAATCTGTGAAAAATTGAGGTGGGGAGGGAGACTAGATAGCTATATTTTTTAATTTTTTATTGTCCATGTTGAAAAAACCAATACGCCTATTCATCTCATATATACTCAGAGATATGTATACAAGATATATTAGCAGGTAAATAAAAATTATGTAAACTCAGTCGCTCAAATAATGTAATTTTTTTAAAGTATGTTCTGAAATAGATGATATAGGAGAGAAGATAGTACATTAAGATTTAGATAGACTACTGTCTAGAGAACTACTGCTTCTCTTCAAAGCTGTTAATGCTTTAGTAAGTTGAGTGCCAAAAAATGGAACAACACAGAAGACAATCAGCCTTCAGAAGGTAAGTAAACTAGCTGCTAATTCAGGAAAGTGAATGGCAGTCAACAGAATTATGGCAAAGGATTTATATCCCTGGTATGAACACAGCATGATCTTAAGAAGTGTGAATAAAAGAAATCCCAGGATATCAGGGGTGAAAACGTTTAATCCTTAGGCTTCTCTTCTAAAGAATTTAAAAATTCTACTGCTTTTGTGGCGTCTCAGGTAAATCAATCAAGAAGAAAGGATAAGGGATATTCAGTCTTCTGAAAGATGGTAAGAAATGATAAAGAACATTTATTTTTGAACTATGATCTGTACTGACTCTGTAGTGTTCATTCAGGGATGTTCCCTTTTTAATCTATGAAAAAATGATATCAGCAGGACACACTCCAGGGAGCCTGTGAGTTTCCAATCTGTTAGTCCACAACAGCTAGTGTAGAGGCACTCAGTTTGATGTACAGGCATTGGTGCAAAATAACAGAAGGAAGGACAAATGCCTCAGTGTTTTCTTTTGGATTGTGTAGGAGCCTGCCCAATAACCTACACTCTATGAACCACAGCTCTGTGTTCTACTCTAATTAAAAAACACAGCAAAATCAGGTAGCTGGATGGAGGAATGAGGCTGAAACATATGTTAATGTTCATCAAGGGCAAGTCTATTTTTACAGCCTCTTGTCAGCGTTCTTTTTCCTTCTCATTTTTTAATTATGCATGTATCATGAAGATATAATGCTTGTAAAGTTCCATGGTGCCGTAAAAGCTGAAGTGAAAATGACACAGAGAAACATATTGTCAAACTGTGTAAACAGCCAATATTCTCAGAATATGTCTTCTGAAGAAGCAAATTCAAGGAAGAGACACCAGTTTGTGCTATCTGTGTATCTGACCCATAGACTTTAGAAGAAATGGAGCAGACAAGTCAGAAGAAATGAAGACAGGACCTCATTTTTATAGAAACCGTTTATGGTTCAATTTAAGAAAAAATGAATTCTAAAGAGACTTGACTATTTGCAGGAATGGTAATAAGTCACAGAAATCTTCGATAACAACACATACCATACCACCTACTAGGAACCCAACAAGAAATCAGGATTCTTACTGCATTTTAAAGTATTATTTTGTAGCTATCTGTCATGGTTTGGGGACACTACCCTAAATATAATTTTTCCTTTTTGAATGTTTCATGTTATTCTTTGATCTTGATGTAATGAATTCCCAAAGTCAAGCATGGACAGCTTGTTTCTTTGATCTTTATCCATCTATAGAGTCACAAGCTAATATTTCATATAACCAACAACCTGTATTTTCCAAATTAATTCATAAAGTCAGAATCCTGTGTCTAAGTGACTCAGTAAAGAGATCAGCATTTCATATTGTTGAAGGTGCTGACTTTATTGATTCAATTGGTTGATCTGTCCCTGTACAATGAAAGTAATAAGAATGTCCTGCTATGTTATTATAGCTCTTCAAGTTTTGATTTTGAGACTGAAGAGTAGTGAGACAGCTCAATTCTACATACTGCTTAACACACTCTGGAAACTGCATACAATCTACAGGGCTGAGGAGCAGATATAGAATCACAAGAAGATAGAAAGAAAAATATTTGTATTATTGTTGATATTTCATGTCAATTTTAGAGGTCATTTTAGGGTTCTCATTACTCACCAATTTTATCCCAAACATGTAAATTCTTCATATTTTAATATATTCTTGTATCTGTATTTTATAGTATGTTTGAACTATGTTAATTTGCAAAGACATAGGCTATTCATCTAGTCTATTTGGAATAAGTCAATTTTAATTTCTATAAAACTGATCTTTGATAATGAGATTCTCCTCTACATGTCTTTTGGTTTCCCTGTGGTCCTGTAATACCTGACAGGGATATTTTCAGCTTTAATTTCACTTAATTAAATATTCCTTACAGAGTTGCTATATATAGCAAAGTAATTCAAGCAATTGTCAGCCATTTAAAATAAACTATTTCAGAAGGCATGATTTCCACCATACTCATCAAAGGCTTGAGAGAAGGCTCAATGTGGGATGGAAAACTAAACTTCATGGTTGTTTTCACAATCTCCAGAACTGTAATTTATACATATCTGAAGGTTAACAGTATAAACAAATATATCCATAAGGAAAGTTTATCTTACTACTATATTTGCATTCTGCCTCACATTCTTATAGGATAGGAACTACCAAATCTTCTTGAGGATCATATTGTACCTATTGAAAAACACGGAATCATAGAATTGTTAGAGTTGGAAGGGACCTTAAAGCCCCCTTGCCACAAGCAGGGACAGCTTCCACCAGGCTAGGTTGCTCAAAGTCCCACCCAACCTGGCCTTTTGTCACATTTTTTTTATCTCTAAAAATACATTTTTTTGAGTGTGGAAGATAAGGTAGAGAAGAATGAGTATGAAGTGTCAGTCTTTTGTAATAAAGTAAGAATCTAAAAGTGAAAAAAAACCCCAAAGTTATGAAAATTTATTAATAAAATATGTCATAGCACTAATTCATTTTTTTATTAAAATATGTTGCAGTTAATAGTTAGGAGTAATCCCAACTGTTGACTAGTCTTTGCTTTTTCTCTGTTTCCAGTGAATGTTGTCTTTTTGCCTTGTTTCTCCCTGTCTCCCCACCCATTTCGTAATGTCAGCTTCCCTATACTGATATATTTTCTTTTCATAAAATAGCCAAAAGTAGTTAGTGACTCTAGAATGCAGAACACTGTATGCATTTCTCTTTAATGTATAAACACAAAAAATATCCTTAAAAATCAATGGAACAAAAACCTAATAGACACATAGAAAAAAGGAAATTTATTAACATAAAATAAATTGTAGGCATTAGGGCTTTGTGCTATGGAAAATTCTGTTTTAACCTAATTTCAGCCTTCAATGTTTTTCCAATATTAACTTTTGCCCTTGGTTGTACTCATTCCCAGACTCTTGGATTTGATTTTGCTGAATCCTTGTGTCTTAGTTTCAACTGGGAAAGAGTTAATTTTCTTTCTAGTAATTGACATGAAATGAATGTCAACAATGCATAGGTTTTTAGTTGTTTCTCGGTGATGTTTATGCTTTTCAAGGACTCTTTTCAGATTCCCATAGGAGCTTAGAAGGAGCATAGACAGAACAATAGAACAATGTAGTGGCCGATAGAATATTCTGTACCATAGAAGTCATGTTCAGTATATAAATGGGGGTTGGCCAAGGGGGAGGGAATCTGCCATTAACACTATAACCAGTGCTAATTCACTGAGTGGTGAGAGTGACTTGTGTCAGTATTATTATTGTTATTATTATTGTCATTTTCCTTCTCTATTATTGTTCTATTAAACTGTCTTTGTCTCAACCCATGAGGTATTTTTTTTCTTTTTTCTTTTCCTTCCTCTTCTCCCCAGCCTTGACTAAACTTCTCCTTTTGGGGGGAAAGGTGGGGTGAGTGAGTGGCTGCATGGTTCTTGTTGCCGACTGGGATTAAACCATGACCTTTTGGTACAATATTGCCTGACAATGGTGACTTACAGAGATCAGCTGCTTAAAAACCAAATACTCTTCTATCTGCTTCAAATTTCCTACCTTCTAATATGATTGAACAATACAAGTTCTTGTATAATGAAACATTGTGAATAATGATACTCCATCTTTTTCATCTACACCGTTCACTAAACTGTATGCTGATGCCTGTTTTCTCTTGTTTACTTGCAATTATAGCCTTTCCAGCATCACTGCAATCTTTGGCTATCAATTCAAACAGAAGATCCCAACATTGCAGTCATCGGGGTTTTGTATATGTTCTCCTTATTTACAGCAGGCATAAATTGTAAGTGAATTCACACATTAACTAAAAAGAGGCAGAAAGCAATCAATATATTTAACCATGCTGCTGTATGAACAGATAAAACAGTTGCAGCTGTCGGAGGAAAATAGAATAGATAGAATGAAATCTGGCCAGGGATGTCAAGGGTGACAAAAAAAAAAAAGATTCTACAGGTGTAACAGTGATAAAAATAAGACTAGGAAAAATGTGGACCCTCTCTGGAACAAAATGGTAGACCTAGCTACCCAGGATATGGAGAAGGCTGAGGTACTCAGTGACTTTTTTGCCTCAGTTTTCACGGGCAAGTGCTCTAGCGACACTGCCCAAGTCAAAGAAGGCAAAGGTAGGGACTGGGAGAATGAAAAGCCACCCACTGTAAGAGAAGACCAGGTTTAAGACCATCTGAGGAACCTGAGGTGTATAAGTCCATGGGATGTAATGAGATGCAGCAGCAGGTCCTGAGGGAACTGACAGATGAAATTCCTAAGCCATTATTCATCATATTTGAGAAGTCATAGCAGTCTGCTGAAGTTCCCACTGACTGGAAAAGGGGAAACATAGCCGCCGTTTTCAAAAAGGGAAAAAAGGAAGACCTGGGGAACTACAGGCCAGTCAGTCTCACCTCTGTGCCCAGCAAGATCATGGAGCAGATCCTCCTGGAAACTCTGCTAAGGCACATGGAAGAGGAGGAGGTGATCAGTGACAGACAACATGGCTTTGCTAAAGGCAAATTGTGTCTGACAAATTTGGTGGCCTTCTACGATGGGGTTTACAGCATTGGTAGATAAGGGAAGAGCAACTGACATCATCTATCTGTACTTGTGCAAAGGACATAATTCAAGTCAGCCTAATAAAATTGTCTAAATGAAGTCGTAGTAATTGTCACCTAAACGTCGTCTCATTTTACATAGGCTTTTCTTGCTTGATTATTTTAAATAAATAGAGAGGAGAGTGGGGAGAAGACTGGTTTGATTTCTGTGACCCCTTATTTTCACTATTCTTAATAATCACCTGAAATTTTCAGCAGCCTGTGGTAATTTATCATGGATTACTCAAGGAATAAGGGACATCCTTACTGTGCTGGGATTTATGTATATCTAAAAGAGAGATAGATCCTGAATAAACTGTGTCTGGGTGAGTTCAAAAAGTTAGGAATATTTCACAATAGTGTTACATTAGAATCATCATAGATCTATAGTCTGTTGTTTTCGCAGCTCCATTAGATCAGGATTTGACATTTACAGAATTCTGTGAAGTATGCTTGAATGTTACAATTTTTTCTTGCACCAGTTTCTTTATTCTGGCAATCCATTGCTTGTTAAGTTTCTTTTTTGAGGCTTTACTTAGAAATCTAAGCATGCTTTAAAAATTAGTGTCAGCCTCTAACAGTATTTAAATGCTAAATGCTGTTAGTTTCAGCAATTGACAATAGTCCCAGTGAACATGTGGATAATGACAGTCACAAGACAGTCCTATCTGCAAGAGCTGAATTTTTATTCGCCTTGCCAAAGGCAAGAGTAGACTGGTTTTCTACTCAAGTGCAGGTGTTTTCCCCTCTTCCCATGGCTGCTCTGCATGACCGACAGACCAGTAATGTAAAAAGGCATGTTTTGAACTTAGAATTTGAGACTGTTTGGTGAAGATTTCTGAACAGGAAAAGCAGGTTTTTTACGTGATTTTGACTATCTGCAACTGCTTTATTATTTTGTTTAAGGATTTTAAGTCAGGAATAATGTTATGTCACAATCCAGACTCAAAAGAGGGACTTGCCAAACACTGAGGGACTGTTGTGCAAGTCACTTGCTCAAATCAAGATGTATGCCATCTGGCAGGTGTCTTGTACGTGTCATTGGGGATGACCATCAAAATAAAGACTTTTTTTTGAGCAAGCAAATGCTATACCTATCTATAATTTTTAACCATTTGAAATTTAGAGGTGCCATATTTCAGACACTTTATTGTATCTTGTCATTTGCATCAGCCCAAAATCTGGGATCTCATGCCAAGGAGAATTTACAAAACGTGTTTTATTTAATACATGTCAAAGAAGTTGTGACTAATCTAGTAATACTTCTGTGGATCAGACACTTCTTATGGATTTTTTTCTGCATTTTTAATGTCTGGTTTTTTTTTTTTTTTTTCACCTGTCCCCACTGCCAGTGGAGAAGATTTTCTTTTCCATCTTATTTATCAGCTCTGATAGACAGTTGGAAATACTATAAGCAAAGATCTCATTGGAACTCTTCTGTTATGGACTGGCCCCATGGGGTAAAAACAGGAGTTAACAATTCTGTATGAAAGATCCAAAACTTTAAATATGATATTCCAGCTATTATTTGTTCTTTAATGAACTATCAAGTGAGAGGAAAATTTGGGTGAATTTATTAATTATGATCTTCAGTAGAATATTGTGACTCAAGTGAAATGTCTTGTTAGCTCACATTCCCATTTCTTTAACATTCTTCCACTAAACTTCTCTGGTATCTAAGTTGCCTACACCCTCTGAATACACAAGCTTCTTTGGTGTATGTCGAAAGAGCTGAATAGGAGTCAGGCAGGCATAGGAGAAAATGAAACTATTTTGATTATATTTTCTAAACTTTTTCTTTCTTTTTCCTGTAGCCTCTCTCTCACACACACAAATTCAAAAAGAGATTTCTTCTCCCTTGCCTTCCTTCCTTATGCTAGGTTTTGTTTGTTTGCATGTTTGTTTTTCCTGTATGCATAACAGACTCTATGAGTTTCCATGGAAACATAGTTAAGACATATTGAAGTCGAGGGCCCTAAATTTCTGTCTCTGTCAGAAACTTTCTATGTGTCCTTGGCTGAACCAATATTGCTGTTTCCTGTTTTGCCTTTAATAAGTTTGTCACAGTATTTTTTGTTGACCCACCTGTTTTGTTTTATTCTGCTGGTAACAGTTTAAGTGCAAACATAGATCAGTAAACATCTTGTTTAATACCAGTGAAGAGGAAGGCAAGAACGACACTTAAAACAACTTGATCCCACATATTAGGTTTGCCTTATCAGCATCCTGCGCAGAAAAGCTATAAGAAACATTGCGGATCTCATTTCACACTAAGAAAAGGATTGAATACCAACTACATAGGATCATTATATACAATCATTCTTTTATACTTTTATTTTGGCAGAGCTAAGTGAGGCTTTGGCCTTCTCACAGGAGCTTAAGAAAAGTCAGGAGCAACCTATTTCAGTGTGAGTAATCTATTTTGTGTACCTTTCTCTGAAATCCAATAGCCAACAAATCCTGTTGCACTGAGCATTGTCGAGTTTCATCTGAAGCATGGACTTTACACAAGCTGCAAATGGTTCCCTCTTAAGTCTGAAATTTCTGGTGTTATCACTTGATAAAGCTTGTTTTAAATGAAGACTCCTTTTTTTCCTAAGACTTGAAGATCTGACCATATAAATCCCCCTACTTATTTCTAAAGTTAAAGTTATTGCTAGTTAAAGGTATTCTAAAGTTAAAGGTATTGCTAGTTTGCATATGCTTTGCTGCATATATTATACAGAGGTTAGTTATAGTTACTGTTCTAAAATTAGGATGGCAAATGATAAAAGAATATATTATAAATAGTAGCAAGAAATAAAAGAAAATAAAAAGAGATTTAGCCTTTTCTAGCAGGTTGCAGTTAAATATGAATGCACAGTGTGTGAGTTTGCTGGTTTAACCATAAATGTGACAATCAGATTACTAAATATTCCTTGGTTGAAACTGAAAATAAAAAGCAAAAATGTCATTTAAAAAGCCAAAAAAAAATGTTTACAAAGTGACATTGCTGAATTTATGGGGCACTGTGGTCCTGCCTGATATGGTCCACATCTCACACCCACACGTGCCATTGCACGCTGCTTACACATAAAAAGTATCCCCACCGTAAACACTGCACTTTCTAACTTTGTTCATACATAAGGTCTAAAGCAAAAGCCATTGAAACCCATTTTCAGTGGCATTAGTTGTCTTCAGAGAAAATTCTGTTACGAAATAATTGTTTTTCCTCAGCTCTTCTTTGAATATATAATTTATTACTTCCATCTACACCCTTTTAATGCATGAAAGGTAGTTTGGCTTCGTAAGAAGGAAAAAAATATCTAATGTGTAAGCCAGCAGTCTCATCTTATTTCCATCCAAAGAACAAAAATTACATTCCAGTAAATACCTTAAGAGATTTTTTAAGCTGTTACTGAGACTATGTAATTTTTGGCATGTCATGTGTTTTCATGAAAGTTTTATCAGATAGCAAATCAATAATGCTTTCAGTATAGTTTTCTGTTAATGGAGTTCTATGAGTTTCTTTTATATGTTTTAGGGGTTTTAAACTGCAATTACAAAAGACAAAAATATGGGTATTTTCATTTAAGTGTAAGAAAATATAAATTAAAAAAAAGATAAACTACTATTTAAGCTGGTATAGCATAGAAGTAACACTGAATAATTATGTAATGTTTTAGAGTGAAAATGAATTTGTTTTATTAGAACAAATATCATACATATATTTATGAGGTACTTGAATATCTTGGCTCATTAGTCTGGAAAAATAAACGAATAAAAGCAAGGGAAAGGTTTTGGAACAAAAATAGAACTCTCTATGTTTATTTTCCTCTTTACACTTTTTATACTGTAGAATTTGTATACTTGTTTGTACTGCTCTGAAATTCATGACATGCACATGCAGAGACTTTTCTTTATACTACTTCATTGAAAGGAAAAGCTAAGCACAAATAACAAGCGCAAAGGTGATTTATCAGTGGCTAATAAAAAAACCCCCAACACTATTAAACATCTCTTTCAGAAATTTAAGGGTTTTTTTTCCTGTTTTTGAAAGTCTCAGTGTAACATGTCATTCCAATCACAGAGGATTCAGACTTTCAGATTACAGATGGAAATGTAAAGTGGAAAGTAATTTCAGTGATTGAAGCTACAATTCATGTAGTACACACCTGTGACAACCGTTTTGCTTAGAAATTTTGAAGATGAAACTACTTAAGCTTACTTAAAAACTAACGAGAAGTATAAAGTCATTAGATTGCTTGTGATTTAGATTTACAAGGCAAGTAAAATGTAGGTTTTCCACAGCAGAGGTGACAAATTAAAATACAATAATTTTAAGATTCTTGACAAAAATTTCTCAGATTTATATGTAAAGGACTGTGCCTTATTCCCCAGGAAGACTGATAATGCTTCTAGTGAGTTTATTTTTTTGTTTTGTTTGTTTGTTTTATAGTTTACTTTTGTTTAACATTTCTCCACATCACAGCTGGATTTCGGCTTAATGAATCTCAGGTAATTTAAATTTGATCTCAATTTGCATGAAACTTTGCAATAGAAGAATTATATTTGATAAATTATATTGGTCCACTACCCAGCCAGATGGTGAAGTGCTTGCAATAGGCTGCCTGCTCCAGTGCCACCTAGAACCCCCTGATGAAAGAATCCAAATCATTCAAATCATCACATAGTCGAAATAACAGTCATGTTGATGAACTGGCTGAAAGCATCTCAAGATCTAGCCTGGATTTTCACTGCTGTATTTTTTGTTTCTATTTTAGATAACCATAAAGACACAGAACTATGGATCTTGGAAACCTCTTGTGGAAAGACTGGCATAGTAAACTCTGGTAATTTTAGCTGACAGAGCACTGTATGATGCTTCAAAGGAGAAGCAAGAACTCCAATATAGAAAATCATAAAATAAATTAAATTTTTGTGCTTGTTTATTTTATGAAATAATATCATGCCTATGTGTGTAAAATTGCTACATAAAATATACAGTATTTATCATAATTTAATAAGATATCTTTAACCAAAAGTTTGACACATTCTCTTGGTCTGTAAGCACTGTAAAAAAGGTCAGCTGAAGACAGTCTTTATAGAAAAGAATATCAGCCATAATAATGTATGTTATGTTATTTAGGTAAAACATGTCATATTTTATTTTTTTATCAAATAATAAAGAGTTTATGTGAATTAAAAATAAATTATTGTGAAATGGTCATCTTTTAAAAGTGTCCTGCTTCTCTTGGGAGAAAAACTTCAACTTTTAAATAATTTAAACTACAAATTCAAGACTGAATTCTCATGTTCTTCACACTTACTTAAATTTTAACAACAGTATAAATCCATTGAAGGACTATTGAATTTATGTCAGTCTCTTCATGTGTTTAATATTGACTCTAAATTATTGACTTCTAAATCATATTGACAATTTAGTTCACATTGATTGCCCTTGTCTTTGTCAGCATGCAAACTGAATTATCAATTGATGTTGCAGTAGAAATATCTATCCTGCCTGCAGTTATTTTGAGAATGGTGTCTTGGTATTTATCACGTTGTCTTTTTCCATAAATATTAGAAATTAGGAATTTTAAATAAAGTTTTCAGCTAAATAATCATAGCTGAGCTAATGAGATTATAAGATGTTCAAAGACTATGAATGCTTTCAAATGAACATGCACACAAATTATTACTTATATCATGCAAATAGAAATATCCTTATTTAGACACTCCACTAATTATTGAAACATAATGCTGATACTGCCACAGAATTCAATTCTTTATATTGATATATTTCATATTCCACAACACCACAGAACATTTAGACATTAAAATCTCACCACCCCACAACCCTCTCCCCCCGCCCTCCCCCCATCAGGGATCTTTTCTCATTTCGGTAGTTCTCAATAAATTACAGAATCAAAGGCAAGGATTTGTCTTTTTACACTGTAAAGCTCTCAGTTTTTCCTTTAGGTAGTATGGTTGGTTACAATCTAAGCAAAGTTTCTCATTCATAAACAGTCCATGTCTTTACATGTTCTAAAAACCTAGATAAAATTTCCTTGGGTCCTTTTTTTCCCATTGCGATTCTTCTATGAAAGGATTTTCCAGAGTCTATTTGCAATCACGTTTATCTGAAAAGACTCGGTTCTGTCTTCATAGAATGTGTCTCTGCCTTCAGCTTTCCATTCAAGTGCATTACTCTGCACAAACTCTTTATACTTACACTTGATTTCAGATGATCTCGGATATTACCTTTAGAGCTGTGTCACAGTTCTTTTTCTATCTGTTTATGAGAATTTCTTAAAAATAAACTTACTAGTTAGTTCTATCAGGTCCTGGAAGTTTCTGGGATGAAATCCAAATGTAGATGAGGAAGTACCTTCTTTGAAATCTTTAAAGTCATTAACAGACTTAGAAAATTTGTACAGGTGCAAACCATTGTAACATACTGAGCACAACAGCAAAATGGTTGCTTCTGAGACAATCTGTTCAGGAAGAAAAATCAATGTCTTTAAAGATACTGGAGAATATTCTGAGGTGTAAATAGCCATAATATACTATATTCCTTTAATGAGTTTTATGTTCACATGGCTTGGGATTCAATGTCTCATAGGTATTAAAACCTAATATTCTCCTCTGCACATACAGATTGAAAATACAAATTACATAAGGGAGACATGGACTAACTGGAGAGTCCAACAAGGATGATTAAGGGACTGGAGCATATCTTGTACAAGGAAAGACTGAGAGAGCTGGGACTGTTCAGCCTGGAGAAGACAAGGCTCAGGGGGGAACTTAAGAATATGTATAAATACCTAAAGAAAAGGTGAGAAGAAGACAGAGCCAGGCTCTTTTCAGTGGTGCCAGTGACAGGATCAGAGGTAACGGTCACAAACTGAACCAAAAGGTTCTGTCTAAATATCAGGAAACACTTTTTTACTGCGAGGGTGCCTGAGCACTGGAACAGGCTTCCTAAGCAGGTTGTGGAATCTCCCTCCTTGAACATATTCAAAAGCCATCTGGACATGGTTCTGGGCAACCAGCTCTGGGTGGCCCTCCTTGAACAAGGACATCTCTACTAACCTCTGTGATTTTATGATTCTGTGGTGCTAGGTATGTTCATATGTTGAAATAGCAAACAATGATAAATCATTAACATTGCCTATTTATGTATGGCTAATGGATCCCCTGATCTTGAAGTTACAAAACATTGCCCTCATCATAAAATATTTTTTTTTTAAAAATTACACATTATATATTTGAATGATCACCAAAGGAGACACACCAGAGTGGAATGAATCAGTCTTGGAAGAGGGCTGCCACTGTTTCAAGAAAATCTTAGAAGACTAAAATCTAATAGAACCTAAACAGAAGATATGACTCAGGCTTAGTGCTACATGTTTAGGCTACAGCTTACTGGAGTTTTTAAAATTTTTACTACCCCTTCAATGTTTGCATCAGGCACCCTAAGTAATAATTACGTAAATATGTTCCTTAGCGAATTTAGCATTTTGGCTTTAGATAATACAGATATCCTTCACAAAAAATTCCATATGCAGAAATATTCCAGGGGCTTTTCATACAGCACTTCTACCTCTAGCAGACAGTGCTCTTGCTCACTAAACCCCCAAGGGTGCTTCAGATATTCATGATTCCAAGCACCTGTGTAGTACCTTGTGTTCAAAACTGATTTCTATAATCTCTTAGAATCACTTTGCAGATGTTGTCCTTCACCTTTTTTACACACATACTTCCAATATTTGTCAAGGTGTTATACCTATAGAAGTGTGTACTTCAGAATGCTCAGTCTAAACCAGCAGACACCTGTAAGCAGTCATGCATGACGACTGTCAGTTTAGAGTAGCTTCTTTTCTTCATCCTCAGCTTGGAGATGCCACAATGGGGAAGCTGAGTTCAGCACCACATATTTCTATATAAACATTATATGAGGCTTAAAACTCTGATTGTCAGTTAGTTAGAAATCTACCTGTGAACCAACATGCAAAAGTGTGATAGTTAGTGGAACAGAAAATTGAACTGCAAGAGGCTAATGCAGAAAATGCCTCTATTTAACATGCTGTTCTCATCCTCTCCAGTATCACAGGATTTTACCCCTAATTTTGAACCACAAATCTCAAATGTAAAATTGCACAATATCAATCGAACTACAAAAGCCATTATATCTTCATTCTTAGGTATTTTTTCCTAACACATTCAGTCAATTGCATTGTTTAATTTACATTACTACTGTGCAAGTAGGGATTAAAAAACACAGACAAAAAAAAAATTAGACTTCAATACGTTATACTTCTTTTCAGAACTGCAACATTATGGCATATAGGCTAAACTGAATATGTGCTGGAAAGCATTAAAGGGTCTATTTTTCTTAACATTGCATGAGGATTTATTAAGGCAACATTGACTACCTCAACTATCTAAATCATTGCTGACTGATTAAAAATCCACTTAGAACTACCACCAATAAAGCCAGATACCATCTAAAAAAAAAAAAAAAAAAAAAAAAAAAAGAAGGATCTTTAAAGGACAGCACTCTGTTTGGCTGTCATTTTAAATTGATTAGTCTCCAGCACAGGAAATGTATGAAAAATTATTTAAGGAGCTACCACAAGCCAAATTGTTAGAAAAAGAAGCCTGCCAACGAAAAAGCTCAAAGAAAAAATGACAAACTAAAATGACAAGTTTAATCCGTTAGTGAGATACACAGATGAGTGTACGCTGAAGTGATAAGTTGTCGTGGTTTAACCCCAGCCAGCAACCAGGTCCATGCAGGTGGTCACTGATTCCCCCCAGTTAGGATGGGAGAGAGAATCAGAAGAGTAAAACTGAGAGGACTTGTGAGTTGAGATAGACAGTTTAATAGGCAGAGTAAAAGCCGTACACACAAGCAAAGTAAAGTAAGGAATTCACTACTTCCCATTGGCAGGCAGGTGTTCAGCCAGGAAAGCAGGGCTCCGTCACATGTAATGTTTACGTGGGAAGACAAATGCCAAATGTGTCCCCTTTCCTTCCTTCCTTCCTCTTCTCCCAGCTTTATATGCTGAGCATGACTTCTTACAGCATGGAATAACCCTTTGGTCAGTTGGGGTCAGCTATCCCAGCTGTGTCTCCTCCCAGCTTGTTGTGTACTCCCAGCTTACTCACTGGGAGAGGAAGTGTGAAGAACAGAAAGGGTTTAGCAACAACCAAAGTTATCAGTGTTTTACCAATGCTATTTTCATGCCAAATCCAAATCAAAACACTATACCACCTGCTAGAAAGAAAGTCAACTCTATTCCAGCTGAAACCATGACATAACTGAATCTTCATTTAAAAATGTGATCAGCTCCCAATTATAAAACTCAGGGCTTTTTAACGGACTTCTCACTTTTCCAAGATTCTCTTCCTTAATGGTTCTCCAAACTGTAACTTTAAAATTGAAGACCGAGAATGTACTATCAATACCCATTTTAAGAGGAAACTACAGAAGTGTTTCTAGTGCCTGAGAGACTACACAGCAAAGAGGAAAAAAATTGTAAAGAACGTACTAAATATTGCACTTAGTTTTGTATCCATATTACATTACCAGTATCTAAAACATAATAGCAGGCATATTCTGAAGTGAGCTTAACAAATGAAAGATTGTCTTAGCAAAATGAAGGCTGCTGACTAACGAGCTACTTCACAGCAAAAGGGAAATGAGAGAAAAATTATAGATCTGCCCCACGGAGCTAGCCCCTGGTGCAGACAGAGAACACGATAAAATCAGTCATGACTACAGAGACTGTCTCATTTGAAAAGGTTCAGTCAAAAAGCAGCAGACTCTCATACAGAATAAATCTTTGTCATTGTAGCTTGCATTTTCATACTTTTACATCACAGATGTTTGAATCTAAGCATCAGTTTCATTAGTAACTTCTTACATATGCCAGCTTTCCTGATGGCAACCTTGTAAGGGGAGTAGTTTAAGTTTCAGTGGATAATTAATTTCTGGAGTGAGGAACAGCATAAGTGGGTGAAAATTGTCCAAAGGGGAATTCCAGGACTGTCAGAGATGATATCTTCAGATCTTATATAGCACCTTGAGGTGACAAACAGTAACAGCATACTGGGTTTCATCAAAAAAAGAGAGACCAGCAGGTCAAAAGAGGGTGATCATTTCCCTTCACACAACACTTACAAAGCTATATCTGGAGTATCAGATCCAGGCCCTGCTGTATAAGACAGGTGCTGACATTCTGGAGAAAGTCCAGTGAAGAGCTACCAAGGTGGTAAGGGGGCTGGAGTCCATGCCATAACAAGAGGCTGAAGGAACTGATTCAACTTTGAAATTAAACCTGCCTTGAGCAGGAGGTCAGACCAGATGACTTTTGGAGGTCTCTTCTAGGCTGAATTTTAGTGTGATCCTGTGATTTGCAGAATCAAGTTCAAACCTTAGAGCTTTGTGGACCCTGCAGAAAAAGTAAAGAGTGCCTTGGAGAGAATATATATGCAGGTGAACCTATTGCATAACCTGTCTATAGGGTGATTTTCCCTTTTTGTAGTCAAACATTACTAGCTTAGGGAGACCACAAGTACTGCATTTTGCATGGTTCATGCCTATGAGACACTCCTTGTACAAATCAGTTAGGCATGCCAAAGTAGACTCAATTCTCCTATGATTTCTACCATTGAAAATTGCTCATACATTTCTCATCTGACTTTCTTTGTGGCCCTTATTTTCTTTGTGTCACTCATTTTCTTATCCAGCTTAGCCATGCTGGCAACTTTGACAGTCTGAGTGCACACAGACCAAAGCTAACTAGTGAAGCTTATCAGAAGATACCTTTTTTTTTTTGTGCCTCTGATCACAGAACTTGAACTTTGATTCCTTTATCTTTTATCAAAACAAACTTTCAAACCCTTTGAAGTACAGCAGCCTCCAGAGTGCTGGTATCAGCTTTTCTCAAACATAAATGGCTACAGACATTTTCTCACTGCTTCTTTGTACATGGTGTGGGAAAGCGCTGCTTGAATGAGACAAATAGGAAAATGTTACAATACCCTTTTATAGCAAAACCATAAAATGAGAAGAGTCTGCTGACACTCTTGCACTTGTAAGGATGTCCTTGAATGATTTAAGAATAGTCTGACTGATATTATGGATAGAGTACAATTCAAAGCTGAATTGAAGTAGGAAACTTAATGTAAGCTGTATCAGAACTTTGAAAAGACTTTCTGGCTGAAATGTGTTGTTTCACTTGGAGTGTACTTAGTATTTAAAATTGCATATGTAGCATAACGTTTTCTTTTATTTAGTGTCTCATCTTTCAGAATGTGTTGTCAGGTAATATGTGTAATTCCAAGGTGAGGAAGCACTGCTCACTATTTTTCACGGCATTCAGCATCTTAAAGAATTAGCCAATGCACTGTTTCTGGAAGTAGTTCTCTCTTTTGATAAAGGGGAAAAAATTTTAATCATGCATGCAAAAGGTAAAGTTGCACCAATCACATCTGCTAATATTTAGTGCACAAAGAAATCAAAGCAAAAGCAGTTAAAGTAGGGTATATTGCTTGAAAATCCACATGAAACAGGCTGATAAAAGTACTGAGAGGAAAAAACACCCCACTGACTGGCAATCTATGACATGTCAAGGGAACAGCGGGAGCGGGGGAAATAGTGCGTGCTTTTTAGAGGAAATTTACTGTGCAGAGGTAGGCCTTCCAGCCGAGAAGGAGTGGAAGCATAAACGTCAGAGACACTTGATGCAGAGAGCATCACTTAGGGCTACTATCAAATCTAGAACGTAATGTTTAATAGAAAAGAAATGAAAATTAACAAATGAATAGAACATACACAATCTCAAAGGCCTTAGGACAATAAAATAATTGTTTAAAGAGTACTACCAGCAATATTTTCCTAGTTTGGCATGATAATTATCTCTTAATTTAGTATTCCTGTGGATTTAGCTATGGTGGAAATAACACTAGGAAAAAGGTAAAATGTGTTGTAAAGGAAGTCTGTAAATATTGTTCATAACAAATGAGTCATAACAGGATGAAATGCAAGGTATTCTGTGTAATCATTTAAAAGAGGCAAATGAGTTTTCATCAAGATTAAAACATATATTCTTTTACTCCCTTTCCTGTTAAAAAATACTTTATGTTTTTCATTTACTGCTCATTTTTTAAATTCTTGCTTTCTTTGTTGATGTGCAGCTTTTCACATACACCAAATTAATTGTAGGTCACAATTATTTATAATTCTTTATCTGATCTCACACTTGGTTTTTAACTGTGTTTTAAATTCAATGGGTCAACATGCATAAGCCATCAATATTTCTGTCTACACAGGTAAATGGAAGAAAAAAAACACTAAAGAAATATAGGAGTATAGAGAAGATTTTCAGAACAATTAACAAATAAAATGAAAAATGAAACTTTCCCTTGTTTTTGCATGAAGGCAATCATGCTTCTGTTTAACTTTATTAGACATTCATCAATCCATTTCCACCAGGGTGTCATAAAGATGTTTCAATGAATATGAGGGACTATGTGAATCCAATTTGTTGTTACAAAAATTTCAAATCACATCCTAGGATACAGGAAGACATTTTTTCTGTGCTTGAATAGCAGACCTGCAAGAATCCTAATCAGAGGGATCACTATAGCATTTTTCACTAGTGACAAGTCTGTACAGGATGTTCAGGGTTAACAAATATGTGCATTACAAAGTGCTGTCCCTTGATTCCTGTCTCAAAAAATCCTGTGAGTCCAACCCTTGTCTGATCTTATGAGATAGCATGGAATAATTCTGTGTCCTTTTGCTTCTCAAGAACAGTTTGTTTTCTGGCTTCTATTAGACCCTATGGTAGTAGAATTTAACTTCTGGATTATATTAGTAGAAATTTGAATGCTTCCAGTAAAATATTGAAAAACTATTTTATCAGTTCCAGGTCTTTGGAGTTGTTTGGTTTTGTTTGTTTGTTTGTTTCCTGTGAATGAATTTAAATATTGATAGCTTCTGTTTTAGTGAGAGCAATGTATAAATTATAGATAGTACATTTTGGAAACATACTATTAGATTTTTGTTTTAACAAATTATGAATATGAAGCATCTATGGGTTTACATTTTACGTCCTGAAATGAGTAGCTATTCTAATATGGACAGTAACATTGGGTGATCTACCTAGCTAGCCAACGAGTCGGAGAAAAACAATTCATATAGCAAAGTAAAATAATGAGACAACAGCAATCACAATTTTTTATGTTAGGAAGATAAACATATGCCCATTTATTGCCATTATTTCACAGAATCACACAGAAACACAGAATGGTTCGGGTTGGAAGGGACCTTAAAGATCATCTAGTTCCAGCCCCCCTCCCATGGGCAGGGACACCTCCCACTAGACCAGGCTGCTCAAAGCCTCATCCAGCCTGACCTTGAACACTTCCAGGGATGGGGCATTGACAACTTCCCTGGGCAACCTGTTCCAGTGCCTCACCATCCTTACAGTAAAGAATTTTTTCCTGACATCCAATCTAAATCTACCCTCTTTCAGTTTGAGGCCGTTACCCCGTGTCCTATCATTACACTCTCTGATAAAGAGTCCCTCCCCATCCTTCCTGTAGGCCCCCTTTAGTTACTGGAAGGCCGCTCTAAGGTCTCCTCGGAGCCTTCTCTACTCCAGGCTGAACAACCCCAACTCTCTCAGCCTGTCCTCATAGCATAGGTGCTCCAGCCCTCTGATCATCAAAAATTTCAAAGTGGAAAAAAAGCTGAGACAGGATATTTCTGATAAAAGGTTTCCAGTCCAAACTTTAGTATAGTCAAGTTCATCTTATGGGATATAGAAGGGAAAATATTATAACAGATTAGTAATACCATGTTCCCTATAGCCATATTAATTGAAGACATTGATGGAGTCATTCCCACAATGAATATCACCATTCCCACAACGAATTTGAAAATTTCTCCAATTAATTTGATCATTGGTCAGTGTCCAGATGGAGATCAGTGACTAGAGGTGTCCCTCAGGTGTCCATATTGGGGCCAATACTGTTTAATATCTTCGTTGATGACATAGACAGTGGCATCGCGTGCACCCTTGGCAAATTTGCAGACGACACCAAGCGGACTGGTCTGGTTGACATGCCTGAGGGACGGGACATCATTCAGAGCAACCTGGACAAGCTCGAGAAGTGAGCCCATGTTGGCTCATGAAGTTCAACAAGGGCAAGTGCAAGGTCCTGCACCCAGGTCGGACAATCCTTAGTATCAATGCAGACTGGGGGATGAGTGTATTGAGAGCAGCCCTGTGGAGATGGACTTGGGGGTATGGGTGGATGAAAAGTTGGACATGAGCAAGCAATATGTTCTTGCAGTCCAGAAAGCTGACAATATCCTGTACTGCATCAAAAGAAGTATTGCCAGAAGGCTGAAGGAGGTGATTCTGTCCCTCTACTCCGCTCTGGTGAGACCTCACCTGCAGTACTGTGTCCAGCTTTGGAGTGCTCAACACAGGAAGAGCATGGACCTGTTGGAATGGGGAGGGGGGCCACAAAGTTGATGAGATGGCTGGAGCACCCCTCCTATGAAGACAGGCTGAGAGAGTTGGGGTTGTTTAGCCTGGAGGAGAGAAGACTTCAGAGACACCTTATTACAGCCTTCCAGTACTTCAGGGGGGGCTACAGGAGAGATGGGGAGAGGGTCTTTATGAGGGTGTATAGTGATAGGATAAGGGGTAATGGTTTTAAACTGAAAGAGGGTAGATTTAGATTACGTATTAGGAAGAAATTCTTTACTGTGAGGGGAGTGAGACACTGGTGCAGATTGCCCAGAGAAGTTGTGGATGCCCCATCCCTGGAAGTGTTCAAGACCAGGCTGGATGGGGCTCTAAGCAAGCTGATGTAGTGGGAGGTGTCCCTGCCCATGGGAGGGGGGTTGGAACCAGGTGATCTTTAAGGTCCCTTCTAAACCAAACCATTCTATGATTCTATGACTCTGAGCGACCTGATCTAGTTGAAGATGTGCCTGCTCATTGCAGTGTGGTTGGACTAGATGACCTCTAAAGGTCCCTTTCAACCCAAATCATTCTATGATTTAAGTTTCCAAAGGACTAATCTGCTATAATTAGTTGTTAAGGCAGATAACAGCATCCAGGGACAAACAAATAATCCCAGAAGTATATAAATTTCCAGGTATTCAATCAATTCAAGGGAAACATTGAACCTTCTGCTTGCCCATTGTAGGCCAATTAAGTCATGTTTGTCACTTTTGCAGTATTTAATGGGTGATGTTAATCAGGCTCAAAACAAGAAGAAACAATTTCCTCACAGAGCAAAGTCTTTCCTGTACATTTTTAGGATATTTTTTCCTGTGGCACTATTTGCATCTACTTCTATTCATATTCTTTTCTGTATTACTTTTGTCCTCATCTGTAAGCTCACTGAAGAAGCAGAGCATTTTGCACATCTCCAGCTCTATTCAATAAATAATAAAAGTCAGAAAATGGACTTTTCTATACTCATTTGCTGAAGTCCATAAATATTAAGTTTTATTATAGGAACTTGTGGATTGTTAAGATTAGAGAGAGTAAAAAGAAAGAGTATCTGCAGTCTGTCACAGATAACTCACATGTAATCAGGACTGAATACTGAATGAAATAAGTGAAATCTGTACACTGCCTATTGTCATCATATGTAATATGCTCCTCAAATGTCTTACCGCTTTCAGAAAGGAGGATGAATGTGTTAAATGATTGATAATGCAATGCAGAAACTTAGAATGCTAGATGTCTAGTTCAGATATCTCAAAGTGGTATATAAATTAACCTGGAGACATCATACAAAGTCAGTGGTGTGTGTTTTTTGGTATTCTTTTGTGTTTGTTTGTATTTTTTCTTCCAGTTTATATATTGTTTTTTAGCTTAATTACAATTGGAAAATACAGGAAAAAATCCATTGTTAACTTTCAGCAAGTGCTGCCATTTACTAACAATAAATCAATGTGGATTGTATTCAGTAGTCTCGACCTACCCCCCTATACTTATATTCCAGAAAACTCCCAGGCAGAGCTGCTTTGAATCTCTGCTGGCTTTATGACCAGAGGTCAAGTCTGAGAGCTGAACCTTAAAGATTTCAAAGAAATCTGCTCTGAGGAACTTAACACTTTAATATTTAGGTGTCATTCATGAATTAACATTAAAATGTGGGTCAATAGTTCATATCACAGTCAAGCATGTGCACCACAGAGAGCAGAGTTCACTGCCACCAGTCATGCTGCGTTGCTCGCATCCTTCATTGTCCATTTTAAGTAGCAACACAACTCTTCCTGCTGTCTCAAGTATCACAGATTCTAATAAAAAATAGTGTTAGACCGTGTATATCTGTTAATAGTTTAGGTATATGATTACCTAATCTGTGAGAATCTTCTGAATAGATTTGAGAAGCTTCTGAATAGATTAATCCTACACAAGATTAACTGGTATGTCTGTTTTAAAAGAATAGTGACCTTTGTTGATCAGTGCTTACTGGTCATTGCAGGAATACGGCCTTGGGTGCTGGGTAAAATCAGATACAGGGACAGCAATGAATAAGAGAATAAGCATTCATTGGATGTAGAACATACTTATGTAGTAAATCGCAAGTGTGATGTGGAGTTGAAGACCAGTGAAGAAACAGCAAGATGGAGAGTGTGACAGAAAAAATATGATCCTGCAGTTTGCAGGAAAAAAAACCCACTTCACCCTAGCAAACCGAAGTATGAAATTTAAGGAACTGTTAGAACTTATCCTAGAATGGTGCTGTGTATCAAAATTCATTTTTAATTCTGTGCCTATCTGTAAATAATGTTGGCTTAATATTCATAAATATATTCAACAGCCTATTTTACCAAAATGTACCATGAATACTTTACAGGTGTAAATAAATAACTTCTGCTTTTTCAGTATGACTATGTAGGAACTTTCTGCTAGGACTAATGAGAAAACCCCACAGCAGGAAACAGTCATGCCAACAAAGGGAGAGTTTACAATTTATACTAACATTTAAAAGAAATTAAAATGAAATGCAGATACACTGATGAAGAGGTTTATTGAAGGCAACAGAGGAGAGCACTGCAAAGCCAAGAATAAGACTTGTATCTCCTGTACACAATTGTTTCATCCACTCTTTCACCCAAAGAACAGGGTTTAAAAATCCTCTGAATTTTAGACTGGACTTCCACTATTTCTAAAATCAAAATATCAGGACCAAGATTAAGTGAGAAGTACTCAACAGAAAGATCATGACAAGCACCAGAGATCTCTTGTATTTACTAGAGTTTTAAATAGTTGTTTTGGTTTTGTTTTTTTGTTTGTTTGGTTTTTTTGTTTGTTTGGGTTTTTTTTTTGTTTTCTAAAATAAATGTTCAAAACAAAAAGGAAACAAGCCTTTTAGTGCAGTTCCCATCTTATGGAATTACCATGCTGGCAAGTCTGTTTTGTGTTTAATGAAATGATTGCAAATTACAGCTAAAAATGAAAACTAATTACAATTTGATTAACATTAAATAAATGGCCTGAGGGAATTCACTTTTGTTTAGACTATGGTATTATTAAGAAAAAAATTATTTTCAAAAAATGCTTGATTTACTGAACATAGCAAATGGGAAAATATCTCATGTAATTAGATGATCAAGGACAGAGTAGTATTACATTGAACTGCAAAGAAAGTCTAGTCGGTTATGGAGTGATATCAGTCCAGTTACATAAACCCGCTGTTGCTAGGAGCTTTGATATCAGCCAGAAATATGCTAAGAAAATTAATTAGAGAAAAATCATTACCAAAGACATAATGTCACTGATCTTCATTACCCATCACCCAAAAAAAGACTCACTTAATATGATAAATTTTGCTATTAATATGGAAACATAGATTCATGTTTGCATAATAATGATATATGTTACCGGTTGCTGTCATCCTCCTTAAAAAATTACTGTTACAACCTGGAAATGTAGCAAATTATGGAAATCACAATTACCTAAATTAAGCTAATTTGCAAAGAAGAGAAAATATGCAGGTTTTCCACCCTAGTTTGTTTCTTGTCAATGTGAATGTTGCATAAATATTTACCCCGTTCATGTGTGCTTCTTGTTTGTTTCATTGGCTTACGTTGGCACACGTGGTTATTTTATAATAATTCTTTCTCCTAGGTCTCTGTTGCTGTCTTAGATTTAAGATTTAATAGCTATTTAATAACTGTTCAGTTTCAAATTAATAAAGGGAATACAATTTTTTTCCCTTTTCTTCAGAAAACTTGACCCCTACTCACAGTGCAGACAGAGCAGAAGGAAAGTCGCCACTAACAATTAGTGGGTCTGCAGCACACTCAACCTTGTTCAGTACGATAACCTAGATTGTGGGCAGTAACTGCAACAACATGGTCTTCACGAAAGCTCTTCACATCTGTGGTCTCTGTACTGGAACATGAGCAAAGGTGCTAAAAGCATGATTTCCCCAAGGGACCAAATTAAATCACAAGTGGCATCACGATTTTCCCAAGACATCAAGCAAGACATAGTAGAAACAGTATACAAGATTTACTGGAATATTTTTTTGAATGTACTTCATTCTACCTTTTGAACAAAATAATCATTGTTACCTCTCAAAACCTTTAATCTGTGCTACCATTGCACAACATCCTCAGTTTAAGGCTCTATCCAATCTATTCTCCGCTCTCTCCAAGAGCATAATATGTAATCCTAGAAAAAAAAAAAAAAAAAAAAATTTAGAAGTCATCTAGTGACTTCTCTGGGAGTCATTTAGTCCAAACCCCTACTCAAATCAGGCCTAACTGGAAAATTAGATTAGGTTGTTCAAGGTCTTGTCCAGCTGGGTTTTGAAAACCTCCAAGGATGGAAAGTCTGCAACAACTTTGGGCAATCTGTTCCAGGGCTTAACAACTCTGATTATAAAATTTTCCATATATTCAGTGGGAATTTCAAAACAGCTTGTGTCTTTTGCCTCTTATACTTCCCTGTGAACCTCTAAGATGAATTTGGCACCATCTTCTCCAAGCACCCCCATCTTTAGGCCATGGAAGCCTGCAATTAGATCTGTCAGGAAGCATCAGGTGGAGGCAGGATCCAAGGGTGACACCAGGGGAGGCAGAGGCAGTTGCATCACAGACAAGTGCCCAGTCTCACAGTACCTCAAGCAGAACAGGTCTGGTGATGGTAACCAGGTTCAGTAAGAATGCAAATAGCCAAACAAGTCCCTAGTGATAAATCAGGCTTGAAGTCAACCCAGGAAGTTGAGTTGGCAAGTCAGGGTTAGGACAGGTCTGAAAACAGTAGCCAGGATCAGACACCATTCAGCAACTGGCAGACGAGTCCATCGTGATTAAGCAAGTCTGAGGTCAAACCTGGAAGTCAAATCTGCGAGTTACTATCAGTGTCTGGATCAAGGATGTACGTGGCTATGCAAGGGCATATCTGTAAGGCTGCTGCAACATACCTCAGGCCAGGGCCGTACACAAAAGCTTCAGCTTAAAAAAACTCCCACATGGGGAGGGAAGGGGACCCTCTGATGAGGCTTCTTATCAGAGTCATTTGGGACAGCTAGTCCTCTGATATTCTTCCAGACTTTTCTTGAAGACCTCTAAGGCCAGCTGAGTCTTCTCAAATAGCCCTCATTATCAGGGAGCTGGCTTTGAGCATGGGCAACCAAAAGTTGCCTCTTCACTACTGTCAGCGAAAACTATTATAGGAGGAAATTAATTTTTCAGACTTCCTTCTCAGACTTTAAATGGCAAATGTGGATGGCACACCTCAGTATGATGGTGAGGAGAAGCAGTACAGAAGCACAACAGGGCACCAAAAACTGCACCTTGTGCACTATTTAATTGTGTACTGCTGTGATTTGTGTTGTGTTCTTTGTACATGCTACTGAACCATATTGAGAGGCTGACACAATCTTTCCTTGGAGTAAATCTACCTCCAGAAATAATGCCCATGGCAAAGATCCTGAAGCTAACGATGATTTGGGCCACACAGTGCAGTTCAGGTCCACAAAGCTGGACCCATGATTTCCTGGGCTCTTTTGTAGAAGTGTAAGACCAATAAAATACATTCCAAAAACCGGGTTTAATGGTGTAATGAAAAACATTTTGGCAAACATAACTTTTTACGGATTCAGGATGTCAGTTGGGAATTAATACTACATAGAGTGCACTAAATTTAAGCTTAGAATGATGACTCAAAATGCGCAAATTACTAACCTAAAAGGTGAGGACACTCAGTCCCAGGGAAGTTACTTTGGACAATGACTTGACCCAAAGTGAAGGCTTCTGATCACAGACCTGCTGCTCTGAGGAGAACCATTCAAAGGGGGGTCTCCAGCAGGGGCACTATTTTATAGCCTGATCGGATCTGAACTCTGGTCATCTATTGGTCATGGTCATATATACCTTGCATTGGTTGAGGGGTCTCCTAGGTAGGGTCATTGCCTGAGGTGGTCTCTAGGGCTTGGGTATCAGGTATGTGGCTGGGGGTTGTTTGTGCTTGTGACCAGCAGCTCACGAACTTCCCGCCAAATGAGCTACCATGTCCCTGTACCGTGAAACTATACCCACAGTGGGGAGGAAGGCTCCTGCCACAGGCTGCCCACTGACAAAATCTATACAGCATTTCACACCACCACATGAATTTACCAACTCAAAGTTCCACTCCCTTGGGTATTTCTATCTTTTTTCATTCCACAGTGAAAACATATTTTGAGAGAAACTTTTTTTCCTCCCATGAGTTTGTAATACAAATATAACAGAAATGGGAGCTGTTCTTACCCAAAACATAACTAATTTACTTTGAGTTATTCTTCTGGCTGTTGCTCTTATCCCAATGTAACTGTTGAGTTTAACACTACACTTGGTATACAAATGTTTATGAGAACACAATAAGGTGCATGTTCCCTGCACAAGGTGAAACTTGACATCATTGAGAAAATAGGTGTTGATTATCTGAATGTTATTTTTAATTTTCATCCTTTACCCTTCTCCACATGGTTCGAGGTTCCAGTGTCGCATCTGCCCATCTGGTACCTCTCAAGAGCTTATTTTCCTTCACAGCATAGTAAGATTTAATGCTGCTAAGCTAAATGTTAGACCAGTAGGAATATTCATCCTATTAGACAGAACTGGCATTTACCAAAGATTGATATGGTTCATGTAAACTACGTGTATTGTAAAACATCCTGAGAAGGTGAAGAATCTATGAACTGTATCAAGCTCATACACATTTTTGCCCTTGCTAGGCCAAATGCTAAGCGTCATTGTCTCCTGAAAAAAAATAGGCATCATCTTCCCCAGTTAAAGGACTCTAGGCAGGGAGTACACCTGAATGCTTTGACTGGCTTATCATGTTTGTTGTTTAAAAAAAAAAAAAAAGCCTCCTCTTGCAAGAATTTCCATTTTTAACAGTTTTCTTTAGAGAATCAGAAAAGTCATCTATTAATTTTACCCTAAAGTTAAAATTTATAGAAAAAACACTGTGTCTAGCCTTTTCAAAGCTGCTGCAATTTTGGAAATCATGCAAAAAGCAAGCTTCCTGGGGTTTCCACAGTAAAAAATCATGCTATTAAAAAAAAAAAAAAAATCTGTTTTGAGGGATGTAGCAGCATTCTCCAATTTCAATGTAGGAGAGAATGTCATTTAAATAAAAAGGAAGATCCTTATAACGTGTGATTGGTAATGGCCTCAGGATATGCCTTTATCCTGCTCTTAGACCTCTTCTCAGTGGCCCTTGTTATTTTAAATACAGACACACACACAAGTAAACAATCTGTGCTAAGATGTGTATTAAGAAATACTATTCATTATTTTTGGATATATTCTATACACGTATATACACAGTTGTTGAAATGGACTAACCCATCACAAGAATCACAAGATAGATCAGATACCAGAAAGTATTAGCAAAATTTTCTGTGGATGGAAAATGAGACAAAATTGTGGCATCATCTGCTTTTCTCCTATGGCAGCAGATCTTCCTAATGATATCTGATGATGAGCACAACAGAGACCAGATGTCTCTGTGCAAAACAGAATGTATACACGTGTATATGCATTCAAACTTACATAACAGAAAAAAGAGATCTGTGTTAAAATTACCAGGCAAATGGATTTTAAAGATAAAATTTTACAAATATTAGATATGCAGATTACAAAATTATATACTTGTGCATAGGCATTTGCATATGCATAAGTGCTTCTGCATCTGTTTATAGATAAATGCATTTTTGAAGATTTGTATCCATGCAATAAAATTATTAATTAATGATTAAGAAGTACTAGCAGTGACACTTACATCAAGGAAGTATTGTTTAACATTAAGAAGGCTCTTCACCACATCCAAAATACAAGATTATAGCTGTGGTACTGTGATATTTCAGTCATTAGAGTTTTGTTATGGTGTGAATCACCAGATTATGAGAGATTCACTTTAAACTAGTCATCATCTCTACAATCTTCCTGTACGTATTAGAAATAACTCTTGGCACTACCTGATTTGTGTTACTTTCCATATTATTCCTATAGTACACACAAACTACCAAATTACGGTGCATCAGCTGACAAGTGTTCAGGTTTCTCACCAACACCTTTTACCATATATCTGATCACGTTCCAATACATTTAATCTCAAAGTTTTCCCCTGAGACATAGAAGTGCCATTATGCCTAATCTACAGAAGGATATTAAGGCACACGCATATGCAATTATATGGTCCATGTGCAATTAACTGTATCTAATAACTGCTTACGCAAAAATTAGGATTCTAAGTAAACACTGACTTGGAAAGGGGATTTCTACATCTTCCTACTTATTGTGTTGTCTGGGAGCAAGGGAAGTTTTCATTCTTATCATGGCAAAAAGGGGTGTTTCCATTGATACATAATTGCTGCTTCAGGAAGAAAAATACAAACATCTCTGGGACATGATTTTTATCTCTTTCTTTCCATTCTTTACATAAGGAATTAAGACAGGCTTCTGAGCTCCACTGAGGGAGCCTTAAAATGGGAATCTCTTCAGAGTTCATTTCTGAACTCTGGATGTTACATTGAACTGAATTATTCTTTAAGTTTTCTTGTAGGTAGTAAGTCAGTAACGGATTGGCATGGAGGTCACTTATGAAAGCAGATGCTAACGCACACATACAAGCTCACAAGTCAAAATAGAAACTTTATTCCATCAGAAATAACTTGACATTTTATATTTAAACAAGTTCACCAGGGACTCCTGAAGAAACTTAAATGGAAACATAATGAAAACACATATATGATGTTTCTTTCTTTCACCTTATAAAAAATAAATTGCTGAGTAAATATATTAATGAAATAGGCGAGACTCCTCTTTTCCTAATATCTAAAAAACAAGCCAGTAGTATTTTACATTTTTAAAATGTGCACGTGTGCGAAAGTATTAAGGTGAAAATGTGTCCAACCACATGTGGGAATATAGTCTTAGTATTAGAAACAATTTAATATTTTCAGCTGAGAGAAGAGAATATTACTTCTATTTCGCTTTTAGATTTCAGTGAACTCTCAAACAAAATTTTTATTTGCTGCATGGCTTTGCTTTTCAACCATACAAATAGCACTACATTATACAGTGAATTTGTTCAATTAGTCATTAATCAATTAAAAAACATACATTAGCATGGACAATCATAAGAAAGTTCTGTGAAAAACATTTTTTAATGAAACCTCATAAGAAACAATATTCAAGTTTGCACTTTTATGGGCACTGTTTACAAAATTCAAATATACAAAAAAAATGGTTGATGCTCTTAATCTTCTTACTTGACTTTTTACTCAGACACTCTGAGGAAACATGGAGCTAAATTAACACACATAATAGGCTGAATGCTCAAATAATAACTAAAGGTTAAATCTCAATTCTCTAACACTTCTACTGTACTGGAAATGCTCACATAAGTAAAATGAATATTGATTCCTTCATTCAAAGCTCTTTCTTCTCTCAGCTATTGCATGGGAAATAAAAAAAAAGATCATGATATTTTATTTTAATATATAATTTTACATCACCGAATAGGCTGCAAAGAGAAAAGTCAGTATTTTAAACTAAGGTTCTTGAGTCTAATCTTTTCAGATATGTTGTGGTAAGAAGGCTAAACAGTAGGAAGCAGCAATGCAATTGACATAGTAACATTAGTAAGATTGTTTGGCAAATCCACTTGCAGCTGAGGTTTTTCTCCTTAAATGACAATTAATAAAAATAATGTTATCAATATCACTGATTAATGTTCTAAAGCACCACAGAAGTTTTTCTTAAAGGTGGATCCAAATAAGAGGAAAGGAAATTTTTAGCTTAACCCACAAAAACATTTGTTATGCAAGAGAGAGCTATGAGAACAAAAGAATAAAACACGGATCTAGCTGGGAGAACAGGAAGTAAACTGTGTTACAAAGCTGACATGATATGCTTCATGAGAGAGAAGGGATGGAAACGCTATCAGACAAGAAGACATTTAACCCTAAGATGACAGCAAGAACACTAAATGTAAACAAGATGCAAATAAAAGCATCAGAGGGAATGAAAAATGTATTTTCACTTCAGAACAAAAGTACTGAAGACTGCAAAGGGGAGTTGTTCCCATTTCTTTGTTAGTTTAATTCTTTGTAATTCTTTTTATCTCTTAAGCTAGTAAATACTGCTGTCAGATCAGTGAAGCCTTTTGCAGATAGGCAGGCAAAATTGCTCGTTCTTCTAAATTTACAGACAAATTTCAACTTATTGATTGTGATGCCACAGTCTAAATATCATTAATAAATCAATGCAGAGAGTGGTTTGGGGGGTGAGTGGCTTCTTTCTTTACTCTGGGTTGAATCCCTGCTAATACTTTAAAATAACCATTAACTTTCTCAGAGAGTTACTGTTCTGTTCACATGCCAAAGATTTTCCTGTTTCTTTCTGGGAAAGAAAGTAAGGTATTTGAATGTGCAGTGACATTGCTGTGTCATGTCCTCGAAGGCCATGAACTCTTTGTTTTCCGAAGCCTACCTGTTTCGCTCCACAGCAGGCTGGTGAAATGAGAGCATTTTACCCTGTCGGTGTTACAGAATCCATTAACTGGGTCTCATAAACTTCCAAACTAAATAGATAGCACCTAGGAAGGCATGTCAACCCAGTCTAATTTCTTTCTCCAGTCACAGATACTCCCAGGTCACCACATTAACTTCTGCTTTAACCCTTCAAGGGGAAAAAAAAAATAAAAATGCAGAAAGCAAAGAAGGAAAACAGACGTAAGAAAGGAATTTACCAACCACCTAGACAACTGCATTTGTGTATGGTTAATTGATTGTTTATTTCTACAAATGGCAAAGGAAAAAATTATAGTGTCAAAGGAAAGACTATGGCTTTCCTGAAGAATAATAAAAGTAATATTTTCATATAGGTTTTTGAAGAAAGAAACGTATCTAGGAGGTATAACAGAGGGAAGGAGTTACTGAAGCAAATCTTTACATGGTAAAAAGAGGTTCCCCTTAACAAATATAAAAAATCTGAAATATTTGCAGAAAAAAAAAAACTGCTTATGAAAGCCATTCAAACGTAAAGGAAAACTCCAAAAGGCTGGATCTTTTTAAGCTTACTCTTCTTAGAAAAACAGACAAAGAAACAAAACCAAAACAACAAAAAGGCCTCTCTGACATCTATGATGAATAGGCATCTAAGAACCAAGTGAAAATTGAAGATTATGTTTCACAGATGCAAATGGCTAAAATAAGGGTACTGAATTAAATGAACCACATAGAACCATAGGGTTGGAAGGGACCTCTGGAGATCATCTAGTCCAACCCCCCTGCCACAGCAGGGTCACCCAGACCAGGTTACACAGGAACACGTCCAGGCGGGTTTTGAATGTCTCCAGAGTTGGAGACTCCACCACCTCTCTGGGCAGCCTGTTCCAGTGCTCTGCCACCCTCAGGGTAAAGAAGTTCCTCCTCATGTTTAGGTGGAACTTCTTATGCTCAAGTTTGTGCCCATTACCTCTTGTCCTGTTGCCGGGCACCACTGAAAAGAGCCTGGCCCCATCCTCCTGACACCCACCCTTTAAGTACTTATAAGTGTTGATAAGGTCACTCCTCAGCCATCTTTTTTCCAGACTGAAGAGACCCAAATCCCTCAGCCTTTCCTCATAAGAGAGGTGTTCCAGTCCCCTAATCATCTTTGTAGCTCTCTGCTGCACCCTTTCCAGCAGTTCCCTGTCCCTCTTGAACCTAACATCTTAGCAAGATGAATAGAAGAGAAATAGACAGCTAAAGGTATTAAACTATTACACATTTCCAAAAGAAACTCCATGTTTAAAAGTAAAAGCAGCTAATTTATCCATGCTATGCTGGCATGAAAATTAATTCAGCAGATCAGTTCTGTATGTAAGTAATACAGAGCTCAATTATTGACATGAAACTGAGGATACCTTCTAGAAGTGCAACTGTATTCACTGATGAAAGTGTGATTTGGTCTGTTTAAGTATCAAATGAGAAAAATATCTGTATTCTTCCCCAGTCTTTAGAAGAAGCCTAAAAAGGTGAAATTAGAACAGAAACAAGCACAAGATGACTTTGATGCTGTACTTTTACCCTTAGCTTCAATACAGGGTAAGATTTAAATCCATAGAGTGAAGGGCTTATGTTATGTACTGACACTATTGTAATTAAGAACACAGTAATGACATTTCTAAATGCTTTTATTAACACAGAGCTTATTTTGTTCATGCACTGATTCTGTCTATTGCTTTTTCTGAATCTTCATAGCTGAGGTGCTGAGAGCACAAAGTGCTCTTGAAAATCCTTCTTAGTTAAAAAGCCTGTTTAATATAGTCCATCTTGCGTAGACTCTGAAGTATTGTAAGTAACTTAAAAATGTTTTATTCTTAAAAACACTTAAGTATTCAGGATAACAAATCACAGAATACAGTTCTCACTGAGAGATCTAACATGATTTCTTCCCCTTCTTGAGTCCAAAATTTGTCAGCATTTCAGTCCCTCCTACCTTTTCTTCTGTGAGTTACTGTGTTTTGATGCATAAATGGTTCCCTACCACTTCTTGTCATGTGCTTGCCTGGTGTGATTTTGTCCAGGTCCACCCATGCAGAGAATTTGTTTTCCCCTGATGATGAGAGACTGGCTAAAAGTCATCAAAGATGAAAGCATCAGACTACATCTGCATGTTGACTTTGACGATTCGTTGAAGAGCTACTAACTCCATTGTTGGGAAGAAAACTTTCTGCAGTGTTATTGCTCTCAGACATGCTGATATTGTGGATACAAAGCTACTTTCGTTCTGCTGTGCTGTTACCAGAAGTGAAATAAGTCCCTCCTCAGTCACAGAGCAAACACAGCCAGGGAACTGCTCTGGATGTTGAAATGAAAATGAACCTTAATTTTGCAGTTACCCTCTGAAGCCCAAATTTACCTGACTTTTACTCAAAATGTATTCTTTCCTTTGAGAAAGCTCCAAGTCATGGAAAGGTGGGTAAAGCCTTAAGTTCACCACAGACAGGTTGAGCAATACAGGGGTTGTGAGTGCTTAGACAAGTCCTCCTTGTAGTATCTTGGGGCAACATTACATAGTTGGGATTAGATTGACAACTTCTTGCCAGTCAGCTATGACCTGCAGGTAGCTGAACGACAGATATCTCCATCATTGTAAAGTGGATGTGAGATGCAGAAATCAGAGAAGATGCAGTAAAATAGTCTGCACTCCTAAACCCAAGGTAAATGTTATTGGCTAATAGGACTCTGCCTGTACATAAGGGATGGCTATCACAGACTGGGGAGGAAATATCTTCTCGCTTCATTGCTGGTTATTCATCTAAATAGTCTTAACTATTCCTAGTGCTCTTCAGCTCCTTGGCTACTCCTTGGAACCCAGGGGATGGTAGAACCCCAAGGGCATTTGTTTAATCTTTCCTCTGAAAGGGATTAGATGGTGACCTTGCCATGTTTATCTATGTCTTTGTCACATCATTGGTTGCTTTTGTAATCGACAGGCATAAAATAAGATTTCTGTTGTGTTGGGATTTTTTGTGTTTATTTGTTTTGTTGGTTTGTTTTTTGGTTGTTTTTTTTTTTTTCTTAATAAGTGTCTTGAAGGGTCTAGCTGTATTAAAACAAAGCTTTACAAATTACGTTCTATTTCATGTCAGCCTGGACTCCAACACTCTACATAACAGTCTGTCATCTCCTACACAAACATCCTTACTGTTAATTGAAGTAAGTGTCTAATGAAAACTTAGTGTATTTTATTTTTAAATGTGATGAAATTAGATACCTCTGTGTACATAGGTATTCAGCAACTAAATCTTGGCAGAAGTTAAACTACTGCAGCGTTGATCACAATTAGTGTTATTTTGCTAAAATCCTTTACTATTTCACTTCATAAAAATTTAGAATTCCATTTAAATGATAAATTGATAATTTATATAAAATATACAAATATTAAAAAAATGGTGTTTTGGTAAAAAAAAAACAACATACAGGAACACAGCATGAGCGTTTCAGTGGTTTATATCTCTATTTGGTATTTGGGGACACATATATGACTCCGGAAAAGAAACATGGAGCTTTATTGTATCTGTCTTTTCTATCATGATGTTATGCATATGCTTTTGTCTTCCAGGACAGAAAAGAGTGCCAGAAGATGAAATAGAATTGGTTCTTTAAGTCCAATAAATAAATTAAATAAATAAATAAATACTGTAGTGAGAAATATTAAAAGAAAATGTAAGGAGACTTAATTGCTACATTTGAAATTTTCATAGATATATTTGAACTGTCAACTGGATAATAAATTGAAATGACATGTGTCACTTTAAAACAACTAGTTGCACATCGCTAAAACTAGACAAAACAATACATAAAAAATGCCTTCTGTAGCATTCAGACAGCTGTGACTCCAAGGCTCTCTTTGCTGGTATTACAATATCAACTAAAAGCTTAAAAATAAAGGCTGAGATGCTATTGTGACAAGCAACATAGAGAAAAAAGGTTTGTTCATCACCACTTTACTGTATCAGTATGCACACATCAGAAAGAAAGAAAATTATATTTTATCCATATTTTCCTATGAAACTGAGGTATAGAAATATGTTTTCTGCTCTTCTGTGGGCAGATTCCTATGTATCTGTTCCACTCAAATTGCAACTAAAAGCAATGGTTTTATTAAATTTATTTAAGGGAAATTTTGGGAAAAAATTTAGACATTTAATTTATGAAATATCTGAGTAAATTATGCCGACATTGAAAGATGCTGAATAATGATATCAGAAATACTTTTGCACTGAACTGTGCCTACACAACTGTTACTATTCACTTTTCTATATGTTAAGTGATTTTAAATGATAATATCATAATTAGGCATATGTTTATAGGAAATTAGCACAGTTTTATCTGTCAAGCGCTGTACTTCCAAGAGATTTTTGTTTTTTAATCATCCTGTTTTATTCACTCAATAAAAATAAGACCTTTTGATTGAAAAGGATCAAGCTACATTTTAGGATGGTTTCTCATATCATATGAATTACCCTCTGAATCTTCCTCTTACTTTTGTGAATAATGACAATGACTTCAATTTTCTCATACGAGTAGCTACTATAAAGCTGCACTTTAATGATGTCCAGTATAGATTCATAGATTCATAGAGCTTCAGACAAGATCTGATCATTCATTGCAAGTGGAAATACAGATAGAGATAATGATCATGTTCTCAGAAAACCTACAGAAGCAGAAATTAAAGTAAAAGTAAGAAAAATTCCAAGTTTTAATTTTTTTGTAAGACTTACAGAGGAAGAAATGAAAATATGTGACAGCAAGAATTATTGCTTCTTTTGGGCATAGCCAGCAGGATTTTGGTAGCAAGGATCTGCAAGTATGACCTGGGTGAGAGGAGGTCAGGGGCTGCCCTGTGCTGACCATGAACGGTTCCAGTTGACTCTGCAATGGATAACACTGACCTGTCATGGACCAAAACTAGAACGAGTCAGAAGAGCCCCTGGAGCCTCTGAAAAAAACATATTTAAGAAATGGTGGTAGCCACTGAAGGCACAAAGGGAGACACGTGAGGAGATACAGGAGTAGGTGACGTGAGGACACACACGAAGAGACCCAAAGGTGGTCACGGGAGGAGAGGCGTGAGGATGTATGTGAGGACACACTAAAGAGATACAGGAGGAGGTGTGCATCTGAGGGGACTTCAGCCCATGGGTGACCCATGCCAGAGCAGGTACACCCTGAAAGGGACTGCAGCCTCTGCATCACCCACACCAGAGCAGAAACAAGTGAGAAGAGAAGAACAGGGGGAAGAAAAAGAGTAAGGAACAAGGAACGTCAGGAAGGAATTGCTGTGCATTGATCCCCTCCTCCTGTGCTGTCCATTGCCTCTGAAGGGGCTGAGTGTAATGTGTGGCAAAAGTAAGGAGAGTGGAGACCAGGAAAGGGGAGGAAATATCTGGAGTGAAAGGGAGACAGGCAAAGGAGGAGGAAAAGGGTTTTACCTAAGTCTTTGTTTAACTTATTTTCTTCACTGTATCTCTATACCCGAATTAGTATTTACAGGTTCATGTAACCAGCAACAAATTAAGTTAAATTCCTTGAGTGAAGACCATCATGCCCATGACAGGGCCCTACGCTTGTGATTTTTTTTCAGTGATGAAGTTAAGGAAAACCTAGTGAGAACTACAGTTTAGTAGATACTGAATACTATTTTTATATTATTATTTATACTGTAATTCCAGTGAGCAACCTCAGTCACGAAGCAATTTTCTGCTGGCCAATTGGCACAGAACACTGAATAAAAAGTTGCACACAATTTTATATTCTCCATGTGGTTAGCTGACTGATTTATTATGTTAATGAACTAATCAGGGAACTCCACAATATTAATTAATAATCATCAGAGGGAAAATAAGTAGACATTCTCAAAACAAGTGCACCATGGTTAAAATAATTTTGGCAGGCTTAACTTTAAAATACAGAAATAGTGAAACTATCTGGCAGCTGACTGAAAAAAAAAAGTCACTAAATTGTTTTCTAAAGAAAATGGCTGATCACAGGAACATAAACTAGAGAAGTGTAGTATAAAGTGTTATTTTTTAACTGCAATTTTTAACTGCAATTTGAGCATGGTGGCTCACAAGGTACAGCATTACTTCATGTAAACGCAGATTAAATCTAGACAGTTCTGCTTTCCTGAAGTCTTGCAAAAAACATTGAATATTTTAGTAAGAAAGAAGGTAAATGTCAAAAGAGGTGTTGTCTGGAGTAGAATTTCAGTGATACTCAAGAAATGGTGGAGACCCAGCTACGGAACATAGCAGCAGCACAATTTACCCTATTAAATAAAGTGACAAGCAGATAAAATAATAGGTAGCTAGAGTAACATTACAACATTTTTTTTCTATCCTAAAGTACATTATGGATGCTGTTCCTGACCATGGTAACTCTTGTATTGGTGCAGTTTTTTCTCTGGAAAGACAGAAAACTTCATGTACACATCAGCATCCAAAACTCATTCTGTTCTCACTATGCAAATCCCTCCAGTTTAGAGCTGGGAGAAAATTGCAATATCTATGTTCTCATTTTAAAGGTAGGCAAGTGGAAGGGAATTAAACAACTAAAACTGTCAATCTGGTACTTTTCTCAGATAATACTTATGAAACATCAAATAAAATTTCATGAAAAGTACTCTTTTGCTATATTTTTAACCTAATTTATATCTTAAATTTCCATTAATATGTTTGATATTAAAACGGATGATCATGTCCCTCTTTGAAGACTGTATATGGTTAATGCTAGTGTAAGTTATGTAAGTAATTATCCCTTATCACAATAATTTCTTAAAGCTTCAAATACAATATTCACCGCAAAAGAAAAACACAGTTCTCTATATGATTGAAGAAGAAATTAGACTGTTTTCATTTGTTGTAAGGACTCCAAAAAAAAGATTTTTTTTTCTATTTTGAACACATTAAAAAACATCAGATCTGTCGTGTTTTTTGTGTTTCTAATCTGTATTTTGCAGCACGTCAGATTATCTTGGTAAATAGCAGGGTAAGAACCTCTTCAGTATCACTCCTGCTGTCAGATTGAGTGGCTTGGCTGGAGGATTGATGCTTTTAGCCAATGTAGTTGATAAGAATGCAAAAGTATTAGTATTGTCTTTTTTACAGAAGCAATAAAAATTGTCTACATTTATCTTCCAAATTTAAAGTGGTCTGCACTAGACTGATACAAAAAGATCAGTGTATATCAGTATGTAGAATTATTAACAAAACATCCGTATTAAAGACGTATTTTAAAATGTCAAATTCTTTCAGTCTTATTCACTGGGCACAACACTTCATTCCTTAAGTAGACCCACTATGCCATGAACAGCTGCTGGGTTTTCAACACTGCTGAAAAATCAAGTCACTTGCAAGCTCTTGGTTTAAGAATTTCTAATTGTAAATGTAGTTCAAATCTCATCAACTGGAAGTGAACATCCTTAAGCTGAGACTCTATAAATGCATTTATGTTCTAAAAACCACAGAAAAGTGAAATTTTATGGGAATAGACACGGTTATCTTGCCTTTCTGAGGGTGGTACTTCTCAAAACACATAATTACTTAATGGTCTGTCTGACCATGGTTTTGGGAATTGCAGTGCAACTTCTAGAATCTGACTTTAGGACCCTGTTTTTACAAGTTGTGGCCGTTATCTTTTCCCCTTTTCCTTTAAAGAGTTACGATGAACACTCAGTTCTGTGAAAACACCCCTAATTTTTTTACAGTGAAAAGGAATTCAGAATTTGTCAGAAGTATCACAGTTCAAAACATGAGACCTCATTGGATTGAAGGTGAAACAACAAAGGAAAAAAAAAAAAATCATAACAACCTTACAGAAAGCAAATTGGATTGCTCAGTTCACATTTTTCTACAGCAAGTAGGAGTAAAGGAGGCATGACAAGGTAAAACAGTTCAAATGGAGGTAAGAAAAAGCTGATATGACCTTTCCTCAGTTTTCCAAAAGTCTAACATTGATTTTAAAAAAGAAAAGTTGAATATTGATTTAAAGATGGTGTAGAATCATTTTAACAGAACAGGTGTTCCTTTAAGTCATGTTACCTGCAGAGTGTTTTTTGTGTTTTTCACTGAAACAAGCACAATAAGATGACTTCCATTTGGAAACAATGGAACAAGGATCCTGAAAAATACTGAAATCAATCATTAGAATAGCCAGAGTTTATCAAGACATTGTACAATCTATTACTGTGTTGTGTACTTTTTCTTGAATGGTCCTTTTCAGGAATTTGATTGTACTTTAATTCAAAATCTTTAAAAACACTAATAGAGAAATTCCTTCAAGAATTTAACACAAAAGTCACTTTAAATTTATGATTGGTCACACTTGTTTTCTGGAGATAAAGTTACTCAGCATTTTATTTAAGGAAGTACAGAGGAAATTCAGAAGGCTTGTAGTGCTCATAAAGCTCCAAAATACATAGGAATATGAACTTATTTTTCTTCCACACTGCAACACAGTAATGGTAAAGCTTTCTACAAGGGCCTGTAGCATCAAGAAAGACCGGTTCAACTTGTTCACAAGGTCTTCTCTGTAAGAAATCCGACTATGGTAAAGCTTACATACAGACCTATATTCTACTTCATGCCTCCATGAAAAAAAAAGTAAAACTTTTCCAGCTGTCTTTGCAGGTTACTTTTCACTGGCTTGCTATTGACAATACTGGGGAATGTGATAATTTTCGTTTTCAGTTTAGAGGAAAAAGGCAGGGGAAAAAAGGAAACCAACATATTTTCATATTATTGAAACATTTCCTCTCAGGCTCTTGGTTCATCTCTTACAGTTCTCTCTCAATCAACTTGGGCACAGACAGAAGTTAGCTGAGGCTGGAGACTATTCTGCACAGTGAATTTAGATGTGTCTATCCTGTTACAGGCTGTCAGAGATCTGAAACTAGGATGTGGGCCACACCATGCCAGTTGTCCACAGTGTTATCAGATGTTCCGTGGCACATTTAATTTACAGATTTACAGATGCAGACTCAAGTTCCTTATAGTGGCCTTCCAGTACCTGAAGGGGGCCTACAAGAAAGCTGGGGAGGTGCTGTTTGCAAAGGCATGTAGCGATAGGACAAGGGGCAATGGTTTTAAACTAGAGCAGGGTAGGTTTAGGTTAGACATTAGGAAGAAATTCTTTACAATGAGGGTGGTGAGACACTGGAACAGGTTGCCCGGAGAGGTGGTGGAGGCCCCATCCCTGGAGACATTCAACGCCAGGCTTGATGAGGCTCTGAGCAATCTGATCTAGTTGAAGATGTCCCTGCTTACTGCAGGGGGGTTGGACTAGACGACCTTTAAAGGTCCCTTCCAACCCAACACATTCTATGATTCTATTTCAACAATGCTAGCACTTAATTCTCCTCTATTTGTCAATTGCTGTCAAGAGGAATCCATACTACAGTTCCCAATCAGAGGTACAACCACCCCCACCTGCAGCTCCTGCTGTCACCAATTTGGTTTGATTCTGCTGTGGAGTCAGCTTGGTACTCCTGCTGCTAATCTGGTAGGGCTTACCTGCCAGGTCTGCATGCTGAAATACAGCTCAGCAATGCTAAATTTATAATTAATGTAAATGAGGCTACAAAGAAACTTGCTATATCCTTTGTTTTCTTCTTTTTTCTGCCCTCATTGAGGGAGCTGAGTTATATCCATGTAACTGTGCTAGTCCTGCGTTTAGCATTTTCATTTTTCACACAGTTGCTTAATCTCTCTTTAGCCAGCAAAATCTTCTGATCCTTCCTTTCTGTTTAGAGCCTGACCTTTGTCTGTTCTCCCTGCAAATGACTAGAGTTTTGCCATTGACTAAAACAGGAGCTGGTTTGTGCCCAAAGAAATGGATTAATTATTGCAAAAGATATTTTTTTAACAGTTTAGTTTATGAGAGTCTGTCAATCAACTTCATGTTTTTGTATTGTCTAAATTAACTTTTAATTAATGATAAAAATCTGATGTTTATCTGCCTAATTTGATTTCATGCCATAACACTTTTGTTTACATATAGATAAAATCTTTCTCAAAAAATGCAAACTGGTTAGGTCAGTCAAATTTCAGCTTTTTCTATTTTTCCTGCTAATGGAAATGGTTCCTTATTCATACTAATGGATGATGACATCTCAGTGTGTACGTAAATCTCACAGTACCTTGACCTCTTGCAAAATTGAGAAGTCTGAACAAAATTTGACTAAACGTTTGTGGGAACTGACCTTCTGTGATGCTACACGCTATATTTAATAATGAAGGCTCTAATTATTCCTGAGATACAGCCATCAGAAAATTGCCACTTTGCATTGTGTACAAGAATAAGCCTTTCTGCACTGCAACTCCCATCTCAGTGTGCTAAGCACTCCAGCTGTGTTATAATGCCATATTTTTACCTGAACCTATATTTGGTTTCAACTAGGGTTAAGAATTGCCATTAACTGTGTCCTCATAAATGATTCCTACTTATTATTGCAGAAATATAGCATGACACAGTAAAAGAAAAAGTCATACAGCATGAATATACAGATGGAATAGTTAAAATACAGAGAGTACACGTTCAGGATTCTAAATACCTCAAATTCTTTACTGCCTTGCTCTGATTTCAGCGTGACTACTCTGAATATAAGACAGAGCAGAATTTAGCTGTTAAGATGAGTTTAGCCACCAGTCACCCAGCGACATTAGTCAAAAAGCCTAATTAGAGTTTCACAGGGAAGGTGATGGGGGAGTTACATGGCAGAAGAGCAGCACTGTTTGAATTTCACATTCAAGCTTGTTTTCTGCAGTCCATAACTCTAATACACTAGCTTGAAACATAGTTCTGAAATCTTCATTATACACTATGTTTCAATATTCTGTAGTGTTTTACTGTAGTTCTTATGCTAAAATAGCTTAATAATTACGTGTAATTAAGTGGAAGCATCTGCCAGAGTTTGTAATTTTAGGAATTTTTAAGGTTTATGATTGCATTTTTGCTTTTCTTGGCTACCTTGAATATATTACAGTACCGAAGTCTGTTAAATCAATGTATGAATAACACACATACATGCACATGGGTCTTACCTGAGCCTATTGATAACATTTGCAAAAGAAACCACAGTTAAAGCAAAACTTTTGCTCTGTACTAAAGAAAAAAACAAGAAGTACAATCTTCATTAGTAAAACTGATTTCCATATTAAACTTCCATGTCTCTTTCCTTTTAGTTATTACTTGACTTATTCCATCTTTCTCCTTTCTTATCTCTCCTTGTTTTACAATTTTTAGTGTCCTTTTCAGGAATTTCACATCCAACTATCTTATTTACTAGGCTAATTATATACTACCAGAATGGCACCTGGTGGCAAGGCAACACTGTTGTGGACTTTCTGGGAAAGGAGAGGTGTAGTCACAACTAAATCATCAACCCTCAATGATGAATGGAAAGCCTCCAAGAAGAACCTACACAGCTATAACATAGTCTTGTCTTATATAGCTTTATATACTATCTGCTTACACTGTTACTTTCGTAAAGACAGACGTCTCTGACTCTGGATGCATTTTTTTTTTTTTCTTCAAAACTACTATGGATCTCATAGCAATCCATCATGTTAGAACTTAGGTGACGCTGGCCAAGCACAGCAGGCCTTGTGGGTTAGCACTAGATTTACACATAGGTACCATCTCCATAATCTACCACTGGAACCTACTCAATTGTTTTGCCATGAAATGAAAAAGTCACTGAGTTATTTTTGTGAATTCTACTAAAATCAAGTACTGAAATATACAGGCTGAGCTTACAATTGCCCCTAAAGGAAAGGCATCCAGCGCCAAGTTCATACACCTGGGAAATTATGAGGGGATCCCAGGGCAGAGCAAAGAAATTTGGCCATGGAAACCTGGAGCACAAGGATCCTCTTTCCTCTTTGGGACATTTACGTGGACTGCCTCGTACAACTGGGGAGCAGAAAGGAGGCATGACAACCCACAGCTCCTGGGCCTGCTCTAGTATATCTTGCTTCTTCCAATCTCTTTTTTCTCCACTTGTATTTCAGGTATTGGTGAAAGTCAGACTGAGTTAAATACCTGGGATGGCACAGTGGTATGTGTCATTCAGGGAAGGGGAGGCAAAATAACAAATAAGAAAGCAATACCCAAGGCTTATGACACAGGTGTCATCTTTGGTGGTCCCTCAAGAACGTAGCAGTGTGAAAACTACTAAGAAAGCTTTTAGGCACATGAGAGTTACAATGGGTGTCATAGAAGCCATACTCTAGCACAAGACACTTTAATGGGAATGGTTTGCAAAGGCAGAAGTGAAGGGATATACAGTGGGATTTTGTCACCTGGAACATAACTGATGATGACTAAAGCAGAAAACAGCCTAGAGAGCTTTTGCCTTTAAGACTTTATAGCGTAAAAAACCACCCTAAAATCTAAATAAAATTGTAACATTCTTTTTCATGGTAAGTATTAATACATTCATTTCTCATATGAAGCCAATTTTACAATTATATTTAGATTTTAGGGGTACTCGAAGTACTTTACAGTACTTTTAGAGTGGGTGATTTTATTTGTTTATGGCCAACGAGATAGAACTCCATCAAAATAATATCAGAAGAAAAAAAAAAAGAGAGAAATAAAGAGGAAGTCAGGCAAAAACACCAGGAGGCCTGCATGGATGAACAAGGAGCTCCTGGAGAAAATCAAACACAAAAAGGAAGCCTAGAGAGGGTGGAAGCAAGGACAGGTAGCCTAGAAGGAATACAAAGAAATTGTGCCAGCAGCTAGGGATCAGGTTAAGAAAGCTAAATCCCAATAAAGTTAATCCTGGCCAGGGACATCAAGGACAACAGGAAAAGTTTCTATAGGTATGTCAGTGATAAAAGGAAGACTAGGGAAAATGTGGGCCCTCTCCAGAAGCAAACAGGAGACCTGGTTACCCAAGATATGGAGAAAGCTGAGGTACTCAATGACATTTTTGCCTCACAGAAAGCCAACCATATCCTGCATTGCATCAAAAGAAGCGTGGCCAGTAGATTGAGGGAGGTGATTCTGCCCCTCTCCTCTGCTCTCATGAGACCCCACCTGGAATATTGCATCCAGCTCCGGATCCCCCAGCATAACAAGGACATGGACCTGTTGGAGCAGGTCCAGAGGAGGGCTAGGAAGATGATCAGAGGGCTGGAGAACCTCTCCTGTGAAGAGGGGCTGAGAGAGTTGGGGTTGTTCAGCCTGGAGAAGAGAAGGCTCCGGGGAGACCCTATAGTGGCCTTCCAGTACTTCAAGGGGGCCTGCAGGAAAGATGGGGAGGGACTCTGTGTCAGGGAGTGCAGTGATAGGACAAGGGGTAATGATTTTAAACTGAAAGAGAGGAGATTTAGATTATATATTAAGAAGAAATTCTTTACTGTGAGGCTGGTGAGACACTGGACCAGGTTGCCCAGAGAAGCTGTGGATGCCCCATCCCTGGAAGTGTTCAAGGCCAGGCTATAGGGGGCTCAGAGCAACCTGGTCAATTGACTGACCCTATGGCAGAGGTGTTGGAAGGCTGGAACTGGATGACCTTTAAGGTCCCTTCCCCCCATTCTATGATTCTATGAAAAACAAAGTCTCTTTTTCTTTTTCTGTAACCAATCCCTTATTAAGAAGTAAGTTAATTGCTTCTGCAAAGCAAATAATTTCACCCACTCTAAGAGTATTTAAGCATTTTAGCATTTATTCAAGTTACAAAGGATGCAATGTTCACCTTCCGACTACTTCCCTATAAATTAATGTTAGTAGTAGTGCCCAGTCAAAAATAAGAATGCAATTTCAAAATATGGTTTGATTCCATTAGGTACAAACCTCCCTACCTCTACATTCCTCAAAATCCTCAAAATCATCTCCAGAAAGCAGATGAGCTCTGAATGAGGCAAACCACAGGGCATCCTGCTGGATAGTGGACATAGCATTTTCACAGTTCCTAGTTCCCGGGCAATCTTCATGATTTCCTTAGACACAGATAAGCTTGTGATCCTGGATCTTTTATTTACTGATGATATATTCAGTAAATACAGTACTTTAATATGACCTTTTTGGAAATCTAGGTAACTTGTACATGTTTTTTCATCTACCAAATAAACACCAGATAGAAGTATGAACTGCAGATAACATCTAATTTTTTTTTCACAAAGCAAACAAAACCCAATAATAACTAAAATATTTACTTTCAGGAAGTGGATACACATTTTATAGGTACATGTCTTTAAAGTAATTGTTTATGATATGTGTTCCTGCTGTTGGACTTTTTTTCCTATCCACTCCATCTCTCCCAGAAGCAAGGAAAATAATAATAAGAAATTATTTCATAATTTGTTTGTTCTGGCTACACATATAGAGTAAAATTTAACAGTTCCATGATGTCTAATCCATGCTAGTTTCTTGTTTCATCAAATTTGATTTTATGCAGAAATATACGAAGGTGTTATAGGAAATTACATGTACAAACTATAATAGTATAAACTATAATAAAAGTACATTTCTTGTCAGTCAGAAAGGCATATATATACTAATAAATTATTGTATTCATCAATCTTTCAACTTATCAGTCTGACACTTAAAACTGTAAATTGCAAGGAAACTCAAAATGGAAGAGCCTTTGTTGTCAGTGTGAAAGAAAGTAGCTATCTGAAATGCAGGACTGATGTAAACCTTAAAATAAAATATTGCAGGACATACTTCAAACAGAGTTTGAAGTCTGCTGGTAAATGGGAAAGTGTTCTAATATTTTAAATAAAACTTTTCATTGCTGTGCTTCAAGTATCATGCAGAAAATCTCTATGAATCTGAAAACATCACTCAAGATATTTAAGAATTTCTTTCTCTTCTGATAGTTAATGACTTCTGTTTAGTCTTAAATTCACAGATGTTAATAGTTCACTGAAAACCACAGCAATACTAGTCATAGAAGAAAATGTATAAACAATATAAAGCAGTGGCAATATATTCCTCAAGATATTTGCATATCTTTATCTCCCATATGAATCCATCTGCATAGGTAATGAGCTACAGTATAGCTTCATTTCTGGGGGAAGCTTGCAGGAGACCTGCAAAAGAAAATATTAGTTTTAAAGATTTTTCCAAAGTCTTGATGAGTTCTATATATAAGATCACAATATTCCCTTTTTTATAGACCTCATTTACACACATAGTGTATTGGTTTCGTTAGAACTGCTTCAGTTACACTGTCATCGAATGTCTATGTGAAGAGACATTGAAGTTTTAAAGCCACTTACTTTTGTACTTAGATTTACAAAGGACTGGAGATCTGATGTTGAGGTGCTGTGCAACTATTCTAATTTATATTGTGGACTATCTTTTTGCAAACCTTTGACAGTACAAGGAATCCAAACTGTGAATGAAAGCTCAATTATGAAAAATGTACTGACAAAGTAAAATGACTGCTTCTTACCAAAGAAACAAATGGTAAATGGATACAGAGTGTGTTAGAGTTGAAGTAATACTAACAGGTTTTGTAAGCTTTTTTGTATATGTGAAAACGGCTATGAAGTTTTAAATTCTAGCCTAAATTAAATTAACAAGCAGTGCTAAAGTAAGAAGAATAAAAGGAAATGGTCATAAATGGGGGGCTCAAAAAGCAGTAACATTTTCACCAACAGCATGATCATAGAATGGGATCAGATAAGTTTTAGAAGAATATAAGTTAGACTCACAGTCAGTTTCCTTGAAGACAAGTGACACTCTACTTACATCATTTTTTCCTATTTATAATAATGTCGTTTACATTAACGATTAGAAGAAGCCCTAGAGCAAGATGTTTCTGACAATGACCTTTCTTTTACGCTAACATTCTCACCTGCAGGTTCAAGAAAGTCCTCTTTTTCTTGTAACATTGTCTGAAGCTTGGACAAAGTTTACCCCTAAAAGACTTGCTACTTATCTTGTTTCTCAACAACTTTAAACCTCTGCATTACAATATTTGAAATATTCTTCTGTATTTCTTGCAGAAAGAAGCCTATCTGAAAGTACTGCTCAAATGAGACCTGGACTAATCTGCCAGTATCTAACTGACTAGAATACTCCTGTATGTGTTGGGAAAACAGAGAAGCACGGGTGAGTTTTTCTGTGTAACTGTTGCCGAATTTACAATCTTCTCAGTCAATTGGGACAGAGACTAAAGGATGACAGTCACCCAGGTAACAATTGCAAATTGGCTTTATATAATGTGAAAGTAAGAGAGACTGACCTGAAGTTACATAACTTATAAGTCCGTTGGCAGATTATGCTCACAATCTAATTCAAAAAAGCAATAAACTATTAAGACAGTAGCCCTCTGTGGGGTAACATATCCATCCGACATCTGACACCATACTGAAGTCTGAGCCCAAGATGGAACCACTACACATAAGGGCCAGACCACCATCCAGGACTGGGAGACATCACAGAATTGAAGCAAGGATCCTTTTCTGCTTGGTCCATGGCACTGGCCACAAGTGGACAGGAGAGGCTTGGCACTTGATTGACATGAATGTGAAGTGTGTGAGTAGAGTCTCATGAGGAGACTCATGAAGATTAACAGAAGCAAACACCAAGTCCTGCACCTTGGGAGGAATAACCTGGTGCACCAGTACACGCTGTGGCTAAACAGCTGGAAAGCAGATTTTCAGAAAAGACACTGGTAGTCTTGATGGGCAACAAGTTGAACATGAGTCAGCAATATGACATTGTGATAAAGAAGCCCAACAGCATCCTGGGGTCTCTCAGCAACAGTGTAGACAGCAGGCGCCGGGGACTGATTCTTCCTCTCACCACTGGTGAGACCACATCAGAGTGCTGTGTTCAGTTCTGGACTCCCCAGTAGAAGGCATATGGACATACTGGAACAAGGCCAGCAAAAGGTCATGAAGATGATTATGGGACTGGAACATCTTTCATAGTGACTGAAGAGTTGGGACTGCTTAGTCCAAAGAGGAGAAGGCTCAGACAGAATCTCATGAATGTATGCAAATATCTGATGAGGGGAAGATAAAAATGGAAGCCAGGCTATTCTCAGTGGTGCTCAATGAGAGACCAAGGGGCAATGGAGACAAATAAAAACCAGAAAATTCCATTTAGACATAAGAAAACTTTTTTTTTTATTGTAAGTATGTTTGAGTCCTGGAACATGTTTGTTCAGGCAAGCTGTGGAGTGTCCATCCTTAGAGATATTCAAAACCTGACTCAGCACAACCCTGAGCAATTTATCATAGTTGAGCCTGCTCTGAGCAGTGGGATTGGACTAGGGGATGTCCAGAGATGTCTTCCAAACTCAAAGATTCTGTGATTCTATGAACAGAAATAAAAATAGATTTTTATCTCAACTAGAAATTGCTATCCGCTTACCTTGCCCATTCTGCTTATTAAATAATATTTAGGTTATACATCACAGTGTGGTGTGGCCTGGCTCTTGCAGCTGCCCTACACAAAATCCTTCATGACAGTATTCCATAATTAATATTTCCAGAAACAGTCTCTTAGAAGAAGTGTTCTTTTTTTATATATTAATTTGTTTTTCTGAAACTGTTTCCTTAAGAATTCTCTTAGTTTTGAAGTTATGTCTGGAGGAATGTGAAATTTAATAATTATTCTTGCAAAACTGTATTGCGATTGTATTGCTTATGAGATTCAATTGTTCATATATAAAATAAGTTTCCGATTCCTATCCAATTTATATATCTGTCTAGTACAGGCCTTTACAAACTTGCTTTGTTTGCAGACATAGTAGCAGACTGCCTCCAAGCCACAAACATATGAAGGCAGAGTTTAGTTGTACAGGCAGCTTTTGTGCATTCTGCTTTGTGAACAAAATCTACAGGAAGAATTCCTCTGTAACATCTGCTATCATCTGCACTAGTTTTGCAAGAACTATTGCCAATAGTGTAAAAATGCTAACCTATTAATCACAAGGTTTCCATAAGGATTGAGTCAACTTATACAAATTCAGGGCTTTGTTTTACAATAGCTGATAAAATGTTTTGCTTCAGCATAGGAATTGAAACAAAAGCTACAAAAAATACTCTTGTTGGTAAACCTTTTTGATCTGTTCCCTACCAAATGGCCTTTGGCTCTAAATCTTGTATACAAGTCCTCAAGTGAGAGGATAAGACCACTCGCTGGATAAGGAACTGGCTAGATGGCCGCACTCGAAGGGTTGAAGTCAATGTCTCAATGTCCACATGGAAACCAGTGACGAGTGGTGTTCCTCAGGGGTCAGTACTGGGACCAGTGCTATTTAACATCTTTGTTGGTGACATGGACAGTGGGATTGAGTGCACCCTCAGCAAGTTGGCTGATGACACCAAGCTGTGTGGCATGGTCTGCACACAGGAGGGAAGGGATGCCATCCAGAAGGACCTGGAAAGGCTTGAGAGGTGGGCCTGTGCGAACCTCATGAAATTCAACTAGGCCAAGTGCAAGGTCCTGCACCTGGTTCATGGCAATTCCAGGCACAAATGCAGGTTGGGCGGAGAATGGCTTGATAGCAGCCCTGAGGAGAAGGACTCGGGCGTGCTGGTGGATGAGAAGCTCAACATGAGCAGGCAATGTGCACTTGTAGCCCAGAAAGCCAACCGCATCCTGGGCTGCATTAAAAGAAGAGTGGCCAGCAGGTCGAGGGAGGTGGTTCTGCCTCTCTACTCTGCTCTGGTGAGACCCCACCTGGAGTACTGTGTCCAGCTCTGGAGTCCTCAGCACAAGAAGGACATGGACCTGTTGGAGCGAGTACAGCAGAAGATTATCAAAGGGCTGGAACACCTATGCTGTGAGGACAGGCTGAGAGAGTTGGGGTTGTTCAGCCTATCAGGGAGTGTAATGATAGGACACAGGGTAACAGCCTCAAACTGAAAGAGGGTAGATTTAGACTGGATATGAGGAAAGTATTCTTTGCTGTAAGGGTAGTGAGGGACTGCAACAAATTACCCAGGGAAGTTGTCAATGCCCCGTCCCTGGAAGTGTTCAAGGCCAGGCTGGATGAGGTTTTGAGCAGCCTGGTCTAGTGGGAGGTGTCCCTGCCCATGGGAGGGGGGCTGGAACTAGATGACCATTAATGTCCCCTCCAACTCTAACCATTCTGTGATTCTGTGAAATGACACAACTAGCCCATGTTAGTATTGACAGATGATCCATACAACCCAGATGATGTTCCCCAAAAGAAGAAAAAAGGAATTTAAATATGCTCAAAATAGGAGACTCAGAAATAAAATGATACAAAGACAAAAGGGCAGGCTAAAGAAGACAATCTATCAAACTCCTTTCAAACTTTGTCTACGTACTACATTCATTTCTGTGGTTACTTTATTGTTATTTTCACACTTATCACAGTCTTTTCTTCCACTTACACTGACAAACCAATTAGTGGTATTGTTAATAATGGAAAGTGTTTTGTCTGCTTTTTGAATTGTCTTAGTATACCACACCAAGTGTTGTTCTTTTTATGCTCACTTTAAAAAACTTTCTACTTTAGTTGATCTTCTTAGAAAATCTCAGATGTGGGCATATGGCCCTAGACCTGTCCATCATTGTTTCACAGTGGATTCACAGAAACTCAGGATGAAAACTGTTCTAAATCCCATTATGAATCCACTCTATGGACATTTATTCCTTTTAAGGTGTTTTATTTCTATTTTAGTTGAATTATCCAAACATATTTTGACACTTTACAAATCAGTCTTGACTATAAGTCAAACAGATCAGTCATGTTTTGAGCAACCATTACTCAGTTGATGGTGACATCTTTATTACTCATTACAACTATACACTTAATCTTTTGTCTTAAATAAAATTAGGTTGCTACAATCATCCTAATTCAGAATTGTTGATGCTTATTGTGCATAATTTTTTGTAATAAAATAAAAAAAAAAACCTACAAAGAAACTTAAGAGAAAACTCATTGCTATTACTAATATATCAAACTGTCTGTCCCCAAAAAATAATAATAAAAAAAAATCTTATGTAGTTTTGTGAAATCTGTGAATGCATTTACAAGACCTTATCCATCTGCTTTGATTTGCAGTACAGTTTTTCCTTCTAAAGCTGTATTTTTCTTCAGAACTGTGAAAAAAAAGGAAAAAAGAAAATAAGTCCATTTTTAAAGTTATCATAGTAACTATAATTTTATAAGTCAAAGGATGTAAAATCTCCCATGCAAAATATTTTGTACAAAACCTAAATGCATACTATTAAAAAAAAAAGTTTCGAATGCTCATAAAGATGGGATTTACCAGATTTATACACACTTTCTGAAAATGTGTTTATCGATTTTTGCAATTTTCTCCCTCTTTTATAAATACTATTTTCATAATAGCTGTTTTGCTTTTCTGTACATAGGAAATTGGATGATATTCCCCTCATCAATGGACTCTATTGCATACTTGCTATCTTCCCTATTTCTTGCTGTGAACAGGTGTGTCAGGACAACATTTCCTTTCCCAAGTTTTAAGGATTTGGGCTGACAAAACAGTATTCACTCTATCTTACACTAGAAAAACATCTTCAAAGAATAAGGTAGGAAGAAAACTGAGTATTCAGTAGGACTGTGAATCTAAAGGTAAACACACATTCTCAGCCTATATAGAGGACAGGAATATGTGGGACAGTAATTGCTCCTTCAAATTTTTTTTGTGGGCTGATAACAGTGTCTACTTTAAGACATCCTCCATGATGAAATGGCGTAATTTGACTAGTACTCCATGAATTCCCTTGCAGAATCAATGTAATTATGTCAACATTTTGGGAAGACTCTCTGACTGAGTTTATGACAGCAAATAAAACGAGGCACTGAAGTAAACAGCATGAATGAATGACTGGCACATCTCCCACTCAAAAAAAAACCCCCAAACAACAAAAAAAAAACCAAAATAAAACCAAACAAAAACAAACCCAACAAACCCAGCACGTTAAAATACCTAGAAGATATTCTTCCTGACACACACTGTCCTCCAAATATCCCTTAATCTTTGTCTTAGAGAATGCTTTTGGGTCTGAACCAAAACTATGCAAAAAAATGCTCTAACACTTAAACATTACTAAACCAATCTTTTAGCCTGCATCTGCTAATTCGCAAAATGCTTCTAGTGTCATGGGCCTGGGATCCAAGTCTAGATACTAGACAGTAATCTTTACTTGGAATTTCAGGTTTGTCAGCATTAAAAAAAAAAAAACCAAAAAAAAACAAACAAAAAAAAAACCAAAAAAACAAACAAACAAAAAAAACAAAGAAAACCCCTCCGAAAAACCTCAAAATAAATATCAATTTATTGAACAACTTATTATATACTGAGGGAAATTTTCCTATATTTAGAGTTGTTCAGTCATTGCTTTTATGCTCCCTGCAATTTATTCCTCTTTTTCTTTTATTTCAAATTTCTTTTTTCCTACTTTTCTCTTGTACCATTCCTGTACTATGGGAAGTGAAAAAGAATCTGCACCTAAAAGCAGACCCAATGCTATTTTACTGGATGAGTTCTTGCAGTTTTCCTGATATATTGCAGCTCATGCCCTTCTGACTGATAATAATGAGGTTCTCAAGATGTAACTGTAGGGCATTCTTATTAAAGGAATCTCATGTTTGACCATTATCTAACCTCTGGGTCTCCTTTTTAATGATGCTGAGTTGTTTTAAAGTAGAAACACTAAAAGCTGTCGCTGTTATCTGTCTCATTCTTCAAAAAAAAAAAACCCAAAACTTTTCTTCTAAGGAAGGGTCAAGAATTTGAAGCTAAGAAAGAAAACTATAATATTTTGGTTTTTTAATTAGGTTTCCTGCCTCTGTTTTTCTATTAAGTATTTTTTTTTATTAACTTGCAGATATTTACATTCTAAAACATTCCTGTTTCATGATGCAAAACATTCTTACACTATAATAATGATCAGAGGTAATATTGTTAGCACTGACAAGGAAAGAAAACATTTCTCAGTAATTCCTCTCTACTTCAAAATCAGATATTCCTAAGGCATTGAACCTGTATGAAAACTAGTAATTAATATTTGCAGCTAGTTTCTCCCTATTGGATTTTGTTTTTCACTGTTTTTACCGTGTGTTGGGTTACTTTTGCTTAGATTAAAAAAAAAAAAAAAAAAATAGAACAAGCATTTTTATTTTTAAAGTTTCAAAAATAGCCATTTTTGTTTCAATTTTGTTAGAATATGATTTGTAATACAAGTAACACAAAAATATTCTTTTAAGAGAAAGAGATGACTACTTGTTTAAAAACAGAGTAGAGGGAGGAAATTCCTTCTTCATTTTTTTATGGAGCTGATTTATATGTTTTGCAGAAATCTGTAAGAAAGACTGAAAAGTCAGTGAAGCAGAAGCATCTCTTCAGAAGTGGCTTGAAGTAACTTTTCTGTCTTCTAGACGTGTGAATGAACACTGAATAAATATGTCCAGCCACACATCATAATATGTGAGCAGAGGTAAATCAAAATATTTTGAAAAAAAAACTGAAAAAATACAAATGTATTGATGCTGATAAAGTACAATAAAAAAAAAAATAACTCTAATTGGAGCAGTTTCTCTACAGTATAACTTATATTCTAAATATAGTAAACCAAATGTACAAAATTTCTTAAGAGAATATATGCAGAAATCAAGGCCGAAACATGTAGATTGTAATCAAAAGACTCATATTTTCCATCTCTCCCTCCAGCACTCCATGTATATTCCCTATGATAGCTCAGAATTATCTTCCTACTGACCAACTTCTGATAAATCTCAAAATGCTCTTATCGAATGCCTGCAAAGCAGTAAAAAGACAGAAACATATAGCTCACATGGGAGATCAAATGATTTTTTAATTTGAGTTCGATACACTTTTTTGTTGGTATTGACTAAGGCTTATTTGCTATACCTCTGTGTTGTTTCTCCTTGTTTGATAAGTGCTGTTGTATTAAGATTGCCTGTTTTATAGCAACTCTGTTGAACATCTTTTCTACTTTCCTATTCAGACCTTCAAACCACCTCATAGCTTTCTATTGGATTAAAAGAAAACAAAAAATGTTTTCAGAAACACAGAAAGATCCCCCACGTTTGCCTTCTAGAAATGGAGAACTTGGTACCCAGTCTCCTCAGGGTAACTAGTCTCATTTAGTTAAAGTCTTTTTGAGTGAATAAGAAATAATTTAGAAAACAACCATAAACCACTTAAAACATTGTCACTCATAACTTGAGACAAAGAAGTTATTCAAGCTTTACTGAACTTGGATTTTGGGCAAATTTTCCCTTACTTATCTGGCTTTTGCTGAAATCGGTGTAAATTTATGTATTCTTAATTGAGCTAAACTGCTATTTCATATGTTTTGAGATGTGCCAGGTATCAGGAAGACACTGTGTTTTGGACCATTGTTTCAACATGCTTTTAAAACTAGTGGTTGAACCCACACACAGATTTAATAGACTTGGCATAGATTCCCTATTAAACATACACATCCCCCTACCCCCAGTAAATCTTACTAAATTAGTTGGATATAAGACAACTTGAAAGAAGTGATTAGGAGCAGAGGAGAAAGGTGTCGTGGTTTAACCCCAGCCAACAGCTAGAACCACACAGCTGCTCACTCACTCTCCCCAGTTTGGACGGAGGAGAGAATCAGAAGAGTAAAGGTGAGAAAAAACTTGTGGGTTTAGATAAAGACAGTTTAATAGGTAGAGCAAAAGCCGCGCATGCAAGCAAAGCAAAACAAGAAATTCATTCACTCCTTCCCATTGGCAGGCAGTTGTTCAACTATCTCCAGGAAAGCCATGCTCCATCACGCGTAATATTTACTTGGGACGACAAATACCATTACTCCAAATGTCCCTCCTTTTCCTCCTTCTTCCTCCAGCTTTATATACTGAGCATGCCATCACATGGTATGGAATACCCCTTTGGTCAGTTGGAGTCAGCTATCCCTGCTCTGTCTCCTCCCAATATCTTGTGCATTCCCAGCCTTCTTGCTGGTGGGGTGATATGAGAAGCAGAAAAGGCTTTGACTGCCTAGCAACAACTGAAAACACCACTGCACTATCAAAAGTATTTCTCATCCCAAATCCAAAACATGGCACTACACCAGCTGCTAATAAAAAAAGTTAATTCTATCCCAACTGAAACCATGACAAAAGGCTAATCCATTGATGAAGAATAAGTTGAAAATGCAAAAGATCCAGAAACATTATAAGAATCCAAAATTCCTTAGGGTTTATCTGATTATATTTCTGAAGTTTGCTTGTCCCTAATTTTCCTGGAAACATACTTGTCTAACAATTTCTTTTTTCATCCAGAGAGAAATGTGAATCCAAACTGGTATTGCTCAACTGCCACTCAGGCAGTGAAGCAGCTTAAAGAGGTTATGTGAAGCTAAATTCCTTCCCCAAACACAAGGGACCCTTTCTTTCATGTGACTAGTCTTGAGATCTTTTCATTCCCACCTTATTTTAAGATATTTACTTTTGTTTGACTCCAGCTGTGTAATCCCCAGCAGTATAGACTTATGGTTTAGACTTCAAAGAATTGCTGTAAATTTATTTTAGATCTTTTCTCTCTTTCCCATCCCAAACTAGCTCTCTTTTCTGTGTGAGTGGTGGTGTGGTGGAAGTAGGAGAATTAGGAGAATTATTTGCCTGAAAGTTTGTGCATTAAATTTAGTTTGTATGCATGCAAGTGTCAGTAGGTTTCTGCAGATTATTAAATATTGGCACAAGGACGGTAGATGCCTAGAGCGCTGTTGTCATGTGACAGTGGAAGGTTGACACTGGGACCAGAAGAAAAGCAGCTCAAATATTATGATGTCACTATGATTTTCGAACAGAGGTGAGGGGGAGAAAGTAGGTGCCCTGAACTCATAAGAAATGCCAGACAACTAGAGATTTTGAGAAGATGATATATAAACATAGCCCAGAGACAAATGGTGTTCTAGTTCAAATCTGTAGTGATTTCCTGCCTTAAAGGCTTAGCCTTTATAACGCCAAATATGTTAAAACCAACATGAATTGCTTTCATATGGATAGAAAACATATCAGTGTCACAGCTGTCAGTGGCAATTGCAAAAAGTTTACCTCCAAGTCCCTTATTCCTGATTTTTTCATAGATTAGGAATTTACCTAGTGGTGATTTAAGCTTGACCGCACTCACTCTGTCACTGACTATTATCCTCTTCCTGTCCAAGGAATCTTTTGACAGAATTCAGAATACCACTCTCATTTTGTATGTGTATGTTTTTATCTCTTCCTTAATCTTTTTACAATTCCTTCTTAAAAATTTATTCTTTTCATTTGCTTTGGTTTATTTTTTCATCTAAGCTATGCTTATGATTGTATGGTTCCACAGTAAAATTTGGAATTATGCTTTTCAAGAGAAGATGAACATACTTACTGTTGTCAGAGAAAGCAGAGAAGGAGAATGAGATACTGAGTAATCACCTTCTTAAGCTTTTTACTAAATAGAATTTGTCGTACTGTTTCATGTTGTGAGGGAAAGACATTGGGTCATGCTGAGCACAAACAAATGTGATCAGATTTTCAAAAGTGTGATGCTTAAGAGTTGAAGAAAAAATGATTCTCTAAAGAGCTTTAAAATGGGAAATGCTGTATTGAAAACAATTACTTTTGCTGTGAAACCATGAGAATCTTATTCAAACCTACTTCTTTCTTTTAAAGGCAGGGTAATAACAAAATCTAAGGAAAAACAATAATAATAAAAAAAATCTATACTACTATTGGAGTTGGAATTGACCATTTTTTTACATTTCAGAATTACTTTTGTTTTCAAAGTATTTTATAAAATAATGATTTTAATGAAAGAGCAAAACAAAGAAAGTAAAAAATATTCTCGCTGTCCACAAATGAGTTTTCCTTGGATATTTTTTCTCGAGCAATTTCAAAGTACTGGTGTCTCATTGCACTTATGAATGATTTGCATAAATTTAATAAATCCATTTTTCTATCAATAACAGGAAATACATTTTAATAAGCCAGAGAAGGGAGTCCTGAAATGTGTGTTAACAGAATGGAACTGAAAACACTGGCATTAAAAGTTTAAATTATACACACTTCTATTTAGTGTTTAGAAGCATTCGTACTTGAAAATGATAGGGAAAGAGGCTTCTGATAACCTCTCTTTAGGACTAGAAAAGATCACCTGGATCACTGAGTCAACTTATTGTGACCATCAATCCTGCTACCAGTATGTAAAATACAGTAGCTAGCACAAGAAATCAAACTGAGGAGGTGAATATATCTTTATCAAGGAAGTTCACTGTTGCATGCAGAAAAGTGGTTAAAGGATTAGGATACTGCATACTTTATTTATTTATTTGTATGATGTACAGGTGAGCTATTTTCATGTCCTACCAGAAAAATTCAAGGCCTTCTTAATAAACTGTATTTATTCTATGGATAAAACTAGTCGTGATGAGTAGCTGTTAAGGATGTCGTTGAATGCAGGCAGAAACATTGCTCTTTCTTGTTTTTAGAGAAAACTTTTGAATCCAGCCCTCACCACAATACCTGGAAACATGATAAAAGTAAGACACCTTAAGTACACATTTTGGAATCTTTTTATCCCACTGTAAGTTCCTTGTCTTGTGCAATTTTCAAATTTTAACTAGGAATCAATCAAAAGAAAATAGTCTTTTTTAACAAAATGTGGAAAAATAACCCCCAGTGAACCTCAGAGCTGAGTAAGACCAGCATTGAACTCCTCCTAGCAAAGGACTTAGAACCCTGACAGCACCTCATCCTTTCTCCATTTCTGCTTGAGATAATGTGGCATCAGTGACTTTAACACCAACCAGAGTGGATGTGTAAGCATAGCACACTACAAAAAAGGGGTAGATACTAGGGTGTTTTCTATAAAAAAATTAATGGTATTACTAATGAGGCTTTTCTGTAATAGTTAAGTTAGGCTACAAGTGCTTGTATCGTTGTTAGTGAAGTAGTAATAATAGCTGCTGTATTTTGATTAGACTCTTAAAATTGTAATAAGACAAACAATATTTTTATTTTTTGTCTCTGTAAGTAAGGTGTTTCCCCTTTTGCTCTTAACAAGAAGTTGAGCATAACACTCCCTAGCACAGCATTTATGAGACTCTCACTCTTCAGAATCTGAGAAAAAAGGACTGGAAGAAGAGGAGCAATCGAGTCATGCTAAAAGCACAACAAATGAGTAAAAAAGCATGCAGAGTGCGGTAGGAAGTGTATGAGAGAGATGACTATGAGAAATTGTTATTGCCGGCAGAATAATTTGAATATATATATTGGGTACCTGAGATCATGACAGTTAGATGAGTGAACTTGAGGGACTGTTTGGAACAGCACAGACAGTAGATTATTATCTACTTGCATCTTGGAGCAGATGACAAGAACAAGAAATGTCGTTGAGATAAGGACAGTGAGGTTGCTTACCAACTACTACCATGGCCAAAACACGCCATGCTCCCCCAGGCTCAACTTCACTCCTTCAGTATCAGTTCCTCTCCCTACCCTGCCCTGAGGAGCATAGGTGGGATGTGGGGGTTATGGTCAGTACACAGTGATTCTTCTCTCTCACTTCTTTCTCACACCTTTCCTCTGCTTTGGCATGGGCTCTCCCATGGACTGCAGGGGACTATCTGCTCTGGTGCCTGGAGCACCTCCTTTTTCTCCTTGGACCTTGGTGTTCCCTCTGCTGTTTCTTACTCTTTTTGTTCTCTCCTCTTCTTTCTATCTGATATTTTTTGACTTTTCTTTAAAAAGTTAACACAGGGGTGGCAACAGCTTGACTGATGGGATCAGCTGTGTCCTATGGTGGGTCTGTGTCTCACACAGGATAGCCCCTGACCTCTTCTCAAAGCAGCCATCCCTGATAACAAAGCAGAGCCCCTGCTACCAAAACCTTAACCAAAGCCAATACACTACTCACCTAAATTTTGTTGCACAAACTGAGACCTACATTCAGATGCAACATTTACCTACATCTCAGACCCCATATTTCAGTTCAGATCCAGAAAGTAAATCTTTATATCCAGGAAATATAGAAGATTAAAAAAATGTAATACCTGAAGATAGTATGAAATAATTTAAAGAAGAGCAGAATCATAAATATGCATTCTATAATCTCCGTTCAATAGCAATGAGTACACCTGCCAGTTTCCCATGACTTCTATGATTTCTGCATTTTCCATATAGACAAAATATGTGATGTATCATGGCCATTTTATTGATCTGCTAGTCTGATACCCTAAACAGTTGTTTTACTTGGGCAGTGTCTAGAGATATTCATGGTAATAATCCTCCACTGTAGATAATTTCTTAATGCTTGTTGCCACATGAGGAAATAAGGTTGGGTATTCCTGTCAGGAACTGGAGGAGGAGAACAGTGACGTACAGCTAGAAGAGACCACTAAATGTCAGGCTGACAGTAGGAGGGAAGGGGAAAGGGCAATAGTGGTCTTCTCTCAGGTATTATGAGCTTCCTATTATTCAAGAGTTATTATTTCTAATCGGTTACAGTATAGCCATCTTGAATACAACCTATCTGGTATGAGAACACATTGAAAAGTTAATTTGTTCTTAAATTAATTTTTAAATTCTTAAGCTGCTATTAAGATGGGGACAGTATCTGTAGGACCTTGATTATAACACTGTATTCCTAAACCCTTCATTATACTATTTTGATAAATGTGTAATTCAGCATTAGCTGAAACAAAGTACATGAAGCACACCTCATTCAGAGCATCTGTTAGAAAAAACTGTAATACAAAATACCTGAAAAAAAATTATTCAGGCAATCATTGAATCTTAATGAGGGACAGGTTTTCAGAAATAGGAGCAGAAGAATACGTATTTTCTTCTCTGGTATATTTCAAGACCCAAATTAATTCATATTACTGCTTCAGTGGGATTTATATTGAGATATATGTGTTACCAAAATTTGCTATAACATAGTGGGATGATGATTTAAAAAAACATATGAATATATATATATCCATCAGACTGCTTATTTATTCTGAGGCAGCAGCTGCAAACAAGATTTTCAAACTAAGGCCTAAAATAACATGTGAATTAATCTTAATTTTAAAATAATCTCAGAATATAACATTATAGAATGTAATCACCAACTGAATTGCACTACTTTCTTAGTGAGAACCCACGTTTACTTTGAAAATAGTATCTCTTTTGGATTCAGAAAAAAATGAATATAAAATTGAACTAATTGATATAAATGCGACTCTCTGTGTGTCATGTGAAAATCTGAATGTACTAGTTATGCATTGTAGCCAAATAAATATTTTCATTCACTAACCATCCCTTCATCTACTGGCATAATTCAGCTCATAAAGCCAGAAAAAAATTAGGCAAATTTCCTGTTATCATATTTTTATCTGTGAATAGTACATTTTCTATTAAATTATACATGATTTTCATCAGCTGAATAGCATATAAAAAATAACTTCAATACTAATTTATGACTAAATCTGTCATGGTTTGGGTTGGACTGGCCAGTGAGATGAACAACAGATGCTCTCCCCCACCTCTCTCTCCAAGGAGAGGAAGGAGAGAGAGATAAAGAGATTTATGAGTTTAGAAAAAACTAAAAGATACTGAAATACAACACATATTTAAATGTGTTATGAGATCCAGCACTTCAGTGTCTTTTTTGTGGTGAGATGCCCAAAGCTGGACACAGTACTTGAGGTGGGACCTCACCAGTGTTGAGTACAGGGGAACAATCACTTCCCTAGTCATATTCACCACACTGTTCCTGATACAGGCCAGGATGCTATGGACCTTCTTGTCCACCTGGGCACACTGCTGGCTCATATTCAGCTGGCAGTTGACCAACGCCCCCAGGTCCTTTTCTGCTAGGCAGCTCTCCAGCCACTCTTCCCCAAGCTTGTAACGTTGCATGGGGTTGTTGTGACCCAAGTGCAGGGTCTGGCACTTGGTCTTGTTGAACCTCATGCAATTGGCCTCGGCTCATCGATCCAGCCTGTCCAGATCCCTCTGTAATGTCTTTCAGCCTTCCAGCAGGTCGATATCATTCCCTTAGTCCACAGATCACCCCTTGAAATACACGTAAAATGTCCGTAAATATTCATTGAGTTAATTTAGTCCATGACTTTGGGCTCCATCTGTCATAGGAGTCTTTCAGGGCAGGTGAGATGATGTGTGGTGTGGTGTGGAGTTACTGGGCACCAAAGGCAGCTCAGGTTGCCAACTTAGCAGCTCAGTGCAGTTACTGCACTTGCACTACTTCTTGTAAGGCTTGTTCTCCATTGGTTCAGGTGGTTCCCACTATAGCAATTCCTGTAATATGTAACTCAAACCATGAGTTACAACAATTTAAAGGTGTATCCATTACAACCTCTACCCCTTGCCCCTTTGGGTGAAGTTATAGGGTTTAAAAGTGCAATAAACTCGCATTGCTCCTAGCCTGGCTGGCAACAAGAGGTTGTAGTAATTGCTGTAACATGTAACTCAAATCCTGGATTTAACAATCCAGGTGGTACAGGTGGATGTGGGAACGTGGATGCATGGTGGATGTGTACAGGTATGCAAGTGGTACAGGTGGATGGGGAATGGGGGTTGCAGTCAGTTCATCACATGTTATTTCTGCCACCCCTCCTTCTTCAAGGGGAGGATTCCTCACACTCTTCCCATGCATCCAGAGTGGGGAGACGGTTCTCCATGAACATCTCCAATGCGAGTCTTTCCTATGGGCTGCAGTTCTTCATGAACTGCTCCTTCATGGGCCCCTTTCACAGGGTGCAGTCAGTCCTTTAGGCATCCAGTGTTAACCTTTATGGGCTGCAGGGGGACAACCTGCCTCACCATGGTCTTCACCACAGGCTGCAGGGGAATCTCTGCTCTAGTGCCTAAAGCATCTCATGCCCCTCCTTCTAAACTCACCATAGTGTCTGCAGAGTTGCTTTGACTTGAGTTCACACTGGAGTTCCAGCATGTCCAGTACAACAGCACAGAAAAACAGCATCCCTCACCATCTGCCGGCACAGGCACATTGAGGTTTTAAATTGAAGGAAGAAATTACTTTCATTGAGCATAGAAAAAAGTTCTCAGTGAAGGCCTGATTTTGCAGCCTTTGGTTCCTTGATATCTTCAGATCTGAGAAGGATCAAAAGAAGCTACATTCAAGGTACCTAGGAATATATCTTGACAATTTTCTTGCTTGTCACATGTTTGAATTTTTAGTAGATTCAAAAAAAAAAGAATGATTGTAAAATCTGGCAGTGAGATGGGCAGTGAGCCACGTTTTCAAGATGGTAATTCATAAATACATTTACCTCTGTACTGACAAGATCGGTCTTGATGAGGGTTCCTGGAGGCCAGTAAACCTATGTCAATGAGACAACACATGGAGCTGATACACAACTGATTTTAACCTCTCAGCTTTTCTATATTGGTTATATCCACTATTTTCTGTGTACACAATATTCCCAGATGAATGGGTACAAATGTATTTTATATTTTTTCTAGATAAAGGGAGCTAATATTATTGCTGAAAAAAGCACATGCCTCTAATATCAATAGTAATTTAATTCACTTCATGGGAATTACATCTGGGCTAGATGAGCAGACAGTAAGGTGGATTGAAAACTGGCTGAATGGTTTTCAGAGCAGCCCAGAGGATGCCGATGAATGGCATAAAGACTAGCTGGAGACAAGTCACTAGTGGTGTGCACCGCAGGGGTTAATACTGGGTCCAGCGCTGTTTAACATCTTTATTAATGATGGGGCAGAGTACACCCTCAGCCAGTTTGCTGATGATACAAAACTGAGAGGAGTGGCTGATATGCCAGAGGGCCATACTGCAATCCAGAGGGACTGTGACAGACTGACAGGAACCTCAGGAAATTCAACAAGGTAAAGTGCAAAGTCCTGTACCTGGGAAATAACAACCCCATGCAACAATATACACTGGGGTCTATGGAGCAGGAAAGCAGCTTGTCAGAAAAGGTTCTGTGAGTCCTGACTGACACCAAATTGAACATAAGCCAGCAATGTATGTAAATACTGGAAGGGAGGGTGCAAAGAAGACAGAGCCAGGCTCTTTTGAGTGGTGCCCAGTGACAGAACGAGAGTCAGTAGGCACAGACTGAAACATGGGAAGTTCCTTCTGAACATCAGAAAACATTTGTTTACTGTAAGGGTGACAGAGCACTGGAACAGGTTGCCCAGAGACACCGTGGAGTCTCAGTCCCTGGACATATCCAAAAACCATCTGGACATAGTCTTGGGCAATCATCTCCAGGTAGCCCTGCTTGAACAGAAGTGTTGAACCAGATAATCTGCAGCCATACATTCCAACCTCAACCTTTCTGTGATTCTGTGTTTTTAAATTTATATTTATGTTTAGCAAGAAAAAACTACATGAATATGTATGTATAAATTTATTGCTATGACAACTACATCTTAAAAAAATAAAAACAACATGGTGCTATTTATCCCCACGGGTGAACTTTTTCCTCAGGTTTCAAATCACTTAAGCACATTCTTTTAGAGAACAAAGATTTACAAAGGGACTATGGTAAACGCTGAAATACTTTACTATTTGTTTGTTGACCATGCATGATGCTTCAGAGAAGACAGAATTTGCTTCTCTGTTTCTTGAAGCAATTGCTACAACTTTGTTTGCTATTTCACCTGTCCCACTCTGATGCTCCTGTCATTCACTGGAAAATTCAGTGCTTTTGCTGGTACTTTAATCTCACTGAAATTTGTTCATAGCCCAACAGTATGGTACATTTTCTTCTGTCTTCCTCTTGATTTGATCAAGTAACACCAACTGACAGCAGAATTTCTGTCTGAAATTTGATGCGTTATCTGAGTTTCACAAAAGAACTTAAATGATGAAACCTTGATAGAATGCTCTTGGCTATAAGTGTCCTTAACTGAAACTTTAAATTGACATGCATATAGTGTAAATTAGATGCTAGCTAATATGAATGCAGTATTGACTCATCCAACATAATCAGCAGACAATTTTTACTCAATAAAAAAATAAAATTGCACTAATAGATGCAGTTAGATGTATCTGCTTATGAATTAATTAATGCTTTGTCCCTTGACAGAGTCTGTATCTATACATGAAAATAAATAAAAAGCAAAACCAAATCTCATAAGAGAGGAAATCCATTTTAGTTTCTAAGTGACCCCAATTTGACCCCAATTTAGTGAAGATTAACCTTTCTAGTGCAAGCCAACTTGTTATTGACTAGTATCAGTAACATGTATAATGGCTAGAATTGGAAAATATTCATACATATGAATATTTAGATATATATGTATCCAGCTTCTTTCTATTTCTTTTGCTGTTTTGCTTTATTGAAATATAGACAGTTCAGTTACAGCCTTTTCCTACACTTTCTCCCCTAAACTTGCACATTCTCTATCAGCGATTACTTTCACTGTCTGTATTAATTCTTGGGTCACTGAAAGGGCAATATCCAAGGAAAATGTAAATGCTAGAGGTATCAATGAAGGGAGAAAGGCTTCTTTTTTTTTATCTTTTTTTTTTTTATTTTTTCCTTCTTATTTTTAATCTTTATGCTTTTCCTTTTCCTTTTTTCTTTTCCCTCTCCCTCTCCCTCTCCCTCTCCCTCTCCCTCTCCCTCTCCCTCTTTCTTTCCTTTTCCTTTTTAATTTCTTTTTTTTTTCTTTTTTTTCCCTTTTCGTTTCTCACTTTCCCTTTTAAAATTTTCTCAAGGGCACTCACAAAAACAGATCTTAAGCTTTCCTCAGAGCCAAGACAACACACAGGTGACAGAACTAAAGTTACCACTAACCTCATCATGTTCCATCTGGTGCACAAGACCTGTTTGTTTAAAAAAAACAATATTTCAAAATCTACCTATATTGACATGCACAAGTTCCACATAAAAACTTCCCACTTTTTATATTGTTTCAGCTACTGAGAGGATAGAACATAAACGTGAAAAATTTGAGTGCTTCACATTTTTCCAGAAGCTGCTGAGGTGCTGAGGTGATAACCATTGTGAAAGAGCTAAAAAAAAAAAAAAAAAAAAAAAAATCTGTGCTAAACATCTCTGTAAACTAAATATCTTATTTAGATAACTACACTGTTCTTGTACAGTACATAGGTAGATGTTACTCTGCAATTGCACCATTATATTATCTCTTTATATTTTCACTGCATTTTCTTTGTAGTTTAAAGACTTTATAATCAACTTATTGAGAAATAACAAATTTAATGGTGTTTTTATTCTGTGGAAAATAGCCAGGAAAACTTATTTATCTTTTCTTGTTTATTATGCAACGATGTATAATCTGCTCCTAGACTACAGTCTCTGAGTTACACTTTGTATATTATAAATAGAAAATTCTATTCATTTATTGATTCAAAAATCAAGATTTTTCTTCTCTAAGCACCATTTGATGAGGGCAATGATTCAGTTAACTGATTCATGTTTCTCTAGCTCACAATAGCATGTACTCAGTGACAAACTTTCTGGTTCTTTTCTTCATCCATTTTCCATAAGTTTGTTTTTTTTCCCAAACAATTCTGGAGATAAGGATCTGATGAATCACAAATCTGATCATTTACCCCCAGTCATGCATCTTTTTCTTACCTATGTATGGTAAATTAAAAGGTTTTCAGGAGTCTATTCTATGGGGGAGATATAGTAGAATCTGATTTTTTAATGGAATTCATTCTACCCTGTCAAATAACTGATGGAAGTTTTCATAATACTGAATAAAGTTTCTGCTTCATAAATACCAAATTTACTCATTAAGACTCTTGGTCTAAATTTTGACTAGTTGTGAATGACAATGACATTGAATAACATCTCCTAATTTGTGCTAGCTCCAAGTATAGTCTAATGCACTGATTTCATTAAAAAATGACAAAATATGTTTAACTGAAACCTAGTTTAAACCTTATTAGAAACTCAATTGATATGAAATTACATAGTTTTGCAAATTCAGTATGTTCGTTGAAAATCTAGAAAAAGCTCTCTGAAACTTTCAGTGGTATGCTCCTTGTCCTAAAGTTGAGTAAAATGTCTGTGTGTTTTACTGCAGTGCTTGAAACTTCACAGCTTGGCAGAAAAGCTGGATAATTTATGACTAAGGAGATTCAGCTTAGAAACAGAGTGCGGTAGTGCAGTATACCCACTTCATATGTGCTTTTGCAATAAAACCTTAGCATTACTCCTGTGTTTTTTTTCCTTTGCTATTCTTTGTTGCTACTTTTTCCCAGGCCATTTCTTCAGCTTTAGTTTATAACCACAGCAAAAACAATAAAACCAGCATCTTGTGATAGATGACGTTTATGATTTTTGGTGATATACTGAATGGATACAGTATGCCAGATATTACACTCAGTGTCTGCTGCATTTACCATATGATATGATATGTAATGATTTCACAGGACATATCAAATGGTTGAAAGAACTACCATGTCTAGGTTTCCCTTTCTGCCTTCATAAGTCCTTTTATTCTTCATAAATATTTGTTCTTTTTCAGTTTCTATTTCCATTTCCTTGCAGCATGTCTAAGGCAGATAACATTTATTCTCCTGGATGTTCTATTTTGGTATTATCACTTTGCCAGAAAAGGCAATATATGTAAAACCGATATGACTCTCCCACAATCAAAGTCCTGAGCAGAGGTCTTTAAATGCCTCAGCTGCTTCAAATTGCATGAGGCTGAAACTTGATAAATGAGCTGTCATCTTAAATGCACTTTGGTTTTGGTTTTTAAATAAACACAACAAAACCAAACCCTCTAAAATTAATAAGCTGTTTACAAATATTGAATGCTAAACATCTAATTAGAGAATTTCACACATTTGACAAACTATTGAAAAATGTCAGACAGTTATTTAAGAAACTTTTTAATATTTTTTCACTACACACAGTTATAATTATTAACATAAATATATGTAATGTATTAATCTTTAAAATGTTGAAAATCAGTTGGTCAAGTTTCCTTGCAAGAAAATTTCATTCTGCAAGCTGTCTGTCCATTTGATTGTTTTAACAGTGCAACTTGTAACTTGAAAGGCAATGGCAGTTTAACAATTTACTGTTCCATTTAGTAGAGTTCAGGAAGGGCTGGCGAATTCCTTAGGAGCCTCATAAATTCAAAATCTTCTTCATGAACTATATGAGTGATGGCCTGAAGTCTGAAACACTCGCTGTATATACAATGAAGATGTATTGAAATAACTATGAATTCTCTGAATGCTACCAGTATTGTGATTATCTTGTTGGGTCTTTGGTGCTGATAATATGCTGCTTCTCGGGATCATTAGAAGCTGTCCAGGTCTGATGCCTTAGAGATTCAAGATCTGTGTATTCTACCAATAAATTTATTACAAATACCCAAAACAGATTTCAAGACTTTATGCAAGTTTACGTTGTTTTTCTGTTTCAGTGTGACGCAGTATATGTCTGTTGCCTATAGTTTTATAGTATCCCCTTGAAACAGCTGCTAGTATTTTCCAGGGGGCTATTGGATTATACTATACCTTGCACAGTTGGGAAATATTTTACAACAGAAAGACTGAAGACATCTTGCAATCCTGAATATGGCCTTGTAAATAGAAACTTTACTGAGAACAATGGCAAGGTACTCCAGGTAAGGAGGAGGTAATAATTTCTTGTAAATAAAATTGAAGATTGCATTTAAATAACAAATGAAAAAATTGCTACCAACTCCAAAATATTTATTTATTTATCTGTTCTCATTTTAGCTAAATAGTAAAAATTATTTCCTACATGGGACATTAAATGGTAAATTTTACCTATGCCAAGACTGTTCATAGTGCTCTCTCTGGTTCCATCTTTTTTTGATCTCCCTTAAGATCTTTTCTGTTTGCCTTTCTAAGTAATTTTGTATTATCCTCAAGATTTCAACTTTGTTGTTAGCTCTGTTCAACCCAATAAATGTTTCAAAATCCATCCCTCAAATATCTCATACATCCCTATACCATGATATTACAAAATTCTTTATTATGAATGGACTCCAAAGAAAAAAATTACTAAAGGTAAGTGGAATTCATAATTATCCATTGTGCTGGATGTGTGAGTGTGTGCTGGAGCAGGTGAAGCTGAAATAATTTTTTTCTTTCTGAGAAGAATGGAAACAGATTCCTGACTAAGCTCAAGGAAGTGAGTTATAAATGTGGCTGAAGTAGCTTTGTGAATTTTAATTTGTTCACATTCCTCCTAACCTTATTCTTCTTATCAAAATGAAGAATTTGAAATGTTAATAAGCTAACCTACTCGAGGTAAATTATATATAACAAATTATCTTGGAAATATAAAAATTGTAAAATTAAAAACAGCATTATAAAACAAGATTTTGTAAAAAAGTCTGGATTGTTTGTTGTTTTTTAAATGTCAGAATTTAAGGCATTTATGTGTTCCATGACAATAGTAAAATCTGACCTCAATTAATTAATGTAAATATAAGATATTTAAAGTGATCATTATAGGCAATAACCATTTGGGTCATCCCTAAATCTACCAAAGGCAAACATTATATCCCTTTAGTTTTCATGGTTATTTACATATATTTACTTAAGAACTTACTCCTTAAATGTTAAGAGACATTGCAATAAAACCCAAGATCCCACCCTCCAAGCAGTTCATAGTATGGGTCGCCAGTGAGACAAGTTGATTGACATATCCAGATCTCTGTGCCCAGATATCCATAGATTAAAATGTATGGTTTTACAGTATGGACTTATTTGCAGGATCAGAGCTGTATCCACAATACATAAATGAAGGATGAAAGTATGTCACAAGAAAATAATTGAATAATATAGATTTATAATACTGGGATTGACTATTAATTTTCCTTTCCTTTATACTGACTTTCAAACAGATTTTGTTATCACCTCAGAGAAAGAACTGATAAGTTCCTGGGTCCTACAAATGGACAGAAAAATTATTTACTTACAGTTCTCTGAGCCAATTGATGGCAGACATACTTTTGTCAGCAGCATACGTTCTACCCAAGGAAGAGAATATATGCTGTCAATATTTGAAGAACTATGCTTTACTAAGCAATTTGTGAAATCAAATTTCAGTATGGAGAACTTGAAGGAAGAGAAATAGCATATATTGCAGATTGGGTAAAAGCTTGTCCTTTGAGACTTTCAGAGTATCTTAGATGAAAGTCATGAGAGAAGTGCAGTTATTATCAAACAATGGCACATATAATATGTTCTGCAATATATTTTTAAAGAAAAGTGAATTACCTTCCTATTTGGATTTTATCTTCCATCATGTAAATCAAAGCAATGTATTAAACCCATATTTTCCTTTTGAGTCAATGTCTTTTTCATGCATTAAAAATAAAAAAAAAAAAAAAAAACTTGTGCAAAACCATAGAAAGCATTAAGTGGCCTGCCTATTCAATATGATTTTTTAAATGATAGATATCTATGGTAGGAACTGACAAAAGAATTTTAGGTCTTTTGAGCTTTACTCAAAAGAAAAATAAGATTTTTTCCAACCTTTCCATTAAAGATTAATAATGAGGGATAACACTGTTGAGAACCTTAATCTTCAATATAGTATTAGCTAAGAGTTGGATAACCTCTCTTTGGCTATGAAGAATTGCAAACTAAGCCTGTTTGGAGTTTTCTGGATAGCTAAACACATATGAGATAAGGCATCAAGCTTGTCAAAATAGTCTGAATGACTTTATAATTATTAGAACCTTCCATAGCAGTTCCTCTCTGCCGCAGTTCAAAGGTATGATATTTATGTGTATATTTCTGGTGTTGTATCTATTTTAAACTACATTCAGCAGAGGAAAAAACATCCTATTGAGTATGAGGAATGGTAAAAACTGAGATACAAAAGAATCATAGAATATGTGGGGTTTGAAGAGACCTCCTTAAGTTATCTGGTCATGATGCCCGTTGAAAGCAGGAAATGACGTTGGTCATGTTTTTGACTAGATGAGTTTCCAAGGATGAAAACTTCTCAGCCTTCTTGGTCAACCTGTTTCAGTGCTTAACTGTTCTCATTGTGATTTTTTTCCCCTTTGCATCTGATGAGATTTTTACTTGTTTCACTATTACCTCTCATTGTTTTACTTTTGAAAATAAAGTGTCTCCTTCATTTCTGTGACCTCTTTTTAACCTAGTGAAGGACTGTAATTTGGTTCACTCATTGTCCTTCTCTTATCCAGGCTGAATAAATCTAATTTTTCCACTTCTCCTCATAGCTCATGTTGTCTATTCCTCCGTCATCGCAGCAGTCCTCCTTCAGACTTACTCCAGTTTTTCAATATTTCTCTTGCATTGGAGGGCCCAAACTGGACATGGTACTGCGGATGTGGACTCCTGAGTGCTGACTAGATGGGAATAATCATCTCCCATGATGTCCTTGATAAACTTGAGATGTAGCCCATTACGTGGTTAGCCCTCACTGTCACAAGTGTACACTGTTGACTCAGCTTCAGCTTCCTTCTTGTTGTTCACCAGGACCCTTGGTCTTTTTTACAAAGTTTTCCCTAAGTCAATCAGTTCCCAGTATTGTTTCCCAGTCTGACATTTTAAGCTCCTGGAGTTCATATTTGTCTCCACTGTCTCCACGAGACTTCTATTAGCCCATTCATCTCGCTTGTAAAAGTCTCTCTGAATACTTTCCAGAGGTACGATATAAATGAGCTGTGCAGATATTTAAGAGAAATAATTATTACAAAAAATGAAATCAGATAATACAACAAAATAGTTGCTTGCCTTTGAATGTCATCCACTAAGGTATTCTATAGCAGTCTCTTTCGACACATCGTGGCAAAAAACCCCATACATACGTTTGCACACCTTGATGTAAGGTTTATGCAGACTGGGTTGAATTACACCTCTAACTGATCTTTTATTCTCAGGCAAGTAATTCCTCTTCATAGCTCAGTTTCAGGTACAAAATGTTGAACTCTGTGTTTTATTCACTAGGGGTCTGTAAAGTTAAATTCAACCATGCATGGGAGGCATGGATTTACTGGGATAATACTATAGAGATAATTTCCATAGATGTAGAAGTTTATCAGTATCTACATAGGAATATGAATAGAGATTATCTATTGCGTTAGAAATATTTATTAATCTATTTATCTAGTACATATGTCTCTTACAATATTCAACATTTTTCTTTTATAGTCTTGATACTATTCTTCAAGAACTACAACTTGCTATTGTTTAACTTTCACTTCCCTTTAACTACATAATACTTTTTATATGGAATACATTTTGTGTGTGTGTTTGTGTGCATACATTGATGTAGCCGAAGATCTGTCATATATGGTTTCTGACATCTCTGTTCAATTGTTTATAATAATCTCTTTCCAGTGATTTAGGGCTGGTCCTCAGGGAAATGTGACTTGATGGTTTAGTGCAAAATGTCCATCAAGTGATGTTGCCAAGATTCATCTTTTTTCCCAACATTTTACTTATTAATCTGTATGTAGAAAGTCTGAGAGCAATGCCTGCCATCAAATAAAACCCAAATTTGTCCTTTTGATTTTCTAATTAGTTTCTCTACTCATTTTACTGTGATATGCAGATACTGTACCTGATTTCTGGCAGTACCCTGATTAAACATGGTTCAGTAGCAATGTCTTTCTAAGTAACTACTGCAGTCAGTCATATATGCTTCATTAACTTAAGTGTGGTGAGTATTTGAAATTTTAGAATGAAAAGAAGCCAGAAAAATCATTTAGGTATAGTGTATTTTGCCTTAGCAGTTTTCTGTGCATGGTTTAATGACTAAATCAAAGGAAATGGAAACAGAAGTAGCAGTCTTGTGGGTCACTTCCTATTATTTGCTCTGTGATCTTCTTGAGAAAGCCATTTCTTATCATAAGTGCATGTATTTTTAAGGTCAGGTGATGGAAAAGATGTAGTCTCTGAAACAGGAACATAAGTTTAAAAGCCAGTCCCTAAATAAGACGGTAAGTGAAGACAATAAATATGAATAATAATCAACAAACCCTAACAACAAACAAAAGTAAACACACCTTACAAACAAAACAAAACAGAAGGTAAAATAAACAGAAGCTACTGAAGTGTAAAAATGTAGAAGGGGAGATAAAATCTCCAAGAAAACCATATCTGTAATGCTAAATTCATTTTGAAATATAGAAGCAATTGCAAAAAGTTTAAGTCTAATCATATATGATGTCCAGTCCAGATGACATCCAGTAAATGGATAGACAAGATGACACCGAGTCCAGAACTAGATAACAGTGATAAATAAGAAGTAAAGAAGTGGTCATTATGTACTTTCATTCCATGTATAAATGAAGTAGACCAAAACATTAATATTGCATGTGTATTTTAACTGATCTATAAATAATAAGAAATTGTAATGAAGAAAAAATTCATTAGTATTTGAAAGAAACATACAAAATTCAGGTATGCATTTGCAGGGAAATCACTTGCTTATTATCACTTCTAAATGCAGGTAAAGAAATAGATCCCCTCTGATTTTTCTGTCTTTTACATAAGCAGACACAGATCACAGATATTTAGTGTTGCCCTTAGTAGTTAATTCTTGTTGTAACAAAATGTGTTCTTTTAAGAAATGTTATTGAGGTTTTTGTTTGATTTTTAACTAATCATTTTCTAAAGCCCTTTTCTCTTTATATCAGACTGGATAACAAAAATATCTAACATCTCAGTGTCTTTTAAAACTTGGACTCTTTTTCTACATAGCCATTCGCTGCATTAACATCGAATCGCTGAATCGTTCAGGCTGAAAGCAGTCTCTGCTGTGAGAGCAGACCAGGGTGCTCAGTCAGGTCTTGGAAACCTTCAACAACAGCGATACCACAGCCTCACTAAGCAAACTCTTTAAATGCTTCATGGTCCTTGTGGTGAAATAGTCTTTCCTTGTAAGTCAGACTGCTTCCATTTCAATTTATGACCAGTCATTCATTCTCCTGCCCTGTACCTCAGTAAATAACCCAGCTTGGTCATCTCAGTAACTTTGTCATAGGTACTGGCAGGATCCTGTTAGGTACCCCAAGGATGTCTCTTCCCCAGGCTGACCAATCCCAGCTATCCCAACCATTACTCAAAGGCTATGTTCTCTAGCCCCAACAAGCGTAGTGGCCCTCTGCTAAACTCACTACAATTTATGGGCTTCTTTCTTGTACTGGAAGGTAAAACTGGACACAGTATTCCAGATGTGGTTGGTATCTGAGGTTAACAACGGTCTGAGTAGATTTTTATGGCCTGAGAAAAATTATTTACAAAAACCCCTCAGCATTATGTACAATCTCTATCAATTCCAACCTGCTAGCACAGAAGCACATTTAATAAACATCTGCTATTATTTTAATATAATTCAAATCTAATTTGTATCCATGTAAGAAAACAAATTTCTGTAATCATAGATCTAGAAATTCAACCAGTCAAGCTCCTGACAGTACACTTCTCTAAGGACAAAGCAACTTTTGTTTTAAGAAAGCACTGGATAAAAAACCCAACATTGTTTAGGGTATCACTTATCTCTAATCAGTAACAAGTCATGTGTGTTTTGGAGAGACAGGAGCTGAAAGTTACAGAATATTAGGTATTTTATGCTTTTTTTTTATAAACTGAATCTTACACCTGTAATCAGTGTCACTTACTTGTAATGAGGAACCCTGTGGAAAGGAACAAAGGTAACATGATTATTTTGAACTGATTACAACATTGAAATTCCTCCTGTTCTTAAGAATAATACTTGAAAGAAAGCTACAAACGTGAAAGAAATACCTGGTGTGTATCTGTATTTTAAATCACCTTAGGATGTCAATTTAAACATTTTTAGTGCCTTGCTGTTCCAAGATGTTAAAGCCTTACTGCTAAGTACTCACTGGCTTTTTATTTTGTTTTAACTCCTTATTTTGCAAGGAGAAATTACCAGAAATGTTATACAATAGAAGAATCTGAACATTAAGAAAGTAGAAAAAGGGCAGCAACTTGAATTAAAAAATAAAAAAAGAATTAAAACTAGAAAAATCTCACTTTATTTACAGGGGATATTAATAATAATATAATAATCTTGATTTGCCTGTGGTCCCTGTGATCATTGAAAAGCTTTTTTTCTATTTCTCATTTAGAATAGAATAGAATAGAATAGAATAGAATAGAATAGAATAGAATAGAATAGAATAGAATAGAATAGAATAGAATAGAATAGAGTAGAATAGAGTAGAATAGAATAGGATAGGAATGACTTGGCTGGTGGTAAGATGTTACCTTGAGAAAAAACATTTCCTAGAGCTGACCTAGCTGGTCTTTTGAAAACAGTCATACAAAGTACAGTGAAGATTAAAAGTATCTACTGGTGACAAACACAAACAAATTAGTTTTTTACTAATTCATATGTGCTCAAGCATTTTCCTGTGTTTAATAGTTGATTCAAATGACAGTCTCATATTTTGAGATTGGCCAACTTTCCCCTTGAAACTTTCTAATAGAAAGGCAACAGAAAATTATGTGAACAAAGCATTGAGAAACACAGTCATGTATATATAGATCATGTGGTTGTTGATTTGTGGATTTTTTTTTTGCAATTTATTTTTTTTAAAACTGGATTTGTGCTGGTATTAAAATGAGAGGCTGAGGATCAAAGAGAAGGGAGGTCAATATTGCCACCAGAACTTCTTCCTTGGCACTCCTTCAGGCAGATGAGATGCAGTTTCCTAATTGTAGTTGTGGCAGATAGAGATCATCTGCCTTGAACCAAATAGGCTGAATCATCATGAATTTAGGATATTTTGATGAGCCCACAGTGTTGAACTGGGAACCCTGGCTAACTGCTTGGGCCAAAAGGGAGATTGACAAGAGTCCTAAAGGTTGGCTGCAGACACTGATCACCTCAACTTGCTGTTTCTCCTGAGCTGGTCTAATGGTTCTTGTTAATTTCATTGTTTCCATGGAAACTGAAAGTAAAAGAAAATAAATTTTGATACTCCCTGAAAGAACCCTCTCCCCTATCTTCTTCCTTCAGTTCACACATATTCATATGTCTTTTCCCAGACCAACTGATATTATTATTTTTATTCTTAAAGCACAATGTTGTTTTTTTTAGGAACGTGTCTACATTTTCCACCCATGTCTAGCATTTTAGTATACCTACATGTTTATAAACATTGCTTATGAGAGATCAGTGGACTAAGATCACTCAGCTCATTTCATTCATAGCAACAAACAGCCCTCAGGCTATGGACTTTCAATATATACTGACTGACTTTTCAGCTGATCCTCCCAGCACAGTGCTCATAACATATGACTAATCTTCCTCAATTGTTAATTCAGTATATAACTGTTGATACAGAACTTGTGGAAATTAACTATAAGTTATAAAATTCAAAAACAATCGTTTTAGTGTTACAGTTATATTATTGTTGCTCTCTTGGTTGCAATGCATTAGAAAAGTAGCCTTTAAGGATATTTTACCCTGCCAAATATCAGTTCTCTCTCATTAACATTAGGAAATAGATTGACTCCTGAAAGATGGAGGATGCTTTGGCTAGGATATGCCTTTCTGTTGCCAGAATAAAAAGATGGAAAGTAATATAAATTGAAAGGATTGAAGTGATTTGGTTATTACAACTATAAATAAAAGTAGATTTGATATAAGACTTTTTTTCTAAGGAATTTATTGACTTTTCTGACAGTCTAAAATAGCATCCCCTGTCATCAGGTCATACATCTTAATTTTGTGAAGCATTAAGTTTTGAGGACTCTAGGACTCTGCAATGACCAGTCATAAAAATACCTGTGTGGAAGTCCTTTCTTCAAAATGATGTTATTGGACATAACATCAGATTCTTAGAGTTGATGTTTTGCATCCTGCAGGGATTCTGTGCTCTTCTCTCTTTGGCTACATGTCAGAGAAACTGGTGGAAATTTAAAAAAAAAAAAAAAAAAGGAAAAAACAAAGGTTAGTTTTTCTGGTTTTAGAGGTAGTTCATAGAAGACAAAAATCTTTGTCTTGGATGAGAAGAGTCATCCATTTAGGTCTAAGAAGACCTGAATGGAGTACAAACTACATCACCATTAGCAAAATATAGTTTTATGTCACAAAGCTGCAGCATGTACTTGGTGTGTGGTTAATCTGAAGTAGGTATTTATTTCATATTAGTAAACTGGAGTTCAGTTGGGCATATCTAAGTTCTCATGTGAGCAAGAATCCTAGTCCCACATGATGCATGCATGTTACACTGTTCCTGTACGCCACTCTGAAGCAAAAAAAAAAGACTTCTATGGCTAGGATAGTCATGCTCTCATTCTACTCTATGAAGTAGTGATGTGATTTAAACCAGTTCTGGATTATTCAGAGTCTGTTCTACTCCTCCAAAAGTATTCTGAAAGGACTCACACTGTTGCATATCAATCTCTGTGTCATGCTGCCTCATCCTTATTGCTGCACCACAATATGTGCAAGCTATGAACCAGCTCTTCCATTCACAGCCTTCTTTGTGAGGAAATGGCAGAAGAACAATCAAGCCAAAGGAGAGAGCAGTGAGGCCTTACAGCTGCAAGAGCCATGCTTGCACCAACTGCCTTCACTCTTCATTACAGAAAAAAATCTGCTTGTTTGCTCAGGAATGACTGTCCATTAATCATGGCTGATAACAGTACTAGGAGGTCAAAATCTCTGGTCTAAAACTGTTACTCCATTTGATAAAGTGGGAAAATGTTCTTGGATGAATATAAAGAATGAGATGATTTAATTTAATTTTAATTGGGGCCTACAGGAAGGATGGGGAGGGACTCTTTATCAGGGAGTGTAAGGATAGGACATGGGGTAATGGCCTCAAATTGAAAGAGGGTAGATTTAGATTGGATATCAGGAAAAAATTCTTTACTGTAAGGGTAGTGAGGGACTGCAACAAGTTGCCCAGGGAAGCTGTGGATGCCCCATGCCTGGAGGTGTTCAAGGCCAGCCTGGATGAGGCTTTGAGCAGCCTGCTCTAGTGGGAGGTGTCCCTGCCCATGGGAGGGGGATTGGAACTAGATGATCTTTAAGTTCCCTTCCAACCTGAACCATTCTGTGATTTTGTAATTTTATACATCAGAGAGAGAAAGGAAAGAAATAAGAAGGAAGGAGAGTAGAAGCCAAGGAGAACTAAAAAAGCCAAACACATTTTAGCATCTTATATATACTATCAGATATGGCTTCCTTGACTACTTTTCCATCATAAAAGTGAAGACACTGCATTGATAGACTATGTGAAGGAGAACCATCTTGCTCCTTTCACTCCTGATGAATATACTCTCCTGAGAACTCTGAAGAGTACAGCAGAACATGGCTAGGGTTAAGGTCACTCTTGTCAAATTTGTCTGTATCACTGACTGCCCATGATGTTGTAGCTAGTGCCGCAAGGCACATTCAGATTCTAAGCAGCATGACTCAGAACTCTGCTGAAGACCCTGTCTGGACTGTTGTTGTATAGGTAGGGCTGCATGACTCTACAGAGTAGAAAACAGGCAGCAGCAGTCAAGATGCAGATGTGTGCACAAGCATTGCTGAAGTTGATGGCCTCAGGATGAAAAAATGTCCAACAGAGGACTCCAAATTGAAAATAAAAATAAAAATATAATAAAAATCATGTAATTGTCCCATAAAGATCCAATGTAAATGTCAGTAGGTCATCTCAGTCAAGACTGAAGGATTTCAGACCCTAGGTAAGCGACAACTTAATAAGATTTTTCAAGATAGTGAATTTAGATGGTTCACCAAATCTCATTGAAGTTGTGTACCTTTTGTTTCAAAGAATAATTAATACCTTTGAGGAATGGAGTCTAAATTACCTTCTGGATTTATAATTCAGTCAGCACCATGGGGACATTAATCACTTATAGGTCTTCAAGATGACTACCAGATGGTCAGACAATACAAACACTTTTGACAGAAATGCAGGAAAAGAGGTATGAATGCAAATCATTGGAAAGTTGTAGCCCTTATTCTTAGGGATTAGTTCTCAGTTGCTTAAATTTTCTTTATTTACTTCAGTTTTACTAAATTTATTTCATTTTGAAAAAAGGTCAGCTGAAAAATATAAAAGAAAATTTAGTACAAAAAGTACAAAATGACATTCAAATCAGTTTTTATTGGCTGCATGCTTATGAAAAGAACAAAAAAATTTGAAAGAGGATATTCTGGGCTTTATTACCACAGGTTCTCCCACTCAGTCTTTTAATATGATGCATTTATAGACTATTAGAAGTGCAATTGAGTAGATAAATACCATTAGTCTAGATTTTAATGATGTTCATTGTACTTAAGGTTGCAGAGATGTGTGTGTAAGATCAGTTACAGGTTAAATTCATTTGACTATCAGTTATGCATAGAATAGGTTAGGTGTCAGGTATTTACATAAGCATTTACATGAAAATATTTTCTTCTCTCTCCTCTTGGAAGGATAGCATCTATTTTTACTATTAATATATTTACTGTGAGCAAATAAATAATTTGGATGCTGCTTTACTAATGGAAATCTAGAGACCTCATGAGGAATAACAAGTGAAAGAAATTTTTGAATCAAGTAGTTTATCATTGATTTATTTGATAGAAGCATCCTGCAAGCAGAAGATGAGCTCTTGATGCTGTCACTGTGGATCAAAGAAATGACAAAGCAAGAGCATATGAGATAAGGTAAGGGTAGGAAGAAGGCACCAGAGAATGGGAGTGGCAATAGAACTGATCTGCGGTTCTGAATGTAAGATATAACGTCCTTTTTTTCTCAGTTTTTCCTGACTGAACTTTGTCTTCTTAAAATGTAAAGTTTGAAGTCGTTTTACTTTTTTTTTTTTTTTAAGCTTCCTTGAGCTTGTATGTCACAATGAAACTTCTGAAGTAGCTTTCTTTTCCCCCATTTTTCCTCTTCCTCCATTCTAAAGTAAGTATTCATTGGGCACATTGAGGTCAAAAATTCTTGATCTTCAGTATTACATGAATACTTTATTGCTACTGTCATCTTTGGATCACATTTCCAGAGAAGAAAGAAGAAGGAAAAAACTCAAAAGTTTTTTCATTCACGAACCTACACAAAATAAAGAGTGTACAGATGTGACAGCTCTGTGGGGGTGTAGCGTTCCTTGTCTGCAACTACCATCTACCAGCCTAAATAGAACAGGGAAGCACAGTTCCTGCAGCCAATTCCAGAGATGAAACTAAAGGCCTGGAAACAGTAAATAAGGTCATCCATGACACTTGGAAGTAATTAAATCATTGAAGATTGAACTGATCTAAACTAACAGCATCTCAGACATTGAAAGTAGATCCTAGAGTAAACTTGATGGAGGGAAAATATTTTTTAAATAAATCATACTTTGAAACAACAATCTAATCATGTTAATGCCCCAAGGACTGTTTCTGAGGCAATTATAAAGGAAATCAACACATTGCACAAGAAAACAGAAATTCTAATGAATCATAAGTGACAGAACCAGGAAGGACTTTTCACGTTGCACATTCTGATCCTCAGCATTTTCAGGAGTATTCATTACTATTTAATGTAAGCTAGTTTCAAATACAGGCAGTCTTGATTGTCCCCAATTCCTTCATAATCTGTTAGTCTTCTTGACTGCTTTCCCTGCTAATGACCCTTTTCTTCCACCCACCCTCCCCCCCCACCCCCCCCCGGCCTTGGTTTTTTGGTTTTTTTTTGGTTTTTTTTTTGGTTTTGTTTTTTTCACTGTACAGCTCAGACTTCTCCATTTTTAGGTTTTGGCCATTGCTCTTTCTCCTGTCATTTCCTGAGGCTGTGAATAATTCCTTTCTTTGATTTCTATTGTTATGCTGTAGGATCTTACATTTCAGGCATTGATTGTATCTTAATATTGGTTGAACCTTGCTGAAGTGTATCATGTTTGGCCCCTTCAGTCTTCTTATATTTAGAACATTTATATAACTTTTCCAAACATTTAGTTTTATTTCCCAATATAGTTTTCACATCTTTCAAACTGTGAACAGAAGAACCCCACATATGAATACAAACTTTAAGCATTAAAGCTATGTAAGATACCGTTATGACTTCACTGAAACGCAGCATTGGTGTTTACTTCATATCAGCATCACAGTGAGCACTTGTATTTGTTTGCTGTGTTATTCCTGGATATTTCAGATTTATCAGTGGTATTCTGAAGTTTTGGGCTGTGCTGTTTATTTCTTTCCTTCCCACCACGTGGTGATCAAGGAGAGATTAGCAACCTAAGGTATGCAGAAAGTGTCTGACTGGTTTGCACCAGGGCTTACAATGGCTACTGCTCTACGAAGAAATAGCTCCCACATCTTGGCTCTAGGACCCACTATATGTACAAAGTCTGCTGCAAGTCAGCTAAACTTTGAAAGGGGCAGGCTGATACTCAGCCTCATGCTTCTGTGAGAGGCAGCTCTCATCTATTGCTGAGTGCTCATTAAAGCTGCCATAGAAGCAATATACTATATGCAAAAAGCTACTCCCATTTCCTGTTGAGATTCAATTCAGATGCAGTAGTGACATTTTGCTATTTTAGGAAAATCCTTCATTTTATGTGCTTTCCTAGATCAAAATCAGGCTTTTGCAATGGAAAAGTTCCATTTGAGGGGGGAAAAAAGAAAAAAAAGTCAGTTGTTCTTCAGAGAATATATCTATTATTATAAAGGTTTCTGAATTCAATCATCAGCATAGTTATAAATTTTATAGTGGGGAAAAACAGATAAAATATCAGAGGAAGATAATCCTTCTTTTCATATTTAATCACTTGTTTCATTTCTTCAACTCTGTACTGTGTTACTTGTCATGGTACCTCATTCAGATGATTCATTCCAGCATTCATATATAATCCTTCTTATATTTTGTTTTGCAATAAAATACAAATAGGTGCTTAGATAAAAGAAGTGCAGTTCAGAAAATCTTTTGAGATTAAGCAAGGACCGTATGCAGCAATTAACATATGAAAGAAAACATTTCATTTGAAATACACAACATCAAGGCTTTGCTGGGAGAGATGTAAAGTACTTCTAACAGAAATGAAAATGCATTTGAAATTCATGCTGAAACTAGCGTTTTCCGTGTTAGTATATGCTTGAAAATGGTCTCAGATTTGTGGAAATTAGTAGTGGAAGTTGATGTCTTTTGTAATAACTCCATTATCTGAATCTGCAGATTATGCAAATAAAACTGCAATTTCTGTTTTCCTTTGCTAACATTATCAGCATTTGAAGATCAGGGAAAATATATATATATGCATTCATATTCCAAGGCTAAAAGACTTGGTATCTGCTAAACAGTGTCCTTCAACTTAAAACCTGTGAGTTGGGGCAGTTATTCACAAAAGGGAATCCTAGCAATATGTATTTGGTTGCCATCAGGTTTGGTTATCTGTGCCCTGTAAAAGATGTGCTTCAGCACCATCCCAGTAGGTTTTGTATCCTCTACCATATGTGATTATCCAGCATAGCATTTACATAAATTCAGATGTTATGGACCAGGGGAAAAAAGTCCGCGCATGTATATATATATATATATGATTTACAATTACAGGAACCCCAAATGAGACTCCTGCTCATGTGCTGCGTGGTGTGACTGGTCTTCTCAGAAGTGGTTAGCCACTCTGTATCACTCAAACTACTAGCGATAGGGAGGGACTATTTGCTTGTAGCAAAATAGATGTAGCCAAATAATAATCCTATTATCATATGTAATAATTCTTTTGGACATGTGCCTGTTCTTAGTGCCTGGAAATGATTGTTTTTCAACAGATAGATTATCTTGAAATAATAGAATTATCCTATTTCACATTCTATACTCAAAACCCTAAAATATGAGAGCTGTATTTTCATAACACTTCCCTCCCTATCTCTTTGAAAGCAGCATTGTAAAAGTTAGCTTCTTAGTTTTTGGTTTATGAGATTCTAATTTGCAAAATGAAACTGAAGTATTTTATCTCTAAGCAGTTTGTGAAACAGGTTTTTTTTTTCCTAATATTAAGTTGTATTTATTCCTTTCATTAAATCCCTGTTATCAAGATCTAAAAAATATCGTTTCTATACAGGAACCTATTTGTCCCCTTTTTTAATGACTGTGCAAATAATTTTATGTTGGCTTTGTGTTCTGCATACCAGTAATGAGTTGGGCTTTTTTTTGTTTGTTGTTGTTTGGTTTTGTTTTTTACTTGATTGAAAGCCTAAAAGAAAAGGCAATTAAAAATATTAACAGAGATGACAAAATGTATTAAGACTTCTTTTTTCTGTAATGAGATAATCATGAGTCATTTTGATGATGCTATGGCAATCTTGTTCACACTGCCTCATGATAAACTGCTGTAACTCTTAGCGGGAGGTTTATCATATGAATAGATTTATTTAAACTTACTGCAATACAGTACAACACCATTGCCCTAATATACTTAGTGGCCCCTCCTTCAACACACACATGCATTTACAACCAATTTTTCTTGATTTTAAAATCTTAGCTGTTTTAAAATATGTTGAGGCATGAATTAGGTATATTGCATAGCTTTTATATAATGTCTTTGTTGGATTGTTTTCAGCAGCAGAAGAACAGGACAAAAAGAGTAGTTTTCTATCTTTCTGCTTACTTCGATTATTTTTTTCCCCACTAAAGAAAGCACCTGGTCACTCGAAAAATAAAAAAATAAAAAAAAAAAAAAAATTAACTAAAAGAAGAATTTATTGAATAACTTTTCCTGAAAAAAATCCAAAAAAATTAAATGTCGGGAAGTAACTTTGATTATTCAGATTCCCCAATTCTTCTATTTGACTTTTAGTGGGACTCTCTAATTAAGCAAAATCATCTAGGTTCCAAGGGCACCTATGAATGCTCATTTTGTATCAGAAGATCTTAGCAGTCCTGTCAGAATATTCCAGGCCAGAAAGTTAATTATCTAAATTACAACTTCCTTGATGATTTATAAGATTGTTCTTAAATATCTTTTTTTTTTTTTTTTTTTTTTTGGGGGGTGGGGGTGGGGAGGAGTAGTACTCTTCTGCTGGGAAGTAAGGGAAAAAGGGAGAGAGACAGAGAGAAAACAAGGAGGGCGGAAGGAAAGAAGGAAACTTCTGGTAAAATTATCAAATAAATCTTTATGACTTACCAAAGCCTGTCTGATTTAACAAAAAAACTCTGAAACATTCAAAAGAGTTGTAAGATATTGGGGTTATCTGTAGGAAAAAGAAATAACAGTTTCTTGGAACAAGTCACTGCAAGTATGAAGGTATTACCCATAAAGAAACCAACCAACATGAAATTTAAGTTTTTAAAAATGACTTCTTTATTTATGTCCTGCAGCAGGACTTGTTAGTTTACCAGGTCTCCAGGTCACACTATTTACATTATTTGATAACTGAATATATCTCTTTCTGGCTAGAATATGGTTTGCTGAAGGCACTTTTGATCCTAAGGAGTAGGGGAGTGGGCAGATAGTTAATGCTTCAGATTCACATCCTGATTAAGTCTTTCTACATGCCCATTATCTTTACATCAGTATGATTTCACAAACTCCAGTGCAAGCAATGGAAAGAACTTGTGCATTTCATCAGAGTTCCACTCAAATTAACACTATAGTTAGTAATTTTCTTTCCATGAGGCACACCAAACTTCCCTGTGTAGAGAAAACAAGAGAAGGGATAGCAGCTGGCAGGCTAATAGCAACTAAAGGAGCCTGAAAAACTGACTGTGTGTGCGGTAGCAACATAGTATTCTCCTTGGATTTAGAATAATTCTTGCAAAGGTAAGGCTGAAATAAAAATAAAACAGTAACTAAGACTACTAAAATTATAATTCATACATTTATTACCTTTTCTTACAGAAGTGGTCAGGACACGCACATTGAAAAATATCTGAGAACAAGTGCAATACTAGCACTTATTCTGATGAATAATTTTCTTGAATCAATAGTCATCTATTTGGCGTCTGGGATTATGGTTTGGAATACAGAAACTCTGGATTCAAGACCCTGCTCTCCCTACTCATACTGCAGTTTTCTGGAAGAGCTTGTGAGAGTGCCTCAAATGTAAAAATAGTTACAAGGAAATAGAATAGACTCTTTCTAGTTGCTTCTACATCTCAGAAGCATGATCTACCTGCATGGAACAGGAAAGTAGGAAGATTATTGGACTATCATATTTCCATATTTCCCAAGGTGGTGGAAAATATTAGATAGGTCTCCTTTCTCGTGGTCACTCTGTCTATGACAGCAGGACTTCCAGTTTTTTTCACTATTTTCCAAGGTGTAAGCTCTTATTTCAATAAGGTATTTCTACATGTTACAGAGTGAGCAATTAAATTTTGCTCAGAATTCTGGGGTTTTTTTGATATTTCCTTCAATTAGTCTCAAAGTCAATTATTAGAGTTTACATAGTGTTGAGCCTCCTTGGCTTCTTTGACTCTAAACGTAGGACTGTGAGTCACAATACCGCTGTTTATCGTTTGTGCCCCAGAGGGATTTGTTAGCTCTGAAAGTTCAGCTGATTATCAGTGATCATTACTAAGAACTATTTTTCTTTTTCTTAACTCAAACAATCATTAATCATTATTTGGATTACAGAATGAAAGTTCTCAGAGCCAAAACCAACCCAATCGGATTTTAAAATCCATGGAGATTTTGGAAGCTTCCATTACTTCCAGTGTCTGTCTCCCTTTTCCCCTGCTTTTCTTCTTAAACAGAGTCTACATGCTTCTTTTGAAGCTCACTTCAGGGAAGTTCAATGTTAAAAGTTAATGACCATTGGCTGAGGCTCCCCACTCTCTCAGCAAAGACAGCTCTCTAAAACGTATTGCCTATTCAATTCTAAAGCTTCTGGTAAGACAGCTAGACTCTGCTTTCCTTTCTTTTTGCCCAAAGCAAGACTTTAATCCATTCTTTCCCCACTATATTCAGAAATCTCAGGAAAAAAACTAATCATAGCAGTAAATACAGAAATATTTTTAATATTTTCCTATTTTCTACATTTCCTTTAGGTATTCACAAGACATAAACAAATAATATGTGCATGTAGACGGAAATATCTTCCATGTTGCTTTTTTTTTTTTTTGTCTTCCATGTTGCTTTTTTTCCTTCCTTCCTTTTTGATGCTTGAGCATAAAAGTATATATATTCAAAAGGAAAAAGAAAATGTTTAATTAGAATACAAATGAGTCTCATATAAACACACAAACACTTCATACTGACTTCCATGCAAGTTGGAAAAGAAGAGAAGACCTTTTTTAAAATGGAGCAGATACACAACTCCCTTCTGCATGGTCCCTATGGCCACACCTGTGCTGCTAAATGAAGTATGAAGAGACATATTCCCTGACACAAAGGCCAATGGCCCAGGGCAGTGGGCATATATGTTTATAAACTCTCTTAGCCTCCAAAGACATCCCAGTTCTTGGGGTGTCCTAACTTCTAAGCTGTGTCTGAGAAACATTTGGGGGAGTGCTAGTTTACACAGTCCCAAAGTCCTTAATGACAAGGGCTATTCTGATCATTCCCTAGTACAGAAAAATGAATTGCAATGCCCCGGAATTAAACATAGTTCTGTTTAATTCATTAATCCAGAGATAGCTCAGGGACATAGTAGTGCCACTTCGGTTACCCAAAAGGGTGCAACAACTCAAGTTATGACCTAGTAGCTGAATCCAGCACAGGCATCACGCACTAAGATAAGAACACATTAGTAATGCTGAAGCCTGGATCAGCAACCTTGGCAACACACAGCTCCATGAATTCATCATATAGACTGTCCTGAGACTATTTTACAAAGGAAAGCCTCAGCAGGGATACTGGTACTTGGCACTAGATAAAACAGTGTAAAGGTAAGATCCCCTAAAGCAAAACTTCAGTGACTGAAACTACCTATTCCTAGCCATTTTTCTCTTTGTACCGGTAAATCATCTCATGCAGTTCATTAACCAATGTTGGTCTTCACCTGATCTCTCAATGAGGCCAAACTATTCCATAAATCAGGAAAATAGCAGTGTTTTTTTCTCCTATTTAATTTCTTATTTTTTGCACTGATATAACATAAGCTTTCCAAAGACAAGACAGTAACATGTGTCCAGGTTTACACAAAGTATTTAGAAGTGAAGTTGCATAGGGATATATATACACACATATATATACACACACACACATATATATACATATAAGAAATTTTATTGTTGAAATTATCTCTCTGTATTAAAAAATATTAAAATATTAAATTTTATTGAAAGGCAGTCTCCATATTGATACAGAGAAGAACTCTGATACAGTAGAAGCACAGAATAAATTATTTTTTTCCAGTGTTCTTCATTTCAAATACAAAGAATAGAGCTGGAATCATCAGTAGCTCTAGAGCCCTGGTGACCTTCATGTCAGGACCCAAAGGGCACCAATGGGCCTGTCTGTCCTTGCCCAGTCCTTCAGGGTCTCCCCCTATCCTGCCCAGGACCCCCTTTCAGACCCCATGGGGTCTCCTCCCATCCTGCTGACAGCCCAGGACCACATTTCAGCCCCACCTGGTACTCTCAGCCCCTGCCCCATCGACTCTGCAGCAGGACTGGTCTCCAGCTCCCCACAACCCTGCCCTGCCCAGCCATGGGCCATGATGAGCCAGGCCCACCTGCGGGCTGATGTCCCAGCGTGACCTCAGCATGTCCCTGTCCCCAGCAAGTTGCTCGATGTCTGGGGCTGGAACTGCCCCAGTGCGCCCCAGCTGCCTGCTCTGGGGTGGTGGGATGGGCCCTGGCTGCCAGGCCCTATCCTGCCATCAAAGGGGAGCCCCCACAGCTCCTGGTGCCTGGTGCCCAGTGAGCCACCAGCCCACTTGTCACCCTGACAAGTAACTATTTTATATGTGTATCCCTTGAATAAAGGAGCCAGATGTTATTAGTCTGCCAAGAGGGTGATTATTGCTATATAAGGAACAAAACCAAATGTGTGTATTGCATGATTCTTAAGGATATGCTGGCATTAGTAATTACATTTATTCAGGAATGTCCCCAGGCACTGAGACTGACTCTCTCCAAATGGACTGAATTTATGCTCACAGAGCATGGACTCCACCAGAGGCTGGCTGCATGCAGCCTGCCTAATAAGAATGGTCCTTTGAATGGTCTAACTCTGAGCTGCTCCTGGGAAGTTATTCTCACAAATGTAAAGCAGCTGAATATTCTTCATGCTACAACACAAAGGAAGGAAGAGAATGAGGTGTATATATATATCACTGTAAATCTCTACCTTTCTCATTACACATGAAGGACTATAACTGGGAATAATTTAAAAAATAGGTCTGCCTTCCATCCCAGCACAAGCATATGGAGTATATACTTCAGAACTGGATTAATAAGTGACCTACTTGAGCCTCGTAGATTATGCTATGCTGAACATTCACATTTATATGCAAAGTAAGAAATGAAAAACTTCCTACAGAAGTGAAAAGGTGCATTAATTCCTTCATGTATTGTTAAATAGAACGTTGTTGAATAAAGATACCCATAACTTCCTGGACAAGAAAAAAACTAAATGATTTCTAAAACTACCTGCTGCTACTACTGTTTATTGCATAGTAACAGCACCTAAAACCTAGGTGCTGTTATCAATCAATCTAAAACCACCTCTTATTTCTGCAAGAATGTGAACATGATTCACAATAGCATTATGGTTAAACTCTTTCATTAACTGAGCTATTAACTTCATGCATATATTACAGTATATTTTAATATCTGTAAACTGATAAAGGAATCTCCACTTCGTGAATTTACTCTTTGGTGCAAAATTATTAACTAATAGAATTGTTTATTAATAAATTAATAGCACTGGAGGCATAGTCTTTTGCATCTACGTTAGCTAACAAGCAAACAAACAAAAAAATCCAAAGGAAACAAATTTAAGACAGACTTAAACCAATGCATTTGCTGATATCTGCAAATATTTAATCAACATCAATGTATATCCACTTATTAACAGATTTCTACACAAAAAATGTTAGCTCTGTCAAATTGAACTTAAGGATCCTACAAAATATTTAAAAACATATCATTTGATTATTCTGAAAATGCAAAGAACAAAACTTAAAACGCTAAATAGTCCATCATCCCCCTCAGTTTTAAACCACAGATATTACATTTATGTAGATCTTCAAAAAGAAAATCTGATTCATCCGCTATACTCAGTTAAACTTCTTATGTTAATGGACTCATCTTCATAGCTGATACAAAGAAATCAGCTTTTTCTAGAAGTCAGTGTAGATTCCTGCCTCTTCCAATGTGCAGAACAGCAATTTGCAAATAGTGAGGTCAACTTACCGGTTAGATCCAAACTTCAAGAGAAACACTGTAAAGGGCTGATATTATTTTGTTTTGTCAGAATAATCCTTCTTTTGGGAAAAGACAACAGCATCACCAAAAGAGACCATCTCCTCCTCACCTGCTGTCTATGACGTTGTCTTCTCCAGTGTGACTCAGTGGCAGTTTATTCTTCCTTTATTCCCACCTCTTCTGCTTCTCACATCTCAACCCTGGTAAACAACGTAAACAATTCTGTTGTTTTACCTGTAATTGTTACTGAGAAGAAGACAGACTAACAGCAGCAGACTCAGTTCTCAGGCACACCATAACTCGGCCATCTGCCCAGTTACCAGTTTTGGGCCAGTTATGCTCTCCCTGAAGAGCACTTTGACAAGTTTAGCTTGTGAGTTTTATTCAGCTCTGTATCTCATTCTGCTCACTTCCCATGGACCCCCAAGTTTTTCTTACATATAGCATCTCCAAGATCCTGCAACTGTGAAATAAACAGTGGATATACTGATCTGCCTTCTCTTTAGCATTGGGAAAGACTAATAGTTGCACTGTAAATAACTCTGGTTATGCATAAATCCCATTTGTCTTTCCAAAGATTTTGTGTTACCTAAGAACTTAAAAATTTCCAGAAGATACTATTCCTTGGAACCTTGCCAAATCTTAAGTTTGGACCCTAAATTTTGAGTTATGTTTTTAAGCTAATGATTTTGTAAGTGTGCAGGATATTGCATCTCAAATATTAAGGAAAATTTACCAGACCTTTTTATAAAATTAATTATATATATTATTTAATATTTTATCCAGGAACATATGATAGCAAAAAAAAATAGACTGGGGGTGATAAAATGGAAAAGAAAGTATGTTTACAAAATTTGAGGGTGAGGGGATGAGTGGTGAAATAGGAACCCCCCACCTCTCCTTTTGCTTTACCAGTAGCAGGTCTCTCAAGCCAAATAATACAACAGAGTAAACGGAATGGTGTAACCCTTTCACATTCTATAACAAACACGGGACTCATACAGTTTAATGTTGTTGCAAAGCCCCTGAAATCTGTAGTGTTATTTCCAGTATAGAAGGAATACAAGACCTTACTATTCATAATCATTCTCCTTACCTTCATAATGGTGAAAAATAACTGTTCTGATATTTAACATCTCTATCAGCTGAAAATTTCTTGAGAAACAAGCACTCAATTTGAAAACCAGAGCAGACAATAAATCAAACTATTACTGTACATCTTGGTGGAGAGCTGGGGGACTGAACAAACACAGGAAATGCATCACCATAGTAGTCCCACAATGTCAAAGCTGAAGCACATTTGGAATATTTACAGAAAATGTATCTGAGTACACATTTCCAAAGTTAATTATTATAAAAAACATTGTTCTCCAGGTCAACAGGTTTCCCAACAAAATTTGTGTCTTATAACCCAAGATAAGTTATTCTGACCTTTGTACAGAGCCCTTCTATGCTCATAGTCTTTTTTTTCAAGTCAGGAAGTATGCCTGAAGAAATTACACCAAAGAAACAAGTTGCCTACAAATTCTTTAGGTAAAATTACAAATTACCCTGTTAAGTCTCATAGTTATTGCAAATATGCATCAATTTTCTGAACATTTCACTGTTTTCCTTAATAAGTATAAAGGTCATTGACAGTCAAAACAATGTCATACTTATGGTAATAAATGATTTTTCAAAATCACTGGTGACAGAATAGTAAGAATTTTAATATATAATGCACAATAAACCAGAAGGCAAATAGTATAGAAACAGATAAAAAAGGCAAACAAACAATAGCCTTCTTGTTAACTAAAGCTTATCTATTTACTGTTACTCTTGGGCATTTGTATGATAATCACTGCTACATTATATAATACTACAGTTAGATTATATCGATTAGGAAATAGGTCTTTCATGTATTTCCAGTATCCTTAGAAATCTCCCTCTGAGATGGAAGCTTCTGGCCCGTGGTTTCAATTTAAAGGTGATATTTCTGAGTTCTAAAAAGCTAACATGTAAAGGTTGTTTCACAAAAAATGGAAACAAAGTGATATATATTCTAGGCACTCTCAGAAACTAGTAGGATTTTTAATAAGTTCTTTTACTTTACCTATTATGTTACCTTCACCAACAATCTATATTATTGAAAAAAATATGAACAAAATATACAGCAATAATATGGAACACTGCAGTAAAACAACAGAAATGTTCTAGATTGTCCTGAACGAAGACCCTGAGAAATATTGAGATTCTCATAAAATAAACTAATGCATTACAAAAAAATATCAGCCAGAAGGTAAAGGTAGATTTAGGTAATGTCAGACTTAGAATGCAAAGTTCAGTCCTTCTCACCTTGTCCCAAAGAAGACAGAATAGAAGTGGAAATGCTTTACATCCAAGCAGTGAGTCTGATCAGCATTTAATTCTGTCATGTTTTACCTAAATAGGAATGAAATGGAAAATGAGAGCTCCTAATTTTTCTTTCATAAGACAAGAAGAAGGGGATGCACAGAATGAACAGAAAATGGATATGTTTTAACTTCTGAGAATAAAATATTCATAGGATGCCATAATAAGTAACAGTATTTATTGCAACAGAATACTAATGATGTCAAGAGATTAAACAAATACTTTATGATCAGGTAGGACACTAACTTCCTAGGACGAGGAAAAAAAAGACAAATAAACAAATGAAAGATCCTGTAGTCAGGCCTTTCAGTGTGCCTTCGGAAACCTCATCTGTCTCTAAACATTTAATAGTAGCAACCATCATGGGACTGGACCAGTCTGAAAAAGTATGGCAACTTTACTATTCTTAGGCCAGAAAACATTTTTTCAATATGTGACAATTCCTGCAATACTCATATATATATTTCTCCAGATACATTTCTCCACTATTTTTACCTAAGTAGGAAAATGAATGTTAACTGTCTTGTATTTAGATGACTGAGAACTTTTTTCTTGAACAGTATTGCTATTTAAAAACAGCAATAAAACCAGCAGAAACATGCCTGAAAAAGCAGAGCTCAAAGATGTAGTTTCCTTAGCAACAAAAATTCTGAGATATTTTCCAAATTCCAATACCTCACAAATACTAGAAAAAATATCTACTGTGCTCACATTTCCCCCTCTTCTGTAATCTGAAGACTTGCTTTGTAATTATGCCTATTCATACAGAAAAGTGAAATACTCTCTGAAATGAGGGATTTTGGATCCTAGCCATTTTCCTTACTTGTCATTTGGAAGCGGCTTATGAAAGCACACAGATTCACCATTTTTCACAAAGGCTTGGAAAAAGGTGAGGAAGAAACCAGAGAAGAGGTTGTTACCCAAAAGAAAAGAAAAGGAAAAAAAAAAAAAAGTAAGACTGGTTATCAGAAGATGACACAGAGAGTAGAATGACAGCAAGGGCTCTTTGATGGCATATGTTGTTGGAAAGGAGAGAATTAAGATCAGAAAAAATCAGGAAATAACAATACTGAATAATTAGCAGGTAAAGTAGGATTTTGAAAGATAAAATGTAAAGGTATTTAATATAAAAGTTGTGAAGGAAATTCAAGGAAATAGATTACTATAATGTATCTCTTGCAATATTAATTTTCTAGTTTGGTTCATGTCAGTTTATGTAATCTGACAGATGTCTGTCTACTGGACTTGGAACAGCCAAAATGTTTCAGATTATTTAAATTCAATTATATACTGAAGTAAGTCACTGAATGACAAAATATGTGATTAATCAGAAATATCTTGATTTCATAACCTGACATTTTGTGTTGAGTGCTGTTAAAAAAAAAAAAAAAAAAAAAAGGAAAAGGAAAGAGAACAATCAGAAAAAAAGTGTTACAAGTCAGGAATAGTTCTCATCCATGCTTATCTGTGACCTATTCCATGTACATTTTAAGTCATGTCCCAAATTTTGCTCTGAAAAGATGAACCTTACATTTTGATATATGCGTTCATACTGGCAGATCTTTTCCCACTAGACTTTTATCATACTATATCTAGAGTTTAAATGTGTCCTCAGAACTTCACTTTTTCTTGGTAAGTGAAATATTGTCTTTCCTTGTAGTGGCGTCCACTTTTTAACCCAGTGCAATGAAGTTGTGAATTACAGTCAAGTGAACTGAAGTTTAGGAAGAGATAAATCAGTGTGTTGAAATCTTCATCAAAGACCAAGAGGCACAGTGCTGTAGCCAACTGAATACTTTATTTTTTTTTAGGATTTTCCTTGTTCTTGCTGTTGGTAATTAACAGCAGGAAGGAATCCAGAAAAGGCTCTAGGTTATGGACATACAAACCCCAAGCCAGTGCACTCTGTGTTCCCCACACCCATAAAGGGGAAGTTTCCCACAAACAGAATCACTGCAGAGTTACAAGTGCCAGTGGTGGAAGTCCAGAGCTCACACCAAATAATGAAGTAGCAGAATAAGAGCAGTTGGGGCCACTTGTGCTACATATATACTGCATCTTCACTGATCAGAGACAGCCTCAGGTCCAAACTTACAAGACATCCATATTTTGGACACAAAACCATGCTGAACTACAGGCATCATACGAGACTGAGGAAGACAAAGATGAACCAATACAAGTTTTCTTTCAGTAACATCCAGCTCCATCTTTACCTACACTGCAGTGGACAGGAAATACGATGTGAGATCAGGTTTCTTCCAGAAGGAAGCCCAGTGCTCCCTGACATAAAGGCAAAGGAGTTTTGTAAGCAGCTGACTGTGTATAACTGGCACCACAAGCATCCCCTAGGTTGACATATTGAGTCAGGGCTGAGGTCGCTGAGCACTATCAGTTGGCTGTGGAACCCAAATTCTTCTTCTCAGGTTAGGTGTCAAAGTAACTTTTTTGTGAGTAGTCCCTAGTTTAGTGTTGGATGATTCAATTTCAAAATACATTGTGGATTTATGTATATAACTGACTCATGTTAAGTCATCAGACAAAACTTCTCTGATCAGTTTGAGCTCAAGAATTCCTACTAATATCAGAGATATGGTTGACAAAGTAGTGGAGTGCCTCTTGCTTTTAAATCATAGAATGCCTGATGTTTTTCTGTGTAGTCAAAAATTAATCGGGAATATTGAAACAGTTGACTACTATGTGAGATTTATTCCCTTTCTGTTTTATTGTTTATCTAAATCTGTCCCCTCCAGGCAGCCAGCTGGATGTTTCTTTCTTTTTCTCTCTTTTTTTTTTTTTCTGAATTGTTCTTTGAAATACCATTAATATTCATAAAAATCTTTTTTCCATATGCGTATTTATCAGTTCAGCAATTATTAAGCCTGTGTGATTCTTACACTTTACTCACTGTGTGGGATCAAATTTGTGATGATGATCACCCTGAGGAATGCAAAACAAATCGGCGTATTTTCTAAGGATTCTAATTCTGCCCCTTCCCCAGATAATCTTCCTTCTATTTCCAGGCTGACTTTTCAGTCTGTGTACAGGGTGTAGATTTCTTGTTTTGAAGCAAATACGGTTCATTTTTTAGGGGGCAATTCTTTTGTTGATGGTTTTCTGCTTTTTTTTTCCCCTCACTGAAGCCGTATTTTGCAGAAATCTGTTTTCAGAAAACAGATGGGATTCCCTTACACTGTTACTGCACACTTTAAAATAAGTATTTTTTTCACTTATTCATTTGAGCCTGTCAATTCAAAAACTTTGTAGACTACTCATATTTAATTGAGATTCCTTGAAATCAAGCAGAATTCAGCTACGTATTATTACAATAAGTTGGTGACTCTTGGTGGTACAAGTGACAAAGGAGGTACCTGTGCTTTAGAACAATTTCGCGTAAATCTACACTATTGATATCTCTGTGACTATTGTAGGAAATAGCTCGAGTGCTACTTTCATTTTTGCAATGACAGGATGAAGCTCAGGTCAGTGCAATTTATCCTGTTCAGTACCATACAAAAAATATCCTCACTGGCTTAGTCCTTGACTCCGTGGCATATTTCTTACATTTCTTAGGTGGGTTATTTAGGGTCAGCTCAAAAAAATTTAGGGTTATATCTTACACTTCAGAGATCAATTGGTTTTAATGAGAAGCTAAGCATGTAAATGGACAGTAGGAACTTAAACATTTTTACATATGTGAGTCTTTACCCCCTGTGATTCAGTTACTTTTTTATAAAATGCGAACAACGGTGGAGTTGCTAGGGAACTTTTCAACAACTTATTTTGCTGTTGGAAAGCTTTGATTTGCCACCATTTAATTCAATTTTTATCAAGGAAATTTTCCAAGACATAATTTCTGGTCAGAGGTAAAAAAAAAAAAAAGGAGGCAAAACCAGACCAATTTTTAATTATAACATTGGGCAATCACAACATATATTTAGGCAATATTCAGATCTCTGTTCCTCCTACGTGGGTCTCCTTCATCCCATGTGCATAATTAGTGGTATTAAAATCTGAAAATATTTTCTGAAACTATATTCTTCATTTACAAATAACAGTAGGAATCAGTACTTTCATCTTCCCTCATTTTGTCTCTTCTGTTTATTTGACTTGTGTACATGAGGAGCTCACAATATCTTGTTTTCAGTTGGTATTTTAATCTGATATTCTGATACAAATAATTACCTCTTCTACAATTTGCTGTTTCCCTTTGATATGTCCCAGCCTTGATCATTTCAAAGGAAAAGAAATTTTAAGCTAAATGGTATTTCACAAAATTGTGCAGTTTTATGAAACAAAGAAACAAAACATTCTGTTAAATTCATCAAATGCCTTCTCCAAGTCAGAGGCAACGTATTTTTATCTTGTCATCTCCAGTAGGAAGAATTCTTCTGCATCACTTTGTAAGACCTTGACAAGCTTTTAAATCCAAACAAACCAACTGAGAAAGGATGCAGAGCTTAGAGAGGATATTTATGATAAATGTTGCTGCAGTTTTCATGTGAGCTTTGCTTTACTACAGGTAGCTGTTACTTGTTAATGTTTTTTCTAAACACTCCTGTGTCTAGACAGCAGTTTCTTTTACCCCAGACCACGTAAATAGGAAGGTAAATAAAAACTCATTAGCCTTAACAATTCATAGGGTCTGCTTTAAGTTTTTATGAATACTATTGGAATGGATGAAGCCTGTGCTCATGAGTGACTCCTTTTAGATCTAATTGCTCCACTATTCCTCTCTGCTTTTTGATTTGAATAGAACTTCTGAAGTAAACTACTGTTCACTGTGAAGAAAAACATTACTCCTATACAGAACTTTTTAATCTTTTCATCATTTTTTTATTCTCTTTTTCACATTTAACCAATAAGAGATATGTATAAAATCCCTGAAAACATGCTTAACCTTATCCTAGTAGTATAGAATAAATACATCGTGTGCTCTGTAAAACTGAAATTTCTGTTATGGGCAGCATCTCTGTAATTAACAATGAAGAATTTATCTTCTAAGAGCAGAGAGGCCTAATTGTCTGAATAGCCTAAACAGAATCACAGAATGATTGAGGTTGGAAGGGACATCTGGAGGTCCAATCACCCTACTCAAGCAGGGCACCTAGAACTTCTTGCCTAGGACCATGTCCAGATGGCTTTTGAATATCTCCAAGGGGCAAACTCCACAAACTCTGGGCAACCTGTGCCAGTCCTCTGTCACCCTCACAGTAAAAAAGTGTTTCCTGATTTTCAGACAGAACCTCCTGTTTCAGTTTCTTCCCATTACCTCTTGCCTGTCACTGGCACCACTGAAAAGAACCTGGCCCTGTCTTCTTTTCACTCTCTTTTCAGGAATTTATATACATCAGTAAGTTCCCTCCTGAGCCTTCCTTTCTCCAGGCTGAACAATTGCAGCCCTTTCAGCCTTTCCTTGTATGAGAGATGCTCCAGAGATGCATCCTTGTTGGACTTGTTGTTGCCACAGCGTTGGCAGAGAGGGGGAGAGCAACAGATGTCATCTCCCTGGACTTATGCAAAGTGTTTGACACTGTCCTGCATGACATCCTGGTCTCTAAATTGGAAAAGCATGGATTTGATGGATGGACCACTCGGTGGATAAGGAACTGGCTAGATGGCCACACTCAAAGGGTTGCAGTCAATGGCTCAATGTCCACGTGGAAACCAGTGACGAGTGGCGTTCCTTAAGGGTCAGTACCGGGACCAGTGATGTTTAACATCTTTGTTGGTGACATGGACAGTGAGACAGAGTGCACCCTCAGCAAGTTTGCTGATGACACCAAGCTGTGTGGCACAGTTGACACACTGGAGGGAAGGGATGCCATCCAGAGGGACCTGGAAAGGCTTGAGAGGTGGGCCTGTGCGAATCTCATGAAGTTCAACTAGGCCAAGTGCAAGGTCCTGCACCTGGTTCATGGCAATTCCAGGCACAAATGCAGGTTGGGCGGAGAATGGCTTGATAGCAGCCCTGAGGAGAAGGACTTGGGGTTGTTGATGGATGAGAAGCTCAACATGAGCAGGCAATGTGCACTTGCAGCCCAGAAAGCCAACTGCATCCTGGGCTGCATTAAAAGAAGTGTGGCCAGCAGGTCGAGGGAGGTGATTCTGCCCTTCTACTCTGCTCTGGTGAGACCCCACCTGGAGTACTGTGTCCAGCTCTGGAGTCCTCAGCACAAGAAGGACATGGACCTGTTGGAGCGAGTACAGCAGAAGATTATCAAAGAGCTGGAACACCTATGCTATGAGGACAGGCTGAGAGAGTTGGGGTTGTTCAGCTTGGAGAAGAGAAGGCTCCGAGGAGACCTTAGAACAACCTTCCAGTACCTAAAGGGGACCTACAGGAAGGATGGGGAGGGACTCTTTATCAGGGAGTGTAATGACAGGACATGGGGTAATGGCCTCAAACTGAAAGAGGGTAGATTTAGACTGGATATGCGGAAAAAATTCTTTACTCTAAGGGTAGTGAGGGGCTAGTGAGGGGCTACAACAGGTTGCCCAGGGAAGTTGTGGCTGCCCCGTCCCTGGAGGTGTTCAAGGCCAGGCTGGATGAGGCTTTGAGCAGCCTGGTCTAGTGGGAGGTGTCCCTGTCCAGGGCAGGGTGGTTGGAACTAGATGATCTTTAAGGTCCCTTCCAACCCAAACCATTCTGTGATTCTGTGTGATTCTGTGACTTTCTCCAGTTTGTCCACGTCTCCCTTACACTGATGAGCCATTATGGACCATGAGATTTCTTTATTGAAGTGTGTGAAGGGTAGTTGTAAGGCTAATTATTTTTCCCAGTACCCCAGGACATTGATTCTACATGCTGATATGAGGTATATTTTTTGAAGCGTCATTGTTAGAATATTCATAAAACAAAAAATTATATCATACTGCTTTTATTGAAAGTATATAGAAAGTTTAACAGTTGTGCAAATTTTTTTTTTTTTTTTTTTAAATTGTGTAAAATTGATATCAGAGTTTGGTGTGTTGTTTTTTTTTTCCTCTGATATCATCATTTAACAGATAAGAAACAGAACAAATGCGTGAGTGAATAAGTGACTTAAATGTTTGTAAATAAAATCAATGTTCTCTATTCCACTCTCTTCTGTCTCTCTTTTATTACCAATTATATTGTACAAAACACAGAAGAATAAGAGAAATTTATAAGTCTTTAAAGGAATATCAAGTATTATCACCACCAGATTTGTCCAGTGTGAATACCCTTGTTAATATATCAAACACTTCTTGAGTGACAGTTTTCATGATTTTGAAGGATTTATTATTGTGTACTTCTGCTTGAATTTGAAAATTCTGAATTGCTATCAGAATTCACTATGTAAAAGAATCACTACTGTCATTGGGAAATATAGAAATGTAAGAAAACATAAAAATAAAAACTAATATGGAACAAGAAGATAACAAATATGATGATAATGAATGAATTTTGGTAGAATATGGAAATTTAGATCACAGCATCAATGATTATGACATTACAAGGGGTTTGCATATTGGCAGACTATTATACATCAAGAATTCTAGGGCACCCTTTTTATTGTTAATCAACATACCTTTTTAGTCACAAACTCTTAAGCATGACTTAAAAGTTGCAATGCCAAAATATAAGCCTTCTTCTCAGATGTCTTTCAAAATCAAATGCAATACTCAGTACTCTCAGTAATTGCATCTGAAATTTTTCAAGACATGCTTGTTCTTTTATATTCTCATTAAACACTGTCTTTACTTAACAAATGGGTAAGTAAAAGGGAAGTAACTGCAGCTATTGTATTTTCCCCTTAAATTGAAAAAAAAAATGAAATAAAAGCTGACAGAATTATAAATACCAATTTACAAAAGTAAAATTTCTTTGAATGTCTTAAAATATCTTTGAACTCAAGCTTCTGAATTTTCAGAGAACTCCCCAATTCTCTATATTGTTCCTTGTTTATTTCACTTTCTCTTTGAAAAACGTAAGGAGAAAGGTAAATCTATAAGTAAAAAAAGGAAAGATAAACTTCAAAAGGTTTCCATCTCACAACATCTGAGAAAAGAAAAACGTAAAGAAGAATCTCAAAGGGGTTTTGTGGTGGTTTCTGTTTTGGGTTGTTTTTTTTTTCAGATTATAAAAGACATGGTTTTGTGTTCAAAATATGAACACGCATAAAGTAAAAAAAAAAAAAAGACGGATATTAAAGTTGAGACACAAGTCTCTAAAGTAGAGACAATACATAACCCCAATTAATTTATCTACACATATGAAAATATGAGAAAGAAAGCTTCATTTATGACATTTGGAAAGGTTTAAATAGGAGCAATGATTATATTATTTTGCCTTTGTAGAATATGTAATATTTCTGTTTAGGAATTCTGTTTATGAAAGTACAACATCTGTGAAACTTTACTTACAATGTCTAATTTTTTACATTATTGTGAAAAGATCACACACTTTATTCAAAACATATGAATGGTTTTATAGTTTGAAAAACTAACAACAAACAAAGATTCTTCCATAGGTTTTTCTCTTCCGCAGTGCACTGAGTAGTGATCATCAAATCTAAATCTCTCCCTTAATTTCAAAACCATTTTGTTCCAAAAATAATAACGGGTATTAATTATCTACTATGCCCCTGAGAAATTTCTGACAAACAAATAGGTTAGGTCAACATATGCATCCAGCTACACTAAGTAAACATTTAATGATTATTCTAGAGTAAATACTGGGGGGAGAGGGAGGAAAGGCAAGGGTGGAATGGAGGCGGCAGGTGAGGTGGTTGTGGGTTTGTTTAAATCATAGCACTTGTAAACAACAAATGAAAACACTTTTCACTTCTAAATAGCAGATGAGTTACTATCTTTTCAGAGTTCCACTCTAAAACACACTCTTGCTAACAGCAATATTTTATATAAAAAGCTTTATGAAATATATTTTTGTGAACTTCTCAAGTATTACAAACCTTCGAATAAACCTTGGCAATGGACAGACACACTTTTGAACTATATAGTGCAGGAAATGGGGGAGAGGTAATCCTTGCCTATGGCTTGTGATACGAGAATACACACTGGTGCTAAAGAGGAAAGGGTCAAGTCGTTCTAAAACCCTCTGTGATCTTGCCCTCAAAAATGCAAACTAAATGGAGATTCATACTTCTTAACTTTTTTTGCCTTAACATTTCCCTGCTGTTTCAGTGACGTTCTATGTATTTCATCATGGTATAACTGGAAAAATAGGTAGCTCTACACAGGAGGAAAACTTCCATACATCATCAAAGTTTTTAAGCAAAACTCTCATAGCCTGGGAGACCAAGGAGCAAAAACAATTTATTTCAAAGGTGTCAGGTTAATCTCCTCAGGATATTGTAATTTAACTGACATACCTAAATTTCACACATATTTTGTAAAGGAAAAATAAAATATGAGATCTAAAGCATTCAGTATTTGTAAAAACTTTGTTAAGAAGCAAACCAAAACAAAGAGCACTTTCATACTATCCTTCTGGTCTGCTCTGTTAGACAATCCATTAGGACAGAACCGTTTTCACTGTCTGCTTAAAAAAGACATTTATTTTCCATTGACCCCCACATTTGGCAGAACAAAGTGGGAAACAGGCTCACTTAATTTCTACGAAGGAGATGGAGAAAATAAGACAAAGAGAAACAGTCGAGAATTCTCCTAGTTATATCTTCAGAGAATCCAGGACCTCAAAATATACTTGCCAAGCTCTGAGCAGACAGATCCAAGGAGCTGGTTTAATTATAATTATCAATCAACTTATTTCTCTCGAACTAAGACAGGTAATAATTTTTGAAGCATTATATTTGTATATAAGGGAACAATGACAAACAGTTGCCTTTCACCCTTTATTCATACTTCTGATAGAAATCCATTCCTTTCAACCTGTGGAAAGCTGGAGGAGGTAATTAATTTTACAACCAAAGACAGTCCTGTCAACTCTTATGTGATTAGTTACATTAATTGTTTAAAGATAACATGAAGACTAAGAACAAAAAAAATAAAAAAGCAGAATTCCAATCTTTCCTTAGACTACAAAGAAGAAGAAAGATGCTCCAGGCCACTGTAAGCTTATTGATTTCCTAAGAGAAAAGAGGGAAAAGAATTGTAGCTGTGTTACCTTAAAACATAACACAGTAATTTATTTGTGTGCCTTCATCTTCTGGTGTGTGTTTGCTTGCTTATCTGGAAATTAATACTCTATCTGCATATAATACTCTATTCTATACCATGAAAATGCCAAGTGCAACATAAGCACAAATTTTAATAAATAATTGAACAGAGAAATGTGAAGGGCTGTATTTAAGCCATCGTACTGTGGCTAAACTACAAGTACCATGTGAGAAGTTAGATGTCTCTTGTCCGTGAAGCACCATACAGGTACAGATAAGATATAAATGCACCAGAAACAAGAATTTTTCATCTAATACATTAGGATAAAATTATATAAGACCATTTGCACAACATCAAACTATTTATTATTTTGCTTTTTATTAACGTATTGAAGAATGTCTCCCCAAACCAATGTGAGGTCAGGAAGAACTATTGACTGGCCTGATAGAGAGCAGTGGACTTTGTCTACCTGGACTTCAGGAAAAGCTGTTGAGGTATGGACTGGATGAGTAGACAGTGAGGTGGTTTGAAGATTGGCTGAATGGTTGGTCTCAGAGACTGGCAATCAGTTTCATGAAGTCTAGTTGGAGACCAATAACTAGTAGTGTACCCTAGGGGTTGTTATTGGGTTCAGTCCTGTTTAACATTTCCATTAATAATCTGAATGATGAGGTAGTGTTTACCCTGAGCAAATTTGCTGATGACTCAAAACTGGGAAGAGTGGCTGATAAAGCCAGAGGGTCATAGAATCATAGAACAGTTTGGGTTCGAAGGGACTTTTACAGGTTATCTAGTCCAACCACCCTGCAACAAGCAGGGGCATCTTCAACTAGATCAAGTTGCTCAGATCCCCATCCAACCTGACCTTGAATGTTGCCAGGGATGGGGCATCTACCACCCCTCTGGGAAAACTAGTCCAGTGTTTCACCACCCACATTGTAAAAAATGTCTTCTTTCTATCTAGTCTGAATCTACCCTCTTTTAGTTTAAAAACATTATCACGACAGTCCCTGCTAAAAAGTCTGTCCCCATTGTTCTTATAAGCCCCCTGTAAGTACTGGAAGGCCGCAATATGGTGTCCCTGAAGCCTTCTCTCCTCAAGGCTAAATAAGCCCAACTCTCAGCCTTTCTTCATAGGAGAGGTGTTCCATCCCTCTCATCACCCTTTCCTGTGGATAGAAAGGTATTTAAACATATATCCCTTCATAACAATTCTTGGAGTTTCACAATATAGAAAATGTTATTGCCTTTCTAAAAACATTTTAAATGGAGTATTGTCAGATCAGGTCTCACCAAGGAACAAAACCATAGTGAGCTGAATTTGCTATTAGCTTAAATTTTTAAATTAGAGTCTTATTATTTGGATTGTAAAATACTGAAAAGTGTTGAACAATTCAAATATGGACCATATACCTCTGATGATGTCCATTTAGAAATAGTTATGCTCTGAGTTTAACTAAATGAACTGCAGTGTTTTGTCCCCAGGAACCTTGTTGAGATTCTATGATTCTCCACTTTTTTCATCATACTTCTTCTTTCAATGTAAATGTCTAAATTTAAAATAAAGGGTTTCCTGGCTTCGGTGAAAAAAACCATGTAAGTGTGAAAAAAGCACATTTAAGAAAAAAAAATTATCCTGTTACTCTGAAGAAAAATTCTCCACCATAAGCTGGTGGGAAAAGATGGATGCAACCTGAAGATTAGTACCAAGTGATTTTATCTAAACAAAACCAAACCAAACTGATTAATTAATTTCATTTGATTCATGATCTGCAACCCACAAATTCAGATGCTAACTTGCCTGTGTGCGCTCCAAACATCCTGCCAGACAACAGCACTCTCCTCCATGTAGTAAAATTGTCATTGATAAAACTCCAGAATTTTCAGAATTAGAGATTCTGAACGTCATTATAAATGGTTCACTGTTTACATTAAACTTGACCATTACCACTATTTAATTTACTTTGGGTTTATTGCTATCAGTGATTTCCTTGTCATTTATTGTGCAGTACCCCTATTTAGGCTGCACTTTGAGACAGATGATTTATTTGTTTATTGAATTTCTGAAGTTAATTGCCAATTTTTTCTAATGTAATCTCAGTACTCTTGAAAATAAGTTTTCACCTACTTACATAGCAGCTTCATATTGGTAGATACAAAAATCTCACAAAACAACCCAAACACCTTGGATCTACCGCATAGTAAAATCATAAAATTACTATGACAATTTTTCCTCCTTCTTTCTGATTTTTTCAGAAATAAAAAATGTCAGGTCTTTTCACCAGGTCCTCTTTCGCTCCAACGTCTACCTTTTAAATTTACAGATATTCCCTTTCATGTTCAGACTTGATCCAAAGTGCATTCAAATCTCCTGAAAGGTTTCCTGTTTTCTTTTTTTTGCCACAGCAGCATGGATCATAAGTCATTCCAGCAGTGTCAAGACAAGACACCCACTGAACAGTGCTTAAGTTGTACAATGCCTACCTTTTCTAAATTGAATAGGATGTTGCCTTCAACAGTGATCTGTCATTGAAAAAGTGCTCTTTACCGTGGAAAAGATATCTATGAACACAAAAGTCCTGAAAATTACTCCATAAACTTTGTTAATTACAATTATAAAAATCAAAGGTCCATTTGAGAAAACTAAGTTACTCTAAGAAAGAAAAGGCTGAGAGAGGGAGATCACAATACAGAAGGTTATTCTTAACTCTTCATTTCAACTCTAATCTCATGAGTAAAATATTTGTATGTCTATACAGATTATGCAAGGAAGTGTCACCTTTCCTGGGCTAATTCTATATTTCTACACTATTGTGTCTGTGCAGCCCAAAGGGAATATAGCTCATCTGGAGTATTAAAACTCACAAAGATATGCTCAGAAATCTCTCTGATAAAACTGCAGGACATCAGGGAATGCCCTCAAGAGGAGACAGCTATCTAGCCAAGAAATCTACAACATTTAAAATATAACATCAACAAAATTTATTTTAACGACCTCTTGAGGATTTGCTTGTTTTAACAGTTGATTGAAATTCCATCCTCTACTGCCCAATGTAAAAAATAATGATCCCAGTTACAACCTGCTTTGAGCAAGTGCACAGAAGTATTTTCTGTTGCTGCATAATTTTTTGTACAGTAACAAAGTAACACCGTGACCTGTCCATGGCCCTCAGAAGCTACAATCAGTCCATAAAGCATTCTCTGATCAGCCATTTATGACTTTATCATAGCTTTTCCCCAAAAAAAGTGTTTCTTCTTCAAATTGAACAGTTCTAGTTGACTTAGTCTCTCAGTTCCTGGAAGCCATTTCACCTTTCTCACCACCTTTATAGCCATTAACTCTTATTGAAAGACTACCATCACAATTGCTTAAGTATTTAAAATGTTTTGTGTCAGATTCTATTCAAGCTTTAGGAATGATGAAGCCCTTGGTAAATCCATTATGTCAGGTGCCAAGAGATTTACACTGATTTACACAGTTCAGTGGTGAATAGAAGAGAAAGTAGCTGGGACAAGGTAAAAGCTTGTGTCTAGGGACAAATTTCAGAAACAATGTATGAGGAAACCCAGGACAATCAGAGAGAAACAATAGGACAAAGAGACAACTGAACTACAAGAAAAGCATCAAGGGAAGCAGCAGAGACAGAATACAGATATTCAATAGCAGGCCTAGACCTGGACAATTTCAGTAAAAGGACTAGGAAGCTGACAGTACAACAGGTGAAAAAGAGTGTTGTGCAGCAACACCTAGAATTAGACCTGGAGTTTAAAGGCCATCAGGTGCCCTGACTCCTTTAAAGAATCAGATAGCTTCTCCTCTGTGGAAATCAGCTGTGCGTGATAATATCATCAGTGGCTATATTGTTGGGGGCATAGCTAAAATTTGTACACATGACAACAGTAATAACTGTGATTGCATGAGGAAGAAAAAAAGCTCCAAGATCCTTCTTCTGATAACAGTGAAGAAAGGTACATTTTTCAAGACGAAACGTGGTGTTTCCAATACTGAGTAAGTCTGTGAATGGAGGCAATTTCTATTGCATTATTTTCCTAAGCAAACAATATCCAAGCTAAAATGAGTTTTGTTTTCAATTGTTGTACCTGTGTCTAAAGAATTCTGTCACAATATTTAGGCCAACTGTTGACTAAATACACAGTGCTAAATATCTATTTATAAACCATAATAGATGCTAGAAACTGTTACAGAAATTAAAAAGTACAACAATTCTTACAACAGATGGATAGCTGTGTGAAAAAAAATAATGCTGATTCGGAGTTAGAAATACAGGATTACATCAATAAAAATTAATTGCTGGCAGAAAGAAGATGACTGAGAAAAGATCCCTAGAGGTGGGAGAGTATCCAAATAATTCTGACTGAGCTCGCATCAAACTAATTTTTTATTTAAAAATTGCGCAAAAGAAATAACTTCTTGTATTATTATTCTTTCATTTAATCTAGAGGAACTTCTTATGTGCTGCATATTTCTAATTCCTGGCAAGTTCTATATGTTTACTCTTCAATGGTTTACTGATGGGTAATTTGCCAGTATCCTGTAGCGCTGAAGAGAGCAAAACTGTACACTGATCTCGTGTCGTTCAAGATCAAATTCTTAGACCTAAGTCTTAAAAAATACCAATTAATAGTGACATGGCTGCTAGAATAATATCATATAATTTTTACGGTAAAGTTCTGACCTCTGCTGTGGAACTACTCAGCATAGAATTCACCCAAATAGTGGTTTACTACCTTCTCAGAGTGTTTTGAATGGACATCCAATATGCAACTAGAGGACCAGCCTCATAGTATAGGTATAGAAGTAGTAAGGAGAGGAAACCTTTGGAAGGTTGATCAGATCATGAGCTTAACCAAAGTGATTTGGATTCATTACTGCAGGTGCATTTCTTCCCCAAAAGCAGTTGAACTCTGGGTAGGTGCATTTCACTGCATTCAAGGGCTCAGGTCCCCCAAGTTTCCAGATCCAACAGTTGAACACAGTATGTTGTTCCTCTCTAGTCTGCACAGATGGATTTCTTTTCAGCGTGCAAAAGATTGGTGTAAATATAGAGCTCGGAGACAGGTAGGAAGTGCTTCTGTCTCCTTTGGTTTCCACCCAAACATAGTGTAACTTGTTACCCAGCTTGAATGCTGAACTCGGAAGGCTAAAGTCAGATAGTGGGAGTACTTCCCTCTCCCTGAATTTCCCAGTGTTGCTCTATACATAAGAATCTACTTTACAAAACCACTATTTTTCCTCTTCAAACTCAAAATATGGATTTGAGAGTTTTTTTAAGATGCCTCATACGTCATACCAGCTACCTTGTCATTTTTGCATCACTCACTGTGTTCTAGGCCTAAATCTACTTCCACTGAAGATGTTGAGATGAGTTAATTATTTGTGTTGCAATAAGAGTATTATTATGAGTATTCTTATTAAAAGAACTTAACAGCAGCATTTATTCTTTGTGCTGAAATATTATAGGATCGTGGAATGTTTAGGTTGGAAAAGACCCTTACAATCATGAAGTCCAACCATTAACCTGGCATTTCCAAGTCCCTAAACCATGTCCCTAAGCACCACATTTACATGTTTTTTAAATACCTCCAGGGTTGGTGACTCAACCACTTCCCTGGACAGCCTCCATTGCTTGACAACCCTTCCAGTGACGAAATTTTTCCTAATATCCAATCTAAACCCTGACACAACTTGAGGCCATTTCCTCTCATCCTATCGCTTCTTACTTGGGAAAAAAGAGACCGACACCCACAACCAAACATCCATTCTGCACCAGCATTCAGATAGACTGTTCATGAATGAAGTGATGAACAAAAAAAGAAAACTTTTATAGGTAAAGATTATCTAAACAATCTAAATTTATGAGAGGAATGGAAAATACTCAGATTTTTTTAAATGGATTTTCTTGACTTTTTCTATTATTAAAAAATAAAAAGAGAAAGCAGAAAGGTATCTGTTAAAAAAATTAAATACAAAGTGAAAAGTTACAATAAAACTAGTTATTATATCAGCATTATCCATTGTTCATGTACTTTTTCTCTAATCCTGATAAATTTGTGTTAGGCACTTGTTTTCAACTTCTTTCAGAACCTGCAAAGTGTTGAGAATCATCAAATCTTAATGACTATAAGCCTTATATCAGAGATCTGACTTCCATAAAAAGATGAAAGCGATTTACTCAGCAAGGTGTATTCCCCAAGACAACTCTGTATTCTTCCAAGATGCATGTAATATGCCACTCTGATTAGATCTTCAGCTTTGTTCCACTTTTGTGGAGATTGTGTTAGATCTTACTTGTTTAACAAGTAAAAGAAACTTCTTAGGCCATATATGTGAATGACAGACTACATAAATATGAATGAAAGTTTTTTAATATCTCTAAGGAAAATTTAGACTTATTTAAATAATTTTGTATCCACTGATAACCAGATTTCTATTAGTAAAACATAGATAAATCCAAAATTTACAGGACACAATTGAAGTAAAATATCTAGAACTTTAAAGGGCTTTATGGCACCTGTTTCTCTTCAGCAATGGACACCTGCTCTCAATAAAAGCCTAAATGAAGTCAAATCTCAACCAAATTTCCTCCAGAATTCTCTCTTTGAGGAGAGAAAACACAGTTTGCAGAGCAGCTGACAAAGTTTAGTCTTCATCTGCAGCTGTCTTTCTCTCCCACATTAGTTCTTGGATCCAGAAGCAACGTAACACTGACCTATAAACCTAGAATGAGTAGAATGACTAATGGCTTATGAAATAAATACTGTAAATCTTACTGACTAATGGCTTGTGAAATAAGTATTGCAATTCCTTATTTCGTTCATTTTTTGTTAGTCTAATCACAAGTCAGGAAAGGTTAATATATAAATTAATACTTTGTCAGAGAAAGCTTTTTCTTACTTTAGTATTCATTTAACTTTGCTCAGATTTTATTTATTTTAGGCTTTATTTAAAAAGGAAGTAAATTTTGAAGCCACGTCTTAGTTATCACTGAAAAGTATCTTAATATACTGCTTGAGTGCTGGCTGTTTGGAAATATAGTGTCAATGCATGGATGTGCTCAATGTGAAATAAGATTTATTATTTGGATACTAAAAAGCACAGCTAAAAACCTGTATGGCATAACTTATAGATATTGTGACACACTACCTATGTTAAGTTTTTGATAGGAACGTTTGTTTTTCTGTCTTGGACTGTGTGATATAACCATGAATGGTTTCACAGAGTAAGACAACATCAAAGAAGGGATTGTCCCTCTTATACTTGGCACTAGTGAAACTGCACCTCAAGTACTGTGTTCAGTTTTGGGCCCCCCACTACAAGACAGACACTAAGGTGCTGGAGCATGTCCAAAGAAAGGCAACAAAGCTGGTGAAGGGTTTAGAGCACAACTCTTGTGAGAAGTCGCTGAGGGAACTGGGGTGGTTTAGTCTGGAGAAAAGGTGGCTCAGGGGAGACCTTATTGCTCTCTACAACTACCTGAAAGGAGATTGTAGTGAGGAGGGTGGCTACTTGCTCCCAAGTAACAAGTGATAAGACAAGAGGAAACAGCCTCAAGTTGTGTCGGGCACGGTTTAGCTTGGCTTTTAGGAAAAAATTCTTCACTGGAAGGGTTGTCAATTATTGGAACAGGCTGTCCAGGGAAGCGGTTGAGTCAACATCCCTGGAGGTATTTTAAAAATGTAGAGAAACTAAGGTCAGAGAAAAAGATTTGCCAAACCATAAGGAGACAGGTAAAATTAAAAAAAAAAAAAAAAAAAAAAAAAAAAAAAAAAAAAATCAATTTCCTTTAGAGTTCTGATATCTGCCACCAAGTCTTAAATATAAAAAAATGCACAACAATGAGGGAAATCAGTCAGCACAAACAGAAATATAAATGGTGTTGCATGAGGTTGCTCTGTACTCATAATCTGTCAGCACAGGTCAAACAATACTGAAAGGAAATGAGGAGAAGTAAGTAACACTTTGATCTTACTTTTGAAGGAGGAAGTCTAGAAGCCCATAAAACTGCATGAGAAGGCATCTATTAGATTAAAATGAGACAAACTAACATGTCCAAGGATATAAATACTGCTAGGTGAAATGCTTTTCTTGTTTCTTGAATAAAACAGAACTGATATTACAAGTGACAAAAATTTACTTAGTAAATTTATTTAGAAGGTACTTGTAGTAATAAGATTCATTTGTGAGAACACAAACAAAGATTGTAGTTTCCTGCCTAATTAATTATTACTAGCTCATCTTTATTCAGAATTTGATGCTAATATTACAAACTAAGAAGTCAATAGTTAGGCAGGAGGTAGTACTAGGTAAACCCTATTTTTTGGTCTTGATTATAAAATCTGGGTTTTAATAGCTTAACGTAGGAACCTAAATCAAGGAATATAAGTATTTATTTGGGCACTTTCTCAATTTGCACCCAGTGTGCACTGCAAATGAATAATGCTTTGAACTACTGCTTTTAACAGCTGGGATTATTTAATGTTGCTAAAAATGAATTAGAATCATAGAATCATTTAGGTTGGAAAAGACCCTTGGGATCATCGAGTCCAACCATCAACCCCACGCTACAAAGTTCTCCCCTACACCATATCCCCCAGCACCACATCTAAACGACTCTTAAACACATTCAGGGATGGTGACTCCACCACCTCCCTGGGCAGCCTATTCCAGTGTCTGACCACTCTTTCTGTGAAGAATTTTTTCCTAATGTCCAGCCTAAACTTACCCTGCTGCAGCTTTAACCCATTCCCTCTTGTTCTATCGCTAATTAGCTGTGAGAAGAGACCAGCACCAACCTCTCTACAATGTCCTTTCAAGTAGTTGTAGAGAGTGATGAGGTCTCCCCTCAGCCTCCTCTTCCTCAAACTAAACAGTCCGAGCTCCTTTAATCGCTCCTCATAAGATTTATCCTCCAGGCCCTTCACCAGCTTCGTTGCCCTCCTCTGCACTCGCTCCAGCACCTCGATATCTCTCTCATACTGAGGTGTCCAAACCTGGACACAATACTCAAGGTGTGGCCTCACCAGTGCTGAGTACAGGGGGACAATCACCTCCCTACTCCTCCTGGTCACACTATTTCTAATACAGGCCAGGATGCCATTGGCTTTCTTGGCCACCTGGGCACACTGCTGGCTCATATTCAGCCGCTTGTCAATTAGAACCCCCAGGTCCTTTTCTGCCAGGCAGCTCTCCAGCCACACTTCCCCAAGCCTGTAGAGATGCATGGGGTTGTTGTGGCCCAAGTGCAGGACCTGGCACTTGGCCTTGTTGAATGAAGCTCATTCCATTAGCATTGGCCCATCGATCCAATCTATCCAAGTCTCTCTGTAGAGCCTCCCTATCCTCATGTAGATCAACACTCCCGCTTAACTTGGTGTCATCTGCAAACTTACTGATGATACACTCTATGTCCTCATCAATAAAGATGTTAAACAGAAATGGTCCCAACACTGAGCCCTGAGGAACACCACTTGTGACCGGCCGCCAGCTGGATTTAACTCCATTGACCACCATTCTTTGGGACCGCCCAGCCAGCCAGTGCTTGATCCAGCAGATTGTATGCTCATCCAGGCCATGAGCAGCCAGTTTTTCCATGAGAATTCTATGAATTCTATTCAAACATTGTCATGTTTGAAACTATCCTAAATAGTAAGAGACATGCAGATATGCCACCTTGGACAGTCTGTTTCCTTCCTGTTCTCACCTTGTTCCTGTGATGCAGCACTCTGCTGATGCACATGACTAGTATCCAATTGTTACAAACATTACACCGTATATCTAACAATCTTCTGATTATCTCTTTCAAAAGCGTAAATCCCTGAGTTGTCAGAAGAGAGGTGGGGAAATTGCACATGTGTACGTAGGTAATTGAATCTATGCAATGATGGAAAACAAAAAGTTAAGGGCACAACACATGAAGTGTCGTATATCAGTAAACGTTTTTTTTTTTTTTCTTTTTCTGAAGAAATACATTGATGAAAACTATTCCGTTGTCATTCCATTATAAGCATTCATGATATCTGTTACTTGCTTATTTTAGGCTATAGCATTGATGACCAGTTCCTTTTTCATGTGGAGTTGACATGAATGACCTGGGAAGCTGCTTTATTTCACAAACTGGTTTTCTCTACTTTTCTAGAAGAAAGGCTTTGGTAATGTCAAGGACATGTTAAGATTAGGAATGCAAATATTTCTGGTTATGAGCCAGGAAAATGATTCCTATATAATAACTACCACACAGTTGGAACACATCAAATTCAATTATTCTTTCATGTTTTGTTTTGTTTTGTTAGTTTGTTTGTTTGTTTGTTTTTTTAAATCAAAGCAAAACTACTCTACAATTGTATTTATTCTCTATGATTTAAATTATGTCTCTAGAGTACTGTGTATCCAGTTTGATTCAGTCATTGGCATATACATTTCCTCACTTTCTGTGGGAAAAATAGCAGAAAACAAAGATTATTGTTTTATTGATTCTCAGTACTCTCTTCTCATGGTTATTGATCCTAGCTAAAAGCTAAGTACCCACACAGACACTTGCTCACTCACCCACCTATGGGACAGGGGAGAGAATACTAAGAGCAAAAGCAAGAAAACTTGTAGATTGAGATAAAAGTTTAATAAATGAAAGGAAAAAAAAAATATTTTAAAAGTGATGATAAAGCAATCACTCAGCACGTCCCACAAGCAAGCTGATGCCCAGTCTCTGGGCAACAACTACCTTGGAAAACACCTATTTTTGTTTTTTATTGTGACATTACATGGTATGGATTATTGCTTTGGCCAGTTCAGATCACCTGTCCTGGCTGTGTCTTTTTGCACTGTAATTACACAGCAACTACCACTGTAGGGTCCTCTAACTGAAGTTTATATAGATCAAAGGAATGCAACTAAAAAAAAGAACGACTTTTAATTATTACAGCAAGACAGTCATCCAGAAGTATTGTGAAGTAAGTCTGATTTCAGAAGTACTGTGTACACATAAGATTTTAGTTTTGTTTGTTAAATTACTACATATAATTAAAATGGGGGAAACTCCAGATATAGGTACAATAAAAAGGTGGGAATTTAGAAACTGTAGAACTTAAAGCAGTAGAGTATTTATAAAGAGAAAGAAAATAAACAAGCAATCAAACAAACAATCAAACAAACAATCAAACAAAAATTTAAGTTAGGTTAAGTTTGGGGGAATCATGAGCAGCCTGGATTTTGAAAATTAAAATGATTCATGTAGAAATGTGTAAATCCTCAAAATGCAGCAAACATTGTCTTCAAAAGCTAAAGATATTCCTTAGTCTTTTTTTTTTTTTTTTTTTTTTTTTTTTTTTTTTTTTTGTGTCTAGAAACTAACAAGTGAACAACTAAAATTTGCTCATAACTTTCTTCATATATCATGTAGGCACTAAATAGGTTAATGGTGGAACTTTGGCTATACACTTTGAGGACACAAATTATCCCATAAAAAATGAGGTTATAATAAATTTTTGCAGTATTAGGAAAAGCAGATATAGCTGAGATGTTACTATGTAATTCTGCGTTACAAAATATGCAATATAAGTACTAATTTACTATTACTACATTTACATGTAGTGATAAATATTAGAAATATTTTTTTATTTCCTTTTAATGTTTTGATGTCTGATTACTTATCCTCTTCAATTCAAGTCGTTCTAAAATCATCACTACAGACATTGATCTCCATCATTTTTATCCCAGTTGTAAACATTTCACAGAATCATAGTATCATTCAGGTTGGAAAAGACCCTTAAGATCACTGAGTCCAACCTTTAACCTAACACTACCAAGTCTACCACTAAACCATCTCTCCCTAAGCACCATATCTACATATCTTTTAAATACCTCCAGAGATGGTGACTCAACCACTTCCCTGGGGAGCCGGTTCCAATGATTTAATAGAATGATGTCTATAAACAGCATTTGAAGCTTAATGGACTGTCAGTCAGTTTTCTGACAGTCTCTTTGTCATAGAAAACTTTAAAAATTTTATCAAAATACAGAGAAGACACAAAATGGTATTTTTGGATGTAAGCTAGAACTTTATGGCTCTAAAAGTAACTTAATTTCTGTACATTTTAAGTTTTATGTGCATTCAAACCTGAATTATCCTTCAGTGTGTATAATATTTACATAGTTTTAAATGGTCTTTTTTCTTTTTTTCTTTCTTTCTTTCTTTTCAAAACAACGTTTTGCCAGATTTCCAAGAGAGGATGCTTGACTCACACCTCTTCTTCAGCAATTTAGAACAATACTTAATAATGTTGACAGCTATGCTGTTATTGTTTTTGGATGACTAATGGATCCATGGACTCTTAAATGATATAAATGGGCAAAGATGTAACATTTAAAAGCCGAAAACCTTAGCAAATTTTGTAGAAAATATGACCCCAAATAAAATCTAATTAATTTCCCTGACATAAAATTATGCCATTGTGTTTTTCCATTGTTTACTGCAACTCTGATGATGTATTTTCTAACAAATATCTCTCTTTATGACCTTATGCAGTATATTGTTCTGTAACTTCAATGTATGTTGTACGTATTCTAGCTCTATACATCCTACGTATTCTAGCTCTATGCATCCAAAGTTAAATTACTACTGGACAGACTTATGAAAAAAACACAAAGATTTTAAGAGAAAACAATAAGTTTTCTTCAGCCAGCCTACGGATTTATGAGTTAAGTTTATGAATAGCAGAGAGTTTTATAATGTGCTTTAAAAGACTTCTAGAAGTTCCCTGCTAATTCAGTATGCTTTCAAAGATATTTTTCAACTGAAATGTCATGTCAATTTCAGTTAAGTTTTTTTAATAGATAATTATTATATATATTTAAACTAGTTTTTCAGATATATGGAGTCTCATTAGACAAAAAACTTGATATAATAATCATATTTTAAATTTTTTTTTTTTTTTTTTATCATGAAAATGCTACATATATTGGATCATGATATACCTGGCTGATAATTGCAGAAGTCATTAATAAAATAAGGAAAAACCTCTTAAAGGATAAATACAATTGAACTATTAAAATACTGTTTTTTTCTTCATAAAATATGAGTGAGCTACAATTTTGCTTCATACTAGGCTGCTCACAAAGCAAATTTCAAATCCTCCTTTTCTAGATAGAGTCTGACAAGAAATATGTGGATATTTTCGATAAATTTAAACAGGTTTTGGCTACTAGGAATACACTGAAATCTTGAAAAGCTGAATCTGAACAAACTTTGTGATACCTCTGTATTTCCACTCATATGTTATTGAACCCAGGGCAACCATGTTTAATTTTTATATGTCTGATTTTTATATTTGCACTAAAGCAAAAATACCTGGGAATGTACAACAGTATTGTCAACTAAGTTTCAGTGAGCATAAAAAATCCTAAGTTTCCTTAATTTCCAGGATAGATGTAGATATAGTGACTAACTGCTACAAGGTCGCTGGAAAAATAATCTTCAAACGTATTTAATAATAATTTTACACACTGAACTCATTATGGCAGCGATCATCTTTCCATTCTGCAACTGTACACTGCACACTGCTCAGCACATTGGTAATTTTATGATCCACAACTGTGGTTTCTGGAGAGGAAAGCTTTAAAGTAGGATGGGGAAGGATATGACGGCTCACAGACAAGTGAGGAAGTACTAGACCATGGTAGCAATCGATGCAAGGTGGTATGGACAAGAGAAACTTTGTGATCAGCAAAACAAATTTGAAGGGGTCCCATCCCATGCACACAAATAAGGAAGTGCCAACAGGAAGTCTGTAGTTGCAGGACTACAATCTCACTGAGATCACAGAGATGTAGTGGGTTACCTCACACAACTGGAGTGGTTTAATGGAATAATACAGACTCTGCAGGAAGGACAGACCAGGAAGGCAAGCAAGGAAGATTACCCTTGATGTGAAAGAGGAACTGGAGTGCATGAAGCTGCTTTGGGATGGATGAAGAGTCAGATGAGAGTGGGCAGCCTGAACTCTAACCTGTGGCTTCTAGTTTTTTAACTCTTGCAACTCCTCTCGTAGTGGCACAAAAGGGTTAAGTTTTCCTTCCTGTGGGATTGTGGCTGCCGGAGCTTCCCCTTGATCCTTAATTTTCCCCTCTAGCAATTCTACCAGCTTCCAGATGCCTTTGGTGGGTTGTCCACGCAACATTGTTTAGGGTGTCCCTGGTGTTAATGCTTTTCGCCAAAGATCATTTCTTTCTAAATCGTAAGTCCTATCTGATCTACCCTAGAAAGGCCCAGATTCCCATCGAGGAGGCTGGTTGGGGTGGGGTTTGTGACTGGCTTGTCAGACCCTCCTGCTCCTCTCTATGCCACCCCATGGATCACTCCATCCCCTCTCACACCCATAAATCACTATATTGTGTAACATCTCCACTCAAGTCAAAATGTGCACAGGGGAAGTTGTGAGGGTCTTGGTGATTGTGCTCAATGGCTCTCTGAATCCTTCCTTTCAAGGATTAAACAGGTATTTTCAAAGCATCTGGCAGTCCCCTAAAAGCTTTAAGGTGGCAGGGGTCTACTGGCGCAGCCATCAGTATCACTTGCTGCCCTTTTTCATACATTGCCTTAATAAAAGCGGCTTTTTTCACTCCTTCCGCTAATTCAGACCATACCTTTTCTTTAATAGTAACAGGTTCTCCCAGCTCTTTGGAGTCCACACCCCCAGCCGAATAAGCCACTTATTGACTGGTCACACTCTCGTCCGTCACTCAGAAGCACTCCGGGATGCAAGAACTGTCTCACTTTGTCATTGCTCAAAAGTATCTGATCACCTCCCATTAGAGAGACTGTCCACAAATAGATTCTATTTTGCCTGGCTTGCACAAAAACTTAGTTTGCAACTCGCTGAGCTTGTATTCTGCCCAGGGAATTACATGGACTGTGGTTCAGGGGTTTCCATCCTGCAGACCCATATGCCTTTCTGTTTTAATTAGCGGGGGGGGGGGGGGGGGAAGAGGGAGGGGGGCTTAGCTTGTGCTAGCTTTATTTCAATTTTTTGTTCCAACAAACATATCCACTCTCTTTTCAATTCTTCTTTTAAACAATCTATTTCTTGTTTGTTTTTTTTTTTCTTTAAATTGTCTTTGGCCAATCTGTTGCAATCATTATTTTGTTCCTGTGCTTAAATCAAAAAGGCGCCTAGGATGGCACACATAGTTGCTTTACTTTCACCATCTCAACTATTTCTGCAGAATTGTTCCATTTGCTCCATGACTGCTACCAGGTCAGACCACTTCTTCACCCATTTACCTGGGGGACAAGGGGCACAACTCTGCCTCTGTAATAATTCTGCTATAACCATCCTGCCAACTACGCCAATTTAAATGTTGCAGAACCTCACAAAACCCATGAGGACTGACTAACAAACTAAATCCAGGATATATTTTTACAAGATGGTAACGAAATCAAGCTAAGTTTTACTCTAACTGAAACCGTTTTGAGACTCCAATGAACATAAACAATCCACAGGTTCAAAATGTGACTCAGGAGTTAATACTACACCACAGACTTAAGAATTCTTAAGGTTTATGGCTGATGACCCAAAATGCATGATCACTCACCTAATAAGGTAGGGCTCTTAACCTCGAGGACTTTCCTTGTGAGGTGTCCCGACCCGAGGGGAGAGTCCCCGACCACAGACCCGCTGCTCTGAGGAGGACCATCTCAAAATGGCTCTCCTGTGGTGCTCCATTTATACTCTAGCCAAATCTGAACTGTGGTCAAATATGATCAGCTCCAGTAGAGCTGGTTGATATTCAAGGATCACCTCCTCAAAGCTCAACAATAAACTAACCCGACATGGACAAAGTCAAGCAGAAAGAGTAAAAGGTCTATATGGATGAACAAGTTACTTCTACAAAACTCAAATAAAAAAGAAAGCATACAAGAGGTGGAAGCAGACTTAGGTCACCCATGAGGAATATAGAGATCCTCTGAGTGTGCAGTGATAAGGTTAGGAAAGCCAAAGCCCATCTGCAGCTGAATCTGGCAAGTCATGTGAAGGGCAAAGAAGGCTTCTACAGATGTATCAGTAGCAGAAGGAAGACTAAGGGAAATGTTGGTTGTCTGCTGGATGGGACAGAGGATCTGGTGAAAAGGGATGCAGAAAACACCAAGGTATTCAATTTCTTCTTTACCTTGATCTTCCATGGTAAATTCAGCCTTCAGCAATACCTGGTCCCTGAGACGAGTGGGAAAGTCTGGAGCAACAAAAACATACATTACACTCAGTGGAGGAGTATCATGTTGGGGAACATTTAAACCAACTGAAGATACACAAGTCCATGAGACCTGATGGGATGCACCTACAAGTGCTGAGTGAGCTGAATGATGTGATTGTGAGGCCATTCTCAATTATTCTTTAAAGGTCATGCAGATTATGAGAGGTTCCAAAGGGCTGGAAGAAAGCACATCACTCCTATCTTCAAGGAGGACAAGAAGGAAGATCCAGGGAACTGCAACCTGGTCAGTCTCACCCCAGTCCCTGGGAAGAAAATGCAGCAAGTAACCCTGGAAGTAATTTCGCAGCATATCAAAGACAAGAATGTGACTGGGAGTATTCAGCATGGATTTACAAAGGCAAAATCGTGCCTGACCATGCTTACAGCCTTCTACGAGACAAATGGATCAGTGAATGAGGGAAGTGGGGGATGTTGCTTATTTTGAATTTACCAAGGCTTTTGACATTGTCTCCCCCATTGTCTCTCCCAGCATCCTCCCAAATAAAATTACAATCTAATAAATAAATATATAATAAAAAGTCTGTGGACATAGATTAAAAACTGTCTGAAATTTCATGCTCAGAGGCATGTAACTAGCAGAATGAAGCCAAGCTGGAGACAAGTCACTACTGGTGTACCCTAGGGTTTTATTCTTAAGCCAACACTATTTGCTTTCTTCATTAATGACCCTGAACAAATTTGTGGATGATAAAAACCTGGGAGGATTTTGATAGTTGATACACCGGACAGTTGTCCTCCCATTCAGAGGTACTTCAGCCGGGTGCAGAAATAGACTAACAGGAACCTCGTGAAGTTCAACAAAGGAAATTAACACTCCTGTGCCTGCATAGTACAGACTAGGGGTCAACAAGCTGGAAAGCAGCTTGTCAGTAAAAGGCCTGAACATGAGCCAAGCCAGCAACGTGCCTTTGACACAAAGATGGTTAGCAGCCTCCTGGGCTGCAGTAGAAGTGTTACCATCCGGTCAAGGGAGGTGATCCTTCCCCTCTACTCAGCACCGGTGAGACATATCTGGAGTGCTGTGTCCAGTGCTGGGCTCCCCAGTACAAGAAAAATATAGACATACTCAAGCAAGTCCAGTGAAGGGACACAAAGATGATAAAGGGACAGGAGCACCTTTCATGCAAGGAGAAGCTGAGTAAGCTGGGACTGCTTAGCCTGAAGAAGAGAAGACTCAGGGTGATTTTATCAGTGTGTATAAGCTGGTGGGACGGAATGAAGAAGAGGGAACCAGCCTCTTCTCAGTAGTGTCCAGTGACAGGACAGGACAAGAGGGAATTGAAACACATTGAAACAGAAGAAATTCCACTTAGACATAATGACCAATTTGTTACTGTGTGGAGGGTGAAATCCTGGAACAAGTTGCCCAGAAAGGTTGTGGAGATATTCAAAACCTGACTGGACAAAGACCTGAGTAACCTACTCTAGTTCATCCTGCTTTGAGCAGGAAAGTTTGATTAGGCAATTTTCAGAGGTCCCTCCCAACCTCAAAGATTCTGGGATTCTGTAAAAAATCATATGAAAGATTCTAAATCGCTGTCCATTTGTATTTTATGCAATTCTATAGCTTCTTGTGAAATTAAGTTTGTCCCAAGTAGGCCCACAGTGGCAACTCATTTAACCTACCTAGCAAGTGTGTTCCAAATTCAAGAACATTAAAAACTATACTGCAAAGTAATAAGGGCTTATTCTACCTGACCTCCCTCAAGAACTCTAACATAAAACTAGATCATAAATATGCACAACATGGCAGATGTCAAGCCTCATGAATACATATAAATATTCATCAACTTATGGAATTCTTAGCTACCCACTGAGAGTGTTTACATTTGAACAAGAAAATCAAAGCATTCTGCCCACATGCTTAAAGCATAATTCATAATTTGAAAAGTAATTATCACATAAGAAAAGCTTTATGGCTATTAAAATATTAATCCCTGTGGGACAATTCTGTCTTTTCATAATAATGAAACATTCATTGAAATAAAACTAGAAAAGGTGTTGAGGAGAAATATGCCTAAACTTTGAAAGTAGTTTCCAGGTAATTGTAAGTGTTCTTAAATTTTTTGTGGTATTTCAGTGTTTTTTAAAAAAGTTGTTTAAAACTTTTTAAGAAGTTAGGCTAAGCCAAGAGTCTGCATCCCTAAAATCTGTTCCCGTATCAATTACAATACTGAATACAGTATTGAATATGAACGAAACAGTCATAGTCCATATCTATGAAGCAGATATAGCTTTTTGATTGCTTTAAAGTCTGAGATGTACCCAATTATTGTAGATCAACTCTAAGCCAATTTCTGTTCTGAATTTAAAGCTATTTGGTGACCCAAATTCTTAAGGCAAATTCGCTCCAGAGAGTCCCCTCATGGTTTTTGTTTGTTTGTTTGTTTTAGGTTGTCCATTGGATTACATCTAATAGGCTTTAATAGGGTTTGTCTATTTGCAAATTAAAAACGAGTTTTCAGGCACTGGAATTTAATAATCTCTTTCCTGGAGCAGTCCCTTACACAGTTTTGGCTCACGTCACCTAAGACTCTCCAAAATTATACCTGAACACAACCCGGGTTAAAAAATATCCCCAATAAAGAGTTTTCATGTGACCACTTTGTTTCAAAGGTTAGGAGAATTTAAAAATAGGTGGGCAGACAATGTTTGGTCTCAGTGACAAAGAACAGTCCTTTTTAATTAATTAATATAGATGACCTACCACTAAAAGAAGCAGCCCTCCAACTTCCATCTGAGAGTTCCGGTGCTCTGTCTTGTACTGGTAGTGGTGCTTGCCTGACATCATGGTAAGTTAGTTTAGGGAGCTAAAATGTTAGAAGATTGCATACATTTATTTGTTTGGGGTTTTCTTCCTTCTGGATTTCTCCTTGGGTCAGCTAATCTCATGGTCACCCAAAAAATAATGGCCAAAAACCAGAGAAAGTGATGGAGTATTTGAGGGGAACTTCAGATGGGGGAACTGCAAAATTTTGACAGCAGCTACTTAGTAGACTGGCTTAATTGCCATGTCAAAAAGCACTCTCAGCTTCTATTTTCGTGCCTTTCATACCTAAAATGAAGTGAAACCTCATCTGTGTGCTTGGCAGCCATGACACACCTTCCACAACTACCCCTTTCTTCAGGATTTACGTTGTATACAGAAAATGCTCGAATCAGTCTGTCTGGAGTCTGATGCTTTGGGCACTTAAAAGTTAATTCTTGTCTTGCCTATTCAGGCAGCTGTCTGACTGTGTCTTGTGCCTTTGTGCACATTAATAAATTCACATTAAACATTGCATGAGACATTAGTTAACCCTAATATATTTCACAGTCTCTGGTGTGTACAAGCCTTCTGCAGAAAGCAACAGGAGACATGGATTACACATTCATTAGTAACAAACTCTCTTCCCCAGACCACTGTAAATTTCAGGGGATTTTCCATCACAGCAGTTTAATCTGGCTAGTGCTATCTGTAAATGCTCAGACCTTCAAAGGACTGGCCCATGAGCCAATGTGTACATTGGTAACCATAGATTCATAGTCTAACCCTGTCCAGTCTTCATAGTGAGTCTCTTGACACTCAGACAGGTATCTTCAGTACTGCACCCATATTAATAAACAGTATCAACAGATTTACTTACATTTCTCCAAATAGTTTATTTCAGATTTTTTTTTACAGTTCTGTGCACAAAGTAATCAATACCTTTATGAGAAATATACCAAAGAAATAGAAGGGATAGTGATGTGTGTAGTACTGAAAAATGTCTTCCAAATATAGACAAAAGCCAATAGATGAGGCTCTATAGGAAAGTATTTTTACTTAAACTTAGCCTGCAACATAAAGCAATCCTCCAGTAACAAACTTAGTGTTTTTCAGAACGAGAAGACCTACTAGATAACATTTTCTTTAGGAGATGTCCACCCCTATTTAATCTCTTGTTCTTCCAAAGGGTTTGGAAATATGCCCATTCTTCAGAAGACAGATATTCTCAGAGAGACAATCAGTTTATCTATTTATCCATCCTGCAGCAATGAAATCTCTGAGCACAAAGGAATATATCATTGCTGCTGTATGACTGGCATGTTAAAAGGATTTTGGAGGGGAATATGCCAGAGCACATCATACTTTTAAGTGATATATGTCAGCTGCAGAATGTATTTAAGGGTTCAGTGGCACCAACAGAACCAAATCTAATGCTGCAGGACAGAGAAAGGACACAGATTTTTACCTGTAGGCAACATTATGTAGAAGACAATTTTAGATTAGACTTAGAAATGACCCATTTAGCAGAAGCCTTTTACGTAAGGAGTGCTTGGAGTGCTTAAAACAAACAGTAACTTAGACACACGTGAGATTGTTTGATTTGGGACCTGAAACTATTCCCACAATTGAAAAATTAACTGAGACATTTTCTGTTTGTCTGAAACTTTTGTTATGTGTTGACATACGCTGTCATGCTACACTAAATTTGTCCCAGTACTAATGGCTATCAGTACAGTAAGTAATGTTCACCTGGCGTGTATACATCTGTCACAGGCTTCTATCTCATCTTGTAAATGGAGTTCTTATTACATGGCTAGCTGCTTTCACACAGCATAGAGGTTCTGATTCTTTCAAGAAGCACTTGACACACTTTTTGATGCTAGTCAAAACAATTCCTTTATCATATTCAGACTGGAACATGTGATTATGGATAATTTCTGCTAAACATTTAAATGTCTTGCTGATTTTAATATAAAAACCAAACTCATTATAATGATAAATGTACTGTATAATCACTGTTTTCAGACAATTTCCAAATCGCTTAAAATACACGTGTGTATTTTATAGGCAAATTTTGGATGTAGAATTAAAGCTGAAAATAGAAAAAGGTGCTACATGTATAAAAGTGTTCTAAAGTCCTTTTCTTTACATAGCAATTTTTAATCTTTTTTACAGTTATGTGTGTATGTGTAAGATTTTGTGTTAATGGTGAAAACTCGTGAATAAGTAAAATGAGAATTTGTAGAGAAACTTTCTGAAGACCTGCGAATAATAACAGAAATATCCCCAGAATGTAAATTAGAAAAACCTCTATTTGCTTCTACTGTTCATCTCCAGCTCAAGGCCAAAGAAAATTCTTTTATTCAGATCATTAGAGTTATATGGTAAATCTGGTACCCTGTGGACCATGTATTTAATAAGTATTTGACCTCCAAGGATAAAAGATAACCTTGCCATCTTTAGACAGAGATTAACCAACTGGAAATACAATAAAGAAAAGAGAATAAACTACTTAGTCTCTTATACAGTTTCTTGAATACTCATTCTTTAACAAACATTATTTGATGGACATGCTAGGAATATCTACAATGACATACAGATCAAATTATTTTATTTTATTTAAGTACCAGTATATGAAAATTTCAGTATAGATGTAGATCAAGTGCTGTTTTTACTTAGAACACAGATTTTTCTGAAAGTTATAATGGTAAAACATTCTTGTTGTGACTTTACAGATTCCGTGTAGAAGTTCTCAGATAAATACACAATTGTTTTTTTCTAAATTTGGTTTAAATTTTGTTAATGTTTCCGCTTATGCTTAGCAGCATGGAAAAAGAAAGTATAAAGGAAACGGAATCTTTCCTAGACTCATATTCTGCTATTAAGTTTAAAAATTATTGGCTCAGTATTTGTCAGCCTGTTAATATACTGACTCATTTTTATCTGTATTAGGTACACTTAGGTACACAGCACAATTGCAAGAAATATAAAGGTTTTTCATGTAAATAAACTTATATTTAAAAAAAAATGGTACTCATTATAGTATTTATACACTGGAACACAAGCTTGCTACTATCACCGGTTAGAAGATCACTTAAACCCCAATTTTCATTTATACTTAATTGACATTCGGGGGCAAATTGTTATATAAAATCTTTTAGGTATTTTCATCAACAGTTCTATTTACAGAATTCATCAGAAAAAATTACACTGCCATAAAAGTTACCAGGTAGCTCAAATCTAGTGAATCACTGAAGAAAAGAAGCCTTTGAGATATAGGAGCTATTTAAAACTACAGAATTACTAAAAAAATTAGGTTGGAAGGGACTAATCCCACCCCTTCTTATTCAAAACAAGGACCATTTTGAAGGTAGATCAAATTTCCAAGTTAAAACAGATTTTTTAGGGTTAAATTCAGTCACGTTTTGAGTATCGGCCAGAACAGAGATTCCACAATCTCTCTGGGTAACCTGTTCTAGTGTTTAAATATACTCATTGTAAGTAAATTTTCCAAATTTCTAATCAAAATTTCTTTCCCTTTAATCTGTCCCCATAATGTTTCATTTCTTTGCTGAATGTCTCTAAGAATTCTGGTTCCACCTTTCTACCCTCCCACTCTGGTAGAAAACAACAGAAAGATCCTCCCTCACTTTTTTCTTCTCAAAACTAAGGAAACAGTTTTCTCATTCTCTTTTTGCATGTCACATACTTCAAACCTCTAACCACTTTTGTGGCCCTCTACGGAGCCCGTGCTGCTGGTTTTTTCCATATGTGTTTTCTGCTGTGAACTAAAATCTGGATACAGTACTCTAAATTTTCTCTCATAATTACCAAGTAGAGGCTACCTGCTGTCTCTTTTCTTGTTAATACACCCCAATACACAATAGCCCTCCTTGTTGCAAACACACGTTGCTGACTCACATTCATCCTACTGTCCACAGGGATCCCAGCTCCTTTTTTGCAGAGACAGTTTCCAGCCATGCAGCCCGCAGCTGCATGGAATTATCCATACATCTGTGTTTCTTGAACTTCATGTAGCTTGTTTCAGCCCATTTGTGAAGCCTGTCCTTCTGTAAGCGTGACACCCTGTCTCAAGCAGAGGCACCAGGCATGGCCCACAGCCTGAGGCCAGGGCAGCTGCCTCTGATGCACTGGGACTGTTGCTCCAGCCAGGTCAGGGACTGTCTGTTGTGACACAGAACCACCATAGTTGTGCCATTGTCAGTCCACTGAGGCCTCAGGCATCACGTCTTCACCGTACCCTTTCACACAAGCCATTAAGCACTGAATGCCTCCTTGGTAGCCCTGTTTGCTGAATGTGGTATATCTGACTAATTCAAGAATTACTTTCAAATTTCATATTGGATGCTTCATTTTGGGCCTGTGTTTGTGGTGGGTTGACCTTGTCTGGCTGACAGCTGCCCACCAAACTGCTCTATCAGTCCTCTTCCATCAACAGGACAGAGGGAGAAAATATGACAAAAGTCTTGTGGACTGAAATAAGGACAGGGGGATTTCTTACCAATTGCTACCATAGGCAAAACAGACTCGACTTGGGGAAATTAATTTAATATATTGCCAATTACTTGTAACAGAGTAGGAAAGTGAGAAATAAGAACAAAACTAAAACACTTTCCCCTCAACAATCCCTTCCTCCCGTTTTCAGCTTTGCTCTTAACTCTTCTACCTCCTCCCCACCTGAGTAATGAAAGGGGACGGGGAATGGGGGTTGTGGTCAGTCTGTAACACTTCATCTCTATCACTCCTTCCTCTTCACGTTCTTCCCCTGTTCCAGTGTGGGGTCCCTCCCACTGGATACAGTCCTTCACAAACTTCTCTAACATGGGCCCTTCCCACAGGCTCCAGTTCTTCAAGAACTGCTTCAATGTGGGTCCTTTCTACAGGGTACGGTCCTTTCTACAGGGTACAGTCCTTCAGGAATGGACTGCTCCAGGGTGGGTCCCCCACAGGGTCACAGATCCTGACACAAAACCAGCTCCTTTGTGGGCTACTCTTCATGGGCAACAGTTTCTGCCAGGAGCCTACTCCAGGGTGGGCTCTCCACAGGGTCAAAGTTTCCTTCACATACACCTGCTGTGGTGTGGGGTCTTCCTTAGACCTCAGATGGGTGGATATCTGTTCCACCATCTTTCTTCATGGACTACAGGGGGACAATCTGCTTCCCCATGGTCTTGTCTATGGGCTGCAGGGGTATCTCTGTTCTGGCACTTGGAGCACCTCCTCCGCCTCCTTCTTCACTGACCTGGGTGTCTGCAGGGCTTTTTGTCTCATGCTTCATCACTCATCTGTCACAGCTTCTGCACAGTGTGTTTTGCCCTTTCTTAAATATGTTATCACAGAGATGCTACCAATGTCGCTGATTTGTTAAACTTTGGCCGGTGGTGGGTCTGTCTTGGAGCTGGTTGAAACAGGCTTTGTCCAACATGGGAGCAGCTTCTGGCATCTTCTCACCAGCCTTGAACCCCCTCCACTACCAAAACCTTGCCATGTAAATCCAATACAGTGTTAAATGCATCTTTCAGATACCACATATGGACTAGTGCCATCTCATTCACCTCAGCATAAGGAGTTCAAACAAGAAAAATAGATGTTAACTAAAATAAGAATTTTACCTGAAATGAAATATGAGCACTGTACAGGGCAGTGAACATGTCAGATATTGATGGATTTCATCAGCTGTGGAGTCTATGCACACTGCCTTAGTGTACCAAGGAGAAACACCAGCGCTGAGATGTTCTCTAAAGTTACAGAAGTTGCAAACACAGAAACAGAATTCTGCAAAGTAACACTAAAACCTCCAGCTGTAGGGCAGATCAGAACCTAGATGCATAAAGTAATGAAAAGTTGAATGGCTCCATTTTAATCCCTTGAAAGTAGCTTGGTATTATATATCAAGAGTTTATTGCTCCAAAACCACTTCACACCTATAGAAAAATATAGCAAAATTATTTTGGTTTTTTTCTCGTTTTTAATGCAAACAGAAAAAAAAACCACCCTGCCTAAGACACTTTTAATAATACAGTTGCTCTCCAAAACGACTGGGAAAACTTGCCACGTGTGAGAAGACAAAAGGCTTGGAAGAATAAATAACATTTGCTAAATGTTGGTAAAAGTTACGGCAAGACAGGGAGGGGGAAGTTCAGAGTTAGGGCATTTGTTTTCCCACGTAATTTTTATGCATGATGGAGCCCTGCTTTCATGAAGAGGGCTAAACATCTGCCTACCAGTGGAAAGTTGGTGAAAGATTTCCATATTTTGCTTTGCTTGTGCACAGAGTTTTGCGTTACCTATTAAACTGTCTTTATCTCAACCCACAAGTTTTCTCACTTTTGTCCTTCCAGTTCTCTCCCTTGACCCACTGAGGCAGGGAGGGAGCAAGCAGCTGTGTGGGGCTTAACTGTCTGCTGGGGTTAACCCACAACAACTTAGTTGGCTGCATTATGCTTTGACAACTTGGAACACTCATGTCTTCCACAGACAAGAACAGAGACTTCTTTTCCTCTGGTTTCTAAATGGGATAAAATACAAGCAGCTACCTACATCACACACATACACAAAAAAATTGGTATTGGTTATTAGAATTTTTCTGCTTCAAAAGATGAGAATATCCCACATAAGCATAATTATCATAGTGATGCATATTCCGAATAAGCAACTTAAAGTATTAGGCACCAAGTTGTATTTTTCTTTCTGAATATGATTACAGCACTGAATTTCATACATGGAATATATTATTGCATATTAGGAACTCTTGCAAAATCTTGCAGTATAGTTTACTTCTCATGTCTCCCTGTTAACTTTTGTTGTTTCATTATGTCACAAGAGGTACAGTCACAATTTTATGGCATTAGCTTTTGAAGTAGGGTAATGCATATAGAGTATTGGTGCGTTTTTTTAGACACAGAGTAAAGATGGGCCCAGGTCATGAGATTTTCATGAAAAAGGAGTTAATACTTTCTTAAACTTCTAAAGTGTTTAGAAAATAATTTTGATTTGTTCTATTCCTTATGCAACAATATTTTTCTCAACTACAGCTTTTTATATCCTCTGTTTTGGTACCAGAGGAACTCTGACAAACAGTACCTCACAATCCAGCATTCTGTAGGAGCATGGAATTAGCTTACATCAAATTTCCATAATTTATATTATTTACATTAACATATTAACTATATAAAGTTTTAATAATAATAAAAACAACCAACACAAATACCATAAAAAACTTAATATAGATATGGGAGCTACCTCACCCATTTAATTGATTTGCTAATGTACAGACAACACTGGAATTTTAAACATGGAAAGACAGTAAAAGTATAAAAATTTCATATTACAAAGAGCAAAATAAATGTTATTTAGTAATGGAGCTTTTTTTTTTTTAATTTAACGATTTAATTGCATTTGTTAAGTTCACAATTCCTTATCTTAAAATACACACCTGAAATCAGTGCAGAATTACTAGAATTTTCAGACCTTCTTCAGATCCTGGCTCCGGTTGGCTGTGGTGCATATGGGGCTCCTCTAGAATCAACAAAGCAATGACTTTCAATAGAACGATAGTAAAGTAAAATACTGTCCTTATTTCACAAAAATGCCCACTGGACAGCACTAACAAAGTATTTACACCAGAGCTTGATAATCTACATTTCTTTCTGTACTTTTTTCTTTTAAATAAAAATCTTTTTATTAAAAAAGTATTCCAATACGTCACTGTTATAGTACGATTTATATTATTTTGGCATCACACATTTCATATGATAGAGGAATGGGGTAAATAATTTATGAAACATTAAAAATATTGTCCATATTTCATTACTTCACATATCTGTATGCCTGTTTTCATTTTAAAACATTCATTCACACTGAAATTGACACTCAATGACAGGACTTCAAGTTAAATAAATACATTTAGTCCATAAGGATGCAGATCATCAGTACCAAAAGCAATTGGAGAAAGAGATTCAAGTTAGAACATTTCACTGAAGTTAGTAAGAAGATAACACTAGACTGGATTTCACTGAACTGGAAAGAATCAGCTGAAAGGTTTAGGTTATCTTGTTATCAAAGACTGTTGACCGTTAGGTTTAGTTTTAGAATCATAGAATCAATCATAGAATCATACAATCATAGAATAGTTTGGGTTGGAAGAGACCTTAAAGATCATTAAGTTCCACCCCGCCTGCCATGGCCAGGGAAACTTCCCATTAGACCAGGTTGCTTAAAGCCCCATCCAGCCTGGTCTTGAACATGTCCGGGGATGGGGCATCCACAACTTCTCTGGGCAACCTGGTCCAGTGCCTCACCACCCTCACAGTAAAGAATTTCTTCCTAATGTCTAATCTAAATCTACCCTCTTTCAGTTTAAAACAGTTACCCCTCATCTTATGGCTACAGTCCCTGATAAAGGGTCCCTCCCCATCTTTTCTGTAGGCCCCCTTCAGGTACTGGAAGACTGTTTTGATGTCTCCCTGGAGCCTTCTCTTCTCCAGGCTGAACAGTCCCAACTATCTCAGCCTGTCTTCATAGGAGAGGTGCTCCAACCCTCTCATGATATTCATGGCCCTCCTCTGGACCTCCTCCAACAGGTCCATGTCCTTCCTGTGCTGAAGACTCCAAAGTTGCACACAGTACTGCAGGTGAGGTCTCACGAGAGCAGAGTAGAGGGGCAGAATCAGCTCCCTCGACCTGCTGGCTATGCCTCTTCTGATGCAACATAGGATGCGGTTGGCTTTTTGGCCTGCAAGTGCACATTGCTGGCTCATGTTGAGCTTCTCATCCACCAGCACCCCCAAGTCTTTCTCAAGCCATTCTCCGTCCAGCCTGTATTAGTGATTGGGATTGCTGTGACCCAGGTGCAGGAACTTGTACTTGGCCTTGTTGAACTTCATGACGGTTGCACAGGCCCACCTCTCAAGCCTGTCCAGGTCCCTCTGGATGGCATCCCTTCTCTCCAGTGACCCCAACACACAACTTGGTGTCATTAGCAAATTGCTGAGGGTGCACTCAATCCCACTGTCCGTGCCTCCAACAAAAATGTTAAATAGCACTGGTCCCAGTACTGACCACTGAGGAATGCCACTCCTCACTGGTTTCCACTTGTACATCGAGCTGTTGACTACAACCCTTTGAGTGCAGCCGTGCAGCCAGTTCCAACAAGTGATCCACTCATCAAATCCACATCTTTCCAGTTTAGAGACCAGGATGTCATGCAGGACAGCATCAAACTCTTTGCATAAGTCCAGATAAATGACATATGTTGCTCTCCTCTTATCTGCTATCGCTGTAACCCCGTTGTAGAAGACCACCAGATTTGTCGGACATGAGTTGCCCTTGGTGAAGCCATGTTGGCTGTGACCGATCACATTCATATTTTCCATGTGCCTTAGCAGAGAGGATCTGCTCCATGATTGTGCTGGGCACAGAGGTGAGACTGACCAGCCTATAGTTCCCTGGGTCTTCCTTTTTTCCCTTTTTGAAAATGGGGATTGTGTTTCCCCTTTTCCAGTCAGTGGGAACTTCACCGGACTGCCACAACCTTTTAAATATGATGGATAGTGGCTTAGCAACTTCATCCGCCAGTTCCCTCAAGACCTCCAGATGAAGTTTATGCAGGTTTAAGCAGGAATTCTGGGAATTTCTGAGTTTAGGAAGTCACATCTACCTTTATTGAAGAAGTCTCTCTGATAAGAGACAAAGAAGAGCTTTCCAAGGATTGTCTCACTTTGGGATGTAGCTTCACGTAGCTCGAGACAACTTGATGCTTCCCAAGAGTAAAGTACTGCTCATCCCTTATGGACATTTGCTGATTTCCTCTTCTGCACCACCTGCAGCTCTCATTTGTCTTATTTTATTAAGCCAAAGACATAGATAAATTAAGTCATTATTTTATGGTCAAGTCAGCAATCTTAAGTGGCTTTACTGTGTGAACAGATTAGAATTTATGCTGAAATTAAAAAGGAAAAAGACAATATACACCTAATAAACATCTATGAGACTACTTTATATTGAACAAGCTGCCTGTATCAGGAATAGTGTTGTGAGTAGGACTAGGGAAGTGATTGTCCCCCTGCGCTCGGTACTGGTGAGATCAAACTTCGAATACTGTGTTCAGTTTTGGACCCCTCATGACAAGAAAGACATTGAGTTGCTGGAGTGTGTCCAAAGAAGGGCAGTGAAGCTGGTGAAAGGTCCAGAGTACAAGTTTTATGAAGAGCATCTGAGGGAACTGGCGTTGTTTAGCCTGGAGAAAGCGTGGCTCAGGGGAGACCTTATCACTCTCTACAACTACCTGAAAGGAGGCTGTAGCTAGGTGGGTGTTGGTCTCTTCTTGCAAGCAACAAGCAATAGGGAAAGAGGAAATGGCCCTAAGTTGTGTCAGGGGAGGTTTAGATTGGATATTAAGAAAAGTTTCTTCACCGAAAGGGTTATCAAGCATTGGAACAGGCTGCCCAGGGAAGTGGTTGAGTCACCATGCTGGGAGATATTTAAAACATGTAAATGTGGTGCTTAGGGATATAGTTTAGTGGTTGACATGGCAGTGCTAGGTTAACGGTTGCATTCAATGGCCAGAAGGGTTTTTTCCAACCTAAACAATTCTGTGGTTATATGATTCTGTACGACTGGAGACTACTTAAGTAAGATTCACTAGGGAAGAATCAAACTAATGCAAGGAAGGAAGCCATCCTTGCCATGTGAGAGCCATCTCACAAAATTGAAGAAACTATAAATTATTTAAGAAATTATTTAAGAACGTAGAAGGAATATGGTGGCAGGAACTTTAAGGATTAAAAAAAAAAAAAATGTTGGCAAAGAGATCTATGGGGTGTGAATTACACTCCCAGGAGAAATGGTAGAAATTCCATCACTTGGAACACATCAGATTAGTTTAGGAAGAATAGTCATGAATTTACAATAAAGAAAAATCATTTATTGTGAGGTAAAATGATTTAAAATTACTTATTTTAAGCTATGATTGAACTGAGTATGAATTAACGATATGAAAACCAATTAACTACATAATTGCACTTACTTTCTTTTCACTCGTATCTGCATATTTTATAGCACTACTCCAGGTAATGCTTACCTTTGCTTTGTATATTTTATTCGTATATAGTGTAAAAATAAAACACACTTATCCAGTCAGTAATCCACTAAAATACTGTTTTCTTTCTTCTGTCAATTAAGTATATGACATTTACTGGTTTTAAACAAGATGGATCAAAATTTTCAATCTGTCATTTATCTACAGATATGCAGGATGTTAAAATCTCAAGATAGCATCATTAAAATACAAATTTACTTGCGTATTAGAAAACCACTACTGTATAACATCTTGAAAGCTAGGGGCTTTCAAGAATATATAGAATATATAGAATAGAATCTATATATCTTTTTATAGAATCTCAGCTTGTCAGAATCACGAACTACCAACTGGTACCATGAAAAGAAAACATTAAAAATGTATATTTTACTTCTGCTCAGAAGCGCTTTTCTGATGATACCTTGATTGTTTTAATTTTGTACTACAATATTTGCTTGGCACTTTCAGTTGAAAAAAGTTCTTACAAAATCCATTGATCTTTTACGGTTATGAGGAAGTTTCTGTTGGGTTGAGTAATTAATAAAAAGTGTTGCTTATTTTAAGATTGTCAACATGTCAGAAAAGCTTTTCTCCATCTCAGAAAATCAAAGAACTTGCAAACTAAAACCATCATAGACTTAAAATTACTACGTTTGAGAAACAATGTTTGGAAACAACAGAAAACAACATAACCACAAGAAGGTCAGAGGAAAACCAAAGGAAAAAACACTAGAACTGTCCTCAGTTTCTACAAGACAAGCATGCAAACAGAACTGAAAAACCCAAAATAATTTTGCCAAATATAAATCTTAAGTGTCATCAGGGGAGATGTTCAGTCGTAGCTATTTTTTTGCTTGAATTAAAACAATTAGTGAGTAGCTGTGTCATTTGATTGAAGTTCTCTTCAGGTTCTTTTCTTTTTCTTGGTTTTATCTGATTTTATTAGAAAGTATTAATTTAATTTCTGTTATTGTCTTAACACTGTAATTAGTTTTACTGAACATTGCACACATGATTTTCCAAATCTGTTAGTGAATAGGAAAGGAGTACCTTTCCTGACATGTGTAGTCCCAGCATGTAAAGTAATATTTTTATTTTTTTTCTCCTAAAGTGGCAGCATAACATCATTAAAACAGATAAATTATTCTTTAAAATATTTTACAGGTGGCAAGTACTGTATGACTTATAATTTCAGTGACCCAAGTGATTAATTGCATTTTCAAGTGAGCACTTTATGCTGCATAAACTCAGGACATTAACTGGCTGTAATACTTCTAGCCCTTTGTTCATCATTTAGAAATTATGGAACACTGAAGAACTGATTTTGTAACAATTACTGTAAAATGTGGTTTTGTTCTAAAAAAGGGTTGGAAAAAGTACAACCATTCATTTGATATCAAAATCATTGAATATGGAGGGCTAATTAGAGTTCAGTAAAATGAAGGGGGTTTTTTTTATTTTTAATATTTTTTTTCATTTTATGATAAAATGAAAACTCTCACAAAAAATCCCTTTACTTTACTGAAACTTTTTACTATCGAGAGTCAGCCAATATAAACAGATTGTTTCCAGATAGTGCATCTTTGTTTTTAAAAATCGGTGTAATTATGACAAAGGTTTTACTGAATTATGTTGCAGAACAATAAGTGAGAAAGAGGTGCATTTTGAGTTACCAGAAATGAAAGAAGTTTGAAACAGCCACAGGTCATTTTTTTACATATAGTTTTTCAATGATCTTAAAACCAGCAAGATTTTAGAAGTAAATAGTATTTAAGGTTTTAAAATGCTTAGACTGATTTCTGAAATTCAGATTTGCCATTTAATAAGTAACATATTTACACTTTTCCGAACTTTAGTCTGTGTAGTTGCCTATTCACCTTCTGAAAAAAAACTCACATTAACGACCGGTGAAAGCTTGACAGAGGATCACAGAAGGGCTGCAAGATCTTGATCTTGAGATCATTTAGTCCAACACGCTCCTTAAGCAGTCACCTAAAGCAGGTTGTTAGGGACTGTGTCCATTCGAGTTTTAAATACGGCCCAGGATAGAAACTCCACAACTGATGTAGGCAACCTGCTACAGGGTTTCACTACTCTCACAATATAAAAACTATGTTCAGATAGAATTTCATGATTTTTAATTTGTTGCCCTTGCCTCTTGTCCTGTCACTGGGCACCACTGAGAAGTGTCTGGCTCCCATCTTCTTTACTCCCCACCATCAGATATTTATGCACATAGATAAAATCCCCTGAGCCTTATCTTCTCCAGGCTTAATAACCCCAATTTTCTTAGTCCCTCCTCATCTGACCCATGCTTCAGTCCTTCAGTCATCTTCGTAGTCCTTTGCTGGACTTGCTCCATATTTTTCTTTTACTGGGAATCCAGTATTTACCCTGGAGATCACGTCAATCACCAAGGGGAGCCGCTCCAGAGCTCACCTGATTCGCAGCAGAGTGGCAGTTCTCGGCACACAGGGGGTTTTCTAAGGCAGGAAAATGCCAGGGCAGTGGAGAGGCCCAACAGGAGCTGGCAGTTCTGGTAGGAGATGCTGAGGAGGCTTGGCCATTGCCAGGGCAGTGGCAACAACCTGGGCAGTACGAGCGAGCAGGAATGTTGCCAACATAGTAGGCAGAGTGTGGTGCCTCAGCCAGGGCCTGGTACAGTGGTTTGTGTGGAAGGGCATGCAGGAAGTGTGTCATCACCCTACCAGCTTGAAAGTTCAGTTCAATTGGTGGTTGTCACCCTCTCAGAAGGAGCTTAGCCATAGTATCCACCTGGCAGAAAGCTGTCCTCCGTACTCATCAGAATGGATGTGGCAACCCAGACAGAGCTCCCACGAAAACATGCAACCATCCCAGTCTCAGGCCATAGGGAGTGCCAGAACCTTTCGCTGGTAATGGATTGTATTAATAACAGCGGTGCAAGATGTTACCAGGTGGATGATCTGCTCAGCCTGGTGGCAGAGCTACAAGAGAAAGTAGAAAGGTTAAGGAGGATCATGGTGTCTGAGAAAGAGATAGACTGGTGGAACCATGCTCTGCTCTTCCTGAGACAGAAACTGGAACAGCCACCAGAAAAAAAAAAAACAAGATCAACCCCCCACCAGGCAGAAGGATGTAGCTTAAAGGAAAAGTGTGAATGGAAGCAAATCCACACTCAGGGTGGCAGGTGAACCCCCTCCTTTCGTACCTCACGTTCCCAGGTGCCTCTGTACAACAGGCATGAGGCTCTGGGTGTGGGAGATCAGTCAATGGATGATGTGGATGATTGTCCATCTATATCAGAGATGTTGCCAAGGTCAGAAGAGCCTACCCTCCATATTACGACCACCTTGACGAGGAGTGAAAAATGGGTTACAATTGCAGGTGACTCCCTTCTGAGGGGAATAGAGGGTCCAATATGCTTCTCCTCTTAAGAAGTCTGCTGCCTCCCTGGGCCAAGGCCCGGGTTAAGCCATCGCTATGAAACTTCCTAGTCTTCTACGGCCCTTGGGCTATTACCCATTATTGCCCTTCCATGTGGGTGGTGATGAAGATGCAATGCATGGTCCAAGGGGGATCAAAAGAGACTTCAGGGCCTTGGGATATTTGGTAAGGGAATCTGGAGAACGGGTTATGTTTTCCCTTCTCCTTCCAGCTGTGGGCAGCAACACTGAAAAAACCAAACAGACCCAGTCTATTAATACATGGCTTTGTGGCTAGTGTCACCACCACAAATTCAGGTTTTTCAGTAATGGGATGGTTTACATGGCACCAGGACTGCTGTCATCAAATGGGATTCACCCTTCTGAAAGGAAGAAGGTCTTTGCTCATGAGCATATCCTGAGGGATATGGGTCAGGTGAAGAGTAAAGTCAGGACCCTGAATTTTAGGAAAGCAAAATTCCAGCTGGTCAAGGATTTAGTCAATAAGACTAATATGAGGACAAGCTAAGAGAGTTGGGTTTATTTAACCTTGAGAAGAGAAGGCTTCAGGGACACCATATTGCAGCCTTCCAGTACTTACAGGGGGCTTATAAGAACTATGGGGACAGACTTTTTAGCAGGGCCTGTCGTGATAGGGTAAGGGATAATGTTTTTAAACTAAAAGAGAGTAGATTCAGACTAGATAGAAAGAAGACATTTTTTACAATGAGGGTGGTGAAACACTGGACTAGGTTTCCCAGAGAGGTGGTAGATGCCCCATCCCTGGAAACATTCAAGGTCAGGTTAGACAGGGTTCTGAGTGACCTGATCTAGTTGAAGATGCCCCTGCTTGTTGCAGAGTGGTTGGACTAGATAACCTGTAAAGGTCCTTTCCAACCCAAAATACTCTATGATTCTATGAGCTTGATGTGGAGATCAATTTAACAGATTTCCTGGACTGCTTCTACTTGCTGATCTATACCACAAAGGGGGAGTACCTGTAGGATCATGACAGCTAGATTTGAAGTCAGACTGCCAGTTTACTAACTGGTTTTTGAATTTTAATTACCACAGTATATGTATGATGCCACTAAATGTTAAATAAATAAATAAATCCCTTTTAAATATGTAATGATTTCTAAAAGTGGTAGATGAACTTATTTGAGAAATCCTGTTTTTTAAAACCTGTATTATGTTTCCAACTAGTCTTAATTTTTCTTTGATTTTACACTAAAAAGTGGCCTAATATGAGGATTTTTCCTCTCCCCTTTATTTTTCTGTAGCTTGCATCCTCTTTCCTTTAGGATTTTCGTTCTTGTTGACAGCTATGGTTCCTGCTGTGGTTTGTCTCTACCCTGTAAAGAAAAACATTTGTTTCTATATTTAAGTCACTGGGTATTTAGGAAATTTCAAGAGAGTAGACATCAGATTCCATCTTCCCCAACACTATGGATCTCCTTCACCAACATGATTGTTGGTTTAAATGCTGCTTTTTCTCTTAGACTCTTCCAGTATTCTTCATCGCTTGATCCTATTAATTCACAAATGCACAAAGACCTTATATTATGATTCAGTATAATTTTTCCAGTAGAGAAAGACACATAACAGGGGAAAAAAGTTAACATTTATTTCCAACACACTACTAGTCTCCAAACACCAGCCTGTTGTTTGAAAACATAGACATCCCTGCGCCTTCATATCCCTTCCTGTAAACACTTTCATTCCTGTGTTGTTATTGGCATGTATGCATCAAAGAACTGGAAAACCACACTGTAGGGCAGAATTTTAACACTGACCTTCCAGGTCAGAGGGTGCTAAGACACTGGAACAGTTTGCCCAGAGAAGCTGTGGATGCCCCATCCCTGGAAGTGTTCAAGACCAGGCTGGATGGGGCTTTGAGCAGCCTGGTCTAGTGGGAGGTGTTCCTGCCCATGGCAGGGGGTATTGGAACTAAATAATCTTTAAGTTCCCTTCCAACACAAAGCATTCTATGATTCTGTGGTTCTACGATTCTAAGAACATACAGGGACACAAACCTGGTGGGAAAACAATAAGGGATACTGTGATGAGAACCAAACCTGCTCAGTCACAGTAACTGATGAAGGTGTGAGAGATTGTTTCATCGGATACCTGGTAAATTAGGAAACTAAGGGAAAAGGTGGAAACCCAAAACAAAATATACAGAGACACAGACCTAACAAATGTAGAGACAGTGACAAGAAACAAAGCTCACCACTCACATTAATTGATGGCCTATCAAGAATCTGCAGATGCTACTTCCAGGAAGATCAACCTATAAGTTTATAAACCAGGTTTTATTATAAAACTGGTCTTCAGGGGGTACAGGAATGGACAGACCCATCCAGCCCCTGAGTGGATGTGCTGGGGAAAAGGGAAACAGGGAGAAGCAAAATGGAGGTGGGCAGAAAAGAATATAAAAGGTGATGGAAACACATATAAAGTGGGGCTGAGACCTGCACCCAATCACTGCAGTCTTGTCCTATCTTCTTATATCTTTGTATTAAATCTTAACTATCTTTCTGTGTAATCTCACTCTCTATTCCATGTGTATGTGTGCTGCAAGGACAGTTTCCAGTATTGGATATGCAAGGAGCAAATAGGAGTGCTCATAATGTTGAAAATCCATAGCAAATGGATTTTTATTTAACACCTGTTTTTATTTGGATTACTTCCCCCTCCTTCCCCCCCCCCCCCCCCCCCCCCCCCCCCCGCCCCCCCAAAGTATTAAGGAGCAGAATAATAAAAATCAATCTCTAAGTAAAAGCATCCGCAAAAAAAGATGTATTTAAATGAATCTATGAAAATATCAAGATCACCAGCTTTGAAAAGCATCTGTAGAAGGGCCTTATTCCAGAAGAGAACCTTTCAAGGCAGAGTTCTTTAGTCTTGACAACTGGCTGAATTCAGGTGAATGAGACAAGATGGAAATTGCAAATAACATTGCAAATTAAATCTGTCAGTTCATTTAACTGTCACTTCTGATCATTTTGTAAGTTTATTTGTGAATATTCTGCATTTCAATAGCAATTTATAACAATCACAGTCAATGGAAGGAACCACAGGAAAAAGTACTAGACCGCCCGGATATTTGAATGAGACTAAAACACACAGAATGGAAAAAACAAGAGGTTTTTCTTAGCGCATATGTTCCAGGCTAGTGCTCTTGTCACTTAAAAAACACACCTTAAAATAGATTGATAAACAGGTTAAGTGATCAATATTTATAGACATTGAGTTATGTCAATATTGCAGAACATCGATACCATTTAGCTGTTATTCATAGCATCCAACCATATAGTAATTATATTTTTAGAATATAGAGAAAAATGCAAATAATGCATATATTTTCTGTCACATCTAATCAAAGATGATTAGATAATCATTAAACAGCACTCGGTTAATCATCTGGTTTATATCTCTCACATCCAGTAAGCAACAGTGATTGCTATGTATAGTGATTATTTCTAATACTCCACATCAAAAAAGGCAGGGGGAGGGGGCTTTATACTTATACTTCACCAAAGATCAGAGAGCTTATTTGAATTATCGCTGTGCTTTCTTAGCAGTCATATTTAATGACTGACTTAAGGCCTGATGCTAGAGTACTGTTACTCTTCTTTTGAGGACTGAGATTCATGTTTCACAGGGGATATTTTTGCACATAGATGCAGCATTTCTGAAATGCATATTTTTCCATCAAATTTGAATATTGTCTAACTAAATTGAACACAACTCACTCAGTAATATAATCTACTGGTTACTATCATGGGAAGAGTGAACTTATTCCCTTGTTCTTTTTACCAAGTTTAAATAAACAAATAAATAAATAACCATTCTGTTTGGTGATAGACATATTCACCGACTCATAAAAGTATGTAACAAAGTCAGTGATAATTTCAATACATAGCATAGTGAAGAAAGGAGAACAATTAACAAATTGCTAATCTTCATCTGAGGTAAAAATTTCTTCTGCAAACTGCTAATCCTTAAGATTTCCTGGCTTTCTAAAAATGTTATTCAGACTATTCCTTGAGTTTAGGGCAGAGCTCAGTGTCAGATGCTGGGTGCGCCAGCAGTCCCCACAGCTCCTGAGGGAGCTTCATCCCCACGACTGCCCCTGAGCAGAGCCATTCCAGTGACACTAACTAGGTTCAGACAAGAGTCCAAAGTGTTGAGAAAGGTGTGAGGTCAAGCAAGGATGTCAAGTTTGCCAGGCAAGGTCTGTATTTAGGATCAGGGAAGCGTATGGCCAGGCACAGACACCCTGCAATGGAACTCAAGCAGAGGCCAGGGCCTGAGCCTAAAAGCAGCTCCTGAGCAAAGGCGGGAGGAGGCCGCTGATGAATTTTCCCACAGCTCATCTCCAAGAAGAGAGGCACCATATTAGAATTGGCTTTGTGCACAGGCAGCAAAACATCTCAGACTGTGAAGTTAAAGAGCTTGCAGAGCCTGCTGCACGCAGGGTAGCACTGCTGTCAAAACTCCATTAAATCCTTATAAGAAGCAAGATAAGTTTCTTGAAAACCATCCTTCCATCTTACTGGTGAGCCAAGAGTCTCATTCCCTTTCATACTAAACCGCAAGGAAGAAAGATTTGATGCTCTCTCTTCTACGCTCTCTTGCCTCTGCAGACTGAGCATTTGCCAGCAGCAAAGTGGTGAAGCTTTTGTAAATTCCCACCATATACTTAAACTCTCATAGAAGGGTGTCTGCATGAGTATCTCACTCCCAGGAAATAATTTTGGAAAAAATGCAACTTTGGTGGCATGCAAAAGCAATGGTTTATGAGTATCTACCCAGGAATAACAGCTAATTAATGAATAAATAATAATGTTTTAATATAGAACCATTGCTAATAATTCTGAGATCTGTCTTAATAAATAAAGGTCTTTCAGTAAAAAAGGTTTTTCAGTATTAATAATACTAAAAAAGAGAAGTAGACTATTGTAAGTCATAAATATGCATGATATTTTTGGAAGAATTTGGAACAGAGATATTACTGTTATTTCCCCAAGATGCTGGGGGAGGAGGGCATTAGGAATTTTAAAAAAAAATAACTGGTGATTTTGCAATTAATTAAATATATTGAAAAACAGTCTACTTTTTTTTTATAAAGTTATGAAGAATGCTTCCTTTAAAAAAAGCTGCTCAGTCTTCTTTTTTAGTTTGTTTGAAACATATTTAACAGTAACATTTTATTCCTGCATTATGATTTGGAAATTTCTATTCAGGCACTGTATCGATGTGACTGCTATATTTAAATATCTGATATGAACCAATGACTCTTCTGTGATTATGTTAGATGGTTATAATTTGCATTTCTTTTTGTCCTGATTCTCATTATCTCAATGTTTTCAATGATGTGTTGTAAACCAAGCAAATCTGAAGTGTGTATTTTTGGTAGCATTGATTTCTATTTAATAAATGACTGTTGCTGTCATTGCATAAAAATGCATTCAATTGTTATATTGTAAAAATATGAGGAATTATAGTAAGTGAAGCTGAAACATTTCTTTTTGTACAGCTTTGGTAAGTTTTTTTCCTTTTATTATGGATAATTTCCTTCTCCAGTTTGAAAATAAGGGCCACATCCCAGTCTGTAAGCATTATCTATGTAGAGAAATATTTTTCACTCCCTATTCTCCTTTCACTTTTAACAGAAAGGGGAGGATGGAGCAAGCTCTACAGTAAGAGATACACAGCATCTTTTTACAAGATTATTTGTTCTTAAGGGGAAAAAAATTGTCTAAAATAAGACACTATGAATTAATAGTGCCCCAAAAAAAAAAATCTGTGCATGTTGCAAAGGGTCAGATTCTTTTTAATATGTGGCTGTATAAAGAAATACATAAAGAAAAACATCCAGTACAAATTTCACTTTCTCTTTTACTGTATTTTTATGAACTAGATCTTTTGTCAGAATGTTATCTTTTAAAATTCTAGTGCACAAGAATGGAATCAAAATGCGTCTGCTGAACCAGAAGGTCAATTAGCTCACATCGAGGAGCTGCCAGTGCCAAGGTGCATTTGGACCAAAAGTTCATGCCAGTATTCACTGTACCCCTTATATAGATACCTTCAAGCTTTTCTGTCTTTTCATTGTAAACATACAAGGAATTTTCTTCGTGAACCAGTAGAACATTCCTTCCATTTCTCCACATTATATAACACAAAAAAAAAGTCTAGGCTTATGTTGTTAGATGAAAAAAACAGTAGATGTAGGTCTTTATTCTAATCCTAGTTCACAATTATTTGGTTTACTCCATGCTGAGTAAAATGAGCATGAAATTTTGAAAATGAGGAAAAATTATGTTGTATGGGCAACTGTGTAACTAGACATAAGTAGTTCTCAGCCATATAAAAGAGAATCACCTAAAATGACAGCAAAGGGGTGTATAGTGCAATTTATTCATAGCTACCATTTTATAAAATACATTACACTATTACAGTTCTCCTTAGTTCAAAAGCTGTGTCTCTGAGGTGGTATACAGAGGGGAACACAGTAAAAGTTCATCCTGTCTGCACAAGTGGGAAAACAGATCAGCATGAAATTTTCCTGAGTATAAAGCTACTGGGTATACTCTGCCTTCTTCATTTAATCTTGTTTCCCTTCTCTATGAACTGGTGACTCAGAGGTCAGATAGGTGAGCATCATAGTTTGAGACTTCAAAAATGTCAGCTATAATATTTTCAGTGTTACTAATTCTAAAGGTTGGTAGTTCCACTTCCTGATGCTGGCCGTTTGGAGCTAGCCATTGCCTAGGGCTTGAGGATGGGACAATAAACGACTGTGTGAGACAGTGAATTAAAAAACAGATGCCTATTTCTAGATGTGTGGTATGTTAGTTGGTCTTGTCTCAATTCAATTGCCAGTCTTATTTGTCAAATGTCTGTTTTCACTGGAATTTAAGAATTAATTATTATCTATAGATGTTAGCATATCAATGTCCTCAAATAGAACTATGAAAGACAGTACTCAGTAATGTATTTTTAACTTGAAACATAATGTTTCAAATGAACTGAACATCAGTTCTGTTTCGTCAGAGTGATTTAACGTATTGCCTTGAAATTCTTCTATGAAGCCAGTTAGTATCTCAAGGATTCCTCAAGTGAATGTTATTGAAGCTTTGCAGTAACAAGCAAAAGTCTTCAGCTCATATATAATCACAAAGATGCCACAAATTAAGACAAAACACAATTACTGAACACAGAACAAATGAGTTTTATCTCTGAAAATTTGGCATCACATGTACAGTAACATCATTCGACTTAAATAAATGATTACGTTGGCAGTGTTGGAGCAGGACATTCAGGAAGATATTAATTGATGAAAAACATAGGATCTGCATGAGCCTGTAGCATTCAATAATTTTCACTTAGTCATGCAATTTTGATGCAAACATATCAAGGTATAGAACACAGTCCATATGCTTTCCCTCTGACAGTGGCTTTGTTACCTGTACACCTCCTAAAAGAATGGAGTTCAAGTCACAACACAGTCAAACCCTTCATGAGCACTGCTTTCAGTACAATTATAGAAATTGTAGTCTCCAAAGAATATATAATTTACAATTTCTTGATTTTTCTTTGAATAATTGTGGTTTGGAATCTCAGTCATAATTGCAAATTATGCCACAGTTATAATTAATAAAGAATTAGCTTTATCTACATAAATGAATGTCTTTGTGAGGAAAAATATAATTCAGCAATATTATTTTAATTCACATAATTTTGGGAAGATTAATACACCATGAAGCCTCTCAATCTTTTCTGTAATTAGCTAACCTGCACTCATTATCATCCACTTTTACTATTTTGCACAGTGTTCATCTCATAGAACCACTCTCAGTCATTCACATTCATTTAGAACAAACTGCACAACTGTCTGTAAAATTCATATGTCATGTAACAATGCCCAGACATTTCTTACCATTGTTGCAATTCTCAGATCTGATAATTTGATTCAGAATGAAACTCTGTGACCCAGTATACCAACAGTAAACCATTGTGAACATATGTATTATGATTGCAAAGGCAATTCTCTCTTAGAACACAGAAAAGTGATGCATTAAAAGATTGGGCTCGTACAATAATTAACACCTTAGGTATCATATTTAGTATTTTATCCTTACAAAAAGTATTGCCTATGCTTACTAACTTCTATAATTTATTAGTCTTACAGAAATTGCTGTAATACTGTTTGTCACTGATAAAGTTATGTTTTACTTCTCAGATGATAAACTAATTATTTTATTAATTAATATTAAAAAGAACAAGAAGGCTAAGTTTAAATAACTACTTTGTAAGACAATCCTTACACTTTAATTGATAAAATGTCTGTCGATGCCTTCATTCTGTTATGTTGTATAGATGCAGATAAAATAATGAGTCAGCATAGTTAATGCAGAACTAGTTTAGCATCAAACACTGCAAGTAAATATTAGTTACATTAGACATAGCATGAGGAAAAATAGCTTTTAAAGTAACATCTTGGTGAACATCTGGAATTCTGGGTTTGTGAAACAGCTCATCAGGATGCAATTCATGTCACACATGTTTGGCAGATAATTGTAATCAGAACTGGGAACCCTGAGTCACTGAATGGCTAGTCAATTTTTTAACTGCAAAGCAAAGCTGAATTAAGTGGATTTTTTTTTTTTTTCCATCCACCAAGTGCTCCCATAGCTTTAGTAGCTTCAGCTACTAAATCTGAGATTATGAATCTCATATATCTCCCCACCATGAATCTCTCTACCTATAATATAACCTCACAGGTGGCCTGCTGTTTCCTGAAATGAAAGGTGTCAGACCTAATTTCATGAACTTGCTCCACTGTTATAGTTTTTGCTACTGTAATTCACAGTTCTAAAGTCATTCCCAGCTTGACTTCTCTCTACCCAAAACTTTGTTATATCTTGCGTCTGCCAAATTCTTCCCTCTGTCCTATGATCTGGTCCACACCCCGTGGGTTATATGTTTGTGGACATATTTGCCTTCCCAAATGGCTCACATGCCCCATCTGAAAACATGGGCAGACTGGATGTTCAACTGTTTCTATCTCTCTAAAAATAAAATGGGATATTTGTGCACTTCTACAGATAGAGGAGGGCAAAGATAACTGAGCAAGCTAAGACAAAGAGATGGAGAGATCCACTTTTACAATTTTTGCCTGTTTTGCAGTCTTGGCTGCCTAAGCCAGTGGCAGATATCTCTGAGGTTGGGATTTGGAATCTACTAGAAGTCCTGCACTAGAAACTGTTGCTGTCCCGTCATGATGATGGTGCAGCTGCTACAAATTTGTATTTTATAACAGTATGAAAAAAGCTCAAACCAACATAACAGTTCAGATACTATATATTTATTTTTATGTGATCTCTGAGTACTATGGATTCTGATATTTATTTAAAAAAAAAAACAACCTTTTTTAAAAAAGAATATTTTCTTTTGTTTGAATTCATGACTTAGTTAAGTTTGTTCTACACTGGAAATATAAAATGTTGATACAGGATTTTAAGTTTCATGTCATGCTCAGCAATTGGGGAAATCCACTACTGTTGGAATAGGAACAGGTGACAAAAGGAGAACTGGTCTGGTCTGTAATTACAATGAATTAATTGTTCCTGAAACCATTAGAAATGAATGATTAAGGAATTAAAGAATAGATCACGATAGACTGAGACCTGAAAGGAATTACCATTGCAGTGACAAAGTGTTTTAGTTCTCTGTAATTTAGAGGTCATATCAACAAGGTTCAATACCTGAAATAAATCAATTCTATATGAAAGTCATGTACAAACATAGAACTGTGCAAAATTATATTCTAAATTATCGGTACAAAATAAAACCTTAACAAAACAACACTCCAAATCACAAGGACGGAAAATATTTAAATAGTTTGTGGAAATTTAGGCCAAAAAAGAGCTATCCAAAGAATATAATAAACAGTCAATAACATGGGGAACAAAAAATTTTCAAAATTAATATTTAATAAAACAGAAATATTAATATTTAATACAAAAGAGACTAGAAGAAAAGTACAGAAAAGGAGTTATAGTCCCTTTAGAATGTAATTTGAGAACTGAAAAAGAAATAAAATATGAGAAATTCTGAACACCAAAATGTGAAAGCCCTGTAGATCTGTGTGATGTGAGAAAACCCTTTAAAATTATTTTACTGGGGAGCTCATGAGGCCATAGTAGTTATAATGCTAATGTAAAGGTCAGTTTGTAAAATTTACTGGTGAATTATTTATAGCTCTCAATTAAGCTAAATAAATGCATGCAGGGGAAAAAAAAAAAAAAAAATCTATAGAACTGTGTTATCCTAGCTGTTAAGTGGAAGGGAATCCATCCTTCCCACTGACAGCATCTCTGGTTCTCTTCCCCCACTCCTGCTGCTGACTAGAGCTGAACATTTAAATACCACATCAGAAATTTCTTTGCCATAAGATATGATATTAGTAATAAAAAACTAAATAATATCTTGATGATGTAGTCAAGGTCTTTAAGTCTGAAATTTAGAGTGATTAAAAGCATCTCTACGAACTTAATTCTGCAAAGATAATGGAAGCAAGGAATACGTTTCTGCATAACAATTTCTTGTAATGTTACCCTATGTGTGAAACATACAGTTAAAAAAAAGAAGAAATTAATAGATACTGAAAACTCCTATTTGAAAGTAAATAATGGGATGGAAAAAGAAGTAAATTCTCAAAATGGCTGACTTCAGTCTTTCTAAAATACTACTTTAAGATATTCTTGTTTTCCTTGGAAAGGACAAATCCACTTTATAAGGGGGAAAATGTCAAAATTTACAATGGAAGATAAACTACTAGAAGTGCATATTGTTATTTCCTGTTTGAACAGTAACCTGAAACTGATTAGTTAAAGGAGTTAAACAACTTCAAAATTTAAAAACTCGGACATCACCGAGATGCCAAACATTATAGGAATTTTTCTATGTTAAGAAAGACATTCTTCTCTATAAACCGGATACTGCAAACTACAAGCAAGAGTATAAAATATGAATTGCTCAACCCTTCTTTCTTCAAAAGACAATAAATCCTTGGGCCTCAATCAAAAAAGTGTGTGGTTACTCTTAGAAAACAAAGTAACACAAACCCTGCATCACAATCCCAAGGACACCTAAGGTTTTTTATGAGGCCAATAAGGAAGGAAAGAAACTTGCCACTTTTTAAATTGCAATGGGAAGAGAGATAAAGGAAATATTTTCATTCATCAAACTGAACCAGTTGAATCTTACAGCAAAATGAATATATAACTGAGAGCATCAAGGGGGAAAATGGCAGTGATCCAGACATGCCAGGACACAAGGTTACAGAAAAACTTCAGATCAGTCTCTGTAATAGATATGGACAAACTACTCAGTGGGGGAAAAAAAAATTGGAAAAGGTATCTTCCTAGGTGTGACATTGAAGCTAAAAGATTTGAAGGATAAGCAAAGGTAGAAAGAGAAGATTAAAGTCTGTAGTTCTGGTTGTGCAAAAAAATTTACTAGTCTGAATTATAGATTACGAATTACATTTTACTAAATCAGAATATTCAGCAATTACGCAATTTAGTTAAAGATAAAAATTCAGAAGCAAAAAAGTTTGCCATGTTCTTGATCAAGGGTAAATGAAAGAATTGTTCTTCGTTCTAAATAAATTGCACTGATTTCTAATAGACTAATATACTTTAATTTTCAGGAGTTTAAAACCTTGTAAGTTCTAGAATTTACAAGCATGATAAATAGTAGAGGGTTTTGGAAATACTTAAGCAGTTGATACTTACCAGTAATTGCATGCCATTGTTCTGTAGCTGGGTTCTTATGTATCTGGAAACAGGGCAGAGAAGAATGATCAACAGGTCCAATCCTATGAGGTCTTCCTGCTGCTTGAAACACTTTCACAAGGGATTCCTAACTGAAACACATTAATCCATTAGAACATCTGCAGTCTTATCCGGTTTGTTGCCAGTCTGTAGACATAAGTCATACATTTATATCTATATTCTCTCTTATGCAGTTCCATAGATTTTATAGGATTCTGAGAAAAGCAGAAAAATTTGAGATTGAGTTCAAATTGAGATCTTGTTCGAAGATCAAAACAATTACACTGTGCATTAAGGAAAGCAAATTTCAGGAATATGTACAGTTAAACCTTCACTGAAATGGCAAAGAGTTTATTCTATTTTATCCTCTTAGAAATTTGAGTTCTGGTTTATACATAGCTTCTTTTTAAACCTTATGTGTGTATAGAAACTATAGAAACTAGGAAGCTCATCAGGACTGGCAGAAATTTTGCTTCCTTTGCCCCAGTGAAGTCAGTATTTCTCCTATTTACAAAATAGATATAATTTCAATTTGTCTTCATTTATTATTATTGTTATTAAAATTTTACCACTACTTAATGCAATGTAATTAGTAAGCAGTATCAGTTTGCAATCAATGTAAATATATGTGCTTTTGTTATATAAAACAAATAACACATTCCACTTTAAACTGTACAATTTAGGGATCATCCAAGGTTATGACAAAATTCTTAAAACAGTCATAAAATAACAAAAGCTGTGAAGCAGTGAAACAGCCCAATCTACAATATAGTTAAATAATATTGACAGAAACACTGGTGCAACAGAGCTGTCAAAAATCGCTGTCGTAAGCAGATGGATTAGAGATTCAGCAGGTATGGAGTATGTTCCAAATAGAAACACCAATTTATCAGATTCTGACAACGAGTCTGCAGAAAACACTACGAGGGTGGGCAGCCAAGGCCCAAAAAAGAGATGAAATAAGAAGCAGAGGAAAGCACTGAGGGGGAGGAGGAAAACAAAAAAAAATCTTTGCACTAGAGTAAGGTCCAGTTAAATACTAGTAATTTCAGAAAAGCATTAGGGACTAACCATTAACACAGACAAATACGAAAAAGGAAAATTCTTTTCTGTCACTAACAAGATGTCTTTCCTTTCAGGATAATACATGTAAATACAGAAAATTGTATTTCCATTCAAGCTTGTTTTTTTTTTTTTTAAAAAAAATCAATTCCGTGTGCATGCTAGCATAAATTTAGCATGTTTAACTGAGAATTTAATCTCTGAAAAACTGGCTATTCAGAAGTTTATAAGAAGTATGTTAAGTTTTGACAGTTGGTCTGCAAAGAGATCCTGCTGGCAGGAATTTGAAACTCCACATTATTCAGGGTTACATTATCTTTACTTATTACTAAAATATCCTATACAAAAGGAATCAGTGCTCCAGCACCTTCAAACCCATCCATTGAACTGAGTCTGTCTTATCTTTAAACTTAATTTTTTACTAGAATTAATCATATATGGATATTTTTAGGGTGAACTATTTGTATGGAGACATTTCAGTAAATTTGGCTTTTTTAAAAAAATCAAGGTTTTGGTTTTTTTTATCAGGGCTACAAGAAACCATTTCTCACGTACTGTCTGATAGGTATATGCTAATATGCAGAAGATCAAGATTAAACATATTGCATTACTTTGAAGGAGAGTGCTCTAAAACATGAAACTTTCTTGAATCAGCCAGAGGAATTCCATCATTCCTCTCTAGTGAATCAGGATAATTTTCAGAACTAAAAGAATTTTTAAAGAACTAAACAGAATTTTCATGTTTTGACAATAAAATATTTTGTAATTATTTTCTGTATCTTTGAAAACATGCATGATTTTTAAAACAACAACAAAAAAAGACTTTATTCATGTGTGGAAGAAGTTTGCATAAAAAGTTTTGCTGTCTTTCTCTTATATTTAGATTTTAATGACAAAGTAGTATAATGCCTGGTGTCAACAGGGAGATGGATGAAGGCCTTTTCTGTTTCTGAATTTACGTATTACCAGTATCTGAGAGGTACCTCCAGAATGTGGGAGGCCTTATGCCATGGCAAAGTAACAATTAAGTGCTATAATCAGCACAATCTGAAGTGGGGTGAACACCGCAAAGACTTGTTCCCTCAGGCCTTAGTTATGGTAGCACTGAAAAAGGTACAGCTCTTTTCAGATTGGCTTCCCCAATAACTGCCTTTGCCACTCTAAGTCTAGAATTGAATAGATGTTATCTAAAATGGAAGAAAACTTGAAGGAAAAAGCCAGAGATCACTGATGTAGGCAGTAGATAGATTAAATAACATTTCTCTGAGTGTAACTGAAGACTGAGCAATCAGTGCATCAGATTGAACAAACTGAATGAGTCATCCAAGGACTGGTGAAAGACCTGATTAAGCCAGGCTACAAGAAGTCTGTCTTGTCTTGTATTTGATGTATGAAAAAGAGAGGAAAGGAAAAGGACTGTTATGGAAAAAGGGTTAGTGATGAGCACCTCTGCATAGAGCATTAATTGTACTGCAGGTGTTTCTGAAAGGCAGATGCCCACTCATAGCCTATGTTTGTGAGAAACATAGCTCTAAATTATGCAGCACTCATGCCAAACCAATTAAGGATGTAAAAAGGCTTCAAGTCATATCAATAATCCAAGTCAATGTTTACATAATTTTACATCAATCATTAGGAGTCTGCACTTAAAAAGGGCAAAATCAGAATCTAAAATTACAGTGAAATGGGTAAAGAAATAATCAGGGTCTGGCCAATCAAATCTGCAAGGCAAGTTAGAAAAAGCAGATCTAAAGTAATTGCTTTCCTGGCCAATGACAGGGATTTAACTAAAAGTTGAAAGCAAAATGCATGTCATCTAAAGAACAAGGCTCAAAATAGGTAAATTTTAAATAAATCCTTTTAAATTGTTTCTTCCATTATGCGACTGAAAAAGAAGGTGACAACCCATTGGCCACCTTGTTGCTGGTGGATTCTTGAACTCTTGTATAAAACCAACACAGATAAATGGCAGAAGAGATCTGAATGAAGAAGCACGAGATGAGTTCATATGTTATGAAAACTGTCAGCCATAAACACAGGATTGAAAAAGGAAGGGAAGAAAAACATCTCTTTGAAAAAAAAACATTAGGTCCTCACGGAACACAAGTAGTACCCACATCCCCTTCAACTCAGACTTGAAACAGTGATTGTGGCTGGTGGTTCGGTGCTGAAGAGGAAGAATTTAAAAATATAGAGGACAACTTAATAAAATTATCAGTACAGTCAGAGTGATCTTACATTTTACATTAGAAGAAAACACAGATTAAACCTTATTAGAGAACATAAAAAATGAAGTCAGTACTGCTAATTCCTGCTGTTTTGCACTTTGTACAATTATTTACATTACAAGTGTTCTAGTTTACTGGGTAAAGGGTATGTCTGATGGTAACAGCTCTTTTCCTTTCTTTACCCACTGCTTTCATAAAGCTGTTCCACCCTGAAGAGCTAAAAGGCAGCTGACCAGGTTAATGAAATCAACTTCAGTACTGGGAGCTGCATTAGGCTGTCTCTCCTTTCTGAAGAATGCAAGGATTTTGACTGTGGCAATCAGTTCATCAGCTCTTTTTATTACTCTGAAACCTTCCTATGAAAGTTCTGAAGCAAAAGAACTTTTAAAAATTTTGCTTGCTCTAGTCTCTGAAATATTAGGTTGATACTTCATGTAAGTAAATACCTGTAGGCTTTTATTACTAAATTGTATCCTTTCAGTTGAAAAGAGGTTGGTTGGTTTTCTAGTAAATGTCTCTCATTTCTTATAAGAAAGGGCTATATGAAGAAAGAGGATCTAGAATTGGAACACCTTCTTTACCTACCAGCACCTAGAAACTGGGAAGCCTCAAGAAACCTATTCTGCATGACAATACGAAATTTCTCTGAACAAGTTTTGGTTTGGTTTGTTTTTGTGTTGTCCTCCCACCCCACCCCACCCCACCCCCAGCCCCCCCCAGGTAATGTTGCTTAGTTTTTTGGCTGTCAGTTTTTGTTTACCCCCCCTCCATCCCCCCACTCTCCCACAAAAAAACTATTCATCTTTCTGCTTTGTCAGTTAAATTACCTTTGTGACATTCATGTGACTTTGGTTACTTCAGAAATAAACAGCAGATAACAAAACAAAACAAAAAAAACCAACCTGACATTAAATTCCAGTGGGCAAAAGCATGAAAAAAACCTGAGAGAATTTGTGCATTTAGTTTGGAAGATGTGTTTGAGAGTTTCCTTTTATTTTATTTCTTGGGGTGAAAGAGGAATTAAACTCTTGCCAGTGAAGCACACTTCACATTCTAAAAACAATCCACATGTGAATATCTTTCCTTCTTCCTCACCACTTGCAGAATGGGCAATATATTTGAACAATTAAGAATACAGACCAAGTAAAGCAAAATCAGATGTATTTCATACCTGTAAACATGCAAAAGAATCAAAGCTTGTGGAAAAGGACTTTTTTAGAAGTTTGGCACAAGCACAGAAAATATCCATTTGTGAAGTGACAGATGATAAATTGACTAAGGTTTTCACAGTTCAGTAGATATTTTATTGTGCATCTGTTCTTTTCCTCTGATCTGCTTTGTTCTTTCTGAAGCTGCAACAATGAAAGAGGAGCCCTTGTTATTAGTTACTGAGTTGAATGCCAGCAGCTCTTACAATTTAACCTCAAGGTTAGTGAGGAACTAATATATCACTTATTTTGGCTGGCTTCTTTGTGTCATCTGTTAATAGGACCCAAGAGACAACCAAATAGGCATAATCATATCAACAAAATGTGTCGCATACTGGATAAACATGCTACAAACTGTTCACCCTTATGAACGTTTCTAGAGGGGCTTCATAGCCCTGGCAGCATTTTTCAGAGATACTCACAAGAATGAGTTAAGGGGGAAGATAAGCCTCCCTAAGACAGTGTGTCTCCTGCTGTCCTCATGCACAGATGCATGACAAGCTAGAGCTTTAATTGTTTTGGAGTTTTGTGGAAATCTCCAGCAGTTTTAATGGAACGTATTAGAAAGTAAAGCTAGGTGGCAACTAACTCCTTGACTTTGTTTTTTAAACCCTGCTTAGTTTCTCCATAAAAGGTCACTTGTGACCTTAAAATAAGATTTGCTTTTGGAATTCAGAAGGATAAATTGGATAAAAAGTATAAGGTAATCAAATAGACTATACAAAAACCTGAGGGCATAGAGGCATATTGTGACACTGATGGGCTCCTCTCCAGGTTGTAGTAGGTCATCTTCAAGCTGGCACCAGTGAAAGATTAAAAGCAAGTTATAGTTTATGGTCATGAAAGATAAGATGACAAGATGAGTTTTATGGGGGGAAAAAAATAAAATAATTTAAACAAAGAGACTTCAGCATATAACAATGCTACTAACTCTTCCTAATGGGAAAAAAAGAATAATCCTGTTTCAGGTCAATGAGCCTGAATTCTTAAGTAAAGTACACCATTAGATTTATCTTTCCCTATGTTTCTTTTGTCCCCTTAATAGACAATAGCAAGTCATCTCTGGACAGGTGGTGGAGTTACAGGATTCAAATAAATACTTCCCAGGCTGCAACTTGCCTACAACAGAAGAACATGACATGAAAAATAAATGAATAAAGGAAAAACGCATAACGCTACTTCTGTGAAGTCTAGCATACTTTTCTCTTCAGAACTTTTTTCTCTTCAAAATAAAATGGGGCTTGAAACATAGTTCTACAGCATATTATTTTAAATTTATTTGACAAACTTCTTTTTTTAAGTTAAGAAATATGAATATTTATGCTTTTGGTAGTGCTTCTTGCAAATTGATAGTCAACAGGAATTTATTGGTGTTGTACCATTATTCAAGCCCATGTTCTTCAGTTTTCATAAGGTTAGGTTTATTGTTGACTCATCAAAGTGGATATGTCGCATTAGAAGTAAATGAAAGTCAAATTAGAGCTACTCCTAAATTAGCTTGAGAGTTCTTTGTTCTCTGTTCCTACTTCAACTGTCAAGTATCCTCTCAATTGTTTTTGTGAGGACTTCACAGTAGAAAGGCTCGCTTAGGATTAGTAGTTAAGCTACAGCTTTGAGAAAAGAAAGGATAAGTTTAAACATATAAAAATTAAAGATGGTGTTCTCGAATTACTATTACACATGCTGCAGCAAAGGTATCTGGATGCAAAAAGGAATGGGTGGTGATTAATACCAAAAGCATAAATCAAAGTTGAAAGTTCAATCACTGGAAAATGTTTTTACTGCCTGGTTTGTACCCCGGACCTCAGAATGAAATGGACACAAATGGATATGTTTATTTAATATACAGCTATGCATTTTTTTTGTTGCATATTTTAACATTGGAAGTATATTCAGATAATGCAGTAATGAATTTAGCATGACAACTTATGAAGAACAGAACCATGTAATTTCTTAATTATCATGTCACATTGATTTGGTATCATTTTGAAAAATCGTCAGGTGATGTTTGTTGTATGTGTGTATACATCTTTAGACAGTGTCCCATTTATTTATCAGTGTTTTATTCCCATCTGTCCACCAAAAAATTGAAGACACTCATTTAATATAATGTAATTTATTTTTTTTTTTTTATTTGAGGTCGCTTTTCATTCTATTGTAAACATTTACATTTATCCAGAATCTAGGGAAGCCATTTCAAGTTTAGATGAAACAAGTGGTTTTCCTTAATCAATTTATTTTAGTTTATGTTTCACCCCGAGTTTAGAGAAAAAAAAAGTCCTTTTAAGTATTTCTGGGAACATTTTGTTTTTGGTTTGAGACCCTCCAGTGAACTGAAAAATCCATTATTTGCTCAGCACTTCTCTTCAGCTTTGTTTTTCTGCACAGGTATTTGTATCAGCTGCTAAGCAAAGACCACAGAGGGCAGGAAGTTAGGATTCTTTTCAACTTGGTCTGATGGTAGCTTAAAATCAGCTTTAGGCTCAAGTCTTTGAAATGGAGTCATGCCTGATGTGTTGCAGAATATTGCCAACTAATTGCACTAGTTAAGACTCTCCCACATATTTTTTCACTGTTTTTACACTTCCGAACAGAAGTTTCTTATTCTCTCAGAAGTCAGCATTTCATTGGAGATTTTGGGGACTGACACATAATATTGACGAGAAATCAAAAGCTGTGTTCCATAATAGCATTTAAAACAAATTGTGTGTCTCATTGTCTTGTTTCATATATCATTAGATCATCTTTCAGTAGTCTACCAGGAAGGAAAGAAAAAAGAGGGTATTATATACAGTACTAAGGCACAGATTTACAGAGAAAAATAAATTCAGATGGAAAAGAGGGAAATACAATGAGACGGAATTAGATGAAACAGTGTTACATAATGCTAGAAAACTCCAATATGGAAGTTAATACTGCAGAGGCAAGAACACAAAGAGAGAGAAAAGGTATATATGATAAACTAGCAATCCTGAAGAAAGGTTAATAAAAAAGGAAGAGAATGCCTGCAACTATAGATACAGCATATTCATTTTAGCTGTAGCTTGGGGTAACATAGCCTCCTTTTTTTTATGATTTTTTTGGTTAATTATGCTGAAGTGATTGCCTAAATACTCTGAAAGTAAAGCACGTACAAGTATAACCCACTTGCTAATCATACATTACTCTGATACTGTCAGGTCTTAATTTAAAATTCTTGATACAGCAAAAAAACTTCTTTCTAAAATAGGTCTACCTGCTAAACTTCTATCATCATGGGTTTTTTTCTGCTTCTAAACTTTTATCATTGTCTTTTTTTCTACCAGGCATCTTTAACTTGGAAAAGAAGAAGAGAAGGTAGAATATTATTTAGTTCGTGCTGCCATATACCTGTGGATGTGCTTATTTACAATGCAAATGAACCACTAGTGATATGATTTTTTTAGTAACCTTTGCTGTTAGTACTTTCCCACCGCAGTATGTCTTTTCTATGTACAAACTGACAGTTATATTTTCCTCTTGAATTCAAGTCATAATCTGAATCTCTGGCAATATGTACATCCAGATTGTAGATAGATTTGGCAAGAAATAGATACAAATTAAGCAACTTCCAATTTCTTAAAAAAATGCTAATATTTCTCAGCTGGGGAATAGAAAATGTTTATGTCAGATGAAGGGATATCCTTCAAAAAGTTTTAGAAAAGAAATCTGGCACTGTATAGGGATTATCAGATATACATATATCTGTTAATCTGCATCATGATACACATGTGCATGCCACTGAATATGATACATACTATGAGAAGCCCTAATCTGTGAGAGATTGCAGTGTATGTCTAGCAAGTGAAATGCACATTTCATACTTTGATCTCCTACTGAAATACCTAATTAATTTGGCCTATTTTAGTAACTCTCAGTGAATTTAGTGGAACTCAACATGAAAATAAAGCACTTGCACATGTGCAGGAATAAAGGTGTATAAACTATTTTTATCTCTGTCAGCACAGTTCATTGAAGTTTTGAAGGCAGAATATACTAGCAGTCTGTACAGATTTACAAACCCTGGGTAAAATATCCTATTTGCTAATAAATTTTATGGGCTGTCTTTGTATTTCAGTGCTAATATTTTCCACACTAGACTAGAGTAAGATACCATCAATATGATAGAAGATACAATAATCACTCTTTCATTTTTCTTGATATGTCTTAATCAGAAGCAGGATGAAGTGGTTCTTGGAATACCCAATAAATCAAAAAGACATTATTTATAACTGGAGCATTTTTTATTTCAAAGGTTTTTTAAAAAATGTAAGCAAAGTGATTTCACTGTCACTCATTTATAAATTCTGATGCCACTCAGCAAACTATAAACGTGACACATTATTTGTAGACCAATGATAATTTTGTATTACTGATAACTCCATTAGTGATAGCGATTACTTTATATGAAACACCTGGATTCTTGGAGATTCTATCCAAAAGATGCATAGCAGCTGCATATAACAGCTGTTAATCATAAGAAAGCCAAATGGATATAAAATGGGAAACTATATTTTAAAACACGTGAATTATTCAAAGCCTTAAAAGAGACAGTGACTTACCAGACAAAAATGAGTTTATAGCGTGATGCCACGGCTGAAAAGAAAGTCAGTCTATGAAACTGTAAACTCAAGTAGGGCAGTACAACTGAGACAACATACCCATTTGTGGCAGCAGTTTCTAAAACAGTGATGAATCAGTTGAGAAGCATGCTAAGAATAATGCACTACCTCTGCAATCTGCCTCATGATAATAGTCTAAGGAGGCTGAATTGGAGCCTAATGTTTTACTACTCTGCAGTGACAGCACTAAATAGATTACATTCTTGTTAATTCAGCACTCCAGCACAATTTTGTCATTAGACTGAACTGCTTTTGGCAAGAAGTTTCAAATTCCACCCGGGGTCTTTCACATGCACATCACAAATTACACATCTTTTCTTTTATTATACTGTTCACTGTGGCTTTTTTACCATTAATCAGTATGATCAACAAAAATGAGAAGGCTAAATTGGTAATAAAAAAGTTTATATCATTATAATCAATTTTACATGCAAATCTTCAGCCTTGTACTCAGGAGGAAGCTAAGGAGATACCTGGAATGTGGTCAATAAGTTTGATAAAACTATGGTTTATGCATTCCGAATAGCTGAGAACTTTTTTTAAAATTTTAACAAATTTATATTTTAACCCCGCAAGGAGGTCAAACACAGGTAGACTACAAATAAAATACAAAGCTTAAAAAATTTCTTCTACTGTGAGGGTTATTAACCACTGGAACATCTGTCCCAGTTCATGCTGCAGAATTTGCACTGGTAAACATTTAAGACACAGATCAGATATTGTATGAAGAGTAATTCATGGATGCACATCTATGACTGGCTTGTGTTATGCAATAGACATGCATCATTTTTCCTTTTTGGCCTTAAAATGTGTGAATCTATCAAGACATGATTAGGTAGACTGCTGTAAAGTAACAGTTGTTACTCTGCTATTTGACCAGAGAACTCTACACTTCCAGAGAAGCCGATGAGAGTTGTGATTTACACAGAAGAAACCATGTAAAAATGTTATCATAGAAGAAAAGATCTGGTTTAAAAGGAGGAGGCTATGAGTACAGTACAAAGAGCATGAATGATAACATAATCCATAGGAAGTGAATCTGAGCAATGATTAATCAATGGCACTCACGAGAGTATTTCACACATTATAATCTTGTTTTGTTCCATTTATGGAAGACAGTGAAAGCATGTATAAGGTCATGCTACTCATAGTGGTATTAGCTGTGAAACTATGCAAATGAAACTTAAGGAAAAGAGGAACATAAAAAAAATGAATTACATTTAACTGTTGTACATTTTGGTTCACTTGGTGTGCACCTACATAGCAGATTGCCATGAAATTAGCCACTGTAGTTTTAAACAAGGCAGCACAGGTTCCACAGCAATCTAGTTTTGATTTGATCTCGGGTTAATTTACTCTTATCAACAGAAAGCAGTATGCATTTCCCTTGAACACATTTCTGTCTGCCAGCTCCCTTTGGAAACTGGGGAAGGAAGGCACAGGGAAGCTATTAAAAGAATGAATTTATACACTGAACACTCAAACTTTTAATATCAAGAATACAGGTCATGGAATCATTAATCCACCTTACTAAAGCTAATTTTCTAAATTTTCCTATGTCAGTTATGCTCCAGGATCAATATTTATGAGGTTTTTTGTTTGATAGACTTAATTTTCAGAAATTCTGACTCTGCAAAACCCCATTTAATGGGGTTAATGAAAGACAGTTTTAAAACCAATAACTGATTAGAAATTGTTCAAGAATTTTTGTATCCACCCGCTCCATGGAAACTTACTCCATCACATAAAACATCCACTTCAAAAGAACATCATCAAGAGCTGACTGAGAGTATCTTTTGAAATTCCTTAGAAAGCTCAGGGTTTGCAGCCTTTATGGCCGACATTTTCAGTATAAAAGTAAGCAGTAGTTGCGCACAAACAAATACATATTGTTTATTTATATTCTAATCTCAGAAGTAAATTGATAGTTTCTAAAGAAGTTATAGAGCCTCTTATAAATAATTCAGAGTAAAATTCTATTTCGTCCAGCATAAATTCTACAGTCTCACCTACTTCACAGCTAATTTGGTCTCTTTAGTTCCTTTTAGTCCTGTTGTCAAGCATAAAATTTAACATGCAAAACTAAGCAAAAAATCAAGCCCTAAACTCAGAAGCAAGCAGTGCAGAAAGGTGATTCAGAGACTTGCTAACACTAAATCAGTTTATTTAATGAAAATATAAAATCTATAGAGTTTAGTGATCTTTAAATCTTAGTAAACCAGGTATATCGCTATTGCAATATATCAAATATATATATAAACCAAATATCGCTATTGCTCTAACATTATTAGAATATTATTTCATATACAACGGTCATTCTAAAAGCATACATTTTAATCTGCTTTAAAAAGGTGTTTGGTGACAGTAGAAAAAGCCAGGGCATTTCTACCATTTTTATTTTATTCTGTAGACCTATGTTTTTCCAAAAAAAAGCAATTTACTCTTTACTTGAGTGCTTTTCCTTATTACAGTTTTATATCTGTAGTTCCTCTGGGAGGAAAACCAAACCTTGATTACAAGAAAAAAGCTGCAGGTCAAAAAACAGCACCAACATGCTTAGAATGTAAATCTCAGCATTTCAGGAAAAGCTTTGTTAATTCTGGCAGCTAGTCATTAAAACCAGAGCTGCACAATGCTCAAGATAACCATATGCCTTATTTTCTGTGAAGGGAACATAATGTCATAGGTTTCTTCTTTCCAATTGTGTGTGGATTTTTGTTCCTCTTTTGTGGAAATGGGTGTATTTACAACATCACATTGGGCACCTTCTAATGCCAGATCTCATTCATAATAACATCCCAGGAGACCTGTCTCTTCCTTTGTTCTTTCTCTCCATAACCATTTTGTTAAATACCACTCTTGTGAGCTTTCCCTTTCTAGCAACATCTAGGTTTTCTCCAGATCCTCTGGACACTCTCCCATTTGTTTCTCTCCCAGCTGGAGCTGGACTCAT